>CM076091.1:11438527-12671789 GCA_038088585.1 Chrysina gloriosa | reverse complement strand
TCGAGCCAGATTCACGGCTTTTCATAAATTTGTAGTATTTTATCATAAAGATGGTGGTACTTAGATCCTTATCAACAGTGTCAACTCTGTATATAATTTCATAAAGCCGGGATACTGTGAGCAGCCTTCAACATATACATATGTACATTATAGGAACGAAAACACAATGAAGCTCTCCAAAAGAATTTCCGACATGTTTTATCATATGTTGTTAAATGCTAGGTACCTTAAAGAAATGTGGGACAAAAACAAAGAACCCCATAAATAGCAAAATAGAACCTCAAGGTATCAAAGCTGTCATCTTCAATTGTATTGCACAGTTCTTTATCTGAATAATTGTGTATAGTGGTGATCGTCCCGAACAGGATCAAATCTTCAGGATTTCAAACCAACTCTCCAAACCCGCTTCATCCTTCTTTCATTTTATCTGGAAATACATGATAATCGCACGTTGATAAGGCAAAAACTGGAGACTGCAATGTACTCCTGAACTTTCAGCAGAAAGACATATTTACCTAATTGCAATAATAACAGATGTTCTTTGACCTGATCTCCTCTATTTAATAAGATAAGATAATTGATTACATAAAATGATATCTAATATTACAGTTACGTTCTGGCATGTGTGCCTAATGACGGAGTACAGGCTCACGAGAATGGTGTTTGAGACACGAATGGCGGAAAGGAGCGGGAGAGGGATGAGCAAAATCAGACAGGGCACTTCGAGAAGAGGAATGCCATGGAATGAAATACGTACAATAACACAGAATAGAAAACAATGGATAGAAAGTTACAAAGCTCAGCTCCCCAGCCTTACACCCCCAGGTAGGAAGGCTTAGGATTAAGCTACGTAAGAAAGTAAGTTCTGGCATATGAAATACGGTATCTTAGGCGGAATTCATCCTCAACTTAGAAAACACTGCCAGGTGATGGTAGTATATTGGATGGTATGGTTAGTTGAGTCCTTTCATATGAGACGCAGTGCTTTGGGCTGATGTCGTCCTTATGTTGGGAAACACCTCCAGACGATGGCGATATTTTGGATTGTATGACCTAATGAAATTTCCCTTTCGTCTTGCTGGATGCCAAAAAAGAAAACAGATAACGTGATGAAGAGAACGGCCAACATTGACAAAGCATTTGATGGCTAGAAAAAGTGAGATCTAGTGGTATGTTCCTTGAAGTGGATCCTGCAGAAACGCAACATCCACTATTGACAACGACAAATTAGGAACACCACTGGAGTCTAGCAAAAGGTACCTGCATATCTACCGTACACTATTCTGGAGTTTCTAGTTCTCTTCAACTATTTGATATAATTCCGCTATTCCGATAAAAAACGCATGACGCATCACATACAAGTTTATACTTATCGGTTCTCTACTGCTCCTTCCTGAGGTGGACTGAAGTGGCTAGTATCGAGAAATATTGCATTTTGTTAGATCAAATGCACCAGAAGTTATAGAGATGCTCTATAACAACACGTGAGCACAACTACAAATCGTCATTCACTCTAGTAACTAGACTCCTGTTTGACTAACTAACACTTTTTAAAGGCGAGGATCATTTTTCAGCAAGCAAATTGTTCAATAATGTTCAAAGCATCTGACGAGAACTTTTTGCGTCCAGGCAATCTACGAAATTAGCACCAACATGAAATTACATTTCATTGAGAGATGTCTATTGCATCGTATGGTGCCTATTCTGACTAATTAAAATTTGAACAAACTTCCTGTCAATTTAGGTTTCTCTGCCAAAGCCTATTGGTACAAGATCTTACAATAGATGCACCGTGCTAAATCAGTCTAAATTCATAAAACCTACAATCCACTTTTCGTAACATTAAGCGACAATATTTCCGTCAAACGAAAGGCAAAAAAGGAACGATTTCGCATAGGAATTATCACGACCGACACCGTAACGACAAAGGAAGTGACAAACTTCTTGCACAGCCGAAGCGAAATGTCGAACGAACGCGAGGTGTACAAATATCCTTTGTAAACCAGTCCTCTGAACTCACGCAGAAACGGGTACGCAAAAAGCCATTAATTCCGGCGCGAACGCAAATACATTACGTGAAAAAGTCAAAGCGGCATAAAAATGGCAAAAATGACGATCCGTTCGGGTCGTTGGCCTTTCGCCACTTTAAACTACGACAAATTTACGGGATTATGGCATCTATAACGCCTGTTACTTTGGCTTATTCATTGGTAAAAATCGAACGTAATACTGACACGCATTTCGGACTCAGATTTCGGCGACTTTCAAACATTTGTCTCTGGAAGCCGATGCGACAGGAGCAACTCAATATCGCGCAGATGTGTTCGGTATTATGTTACGTACTTTCCATCAGCGTTTTGTTTCAGGCATATTTTAACTACACGGTTTATTTCGTAACAAGAAGAAAAATAAGGTAAAGACCTGTAAACGATTAAACCTTTCGATATAGAAGAAAATACAGAACTCGTTTAGGTTACCTCACTTATGGCGTGTGCTGTAAATCTTCACCATGAACAAGGATGAACAGCGATCTTATCGACCTACTCTTCGTTCGTTTCCACTAAATATAAGAAATATCCAAAAGTTAAGAAAGAATAAACAACTCCACTCCTGCACATATCTTATTCCTCGTCTTACTCTTCCTCTTCTTCGCCGCACTCTTCTTCTTCTTCCTCCTCCTCTCCCTATTCCTTTTCTTCTTCTGCTTCCTCTTCCTCTTCTTCCTCCTTCTCTTCCTATTCCTCTTCTTCCTGATCAACCATAAACAATGATGAACATCAACTTATATATAGAACTTTTATTGGCATGCTTTATTTCCACATTAATCATGTCACAGAGGTTTATCAGAACTAAATACAAAATTCAGACAAACAAAAATAAAAAACTAAACTTAACTAAACAAAAGAGCATAAGAAGATAACAATCTCAGAATACTAACAATTACGCCTAGCTGCTAAGCGCCTTGTAATTTAATATTCTTTTTAAAAAACATATCCCGCCCCCTTTTTCATTCAAACACCACCGCCAATTGCCCAAACTCTCTCTCTGCGGCTGACCACACCATTCCTCTACATTCCCTCCAGTGTATCCAGATTTCCTCTTCCTCCCCACACACTACACACTTTCTTTCCTCCTCCTTCATCCAATATCGATTTCCTCGTTCCCCACTCCCACACCTAAATCTTGCAATCATATGTTGTTCTCCAATCTTATTCACTCTATTCAGATACTCTGGTAGCATTCCAAACAAACAGATACCCTTGCACTTCTTATTGTATTCTGACTTCTCGATCCTTTCCATCCTCTCCTGCATTTCCACATCTTTCGCTCTCACCTCTGCGTAATTAGCAAGCATCCTTTCTTCACTCTTATATCGCCCCACTGAACAATGTGTTAAAACTTGTATGTCGAATGAACAGCAACTTTATAGGCCTACTCTTCGTTCGAATTTGTATATTTATATAAGAAATAACCTAAAATCTAACCAATACACCATACATCTTCACTCCTACACATATCTTCTTCCTTGTCTTACTCTTACTCTTCTTCGCCGCACTCTTCTTTTCTTCTTCTTCTTCCTCTTCCTTTTCTTCTTCTTGGTCTTCTTCCTATTTCTTTTCTTCTTCTGCCTCCTCTCTCTTCTTCCTGATCTTCCTCTTTCTTCGTTAGAGGCATACGCCTCTTTTTCTCAATGCGGAACACGTTGAGTTCTTTTTTATTATTTGTTCTTAGAGCAGTTGACTAGTTCGGGATTAGGATTTTCTCGTCAAGAAAGCAAAGTATCCAATAGATCTTACCAAACGAATTCTCAAGTTAAAGCAATTGCATATTTGTCTTCTCTTAAAAGTGAACTACAAAGGTATTAAATAATTCAATCGGAATAACGACCCGGACGAACTTTTCGAAATCTGAGGGACTGCGAACACTTGCAAACTACATTTCCAGGATTCAGGCTTGTTATTCGAATTACTTACTACTAACCTATCATCTCCAAGATTGACGCTTTCCAGTCGAGGATGATAATTTGGTTATCGAAGTGCGCTGGGGGTATTTAAATGGATATGAACAACATTAAAAATGATGAAGGTGCACTGGGCCGACAAAATAATATTATCTGTAAAATATTAATCCCGAAACTCTAGCATTCTGTTATATTTTATTTCATAATGTACTAAAGTACATTTGGTTAATACTATAGGTGCCACCTCTCGACTACTAGCGTACTATAAAATACAAGAAATCTACTCGAGGTCAATTTATTGCAGTAGTCTTTCATCGATCTTCACCGGTCATTATTAACTTATAGTATTCTATAAGACGGAAGTCATCAAATTCCATTATAAAATTGCTAATTTAGAAAGTAAAATCGTAAAATTTTATAAAGATTTTTATATAATCAAGAACCTCCTGCAATTACTATTGTGGCCAATGGTAAAAGAAATTGAAACGCAAACCAACAGTTGCCAATAGCGGATGCTATTCTCAATGAGGGCAATCAACTATATCAATTAAAAAATTAAATAAAACAATCGCGGACTAGCTTTACCGTACTGATGAGTCCTAATAAGGACTAAACTAATATGCGGTTGCAGTCTTCGATTGATAAAACATAATTCCCTAAGTAATTATATTGATATACACACTTTCTGCCTGCATTGGAAGGTAATTGCATAGCTCTCTCGGAGAGCTACCAAAATAAACGTACCTCAATTAGCGAGTCGTTTTGCAGAAAGTCATATAAGATTCTTCTAATTCTTTTTTTGTTTGAACTGTAACCAACCTTGATTTGAGAGAAGTTTCAAAGTTTTGACAACGAGCACATCATCGGAAAGACAGAATCGCATGGCGCACATGAGGTGCACGGAAATATAGGAGCTAATACATGCAGATACCAGAAGACTAAAAGGATGAAATGGGTGTTAGCATTTGAAAGAATAGCAATACTTATAAACAAGCATGTAATATAAGGTTGTAAGATAAAATTATATCTATTGCACTGACTCCAAAAAAGAACTAATCAGTTAGCATTAACTACGCGCATTCAAAACGATAAATCGATAATTCGTATTTTATAATAAACTTCTAAAGATATCGAAACTGCATAACAATTTGAAGATCGGAAATATTCCTGTGACCTTTTAGATATGTTGAAATCATAATAAATGCTGCTATCATTTAATTTTAATATAAACTATTGCAAATTTACAGAATGAAATGATGAAAAGATTTGTTCCTATGTGCTAGTACGTAACGGTAAGTTTTATACTTTGATTGTTGTAAAGAAGCTAGATTAGATTATATGCATGTTATCTTCTCGCCAGATCCTTAACGATCTAAGAGCGTAAAGGGTAAAGAGAAATACATACGTTGCTATCATTGTTTCCCACTTTATCAACATAACTTCTATTTTAGTCCACAAGGAGTCTTAAGAATATGTTTTTATGAACCATTGGCATCTCACTTCAGTCCGTACAAATTATATAAAACTATCCTTCTAACATATAAACTTCGTTGCTACATTTTAATCCAGTGGCACAGTGCCTATGTATATAAGTTCCTAACAATGGCGATATGACAACACAGATCTGACTTTCCATAAGCTTTATACTTAAAACTCTTTGTGGAATAATCTATAATAAAGATATCAATTTATGGACATATGGAAGCTTCGTGTTTTGATTCTTTTCGCATTCTCTTGACTTCTTTCACCATAATCTTCTTCAATATTTGATTAAAATCACTAAATCTTTTAAAAACTACTTCAATCGGCAAAGAAATTCGAGTGACCACAGTGACAAAGTGAAGCCAGAAAATGTACCACGGATTGTAGGGGGAAGGACACCTCAAACACATTGACCAATGGACAAACGTCTTAACTCTTGAGATCGCCGGCAAATAAACATTACAAAAACAGTGAACTTCGAATAACTACATTAACAAAGTGAAGCCATCAGAAAGTATAACACGGATTGTATGGGATAGGATAGCCTGAACACATCGACCAATGGACAAACCTCTTAAACCTTGGGATCGTCGTCATCGACATTACCCAAACAGTAAACCACAGTTGGAATTACACGGCTTGAAGCCCAAGTTAAAAGGAATAAAAAATAAAATCAGATAAATCCCGAAAAAGAAAGCGTAAGATTTGTCCTATTTATGCCTTCGTTTACAACGTCGCTACTAATTCTTAGATTATATTAATTATATTTAGTTATCTAGTCGTAATTGGCTTGCTTTATACTAAACGTTTAAGTTTGTCCTTAACATTGTCAATGCAGTGCGCTTCCAAATCCTAAGAGTTACTAATCTTGACGGTTTCCAAGTTATGACCATCAAATTACACGTCGGTTTCTAGATCAAAACGGACGTGAGTACATATGAAATCACTCGAATTTAACACAGGATGGAAAAGAAACATTGAGCAGATAGTGATCTCTGAGTTTTCATGAAAGCAATTTCTCATAATTATAAGTAATTGCTTTCATGACGCAGATCGATAGTTACCATAGTGCAATGAAGGACTGTAGTTAATTTGTTGCTTCTAGATTCTAGAGGATTGATTATTTCATAAATCTATAAAAGCAAATCCTCAGGAAGCAACAAAATCACTTACATTCTTCATTGCGCTATGGTTTCGGCTTCTAAACACTGGCAACCAAATGAAACAACTACCTCTTAGGATAATGAAAAGTTTGAGAGCAATTCCTAATCAAGTCTTGCGGCTAATCAAAATGAAATTTTTTGTGAATTTTAATAAAAATAATTTAAATTTCCCGTTCGCAAATACATATGTATATCTGCGTTACAAAAGTCTTTTCTTGTTATCTGTATTAAAAGTAATCATCCAAAAGCAGCAGCAAATTCGCTTCAATCTTATGGTTAGATGAAAATTTCAACTTCTACACGCTGGCAACCAAATAAAATGACCAACGGGCGAATAGCAAAAACTGTCAAAGTTGTTAAGCAATATCTCTCGATATCGCTAATCTTCTGAAAGTAAGCTTTATGACTTTTCGTAAGAAAAAGTTCTAGCTTGTAGGTGTATATGTATATGTGCGTTATGAAGGTTATTTCTTAATATTTACGACACAACTAACCCTCCAGAAGCGGCATCAAACGCACTTCGATGTTCGGTCCCATTAAGATTTTGTCTTCTAGAACACAATCAAATTAAATTGTGACCACATCATGCCGTCAAATGTCAAAAGTTTCCATAACAGTTACTAATCACCTCTGGGTATTATTGATATTCGAAAAGTAAAAATTTCATGAATAAAAAGCTGATAGTTTTGTCAGCAGTAAACTTACCTCGAAGTTGATATCCATTAGCAAATTAAATAGTCACAAGTTTAATGTTTTCATAGCAAAATTTCAACTTCTAGTTAGAAAGTGTACCTATAGATCCTAAATTTGTTACTACTCATAATGAAATCAATTAAAATGAATTTGTTGCTGCTATTGGAGGCAGCAGAGCACTTGCGTCGTGGTTAACTGCAACTGCACTAATATTTTTACTTTTAGGCGCTGTTAAACAAATAAAATGATTTAAAATGACTTTCCGTAATGTCGATTAATAACAAAGTTGTTGTCCTTTGGTGGCGAGCAAAACATTACCAAAAGCCGATATACTCCAAAGAATTGAATAGGAAATGGAGAACGCCATGTGGTCTGGGTATTATTTATAACCTATTCGAATTAGGGAGTTGAAGAAACATAAACTGTTTGGAAAGTGAGTGCACATTTTCTATTCAATTCTTGGGAGTGTACCGGCTTTTGGAAATGTTTTACGAAAATTCGAATAGGTTATAAATAACACCATGAGGTCTGAGTGTTATACATACTGGCTAACCATCTCCATGCCTTTACTATATCTATCCAAAAGGTCCGCCAATCTTATCTTTACCAAATCTTTTCTAAAGAAGATTACAAAAGTAATTAATAGGAATTTCTGGATGCTATTCATACACTTACCTTTGTTGAACCTTTCAATGAACAAAGCGATCGGCGACAGTTCTCAATACAAACCTATTTTTAGTTTTAGAAATATAAAATAAAGGTGAAATGCAAAATTAAGGATTTGGACATCATCTAAAATTGCGTAGTGTATCTACAACAGGTAGAAGTCTTTGTGGACACATTGGTTAATTACTTCTCAATTTAGACCACACTTAAATAATTGAAAAGTCAATCATTTTCTTCTTAGGTTTTCGCAAAAGATGTATTTCCTCGACTTTACATCTCATCTTGAATAATCGGAACGAAAGCTATCAAAGCTTTAATAAACGCTGTTCTATCTGTTTTTAGGCTATCATAAACGATAATTTTTAACACATGTTCCGTTTATTAATTAAACTAAAATTTTCCACTTACCATCTTCGAAGCCTGTAATCCCGCTACGATCCCTCACAACCGGTTTTTAATTTCGTACGAGGGAGAACACAGGAGAACATAAAACGCCGGGATTGAATTCACTTCGCCGACTACGAATGCAGCACTTATGTGAGTGTATAAGAACGATCTTTATAAAGATCTTTTAATTCGAATAGGTGGATTTCTTAACGTATTAATTATAACGTTAAACTTATCTTTTATAAGGTGAATGCTCGACAAAAGGAAAACGCTAAAATGTTTTGGTTAATTAATCCGGTAACGGCGAAGAATGCAATTGACGGTGTAAATTTTCGAACCTCGAGGAAGTTTCGGCACTGAAATGAATATTGGAACCTTGAAACAGGTAACGGTCGCCGGAGAATTTTAAATTAAGCTCTGGAGCACTAACCTAACGATTGGTACTGTTTCAACTGGTGCTGTTTATTATATAATATTATTATAGATCATTAGGTCAATAATTCAGACTAAAGGTCAAACTATTTGATGCATAATGCAATTAATTAAACTATTATAGCGAAGTGCATTCGTAAACAATGGCAATTGTTGTCATATTCTACAAGTCCAAAGACTATAACGTATTTAGTACAGTTGTACTGAATCGTTTCTTGAATATGATTGCAACACAAACCGCTAACTTCTTAAACTTGAATAAAGTTATTCTTTGTAAGTAGCAATGAGTAAGCGACCTATTAGTTATAAGTACGTTCTACGAACATAAGTTTATTCACAGATATACCCGAATAGTTAAAACCAGAAACGAAAAGTCGATTATAGACCACATAATAATAAACCGAGAGTACAGGTGATTACCCTCACGGATGTAAGAGTCTTGAAATTTTCTCCGAACATGCTAACAGCTCAAGCGAAAGTAAAGACAGAAATAAACTCGAACACGCAGAACAAACCCAAGCAACTAAGGAATTAAATCTCACGAACTATATGAAAGACAGAGAGCTACAAGCTTTTAGTGGAAAAGTTGAGGATGCCATAAGTAAAGGTAATATCTGACCAAATTGGAAAATAAAAAGATTATGGGAGATTTTTAAGCTTGCTCATGCTAACCGTCGCCGGAGATACGTGTAGAGTGGTAAAAGTAGACAAGAAACAGAAACAAGCGAAATTAAAAAAGAGGTTAACTAGACCACCAAGACTACAAGACACAAAGGAGTTTACTTATTCTACAAAGTGCTCAAAAATCTAAGAAGAGGAGGAAACAGCACACAATAACACAAATCAAAGACACTACAGGAAATATCCTCACGGAGAAAACTGAGATAACGGAGAGGTGCAGAAAGCATTTCAAACTATTAAACTCTGACGAACGTATAGAATTAGAGAAGAATAAAACTGCAAACCAAAACCCACAGAAATTCATCATCATCAGGAAAAAATACACGAAGAAGTCATTGCAGCTATATGAAGATGAAAAAGGGCAAAGCGGTCACTGATATCGAACAGCGAAAAACATGCATTAGAAAGGAACTCAACTGTTAATTCAAATCTGCAACAGAACATGGCACAAAGGCAAAATAACCCAAGACTGGGAAGACACGGTTACCCTGTGCCAGAATTATCACTAAGGTTTGATAAAAGAATGGATGGCGTGTTATCACTAAGTAGTGTAAACCGGACCGACTCCCTCGCTTCTCCGAATTTTAATGTCGCGTCTTGCACGTAAGTGGAGACAAAGACTGGTTTACACTACTTAATGATAACACGTCATCCATTCTTTTATCAAACCTTAATTATCACGGTATTGCTCTGTTAAGTATCCCGTCAAAAATCTACGAAAGAATACTAGCTTATAGCTCAGAAACGCCTTGAGATAAGTATAGGGAATCCTAAAAGTTTGAGCTTTTTACATTTGTAAATGTATGAATAGAGATCTAAATTTTGAACACTATCCATGATAGAATGACGCCTTTATCACACCTCGACGTCTTCATTATTAAAACGCATACCACGCACAAGGAACTTTGCCTCAATGTCGGCTGAAATTTACAACGTTTGTTGTTGTATCTGCTTACAACAATGACAGTACAAAACGACAAGTTTCTCGAATCAGTGCTAGGGGGTTGGCATTTCCAAATACTTTATGTCGTTGTGTTGGTAGCTCTTTATTATCAATTGACTGCTAATGTTAAATCGATCTGTAAAATAGTCTAGTTTTCAAAAGTAGTTCAGTCAAGTACCTTTTTGTGTTTTCAATTATACATAAAATCGAAGTTCGAGCGGTCATCAAATTTTGGAGTAATATGAGGACGAGTCCCGGTCGATTTTCGCAAAAAAATTATAGCGCCGTAAAAGTGACCTAAAAAGTGATAAATTATATTAATAAAAGTTTTGCGAGACGTGCCTACCAGAGTCACAATTTCAGAAAAACGGTCTTACCTTAAAGTGTTTACGTTACGTTCAAACGAAATCTTCTTATGTATTTAATCCCATAAGTATAATGTATAATACATTTATAATAACTTTTACCCTTTTTCTACAAATATACGTTCCATTATTAATATAATTTTGAGTAATTTACCAATAATTTTACATTTTCTGAGATGTTAAAATATATGACTTTCTAAATGACATTTGACTAGTAGCAACCAGTACCAACTTAAATAGATGTATATTCTGTAATTCTTCTTATTCTTCTTCGAAGCGGCCATAACTATCCCACACCACTAGACCCAAACCCATACCACACCAACAGACCCAAACACACGCCACACCACCAGACACAAACACCCCTCACACCATCCGGCCCAAATCATCCCACACAACCAGACCCAAATCCACATCATTACCACCAGACTCAAACCCACAGCATATCACCAGACTCAAGCCCACACCATACCACCAGACCCAATCCCAATCACACCACCAGACCGAAATCCCACTCCACACCATCCGGCACTAATTATACCACACCATGAAACCCAAACCCACACCACACCACCCGGCCCAAACTATCCCACACCACCAGACTCAAATCCACACCATACCACCAGACCCAAACCCAATCACGCCACCAGACCGAAACCCACACCACACCACACCACACCACACCATTCGGCCCTAACTATACGACACCACCAAACCAAAACCCACCCACACCATCCGGCCCTAACTATACCACACCACCAAACCCAAACCCAAACCCAAACCCACACTACACCACCCGGCCCAAACTATCCCACACCACCAGACCCAAACCCACACCACACCAGCTCTTGCCCCTCTACAAAATATCCAGGATGATACTTTCTTTTCCAAATTTGGATTCGTCTATCTCTACGATTTTACTTGGCCCCCTTAACTTTTCTTTATGTATGATATACACATCCAAAACAACCTCGCGACAAAAGAATTAATAAATATGTACAGGAAAAATCATAAGAATACGCAAGTTCGTGCATCATTCAATTTTTGTGTGTACGGCAACGATTCGTTTAACCAACGTTTAACTTCAATAATAGACCGCTTCGTAGAAGAATAAGAAGAATTACATGAATATACATCTATTTAAGTTGGTACTGGTTGCTACTAGTCAAATGTCATTTAGAAAGATACATTTTAACATCTCAGAAAATGTAAAATTATTGGTAAATAACTGAAAATTATATTAATAATGGAAGGCATATTTGTAGAAAAAGGATAAAAGTTATTATAAATGTATTATAAATTATACTTATGGGATTAAATACATAAGAAGATTTCGTTTGAACGTAACGTAAACACTTCAAGGGAAGACCGTTTTTCTGAAATTGTGACTCTGGTAGACACGTCTCGCAAAACTTTTATTAAGATAACTTATCACTTTTTAGATCATCTTTACCGCGCTATAATTTTTTGTGAAAATCGACCGGAACTCGTCCTCATATTTAGCCCAAATTTTTATTATTCAGAAGGGAAAACCGCAATGGAAATCAAATGAAGGTTAGATGCCGTTCTTGAGGATACATCACCTTCATTTTCCACCGTGATTTTTTGGGGTTTCGGAATTCCAGCATGGTCGCACGCATATAATTAAGTGATGAACCACGTTTCGGGTATCTGAAAGCAGCTACCACGCCAGAAATTCTAGAAAAATCCATGACATGGTTTTGGACGAATAAACGTGCGTGAAATTGAGGAAGCTGTGGGCATCTCTTATGAACGAGTAGTTCGTATCTTACATAATAAATTAGGTTTAAAAAACCTTTTGCAAGATGGGTGCCGCATTTGCTCATGCCGCAGCAAAAACGCATTGGAGTTCAAATCTCAGCCAACTGTTTGGAAGTGTGTACCAGGAATACGACGCAAAAAGAATTTTGCTAATTGGTTATCTTGAAAAAGGCAAAACTGTTACTAGATAATATTACACAATACTTTTGGACAAATTGAAAACAGCAATTCAGGAAAAACGCCTGGAAATTATTAAGAGAAAAGTGTTGTTTCATCACAGAAATGCACCTCCTCCTTCAAGTCTAATCGTTCAGGAAAAATTGCGAGAATTGAGTTTCAAAATCCTTTCACATCCGCCGTATTAGCCTGATTTGACACTGCCAGGCTTCCACCTTCCCGAAACTCAAAATATTTCTGAGCGAAAAGAAATTTGGGCTATAAACGATTATTTTGGGAACCTCGAAGAAAGTCACTTCCGGAAGGGAATCGAGAAGCTAGAGAAACGTTGGACCAAGTGTGTTGAGATTCGAGTGGATTACATTAAAAAATAAAATATTACTTGAATACGTATTATTTTGTTTCCATTGTCATTCCGGAAAGTTCTCAACCTACTCTTGTATAATACCTAGAGTAAAAAATTTCGACACATTTTGTACTAATCCATCAGTAAATGCCACTTCTTAATGGAATTGTGTACCTGATTTGAATTTTATCCAAAATCGGAACTCATTCGCCCCGTTACATGGCACAGGTATAATTAAACACGAAATAATTATTACAGACTTATTTTAATTAGATTAAATTTGTATAATAAGAATGAATACAAAACTAATATAATTTATTTGATACAAAACATAAATGCTGAGCTGGCTAATTAGAAAGCTTTTCTTAATTTCTTAACACTTTCTATGGCATGCAATTTAGCAAGAAAAGTAACGAACCAAAACCGCCATTAAAAATTTAGAGATTTATAAATTCGTCAATTTAATGTACTAAATTTGCTACGAAACACATTTGAATACATACATGGTTTGTCATTAATTAGTTATGACAAACCAAATTTATTTATACAATTATATGAGGTAAAAATAAGTAAATGAGTGTAAATGAAACAAAAACTATTTAAAGAAAAGTGGCTTATTTTAGAAGCACCGTAATTATGTATCGTCGAATCATATCTAAAACCAGGCACAGATACAGGCATGTTAGTCGGCCGAAATAAACAAAACGCGCCCTATCTAAGCATGCACTGCACTTTACTTGATACATGACCCGGATTTTACTAGCGTTTATATTTCTTTCTCTCAATTGTAAACATTCGCCTTTAATCTTCCATCACATGTTCAAAGTTGATCCCATGATAAAAGATCCACTTTATACAGATATGACCCGAATTTTACTAGCGTTTCTGCTTTCATGCTATAGTAGGAAAATATTTTCTCTTACAAATTGAGCTTTCGTCTGTTTCACTTTGATGCAAAAGTTGTGGAAAACACGGTATAATAAAAGCTGCAAGTCCGATATCAGTCTAACCAATACGATGAGGCGATAAAGTTGAACAGTTAAAACTATTTGTAAGAAAATTTTAAGATAGAAAGCGATCAAGACGTTCCCAAAACATTCGTCGACTTTGTAAACTGTTCTATCCTAAAATTATCTTATCTGACAAAAGTTATTACCGCGGTTTCGTTCCGACTAATAGAATACAGCGATAATGAGGGCGTTCCAAACTGTTATGGATTCTTTTTAATATTCGTCAGCCTTGTCAAGTCGACCGTTCATCAAGGAACGTCTATATAGACGGAAACCGATAGGAATTTTCAAGAATAATCATCGGCTTTGCAAGGTGTCATATACTAGCTGAATTCTACGAGGACGATTCGTAAGGTAAGTTCCGTTTCCGCCTAGTGAGCAGAGGCATGGGGATATCGGCGCGATTGCAGGGCTGCGGTGTAGTCTGGATTAATCTGAGTCTGGCAGTGCTAGTGAGAGAATTGTTCGGACATTCTTTCGTGTTATTTTGGTATTTTGAAATGGTTGCCGCAATTGAAAATTTCGTCGACTGTGAACAGCGTGTTGCTGTCCGATTTGTGCGTGCAAGGAGTGTGAAGCCTGCTGACATTCATCGTGAATTTTGTTGTTTATGGCGAAAATGTCATGAGTGACAGTGTGGTTAGAAGATGGTGCCGTATGTTGTCGCGAAGGACAAACTAATGTCAATGATGAAGAACGGAGTGGAAGACCAACTATTGTGACGGACAAACTTTTTGGAAATGTCAAAGAAAATTTCGTGAAAATCGGCGATTCACAATCAGAGGACTGAGTGCCTCTTTCCCTCAAATTTCTGCTGCAGGACGGTGTTACAGCATGGCTTAATTCACAAGCGGCAGAATTCTATGATGAGGGTATTAAAAAACTCATCGTTATGACAAATATTTCAATCTTAATAGGAATTATGTAGAAAATAGCTAAAAGTAGTAGCTTTAAGTTGTATTTAATAAAAACGTCTTCGTGTATTAGTGTTTCTTTTATAACCAACCGGAACTTACTTTACGAATCGCCTTCGTATTTTAAAAAGTGTTATTACGGCATTTCTATCTAACCAAGAGAATATTGTTATAAGGAAGAACATTGAAACTGTTGTTTAAAAGTACAAATTTCTCGAAAACATTAGTCGCTAAAATTAATAAACCATTTCTTAAGAACCGGCCCATTACATATTCAGTCTTTACAAAATAAATATCTTTCAAGCAGACGTCCGTAATGCATGATAAATCAACTACTTACTTCCTCCAAGCATAATTCAGCTGCCTGTTGAAAAAAGTACAAAGTATAGTACATAAAAACTAGAAATTATAGGAGCCGAACTTACGTTTCTAACATTCTCCATAGAATCGTAAACTAATGCCTCTACAGTGTCCTTAACTTTCTCGTTCCAAACGATTTCAAACGTTTTCTTATCATATTTCGTCAAGAACATCAAGAATCGACATACCCTTTCTCTCAACAAAGAATTAGAGCTCCCTAATAAATTCATAAAATTGAAATACTCATCCCCGGTTAGAGATGTGCATAAAACTACGCGATTGACCAGTTCGTAGTTTTCTGGCGTTTTACGAAGAACTTGACTTAAAATGGCGATCACGTCGTTCACGATTTTTATCTTCTTTTTATCTGGAAGTAATATGAATGGAGAAAAAGGTTGAAATTTAAGAAAAATCAAAATGATGCAATACTTAATGATAGTAGCTTGTGGATTAATACGTAGACGTTTAAGATCATCAAGGCATCGCAAAACTGGTAGAGGAATTGATCGTCGGAGTGGACTAAGTAGCAAATTAAGCCGTAAATGTGTTCTAGAGCCTGTAGGTCGTCGCCGGTCAGATCGCTGATTGATCTTGTGTTATTTACGAAGAATGAAAGCGGCGTGCTTCTGGGAGTCGGGGTAGAATCGTTAGAACTGTTCGTTGAGCGTTTCTTCGTTAGTAGTTTCGAACTGTACACTAAGTTAGGGATAAGTTTTACGTCTAGATAAACCTGTTGATATAAACGTCAATAAAAAATGAAGAATCTGGTCGTACGTTTCTAATAAGAAACGACGGAAAGTATTTTCGGGCTTATCAAACAACCTCCAACGTCCATTTCGTCTGTAACGAATTAACGCGTGAATATGGGAGAAAATAATTTCCGCCGATCCTGTACCTCTGAGAATCACACAAATCACAAAATATTGAAGTCGATAATCATCATACCTTTTGGATTTGTTCCAAAGAATTCGCCGTTGTATTTCGACCCACAAAAGGTAAAGAAAATATATTCGCCACGTACTGTAACACCTTAGGACTGGCATTTCTGTTTCTCAAAGGTGAAACTATAATATTCGCCAGATTACATTGCATTAGCGACGTCAATTCCCCATTCATCGCCTCCATAATGGTCCTCTGCAGGAAAACTACCCACTCTTCATTTTCAATCGGATGACTTTCTTCGTTGATGCTAATCCTCAAAAGTTTTATGTGTAAATCTTTTTCGTCTAGAAGAAGTTGCAATGATAACAAGCAACAAGTAATAAACCCGGGGAGCATTTATTTTAATTGATTTTTATCTAATTTTATCTACTTCAAGCAATTGCTTCGTACAGAGGAAGTAACACCAGTCACTTACCATCACTGCTATGTTGCAAATTCAATTCTAATCCCGTTTTTACATCTGACCCGCAATCATTGGCTGTTGTCTTATCACCACTACGATTTTCATCATCCGAAGTAATCGTTAAATCTTGCTCGTCAACCTTACTGATTTCAATAGCCTCAATAGAAATTTTATTATCAATGCTTTGGTTACTATTCGAATTATGCGAGCGTTTACTAGATTTTGAAGCATTAACTTTAGAATCCTGTCCATATTTTCTATGAAAGCAACATTGTAAGTTTGTCTTCCAAATAAGGGATAAAATCTGATCATACCGACTCTGTCCGCTATTCTTCTGCATAAAACGATCTTTCCTTTGCTGTTCCTTCGCTTGTAACGTATTAGCAGACATAGGCCTCGTTAAAGCCATCGATGGAGTGTCATCACAAATTAAAATATGGCCTTGAACGAAGGGGTGGTTTAGAATCTCAGGCCATGATAATCTTTCGCTAGGATTCTTTTGTAGTAAACCCTACAAATTGCGGAAAGACAAAATGTTAGCATATAAACTTCCACATTCTTAACGATTTATACATACCTTCAAGAATGAAATGCAATTCTCAGAGATAAAAGTAGGCCATTGGATAGGTTCATGCCTAATTAGTCTTATTAAATGTAAAATTGAAGTTGTGCGGAACGGTGGTTTACCGACCAGTAATTCGTAGATTATACATCCTAATGACCACAAATCGACATTATGATCGTAAGGTTGTTCCTCGATCAATTCAGGAGCCATGTATAGTGGGGTTCCTATCAAAAGGTGATCTTTATAGGAAATGGAGTACTATTTTTTGATACAGAACGCTCTCTTAGTTTAGAAAATAAACAACACTTAATCCTAATTGTGACTAAGAAACAATCTAATACATTACCTTTAATCGACGTCAGAACATGTGTACCTGTACTCATATTCCTTGCAAATCCAAAATCACAAAGCTTAGCACAATTGCTAGAATCTAATAATATATTTTGCGGCTTCAAATCCCTTTGGAAGCAAGAAATTAAAAGCATCCGATTTTAGGCATACGAAAATACTAACCTATGCAAAACTCTATGGGAATGTAGATAATACAAAGCAGAAACTAAATCCCAAACTATGGTTCGCACGCGATTTTCCGGTAAATATCTCTCCTTTCCAAGGATAACATTTAATTCCTTATCAGCGAACTCCGTTATTACTACAAGCTAATGGAATACTAGGAATATTGCCGACAGTTGGAAGTTATCTTACCTCGTTTTCAGTCTCGAAAGAATCGAGCATCTGGATTACATTCGGGTGATGCAGAAAACGCTGAATCTCGCATTCCCTGCGAAGACCTTTTAATTCTTTGTTTAAGCGGCCTCTCTGTTAGCAGCAGTCTAAGTTATTCAAAGAAATAAGTAATTATAAACGCTGATTACCTTACTGATTACTTTTAAAGCTACAAATTTTCCATCGGAATTCTTCTTAGCTTTATAGACTCTTCCGAAAGATCCTTCACCTAATAGGCCGATCACTTTGTACTTATCCATATTTATCTTCTACGAAATTGGGTTTATTATACGCAAGATTTCTAAATATTTTAGACTTTTCTAGGTTATGCACAACGTCAAACTGACATTTGTTTGTTTTTCAAATTAGGACCAGTATTTTATTAACTGTGACAAGTCACAGAAGAAATTTGTCCAAATATTATTACTTATCACAATTGTTAGTTTAGTAATTAATAAATTCACACATTTAAATGATTTCTTATTAGACATTAGTTTTCTTTGATACTCGCCAAATTCATCAATAATTTTCGTTAAATATTGCTAAAGAGGGCACAGTTCTGCCTGGTTTCCCACGCGCCACTGATCACAGTTCCGCGATTTGTTGATATTTTGAGGTTATGATCAATTTTGAAAATAACGGTTTTAACCTTTAACTTGTTCTGCCAAGAAAATGTATTAATTATTTTTAAAATGACTTGTGTTATCAATCCACGCGATGTTTTGGAATATCTAAACGAATTAGGCTATAAAAATATAACCGCAGACGAACTAAAAGAATTTATCAGAGGTAACAGCATCACTAACATTTGATCCAAACCAGTACGTATCAAATTCCTTTTTCAGATCTAAAAAATTAATGAAATATGACCAACGAGTACAAGAACGACAAAACCTAAACATCGAGAATATTCACCCCCAGACAAATTACCAAAAACAAGACATTTTCACATCATTATATGAGACAAGCACAGCATCCTCCAAAGCTAAGGAAGCATCAAAGAAGGAAAAAGTCATTAGTGTCCAAATAAGGAGGCCGCAAGGAGAAAAACAGAAAGAAAGGTCAACATCCCGTATAGTATCCACAAATCTCTCAAAAACTGCAATAGAAACAGAAACTTGTTGCCAGGAACAATCAGAGAAAATTAGCAACAATGCTGAATCACTATCATCGCATAGGGTTAAGTCAGCTGGAAATGTTGATCGTGCAAGTATAGTGAGCGCCAAGCCGAAAGCATCATGTATGTAGTCTGAATAAAATATGTTTTATTGTTAGATGCAATTTTTGTATTAGTTATAAGGCCGAGAATACCGCTAAAACCATGTAAAAGTGATCCTGTCGCTTTATACCATCAGTACCAAGCAGAATGGAAGCGGCAGAAGATACCTGGAGAAAGCAATCATGCAGACTTGAGGTGGATGATTCGTGAAAAGATGTTGGGAGATTCAGAGGTATGTATTAAGCTAGCTTACCCTGACCTATGGGGTTGTTAGCTGAATCGCGTGAGTTCACTTCGTCGTTTCATGAGAAATCCACAATAATGTACTTGTGTTGAATATTTTGTAATATTTCATTTAACTTCTTTTTCACAGTTCATATCGAGTGTTCGACCATTACAGAAAGTAAAGACGAAAAAAGTATTTGGAAGGTTATAACAATAGCAATACATGAAGATATTTTTAGATTCATTATTAATTGTAACTGAAAGCAATAAATGCATATATTTTGTGAAAGAAACCCTTTGCTTTCTTTTGGCATACACAGTTTTGAATAATTCTACTAAGGCTATAGAAAGTGGTTGAGGTGATGAAGGAAAAATCATTACACTTTTACTAAGAATAATTTATGTTCCTATCATTTACACTATCTTAACCCTGATGAATTTGATATTTTGCTGAAACCTCCAATGGATTATTCCTATGAAGATGCATCAACAATTTCTCTTCAATTAAATCAACAGCTTGCCTAGTCAAAACCAATGTATCATGCTTAAGCATTGAATACACATTCAATCCATACGCCGGCATCAAATTAATATGTTTTATCGTATCGGTAGCGGCTGTGATATTACGAGGCATAACATCCGATCTAAAATCAAACATCGAATTACTAGTCAATCAAGAATAGTGAATTATTACAAATCAGAATTTTCATTACTTACATGTCCACAAAAAGAACGGACGGTCCCCATCTCCTACTTTTCACCAATTCCTCCATAAATTTTGGGTCATCAGATGGTAGATCTAAACTATCAACAACGTGCAGATCATCCTGCGCCAATTTGACTGATAAGGTTGTCGTTAGACCTAGTACGCGGCTGTAAAAAGGTAACATGTAGAAGTGTGTTGTTGGTGATCGAGGGCCGTGAATTACACCACCCCCTCTCCACAATGGACTTCGAATGGATCCGTGACGAGATCGTCCCAAACCTATAAGTTAAATTGATGGCTTAGGAATGAAGTTTAAGAATCAATTAAGATTACAGTAGATGAGTTTACATTTCATATATCTCTATGAATAAGAAGTAACATCGTAACACAGGTCTCTTTCCTCAAGTTCAGATAAAGAGCAGGGGGAAAAACTTACTTGCGGTAAAAACTAACTCGAACTGCTCTTGGCCCCAACAATGTTACTTCAGATAGAATGAGCAACAATGAAGAAGCTATATTAGTGTGAAATATTAGAATTATCAATCATCAAATTCAGACAATACCATTGAAGACTACTTCACAATGATGACACTAACTATGCTGTACTACCTGCATCTCCAACAGAAACACATGCCACATCATAATTAATGATGTGGTATAAAGTTACTAATTTAATTGAATACATATTAATTACTTAGGATAATAGGTAAGCAAAAAGAAAAATTTCGTTTATATCAAATTCAAATAGCATCAATTTGAAATCAAATTGTATAGAATATGAAAATTATAATTCAAATACCTACCTTTTTGTGGAAAAGGTTTCTTTCCACCTCCTCGTACCTCCGATCTAACTTTGGTATGAGCATAACTAACGAATCCGTACATTCTCTGCCATTGTATATTTTGGTGGATAATATCTATTCTAGGACTGGCAGCGAAAACCTCAGGGTGTAATTTGATTAATCCGAGTTTCTTCTCATCGATGGTGTCCAGGCTTTCAACCCATACTTCACGGGGTTTCAAATATTTCGGTGGAAATGCTAATTGTCGTGGTTCTATAGAGGTTGATGTTGAATACGATTTAGCGATGCATCGACAGTTCCTTAATTGGAAAATGATATTTTTAAACATGTTACTCCGTCGGTATAATTCTAATTATTATTTATATTCATGTGTAAATCATGTATGAATATTAATTTATAGGTTATATTGTCTGAATGACAGCTACTAATTTCTACAGTTTTCTGCAATTAAATGGCGGCAAATTGAAAATAAAATAATATAGAAATCTATATAATTGAAACTTTTGAGTTTAAAAAACTCAAGGAAATGTAAATTACGCTGGTAAACAAAATTTCACTTTTTGCGTGTTTCTTTAATCAAATAGGGTCATTCTTATAGTATCTGCCCCGCTGATTCTAAGTCTGCTTTTCAAATTTGTGTGTTAGGCATAATTTTTGAGTAACGCGTTTATGATTTTGGAAAACGTACATTTTTCGCAGTTGTTTACAACTTTAAATGGCTCCAACTCTTATATTAAAGGCAGTTCAAAAGGTATTTTTATATGATTCTTTTTTCTGTATGTGTTTTGCAGCAGGAATATCTCTTTTTAATGTCTTGAATAACTCCCATCCTGATGTTTCTTATGCGTTTAGGGTGGCATCGAAGTCAGGATCGTTCATTAATTCTCGAATTTGAGAACCAACGAATATACCTTCCTTGATTTTTGCATCACTGACCCGTGGAAATTTGTTTTTTAGGAAGCTAAAACCGTCGCTGTTTCTATCCATTCCTTTGACAAAATTGTTTATAAATCCGAGTTTAATGCATAGAAGTGGAGGGGAGACTTTCGGGGGATTCACTAGGGGCCCACTGACGACATTTTTTGTTCCTGGAACGAGCTGTTTTGTATTTTTGACATAATGGTTTTGCCTATCTCTGCTGCCCCCACTCGCTCAAAAAACAGTAAAATTTGGTATATTGTAGCTGAAGACCGAGTATAAGGGCGATTACTTTGAAATCTTCGCAAAGGTGCTAAGCATGACCCATTCGTAATAGTCAACGAGCAAAGGCTAACCCGTAACAATGGGATATGCAATTGCGTAACACTGGACGATTTCTAACGAAAGATTCAAAATCAGCATCGAGAAAATAGTAAGAAACAGTGCTCAGCGTCCAAGAAACAAAAACCTTGTTTACCAGTGTTATCTAAAGCGGCATTTAGACGATTTTTATTTCTGAAGATATAAAAACCTATACCGTTGTAATTACTTGTTGCGTTCACTGTAAGATAACTCCTCTGGATTTGTGGTGATGTACAAATTACTTACAAGTTTGTTATCTGAAAGATATTTTAAAAATAATTTACATATGTTAATACTGATGGACATTTCAGATAAACTAGGATAAAACTACGCTAGAAATTCGGTGTTAAAACGTCAGTAAGAAGACAGAGTGTTTAACAAGCCGGCCTTAATGCTGTAAACTAGGAGACAACAGTCACATCTTCTTAAAGCAAATCAACTTAATTGGAGATAAAACTGGTTTCACCTCTGGCAACTTACATCTTGAGATAGAATCAGCGTAAAGAAACTTGAACTCTTCCAACAATGTTTCATTGAATATTATGATAGAATCCCGGATTACCAAATGGATTAGAAAGAAAGGCTGTTCAGATCTCTGTAATAATCAGAAGGTGGAGAATATGATGGGTGTAGCAGTACATCCCGTCCAAGCTGTAAAAGCTTTTGGCGAGTTATCAAACTTGTATGAGGTCTCGGATTATCTTGGTGAAACACTATATCTCTTCTATTGACCAATCCTGGCCTTTTCTGTTTAAGTGAATCATTAAATTTGTCCAGTTGATGACAGAACACTTCAGAATTGATCGTTGTGTTGTGCCACCAAACAAACAGCACTACTTTTTCATGAATATCAGCTTTCGAAGTACTTTGAGCCGGTTCACCGTTTTTACTCCATGATCCCTTGCTTTTAACATTGTTGTAGACAATCCATTTCTCGTCTCGCAAATTGGTTGGTGGTTATCCATCCATATGTCCTCGACTCATAACATCAATATTTCCTCAAGATTGTCTTGTTAGCTTGCCTTCAACTGTAACTTTGATGTGGAGTTGGAGTTGGAGTTTGGAGGAGTGGATGTTAAACAGATACGTAAGATATGTATAAATTATATTTAACTGTCGTTATAAATTACTAAAACCAGCTATACACGTTCTACAAAGAATTTATTAAAATACTCGGTAATCTCTTTAAACGATATCCTTTCGTCCGGTTCCTTCTTCCAACATTTTAACATCACAGCATATACATCATCCGGTACTGACTCCGATGGTTTCGGCATCTTATATCCATTATTAACCAAGCCAATAACGTCGTGGTTCTTTATCCCGGGATAAGGAATGTTTCCGTACGTAAACAATTCCATAAGAAAAATCCCATACGACCAAATATCAGACTTAGTGGTAAATTCTCGATTCAATATCGCTTCCGGCGCTGACCATTTAATTGCGATATTTGATTCGAAATTATCGTTGTATTTCTTATCGTGTAGTAAACTTGCCAGTCCGAAATCGCTAATCTTAACGATATTATTATTGGTGACTAGAATATTTCGAGCGGCCAAATCGCGATGTACAAGATTTTTCGACTCTAGGTGTTCCATTCCGGACGAAATTTGCACGGCCATATCTATTAGATCGAAGAATTTCAATTTAGTTCCGGCGTCTTGTCGTAAGAAATTAAGGAGATCGCCGTTGTTCATATATTCTAACACTAGATAGACTGGATCCCCTTCGCTACAAACCCCGTAAAGAGTTAGTAGTCCTGGATGTCTAAATTGCTTCATTATGGAGGCTTCTTGGAGGATTTTGTCTTTCGAAATCGATTGTTCTTTTAATATCTTTACTGCAACTTTCGTACTGCTTTTCCAAACTGCTAGATGGACTTTTGCGAAGTTGCCTTCACCCATGACGTCGCCGAGTTCTAAATCATCCCGACTCAGTTCCCATTCTCGTTTGTGGGCGACGTCTAAATCCCAAAGATGTGGTTGAGGTTTCTTGCATGGTCGGGATATTTTCTTGTTTTCTGTAAAATGACGTTATGAATTTGGTGACATCTTGATTATAGTTCGTATTGTTTAGATCGTGTCCATCATCTCTTGCTCCTGTTTCGGCGACCAAACCTTTTTCGCCTCCAGGGTTGGTCCAATAAAAGCTGTTAGTTACCAAATTCTGGACCAGAACAGAATTGGTAAGAAACAACCTTTACCAAGCAAGACTACTTGTCGAAATTCAACGAATGTTGGAAATAGGCTAAACAACACGACTAAATATTGTACAAGTTCGATTTCGATTTTTATCAAATTGAACTTACTTCTATAAGTGCTAACTATTTCGCTCAAGGTGGAAAAGGTTTCCGAATCGATGACGAAACCATTTTGATCCACAGCAATTGGATGGTGTACAACGTGAAAACCATCTTTCTCGTCATGCTCCAGTATTGATAGCGCATACACATTTTCTTTATTTTCCGCGTAACGCACGAGGAACAAACCATTACCTAGCGTCTCTTGGCCCATCAATAATCTTTCCGCTTCCCTCTTGCTAGCATGCCCGAGAAACCAACTGAAACACATCAAACTGAGATTACACGAATCTCCCTATCAGCGGACATACTCTTGGATTTCATTCGTAAGTCCCGCTGCGACGTAATTCTTTGGTATACAAGCGATATCCTTCGTCGATAAATTTAAAACTTTGATCCATTCATCGTCAACTTCACCGTATACTTCTAAAGCGTCTCCTTTACGAAATTTCTTGCCAGATTTGGCTTCTTTGTAATTGTACAGGCAAGTTACTAGTTTCTTTGAGGAATCGGTGAAAGCGGTGCTTACGGTAGAAACAATTGACACCCTACCTTGAAGTAGAGATAACATTTTTTGTATCTCAATATGGAGTTATTCTCATCATTTGGAAGTACTCACCTCTAACATGTTGGTGCTCTATGCGAGGTGGTGGCTTCGCAATTTCTGGATAACAGCATATGTTTCCCATTGTAGTTTAGTGAGATGATCATATTAATTTCCGACTATTGCAAAATATATTCTTGAATTCTTTGGATTAAGGTTACGAATCAAAATGTTCTAAAAAAAAAGATAAATATCAAATACGTTGTTGATCTAGTGATAATCAATCCACTGGCTTCCTCAAAGAATAATGAAAATGAGTTACTTTATGTTGCTTTGTGTATCTTCTGCAGTTTGTATCTAATTTCTTTTCTCTTCAACAACACGCTCCATTTTTGAGCGTTAATTCTTTTACATAGAAAATAGATACTGATCAAGTTCATATGAACATTAACTTAAGATAGTTAGATTTTTAAAATCATAATCTTTCGTTAACTAACAGCGTACCTACCGTGCTTATTCCAATGCATACCTACTTCATTATTGTCACCATACACAACTACTACACAATGACATATTTTGGCGATAAGATTATTTTGTCGTAGACATTCTGATGGGCTTATCTCAAATTAGACACGAGATTTCGGGATGTACTATTTGATATCAGTAATAACATTTAATCCGTTTTAGTTTCTATATCTACGACGGTCAATGTACAAATCTAGAACTAGTGTGTTCTATCTGATAGAATTTTTCTATTAGAGTTAACTAAATATTTTGTTTATATAGAGATAGGAAACTATGAATAAGGGAAATGTACACATGTTATGTTATCACTTATCAATGACGCTAAATACATATATTTTCCGAACTTCCTCGTTGGAAGTAAACAAGATTATTCAGTTCAGTTCAAAATACATATCACAGATAAGTCATACAGATAGCGCACCAAATTCTATTATAGCTATTCTTCCTCTTCAAACTTATGGACTCGTTTCCAAATCGTTGTAATCGGGATGCATTGAAACCGTTTCGTCGAACTGTTGACCTGGACATCCAGCGTTGCCCGCAATTCTGGTTCATACCACTTCTTCTTTCTTCTTTTCTCTATTTTCTTCCTTTTCTTACATATTTAGGATGTACCCAATATGAATCCTATTTTTCCATATATTCCCCGTCATTAGTTTTCATCTAGTAACGGTTCGGGTTCTCCTCTCGCTTTAGAATTGTATAAACACATCGTTCTTTACTTCTGTTCGTTGTTGTCACTGCTTATTATAGTACTTTCTTTATAATGCCATATTTGGAATCTATTTTAGATTTATATCGAGAATGGTAAGAGACACACCGTTTTGGATGGAAGATTTGGTTCTATGGGCTAAAATGTATCGGATGGACATATTTTCAACGCGGTAATTGTTTCGTTCGACAAATATGTTATTAAATTACCCGAAAACCAATCCGTTAACGTAACGTATTTCCTGTTGTGAAACTTCGTACGGCGTGGTAATCGCTATCGAGGCGGAAGATGTCTAAGATGGCGGATTTTCTCGTACTTCATGAAAAGACGTCAGCCTCTAGCTCGTACGATAGTTCTCAGATGTTCTCAAAAATAAATCTCTGCTCTCTGCTGGTCCTATACTAGTCATACTAACCTACACTAGTTCCCTACAACAACGTAAAAGAGGAAATAACGCATCGCAATTAACAGAAGAAAAAAGGAAAATTAACCTGCAATCGGGTGAAAAGTAAAAGCTCAACGATAGTTCGAACAGTAAAATTGGGGAAGCGAAACTTTAGATTTACACCACGATAATGTAAAACTTCCAAGCGTCGAATTTCTGTGTATATCCTCGACAAGGACAAACTTAAAAGCGAAAACGGAATAATTTATTCACGGAAAACTGAACGTTACGAGCAGAATAGCTCCACACGCGCATGCAACCGGCGCAAGCCGTACCAGAAATTTACGAAATCAGGGCGCCATCTATGGCAAAAATTGGAGCGAGAGAGGCCACAAATAACAATACAGAAAACTGTAACAATTGGCCGTAACACTGTCAGGGTGATAGTGAGCCTACTAACAGGGCACTGCAGGCTCAACAAGCACATGAATAAAATGGGCTCGACAGAAGAAACAATATGTAGATTCTGTCAAATTGAGGAAGAAATCGCGATCCACGTACTGTGCCGATGCGAGGAATTGGTAAAGATGTCTGACTGTCACACATGGGAGACGAATATCCCGAGACGAGACTATATCCGGAAGAACCGCCCTCGAAACTGTTAAATTAATTAAAGGAACAAAGCTGGAGGACGTACTCTAAGGAGGCATGAGGACCACAATAGATCTGGAAAGGTCGCAGTGGAACAGGCATCATTACCACCTCAAGTAATCTAATCTATCGGTTAAAGTTGCAGCGTTTATAGGTTTATTTTTGGCATTTACCATCCCAAGGATAGATCTCGACGTAGCGGAGTCGAAATTCGCATTAGCATTAACGGCGGCGGAGCGATATTACACGCAGCGATGTTGGAGCAATCTAAAAAAAACGCCGCCGAGTTCAACTCGTCAGTATGTATCGGTTGACGTAAGATTGAACATCCTAAATCCCATATAAACCGAGACGATTACGCGAGTTAGGCCATTTTTAACGATTTTTTGCGGCTTCTCGCGTTTTCTCAGTAACCGTTTGAAATAATCTCAGCAAATCATATACCGTTGGAATCAGCGCATCAAGACGCATCCATTGCTATAGGTTTGGACACGACCAAACGCAATCGGATGAAATTGGACGCAAAATAAATTGGGCGCATCGGGATCTTCGTAACGATTAGAATTACAGCGTTCATACCGCGACTTATGGAATACAATAATGATGACAAGTTTTGCGAGCTAAATAGTCAATCAAATTAATCACGTAATTTTGCATGTGTGACGTAGGTGACGTCTGACCGTGGCCTGTCTTACATTATTATCCTTGGCCTGTCTATGTCGTTGTTTATCAGGATAATGCAGTATTACACTGACGTAATGTTGAAGAAATTTTGGTGTTAACATAGACCAAACCTCTTTTAACACTGGGTGTTAAAATTTATGACTCTTTTGTGTTATTGTTTCCCCTTTAGCTTTCTCCTTTTTGTTATTATATGAATTGCCGCCGTATTGTTTGTATTGTTGTTACTATTAGTACTATTATGTATTTTCTTTTTGGTAGATCTGATCAAAGATATTTACTTAAGTTGATTTTTATCTGTACGTATTTTGTCCTGTAATTGAATTATCGAAATACGTATTTGGAATTTTTCTAAACCGATCTGGTAAGAGTAATGACTAATAACTAATTAATTTATTTATTTCAGGTTATTTACAATTTTATACACGCCCAGGAAGATGCTTTATAGCTGTGTGCTATGTGTAATGATATTGATGATGATAAGTCTTACATCGGATGAAACTAGTTTAAAGGTAATAAAACATGTCTTCTCTTGTTATTTTTTAGCGATATTACCAAATGTAATTGAACCCCCTATTTTTTTTTCTTACTGTATGTTTCTTATGATTTAATTTTAAATTATTTTACCAGGATTTTATTTTTAAATAGCATAAATATAATTTATAAATTGAGCTTATTGGAATTATTTCCTTTGCCATCAATATCATTTTTTCGCACAGTAGGCGCTGAGATCAATCCCCGTAGCAAACAAACGAGCATCGAAGCGCGCGTGATCGATTAAAATGGCTGGTGAAAGACGTATTTTTAAAACGCTCCTAGAGTTTTGGCAATTTATAAGTATTTTTTGCTTTTGAGATTACATCTTTCACGTTGATAACAATCCGAAATCATTCCGGTACTCGAAATAACTCGCGAAATATATGTACGATCGGTATTTTTCAAATTATGTATAGGTAATTTTTGGAAGCTTTGTTGGCGCGTCGGAACGGATTCCGAGGAATAGAGAGGATTGACTCGCCGTTATCGAAGAAAATTAGGGGTGAGTGGTACTTATATATGTATAAAAACTATAGGAAACATTAAATAACCTCTTTTATGGCCCTATTAATAAGGATTCGTTTATCATTCGTCGTTTTAAACAAAATTCAACAGGTTTAGTCTCATTTGATTGTCGCCGGTAGCGCCATCTTCGCTAGTAGTATTACGAATATTACCGATCGTCTTAATCGGTTACGTTCGATTTTCAATATACAGTATCTTGGATATGTTTGTAAATTTGTGACAGAATTGATCACTCAAGATTGTGCGCCATTCTACGTTGCATCCAAGATTTTGTTGAAATGAGGTTATAAATGCATCTAGTTTACTTTTTCCCTTGGAGAGAATACTTGTGGCAACAAAACACATATTTATGTAGCTGAGGATTAGTCTTTTCACCTCTGTATAAAGTTGTCCATAAGTTTATGTAGTCGATAAATGAAGAAACTGTCTTTTTATCCTTATTTAGATATGTATCCGATAACTTAAAGGCTACTTTAAACACGTTATTGAGAAGGTAACCTATAAATTTGCTTAAAGATGTGTCGATTTAATCATTTATCTTTTTGTAAAATCACATGCAGCAACCCAATCATGATGATATATGATAACGAACAATATAATTTTATGATAGATCATGTTCCGCATAATAACGGTATAAATCGCGATCGAAGCATATAAGCATAAAGCGAGATTGTTCCTTGTGACGAATTCTTCTTGCCAACATTATGAAACAGAAAACATATCTGTTTCACTTGTTGAGAGTACAGAGAAATGCGCTTGGATTATAAAAGCCAATCATACTTGCTTACCGAGCAGTTGTTGTTATTGTGCCCATTTCTCCTAGGCAATTATAGGTTAGGGTCTCGTGTTTACCAAAATATGTATTCGCGATATTGTTTTATATACGGGAGTAAACCACAATGTAGCGGAAAAACAGACTGCAGCTTTCCCACGTGAGTTTTCGTGTTTGCTGTAAAGAAAATACGATAGTAACGACAGATTTTAAAGATTTCCCAATGCGCAGAGGAAAACTGATAAACCCGAGCACAGAAGTTATTAGAATTTGCACAATTGCAAAGAAAGTGTTAGGGGAGCATATTCTATCCCAGATTTTAGTAGATAATCAGAATGAGAAACTGGTTACATTAATATTAAAGTATTGTGTGACTGTGCGACTGCATCATGATGGTTGATTAAGATCACAAAAGATACAAACATTTGGCATAAACACATTAAATTAATTTTCGCAGTTATTTTGCGGCAGAATATACATATTCGGGCCGCTAATTACGTAGAATATATCGGTTCGGACGTGGAACGCATAGATTTCGAGAGAACGCCATTCGAAGTTAGGGAAAAAGGCCTAAAATAGACCGAATATAGGGATGAATATAGGGCGAAACAGGGCATACTTCAAGCGCTCGTAGCGCCTAGTTTAGGCGCTACGAGCACTTGACGATAGAAAGCCGATCCTTAGATCATTCTGAAGCAGAAAAATACGCTCTTTCGAATGGTGTAAGATAGAATGTCATAACTAGAAAAAATCCACCGTTAGGGTGAAATTTAGTGTTTTTTGCGATTTTTTTGCAGTTTTTTGCGATTTTCTCGGTAACCGTTGGAGTAAAGTAAAAAATCGCACGGCGTTGAATTCGCCTCGTCAAGACGCATCGATTGGTGTAGGATTGAACGTCCTAGGTTCGATATTAGTGAAAAAGGGGTATGTCATTTTAGCACTTTTTGCGGTTTTTTGCATTTTCTCGGCAACCGTTTGAAATAATCTAAACAAATTATATACCGTTGAAATCAGCGCGTCAAGACGCGTCGATTGGTATGTGAATGAACGCGCTAGGACGAAGGAAACTTAAATCGTCCATATCTCCGTAACGGTTGGAGCTAGAGCGTTTATAATGCCATATTTGGAATCTACTCGTCGAGACCTATCCGATAGGCCTATTTCGAACGCAATCGGGCGAAGTTTTCTTTGGCTCGAGAACGGTAAGAGATAGAGCGTCGGGGATGGAAGATTTGGAATCTACGGGTCAAAATTAGTCGGATAGGCATATTTTGGACGCGATTGGACGCAAAAAATTTTTGTCCAAACGAATTTCTACCTCAAGGCATAGAATTTTTTCAATTTTTCGAGATAGCATACTTCCGATAGCACTAGCGAGTTCAAACTCGGTAGGTTTATAGTACTCGAGGAGCTGATTAAAATAAAGCAAACCGCAGGTCCCTAAGTCTTACCGTTCCGGAGATATGGTAGTTTAAAGTTTGAAAAATTTTGTTATAAAAATTCCAATAATTTCGTCCTAGCGCGAAAACTATTAGAGATAGGTCGTTCGTTCTTGTTCCATTCGTTTCTTAGACAAAATCTGCATATAGAAAGGTCTATTCGATCGCGATCGAGCAATAAATAAAGTGGTGAGAGCGATTTGAAATTTGGCCAAAATTGCAAATCGCGTTTTTCAACGATTTTTAACGATATATTGGTCATTTGACGAAAAAGTCATGTTCAAACTTCGAAATTATTTTGCGTCAAAATATACATATTCGGACCGGTAATTACGTAAAACATATCGGTTCGGACGTAGAAGGCATAGGTTTCGAGAAAACGCCTTACGAAGTTAGGGGAAAAGGGGTTAAAATAAGGGTGTATATAAGGCTTTTTCGAATATTTGACGAAAATTTCATGTTCGAATTTCGCGGTTATTTTGGCCTAGAATATACATATTCGGGCCGCTAATTACGTAGAATATATCGGTTCGGACGTAGAACGCATAGATTTCGAGAAAACGCCTTACGAAGTTGGGGTCAAAACGGTCTAAAATAGAGGGTATATATAAGGCTTTTTCGAATATTCGACGAAAAATTCATGTCCGAATTTCGCGGTTATTTTGGCCTAGAATATACATATTCGGGCCGCTAATTACGTAGAATATATCGGTTCGGACGTGGAACGCATAGATTTCGAGAGAACGCCATTCGAAGTTAGGGAAAAAGGCCTAAAATAGACCGAATATAGGGATGAATATAGGGCGAAACAGGGCATACTTCAAGCGCTCGTAGCGCCTAAACTATTAATAATAGAAAGCCGATCCTTAGATCATTCTGAAGCAGAAAAATACGCTCTTTCGAATGGTGTAAGATAGAATGTCATAACTAGAAAAAAATCCACCGTTAGGGTGAAATTTAGTGTTTTTTGCGATTTTTTGCAGTTTTTTGCGATTTTCTCGGTAACCGTTGGAGTAAAGTAAAAAAATCGCACGGCGTTGAATTCGCCTCGTCAAGACGCATCGATTGGTGTAGGATTGAACGTCCTAGGTTCGATATTAGTGAAAAAGGGGTATGTCATTTTAGCACTTTTTGCGGTTTTTTGCATTTTCTCGGCAACCGTTTGAAATAATCTAAACAAATTATATACCGTTGAAATCAGCGCGTCAAGACGCGTCGATTGGTATGTGAATGAACGCGCTAGGACGAAGGAAACTTAAATCGTCCATATCTCCGTAACGGTTGGAGCTAGAGCGTTTATAATGCCATATTTGGAATCTACTCGTCGAGACCTATCCGATAGGCCTATTTCGAACGCAATCGGGCGAAGTTTTCTTTGGCTCGAGAACGGTAAGAGATAGAGCGTCGGGGATGGAAGATTTGGAATCTACGGGTCAAAATTAGTCGGATAGGCATATTTTGGACGCGATTGGACGCAAAAAATTTTTGTCCAAACGAATTTCTACCTCAAGGCATAGAATTTTTTCAATTTTTCGAGATAGCATACTTCCGATAGCACTAGCGAGTTCAAACTCGGTAGGTTTATAGTACTCGAGGAGCTGATTAAAATAAAGCAAACCGCAGGTCCCTAAGTCTTACCGTTCCGGAGATATGGTAGTTTAAAGTTTGAAAAATTTTGTTATAAAAATTCCAATAATTTCGTCCTAGCGCGAAAACTATTAGAGATAGGTCGTTCGTTCTTGTTCCATTCGTTTCTTAGACAAAATCTGCATATAGAAAGGTCTATTCGATCGCGATCGAGCAATAAATAAAGTGGTGAGAGCGATTTGAAATTTGGCCAAAATTGCAAATCGCGTTTTTCAACGATTTTTAACGATATATTGGTCATTTGACGAAAAAGTCATGTTCAAACTTCGAAATTATTTTGCGTCAAAATATACATATTCGGACCGGTAATTACGTAAAACATATCGGTTCGGACGTAGAAGGCATAGGTTTCGAGAAAACGCCTTACGAAGTTAGGGGAAAAGGGGTTAAAATAAGGGTGTATATAAGGCTTTTTCGAATATTTGACGAAAATTTCATGTTCGAATTTCGCGGTTATTTTGGCCTAGAATATACATATTCGGGCCGCTAATTACGTAGAATATATCGGTTCGGACGTAGAACGCATAGATTTCGAGAAAACGCCTTACGAAGTTGGGGTCAAAACGGTCTAAAATAGAGGGTATATATAAGGCTTTTTCGAATATTCGACGAAAAATTCATGTCCGAATTTCGCGGTTATTTTGGCCTAGAATATACATATTCGGGCCGCTAATTACGTAGAATATATCGGTTCGGACGTGGAACGCATAGATTTCGAGAGAACGCCATTCGAAGTTAGGGAAAAAGGCCTAAAATAGACCGAATATAGGGATGAATATAGGGCGAAACAGGGCCTACTTCAAGCGCTCGTAGCGCCTAAACTATTAATAATAGAAAGCCGATCCTTAGATCATTCTGAAGCAGAAAAATACGCTCTTTCGAATGGTGTAAGATAGAATGTCATAACTAGAAAAAATCCACCGTTAGGGTGAAATTTAGTGTTTTTTTGCGATTTTTTTGCAGTTTTTTGCGATTTTCTCGGTAACCGTTGGAGTAAAGTAAAAAATCGCACGGCGTTGAATTCGCCTCGTCAAGACGCATCGATTGGTGTAGGATTGAACGTCCTAGGTTCGATATTAGTGAAAAAGGGGTATGTCATTTTAGCACTTTTTGCGGTTTTTTGCATTTTCTCGGCAACCGTTTGAAATAATCTAAACAAATTATATACCGTTGAAATCAGCGCGTCAAGACGCGTCGATTGGTATGTGAATGAACGCGCTAGGACGAAGGAAACTTAAATCGTCCATATCTCCGTAACGGTTGGAGCTAGAGCGTTTATAATGCCATATTTGGAATCTACTCGTCGAGACCTATCCGATAGGCCTATTTCGAACGCAATCGGGCGAAGTTTTCTTTGGCTCGAGAACGGTAAGAGATAGAGCGTCGGGGATGGAAGATTTGGAATCTACGGGTCAAAATTAGTCGGATAGGCATATTTTGGACGCGATTGGACGCAAAAAATTTTTGTCCAAACGAATTTCTACCTCAAGGCATAGAATTTTTTTCAATTTTTCGAGATAGCATACTTCCGATAGCACTAGCGAGTTCAAACTCGGTAGGTTTATAGTACTCGAGGAGCTGATTAAAATAAAGCAAACCGCAGGTCCCTAAGTCTTACCGTTCCGGAGATATGGTAGTTTAAAGTTTGAAAAATTTTGTTATAAAAATTCCAATAATTTCGTCCTAGCGCGAAAACTATTAGAGATAGGTCGTTCGTTCTTGTTCCATTCGTTTCTTAGACAAAATCTGCATATAGAAAGGTCTATTCGATCGCGATCGAGCAATAAATAAAGTGGTGAGAGCGATTTGAAATTTGGCCAAAATTGCAAATCGCGTTTTTCAACGATTTTTAACGATATATTGGTCATTTGACGAAAAAGTCATGTTCAAACTTCGAAATTATTTTGCGTCAAAATATACATATTCGGACCGGTAATTACGTAAAACATATCGGTTCGGACGTAGAAGGCATAGGTTTCGAGAAAACGCCTTACGAAGTTAGGGGAAAAGGGGTTAAAATAAGGGTGTATATAAGGCTTTTTTCGAATATTTGACGAAAATTTCATGTTCGAATTTCGCGGTTATTTTGGCCTAGAATATACATATTCGGGCCGCTAATTACGTAGAATATATCGGTTCGGACGTAGAACGCATAGATTTCGAGAAAACGCCTTACGAAGTTGGGGTCAAAACGGTCTAAAATAGAGGGTATATATAAGGCTTTTTCGAATATTCGACGAAAAATTCATGTCCGAATTTCGCGGTTATTTTGGCCTAGAATATACATATTCGGGCCGCTAATTACGTAGAATATATCGGTTCGGACGTGGAACGCATAGATTTCGAGAGAACGCCATTCGAAGTTAGGGAAAAAGGCCTAAAATAGACCGAATATAGGGATGAATATAGGGCGAAACAGGGCATACTTCAAGCGCTCGTAGCGCCTAAACTATTAATAATAGAAAGCCGATCCTTAGATCATTCTGAAGCAGAAAAATACGCTCTTTCGAATGGTGTAAGATAGAATGTCATAACTAGAAACAAATCCACCGTTAGGGTGAAATTTAGTGATTTTTTTGCGATTTTTTTGCAGTTTTTTGCGATTTTCTCGGTAACCGTTGGAGTAAAGTAAAAAATCGCACGGCGTTGAATTCGCCTCGTCAAGACGCATCGATTGGTGTAGGATTGAACGTCCTAGGTTCGATATTAGTGAAAAAGGGGTATGTCATTTTAGCACTTTTTGCGGTTTTTTGCATTTTCTCGGCAACCGTTTGAAATAATCTAAACAAATTATATACCGTTGAAATCAGCGCGTCAAGACGCGTCGATTGGTATGTGAATGAACGCGCTAGGACGAAGGAAACTTAAATCGTCCATATCTCCGTAACGGTTGGAGCTAGAGCGTTTATAATGCCATATTTGGAATCTACTCGTCGAGACCTATCCGATAGGCCTATTTCGAACGCAATCGGGCGAAGTTTTCTTTGGCTCGAGAACGGTAAGAGATAGAGCGTCGGGGATGGAAGATTTGGAATCTACGGGTCAAAATTAGTCGGATAGGCATATTTTGGACGCGATTGGACGCAAAAAATTTTTGTCCAAACGAATTTCTACCTCAAGGCATAGAATTTTTTTCAATTTTTCGAGATAGCATACTTCCGATAGCACTAGCGAGTTCAAACTCGGTAGGTTTATAGTACTCGAGGAGCTGATTAAAATAAAGCAAACCGCAGGTCCCTAAGTCTTACCGTTCCGGAGATATGGTAGTTTAAAGTTTGAAAAATTTTGTTATAAAAATTCCAATAATTTCGTCCTAGCGCGAAAACTATTAGAGATAGGTCGTTCGTTCTTGTTCCATTCGTTTCTTAGACAAAATCTGCATATAGAAAGGTCTATTCGATCGCGATCGAGCAATAAATAAAGTGGTGAGAGCGATTTGAAATTTGGCCAAAATTGCAAATCGCGTTTTTCAACGATTTTTAACGATATATTGGTCATTTGACGAAAAAGTCATGTTCAAACTTCGAAATTATTTTGCGTCAAAATATACATATTCGGACCGGTAATTACGTAAAACATATCGGTTCGGACGTAGAAGGCATAGGTTTCGAGAAAACGCCTTACGAAGTTAGGGAAAAGGGGTTAAAATAAGGGTGTATATAAGGCTTTTTTCGAATATTTGACGAAAATTTCATGTTCGAATTTCGCGGTTATTTTGGCCTAGAATATACATATTCGGGCCGCTAATTACGTAGAATATATCGGTTCGGACGTAGAACGCATAGATTTCGAGAAAACGCCTTACGAAGTTGGGGTCAAAACGGTCTAAAATAGAGGGTATATATAAGGCTTTTTCGAATATTCGACGAAAAATTCATGTCCGAATTTCGCGGTTATTTTGGCCTAGAATATACATATTCGGGCCGCTAATTACGTAGAATATATCGGTTCGGACGTGGAACGCATAGATTTCGAGAGAACGCCATTCGAAGTTAGGGAAAAAGGCCTAAAATAGACCGAATATAGGGATGAATATAGGGCGAAACAGGGCATACTTCAAGCGCTCGTAGCGCCTAAACTATTAATAATAGAAAGCCGATCCTTAGATCATTCTGAAGCAGAAAAATACGCTCTTTCGAATGGTGTAAGATAGAATGTCATAACTAGAAAAAATCCACCGTTAGGGTGAAATTTAGTGATTTTTTTGCGATTTTTTTGCAGTTTTTTGCGATTTTCTCGGTAACCGTTGGAGTAAAGTAAAAAATCGCACGGCGTTGAATTCGCCTCGTCAAGACGCATCGATTGGTGTAGGATTGAACGTCCTAGGTTCGATATTAGTGAAAAAGGGGTATGTCATTTTAGCACTTTTTTGCGGTTTTTTGCATTTTCTCGGCAACCGTTTGAAATAATCTAAACAAATTATATACCGTTGAAATCAGCGCGTCAAGACGCGTCGATTGGTATGTGAATGAACGCGCTAGGACGAAGGAAACTTAAATCGTCCATATCTCCGTAACGGTTGGAGCTAGAGCGTTTATAATGCCATATTTGGAATCTACTCGTCGAGACCTATCCGATAGGCCTATTTCGAACGCAATCGGGCGAAGTTTTCTTTGGCTCGAGAACGGTAAGAGATAGAGCGTCGGGGATGGAAGATTTGGAATCTACGGGTCAAAATTAGTCGGATAGGCATATTTTGGACGCGATTGGACGCAAAAAATTTTTGTCCAAACGAATTTCTACCTCAAGGCATAGAATTTTTTCAATTTTTCGAGATAGCATACTTCCGATAGCACTAGCGAGTTCAAACTCGGTAGGTTTATAGTACTCGAGGAGCTGATTAAAATAAAGCAAACCGCAGGTCCCTAAGTCTTACCGTTCCGGAGATATGGTAGTTTAAAGTTTGAAAAATTTTGTTATAAAAATTCCAATAATTTCGTCCTAGCGCGAAAACTATTAGAGATAGGTCGTTCGTTCTTGTTCCATTCGTTTCTTAGACAAAATCTGCATATAGAAAGGTCTATTCGATCGCGATCGAGCAATAAATAAAGTGGTGAGAGCGATTTGAAATTTGGCCAAAATTGCAAATCGCGTTTTTCAACGATTTTTAACGATATATTGGTCATTTGACGAAAAAGTCATGTTCAAACTTCGAAATTATTTTGCGTCAAAATATACATATTCGGACCGGTAATTACGTAAAACATATCGGTTCGGACGTAGAAGGCATAGGTTTCGAGAAAACGCCTTACGAAGTTAGGGGAAAAGGGGTTAAAATAAGGGTGTATATAAGGCTTTTTTCGAATATTTGACGAAAATTTCATGTTCGAATTTCGCGGTTATTTTGGCCTAGAATATACATATTCGGGCCGCTAATTACGTAGAATATATCGGTTCGGACGTAGAACGCATAGATTTCGAGAAAACGCCTTACGAAGTTGGGGTCAAAACGGTCTAAAATAGAGGGTATATATAAGGCTTTTTCGAATATTCGACGAAAAATTCATGTCCGAATTTCGCGGTTATTTTGGCCTAGAATATACATATTCGGGCCGCTAATTACGTAGAATATATCGGTTCGGACGTGGAACGCATAGATTTCGAGAGAACGCCATTCGAAGTTAGGGAAAAAGGCCTAAAATAGACCGAATATAGGGATGAATATAGGGCGAAACAGGGCATACTTCAAGCGCTCGTAGCGCCTAAACTATTAATAATAGAAAGCCGATCCTTAGATCATTCTGAAGCAGAAAAATACGCTCTTTCGAATGGTGTAAGATAGAATGTCATAACTAGAAAAAATCCACCGTTAGGGTGAAATTTAGTGTTTTTTTGCGATTTTTTTGCAGTTTTTTGCGATTTTCTCGGTAACCGTTGGAGTAAAGTAAAAAAATCGCACGGCGTTGAATTCGCCTCGTCAAGACGCATCGATTGGTGTAGGATTGAACGTCCTAGGTTCGATATTAGTGAAAAAGGGGTATGTCATTTTAGCACTTTTTTGCGGTTTTTTGCATTTTCTCGGCAACCGTTTGAAATAATCTAAACAAATTATATACCGTTGAAATCAGCGCGTCAAGACGCGTCGATTGGTATGTGAATGAACGCGCTAGGACGAAGGAAACTTAAATCGTCCATATCTCCGTAACGGTTGGAGCTAGAGCGTTTATAATGCCATATTTGGAATCTACTCGTCGAGACCTATCCGATAGGCCTATTTCGAACGCAATCGGGCGAAGTTTTCTTTGGCTCGAGAACGGTAAGAGATAGAGCGTCGGGGATGGAAGATTTGGAATCTACGGGTCAAAATTAGTCGGATAGGCATATTTTGGACGCGATTGGACGCAAAAAATTTTTGTCCAAACGAATTTCTACCTCAAGGCATAGAATTTTTTCAATTTTTCGAGATAGCATACTTCCGATAGCACTAGCGAGTTCAAACTCGGTAGGTTTATAGTACTCGAGGAGCTGATTAAAATAAAGCAAACCGCAGGTCCCTAAGTCTTACCGTTCCGGAGATATGGTAGTTTAAAGTTTGAAAAATTTTGTTATAAAAATTCCAATAATTTCGTCCTAGCGCGAAAACTATTAGAGATAGGTCGTTCGTTCTTGTTCCATTCGTTTCTTAGACAAAATCTGCATATAGAAAGGTCTATTCGATCGCGATCGAGCAATAAATAAAGTGGTGAGAGCGATTTGAAATTTGGCCAAAATTGCAAATCGCGTTTTTCAACGATTTTTAACGATATATTGGTCATTTGACGAAAAAGTCATGTTCAAACTTCGAAATTATTTTGCGTCAAAATATACATATTCGGACCGGTAATTACGTAAAACATATCGGTTCGGACGTAGAAGGCATAGGTTTCGAGAAAACGCCTTACGAAGTTAGGGGAAAAGGGGTTAAAATAAGGGTGTATATAAGGCTTTTTTCGAATATTTGACGAAAATTTCATGTTCGAATTTCGCGGTTATTTTGGCCTAGAATATACATATTCGGGCCGCTAATTACGTAGAATATATCGGTTCGGACGTAGAACGCATAGATTTCGAGAAAACGCCTTACGAAGTTGGGGTCAAAACGGTCTAAAATAGAGGGTATATATAAGGCTTTTTCGAATATTCGACGAAAATTCATGTTCGAATTTCGCGGTTATTTTGGCCTAGAATATACATATTCGGGCCGCTAATTACGTAGAATATATCGGTTCGGACGTGGAACGCATAGATTTCGAGAGAACGCCATTCGAAGTTAGGGAAAAAGGCCTAAAATAGACCGAATATAGGGATGAATATAGGGCGAAACAGGGCATACTTCAAGCGCTCGTAGCGCCTAAACTATTAATAATAGAAAGCCGATCCTTAGATCATTCTGAAGCAGAAAAATACGCTCTTTCGAATGGTGTAAGATAGAATGTCATAACTAGAAAAAAATCCACCGTTAGGGTGAAATTTAGTGATTTTTTGCGATTTTTTTGCAGTTTTTTGCGATTTTCTCGGTAACCGTTGGAGTAAAGTAAAAAAATCGCACGGCGTTGAATTCGCCTCGTCAAGACGCATCGATTGGTGTAGGATTGAACGTCCTAGGTTCGATATTAGTGAAAAAGGGGTATGTCATTTTAGCACTTTTTTGCGGTTAGGGGTTAAAATAAGGGTGTATATAAGGCTTTTTCGAATATTTGACGGAAATTTCATGTTCGAATTTCGCGGTTATTTTGGCCTAGAATATACATATTCGGGCTGCTAATTACGTAGAATATATCGGTTCGGACGTGGAACGCATAGATTTCGATAAAACGCCATTCGAAATTAGGGAAAAAGGCCTGATATAGACCGAATATAGGGGTGAATATAGGGCGAAACAGGGCATACTTCAAGCGCTCGTAGCGCCTAGACTATTAATAATGGAAAGCCGATCCTTAGATCATTCTGAAGCAGAGGAATACACTCTTTCGAATGGTGTAAGAGAGAATGTCGTAACTAGAAAAAATCCACCGTTAGGGTGAAATTTAGATTTTTGCCATTTTTTGCAGTTTTTTGCGATTTTCTCGGCAACCGTTGGAGTAAAGTAAAAAAATCGCACGGCGTTGAATTCGCCTCGTCAAGACGCATCGATTGGTGTAGGATTGAACGTCCTAAGTCCCGTATTAGTGAAAATGGGGTATACGATTTTAGTGATTTTTAGCATTTTTGCGGTTTTTGCATTTTCTCAGCAACCGTTTGGAATAATCTAAACAAATCATGTACCGTTGAAATCAGTGCGTGAGGACACGTCGATTGGTGTATGAATGGACGCGATCGGACGTAGTAAACTTTAGACGTCCATATCTCCGTAACGTATGCGTTCCACGTTCGAGCGGATGGTGCAGAACGCCTTTTGACATTTCTTCTAAAAACAAACTTGAATTTTTCGCGGAATGGCGAAAATTAAAAACGACAAAGCAAATGCCAATATACGTTTTATTAGCAGCTGTTACGAACAAATAATTACATCATTATTATGTACAAAATGTATTATTTAAATTCAAACAGTGCCTCTTGCGTATAAATCCAACTTGCTAATTCTGTCATATATCAGAAATTTGGAACCAGGGTAAAATTGAAGCAAATGCACCCAATTATTCAAGTGTAAGGATACTATCTTTGTTACAGTTTCCGCTTTGAAAGTGTGCGTCTGGGGAGTGTTTGGGAAGAGTCCTTGAATCTAATAATTTAAAACGCTGTCAAATTCTCTAGCCATAAAAATTAAAGCGAAAAATGGAAATACCATTCCGAAACAGTCGTTTTGATCCAAACAATCCACGTGTATTTCCTCCGTGTCAGTGATATAGTAGGCATTAACTTTTCCAGAGTGGATAAAATACATAATGTTGTTCACGTCGCCTTGCTGGCATATTGTATCTCCGGTGAAATATATTTGCAGTTGTAGCTTTCGTATGAGGGTTCGTATAAAGTCGCTGTGGCAGTCCATAAATACCCAGTTCTGGAATAGTAATTTGGTAATTTGGATGAGGGTTAAAGGTATACGTAGGAATCCTATAGCCTAAGGTTTGACGTAAGCAGGAACATTGTACAATAGATAGTACGTATAGTAAGGAAATTAGTAATTTACGGTGGTAAGGGACATATTGGTATTCGGGAGATATGATGTTTGTGAGTAATATAAATATCTTTTTTTGTAATCTTTTATATACTTCCTGTTAGCCTGCTGCCGTTTAAGGAAAGATTAAGTTTATAAAACTATAACTTACTTCGCGAATGTGATGACCAAAAGCAGCCCTCTTAATCGATGCGCTTATGTAATTTGGAGCTTGCGTCATGAAAATGGGAATCTGGTATCCTTGGCTTGTATTCCACAATTGCGACGTGTATCGCATCACTCCTTTAAATAATGGCATGGATATAAAACTGTGCTTGAGAAATAACTAAAAAGAACAAAGAATGATGAAAAGATTGATAATATTTCTATTCATTATAGTCCATTGTTCACGACTAATCGTTGGTCTTTGTGTAAAATTAAGCAGAATTATCAGAACATTTTTCTTGGTGTTAGATTTAATCGTGTTTGGTGGAATGAATGTGGTATTGAAAAATCTTGATTGGCCGAATTAAATTACTAATGCTTTTGCCAAACACTTTTCTTCTGTTTATTCCCTGGCTTATAATGCTCACTCTTTTTGGCGGCTGTAAATTCACTGAAAATTTGACAGTGGATTCTGATTGAATACCAGGTTTCCTTGTCAAAGATTGTAGACATATTCTGTTGACGCCGCTTATATACAGTTACTTAATTTTACATCAAGGAAAGTTCCCTGACTGTTGGAAAATATCTAACAAAGATTGTACCTGTCTTTAACTCTCTGGTAAATCTTATTGTCATGAACTTGATTTATTTTATAGTTTTATTAATTGCATAAAAATCTTTTAGTACTAAAGTTTAAATGCTGATTTCGTTTGTTTATGTTTATTATTGTTTCAAATCAATTTAAGTATAATTTTGTATTGTTTCTAAATTTTTTTAAATAAAATTATCCTTTAAGTAGTGGTTCCGCTGCTGTTGGATAATAATAATAATAATAAATTGTTGGTTGTAAAAATAGCAAAAGTAATTTATGTATCAATATTATTTGGTCGTGACAGTGGTTACTGATAATGCCTTTCAAATATCTGCTACCTGGTGTAAACTTCTTCAAATTATTGCTATTGAGACAAACGCCGTTGTAAAAATCACGTGAATGTTATCGCCTTTTATATACATATGTATAACACTACCAAAGCTGCGATGATAAAAAATTCCCTAAGAAAAACTTACCTCCATTTTCCTCCTGCTATAGTCGAAGTTTGTCAGGGTGGATGCGTAACTTTTTGTAATCGAAGACATATCACCGATGATAACGGCAGCTATAAACTTATTAACGATCGTATTGAAAACGGCGAACGTGATCTCGAGGGCCGTTCTAGGTCTGGTATTCATGTATCCGCAGAAAGAAGATAGCGATACGGCAAAATACAGCGAGCATAGGTATCCGTTGACACAAGTCGATACGTTTACTACAAATATTAAAGCCTTTGAAGTCAATTAATCTACATGATAATGAAAAGGAAAATAGATATCGAATAAAATACGAAAAAACTGGAAAATGTTAGTTTTAAAAGAAACGTTAACCAAGATTTGTATTTTTACAAGAATAGTAACCTAGTTAGTTTTAAAGATAAATCAAATAAATCTCTCTCTGTCTCTATTACAACCTACCAAAATTAAGTTCCTTATCAGACAGATTTCTTGAGTTTGTTCCAAGCCACAAGCTTACCTATTTTCCTTAATTTAAGCAGAGGCGACTGTTACATAAAAGCAGAAGAACACCTGAACCCCTTGTCACGCTGAGTAATAATCATATTGCGATCATGTGGGTGGGGTCGAAGTTAGTTTAAATACGCTTCTAAGATATCATAACAATTATTGCGCAGCGTCCAAGCAAATTCACGGGTTCTTGTGTTCATATGTACCAGCGTCTTCCGAATTTAAGTCTTTAGATCAGAATTTCTACAGTCGCAAAAGATGTACATTTTGATTTTGTCTTTCAATAAGTGACTAATACACTGATGAAGAACTTACGATTGTTAAACATCCAACCATTCCGAACGTCCTTTCCTATCATATACCAAACGCAGGCTTCCGTGTGAATAATGGTAGTCATCGTTATCAATATCGAAACTACCTTAATGGCAAGCACGTTGACGTTGAGGAAATTGTAACTGATATTGAAGAAACGATATATGTTCCACTAAAATTCAAGTAATCAAGTGAAAAATATTCGACCTCGCAGGCTATCACGATGGCGTTCTTTATAGAAACTGCTTAGGATTCTACGTCTCTCATGATCTTACAAGTTCCACTATTCAGATTAATTTCTGCTTGAATATCGACAGCGAAGCGTCATTATCAGCTAGTATTATACTGCAGAATCCAATAGAAATTTCCATCAATTAAAAATGATTAAGATTACTTTCAAAACATTGAAGAGATAGTGTTATAGGTATTTCTGTCTTTGTTAAATCATTTTGAGTTGAGAAATATTCAACTTGCATTCTTACCAAGCGAAAAGCTCTATTCATTCGCAAAATGAAGAAGAAATACATCGTATTGTTTTTAGTAGCGAGGGATAAGATCTCCATCGGTAAGATCGAAAATATGTCCAAGCAATTGCTGAATGTCATTAGTCTGGAAAAAATAGTTTTCTACTTCTAACACATTCTACACAATTCCCAAAAATTCGGAAATATTGTTACGAATTTTAAGTGACTCTAAAGTTTTAAGAAATTCTAAACATTAATAAACGCTTAAAACTACCTCTTTCTTCTCCCTTCTTTGTGCTGTTCCGACGAATCGAATGATTTCTGATGCAAGGCTTGATATTCTATATAAATTTGTATCACGTGTGCCACATCTAGGGTGTAGGTTGCAACGAATACCGCGGTGCTGTAGCTTTGGAATGCCAGTTGGTACAGGACTAATATGTAAGATAGGAGACAGAGGGCAACGAATAGATATTTCATAAGGGCGCTCGATAGCACTCGGGCTATTTTCTTCTTTACGATTCTAAAAATTTTAATATGGTTTACTAATTTTTAAAAACTCGTTTCTAAGATTTGAATGGGAACTTCGTATATGGTAAACGATCTTGTTACTATTCACTTTTTTACTCAGCTTCGTAAAAATTTAAGTCAATTCGAGCTTCGCCTAAACCTTTGAATCAGAAGTAATGTTCGAGTAGAAACGAACAAGTACGTTTCTACTCAAATGTTTGGCAATTGTAATTGTTCACCCCCTTTTCCTTCAATACTATTTATTGCGAATGTCCTTGGGGAGGGATGTCATACGAATTTAAATTGTCATACAACATCTAGATTCTTGTACTTCAGATTGAAATTCTTTGTTTTACCCAAATCTTTTCTAAACTTTAATTTTATTTCTTATTTTGGTTGTGCGTGTTTAATCCTCTTCCTTGCAGGCTAAAAGTCTTGAGGCAGAACCGCTCAGGGAGACCAATAAAGTGCCAAATTTTTTCCTAATTTAGGTGAAATTGCCCCGACTGTTTGACGTACCGTCACGCTTTAATGTGGTTTTTGTACGCAACGAAGTAGAAACGCTAAAATCATCCTTAAGAATCAGTGGCGCCCGTAACTTTTCTTTGGTACTATCCCCCTGAGTTTTTAACATATTTTATCTCGACAGTAAACCCTCCGCAACAATTTGGCTGTGATTCAAGATTGAAACAAAATACATTGCGCTTGCGAGTAATCCCGTTATTTCATTGAATATTTTCATTTTTTGTATCACGTAATGTTACTCGTCAAAAAATTAAAATGTCATGTGATATGATATAGGCAAACTTTCCCCTAATATAATAATTATACTGCTTGGTTATTTCCATAATCTGTTGGAACCTGTATGCAACCTGTATGGCACCTACACATTGATTACTACGATCTGGGAAGATTTCTCGTAATCTAGATCCTTATCTATCTATACGCCTAGTTTCAGTATGATATATCATTTGCTGTATTTTCTGAGGATGATAACTTTTGCTACTTGCCCAAAATAAGGTAGCTAACATGTTCCCGTTTGAACCTAGTTATTATGCGTGGATTTAATTGTCTCGTTGTTAGTAATGAATATCTCATTTAAAGTTCAAGAGGGCTGATATGTATGTACAAGCTGAGAAGAGAAACAAGAATACTGATACTTATAGGTATCATGTTCCGTAAATGTAAAGTTTAAAACTAAAATATAACTATATATAAGATAAAACTTAGATTCACTTTACCCTACACTATCTGAGGAAATCGTTTCGTCAACTTTTCCATCTTTAGTCTTAATAAATGACTGGAAAAAATTAAGTCAGGTTATGATTTTTCAGGATATTGAGTTTAAGAAGGTATTTGACTTACAAGATTTTCTAGCAAAATGTGTTTGTATATTCTATTCTTAACAACGGAATAATCTCTTAGAGTGTAATAAAAAATCTCGGTGGGCATCGTCAAGAGATCGACATTTGAATTACTCAGGATGGTTACCATGCTTCGGGTGTATTTCACGTCATCGAGGTTTCCGAACATGCTGCAATAAATGATAATAAATAAAATCGCTTAAAAAGTTCAAAGCTATTGTTTTCATTTTAATCTTGTTATAAAGGCATTCAACCGCATTATGAAGACTTGAATATAAATGCAGATGTTGTAGCTAAATAATAAAGATAAACAAACTGTGTCAAAGGACGTAAAGGGTTAAAATCCCAATCTCAAACACCGGAATTCTCGTGCCCAAAGCTCGATTGAGATAACGCATGATGATATATGTATTAGGTGTAAGAAATTTTTGGACACTACAATCGAGACTTCACGAATGACAAAAAAGTGACAATGAATCTTTATAAGTTTGAAATCCTATTCTTACCATCCTCTGGTTAGCGTATCAAAATAAGAACCATCCGGGCCGATAACCAGTGCCTCTCCTTTGTGTATGATATAAACATATTTTACGATATCGTTCAACTGAAGTATAGGATAATTCTTCAAATAATAATTTTCGTTCACTATCGTTCCTAACATTCGATAAAACGAAGGTAGCATATCGGCGAAAACGGGGACATGTTTCAGTGTTTCCTCGTAAAGATACAACGCGCAATCTTTCCTTAACGCCACGTGACATTGTTTCAAAATATTGCTGGCATCCATCCCGTGAGTTCTTTGCCATATGTACTCGAAGTGATCGATGGCTTTCCTAATGTTTGCGTTGTTGATTGGTAACATTATTATTAGATATGTTTCATTATTTTTAGTATTACCTTTGCAACTCTTTCGATATTTTTCTTGTTTCATAAAATCAATTAACCGCTTCATGTGGTTCTGATATAACGTCAAATGGGCGTTTATGGTAGCTTTACTATTGGAAATAATTACTGTTACGTAGGTATACCATAAGTAACCTAAGCAAAGTATCTGTGTTATTTTCTGTATGTTAGAAGTACACGTGTATTGATATGCTCTAATATATATATGAGAACGTGACGAAGATAGAATAGGTATAATTTAATTCATGTTAGAATTTTATTTTAGTTCTACTCAATTTTACTAGTTAGACGTTTAGAGATACGTTTACATCACATAATAATTAGAAAAATATGTCGCATTTCATTTATAATTTAAAAAATATAGAGCAGTAAAGGATATCCTAGAAAAGTCGTTGGGAGGAAAAATAGAAAATGTCTATCAAGAAGGAGATTTGAAGCGATTCGATATTGGAAGATATTGGCGGTAATAGATAGTAGATAGCACGGAAAAGTATGTATAGTAGAAAATGAAATGGAAAAAAGAAAGTTATCCTGAAAATAGATATATACGAACCTGCTACTATTACAATTATAATAAATATGACCTCCTCATCTTTCCCAGCATTTATACTGCCATAAGATAATTGGAGGGTGGTTGTGGTTACCCAGTAGAACGCCATAAAATATATGTTGATCGGTTCAAATACATCAAGACTAACTAAAAGGAAGAAGTTAATTTAGAAAGAAGCCTGGAGTCAGTTTATCAAGCTGTTGATTATGGAGGTAGCAAATTAAATTTATAAATCTGGATATTAAGGGAAAGGAATGAATGGAAAAATTTTGTCTCATTTGAATTTAGTAATATATTTTACAAGTTAACTAGTGCGAGATAGTAAAGTGCATTAAAATAATAACTTAAAATTATCGCATAATTATGGTAGGGGTATTCCGTTTTTTTTCTACTCTAGATTTGCTTTTTTAGTACGCTTATTTTTTTGGCTTCCCTATTTTTGTTGTACTTCTCTTGTCTGTATTTATTAAACTATTTAGAGGGATATTTATCTCTTGCAATATTTGGTAATTTATTATTTAGAAGGTATCTTATATGTACAGATTGGTTGAAAAGTTTTGAAAGCGACGCCTATTATATATATATACCAGTAGAGGAATTAAAATTTATACTCCCTTTTAATACTTCATCTTCCATTTGACCACACACAAAAAGTTCACTTCAATCTGTCAATTCATTCTTTGTTTACAAGCCATTTGAAGTTGACGTGTCAATGTATTCTGCTAGAATGAAAAAAACCGAACATCGTGCGGTGATAAAATTCTTTGTTTTGGAAGGTTTATCAGCAACAGAAATTCATACGAAAATGGTGAAAGTGTTAAAGGAATCTGCTCCTTCATTTCCAAATGTGTGGTTTTAGAATTTAAACGTAGTCGTACAAGCGTTCAAGATGAACCACGTAGTGACGTCCAAAAAGTGCAACAACACAAAAAATCATTGAGCAAGTTTATAATATTGTTTGTTAAGATGCAAGTTTGACTAAGCCTGAAATTGCTGACACCATAGGCATCTCGGATCAACAAGTACTCCATATTTTACACGAAGAATTACATATGAGAAAAGCTATTCGGAAAGTTAGTGCCGCATTCGTTAAAAATTCAACAAAAACTGAATCGGAAACTAATTTCTCAGCATAATTTGGAGGGTTTTAAGCAGAACAAAACCGAATTTGTGCGTCGTTTCATAACTATGGATGAGACTTGGATCTACCATCATGATCCTAAATTGAAACAAGATCTTTTACAGTGTACTGAAGCTGTCAAGTCAAGTCAGAACGATCGGCAAAAAGGTTATGGCATCAGTTTCTTGAGATGCAAAAGGGGTTTTGTTGATTGATTATCTTCAAAAAGGCAAAACAATTAGCTCTGAATATTATTGCAATCTTTTCCATCAGTTGGATAACAAAGTTCGTGAAAAAGACCCGGCTTACGGAAAAACAATCATTTCTCTTCAAGACAACGCGTTCACACAAGTGTTTTGACGATGGCTACATTGAATGAATTAAAGTACGAATTGCTTGAACACCCACCGTATTCACCAGATGTGGCTCCCTCCGACCATTACCTCTTCATAAATTTTAAACAATTTCTTCGTGGAAAGCGTTTTTCGTCGAATGAAGAAGCTATAGCAGCCGTGGAACAATATTTTGCAGAGCTTCCGGAAAATCATTACAGAGATGGTATAAAATTATTTGTAGGATCGTTGGAATAAGTGTGTTGAAGTTGAGGGAGATTATATTGAATAAAAAAACTAATTTCATTAAAAAATGCACATTCTTTCATTTTTGCTTTCAAAACTTTTCAACCAACCTGTATTTTCACGTGGGATAAGGGTTTGAATTACTTTATTTTATTACATTGTGTTGTAAAGTCTTTGTTTGGTTTTAATGGTTTCGAGTGAAGATGGTCTGACTTTGGTATTTTGTTTTCGACAATCACTACAGTGTCATCGAATTAGAAATAACATTTCAATACTTACAGGAGGATCTATATTCGATAATCCAAGAATCGTTGACTGGTTTAATGTGCTTCAATCCTTTATGCTCAGTATCGTCGGTTATGATAACGGACATGTTGACGATAGTTGATGCAAACAAATTCATTATTACGCAAGTTAGTAGCAAATACTTTACGGCCGTCCTATCATAGTAATCACAATTATGTTAAAAGAAAATTTGTAACGTAATCACATGAATTTTTAGGTAAGCAAACGGAAATGATTTCCGAGCGAATTCTCTAAAAATACACCTAAATCTACTTCCCAAAGGCAAGTAATTACTACTGGGTGAAAACATTGGAAACTTACAAATACACTCCTTGTCGTTTCAACGCATCCTTGCTGAAAATACTAAAAGCGTCGGGTAATCTATATACCTGCAATACTCTATTGAGCCTAGCAAAAGTTTGCAATCTATTGAAGGCTATGATGCTCTTCCTTTCGACTGCGTAAATGGCATAATCCGTTGGACATATAGCCAGGAAATCTATTATGAAGCTACTAGAAAGGTAATTTTTGGCCGTTAATCGAGGATGTGTCACTAGAATTCCCAATTGGTTATAGAAGCAAACGTGTAAACGTATGTATCTGGAATATAATGAGATTATTATAACTAATAACTTCAAAGACAAAAAGAAATGGTTTCGATGGTCGCAAGGTTCACTTGTTTTCTACTCGTTCGTTGCTCAATAAAATGTTTGCTTACTAGTATCTTTATTTCGCTTATGCTTGAAGTCAGTAAGTGTGAAGCGCAAAGTAAGCGCAAGTAACAAACTACTGAAATGGTACGGGCACATATAGGTATAGCTGCATATGAATCAGAAAAATATAAGTGGTAAAACCATAGAGGATATGATCTTAATCTGATATTGATAGAAGTATCTAACAAACAGAAAGATAAAAAAGAAGCGGAAAAAGAATTTGCCTTTCGGGAAACTTAAGACTCGCAAGTGACAATTTTGTTTAATTAGAAAACTACTTTCACAATTCGCAGACGCGTTTCGTGGTTATACCGCTCATCAGTGCGACTTTGTGAGGAGTAGTTTTCATTTCCAGAACAGCACTATGTATGCCAGTACGTGTGATCTTTGTACATATGAGAATTCAATTAAGAATTCCCCCAAATATGTACTTACATTCGCATTTTTGCACAATGTTGTTGACCAATAAACAAGTGGGGAAGTATATTGTGTCTAATACTCGATTACAAACTTGTCTCGCCTGTCTTTTTGTACTTACTGCATAATATACAAATATCTACTCACATATCGATAGCACCAACACCATCCAAAATCAACAGATAATAATTCAAATTTGGAACGTAATGTTGATAAATATGCATTATCGGAAATATCATGGCGGACAGGAAAGCGAAAACTGCCCTAACAATTTCCCAAATCAATATGAACTTCCCATACGGCAACAAAGTTCTCCTCAACATCAAATATCTAGAAAATGAGCAAAATTAAACAGGCACAGAGTCCTCCTCCTCGAGGGAGGGGCGTGCTTTAAAATAGCAAATTTCGTCCAAGCGTGATGAAAGTCAATATGTCTCGGATCAACGACGCTACTGGGGAACACCACCCACGACTCATCTTTCTCTTCGATGTTTAGATGATGAACGACCGCCGAAGTCATCGTGAAAAGACGCCTGGCAGCCTGTAAAGATTTAAAGGTCGATTTTAAGGGCAATAATTTGGGGGAAGGTTACAAAGGAATCTTTAGTCTCCTCGGTGAGAACTTTGAGCTGCTCAGCCATTTCTGGAACTTCCAACATTGCTTTCTTGATGGCAGTTAGTCCAAGTCGCAAGAGACGGACGTGGGTTATGGTTCTGACGTTAAATATCCCCGCCAATTCTGGAATAAGGAGTAATTAATGATGTTAAAGAGTGAAAGTAATTCTGTAAGGAAATTTCTAGAGCTTGGGGTTTTCTTTAAACCACCTTGGACAAACACTAATTACCCTAGCGTCATTTCCGTTTAAGCCGTTTGAGATTTCTCTGGATGAAAAATCGACTCCATACAAACCAGTGATTCGATCTTTTTCGAAACGATTCGCTTTCTATAGCTTGCACGCCGTTTCGCTCTAAACATTTGAACAAAGCGAAAAATAGATTTAGCTTAGAGTTGAAAATTCGAAAATGAATTCATGTCGAACATTATCATTTAGGATATGTTTTGAGCGTTCGACTGCAGTGACTGCTACCAAATTTGTCGAACTTCACACACCGAAATATGCTTCTACCGCCTTAACCAATATATTAAATTTACCATAACTCACCCAATATAGTATCTATCACACAGAATTCATTCATTGGTCCTAAGATTTTTTCCACCTTCTCAGATGAACCGGAAATCAATTCGCAATAACCATTCTCAATGATGTACATCTCTCTAGATACTTCTCCAGCGTAACAAATATATTCGTTGGGTGGTAGTGATACTGACTGACAAGCGACCGCTAGCTTTTTGATTATTTTAATATGTAATTGCTAAAAATTTTATACCCAAGCTGATTATAAGTTCATGATGGAGGTTCAAAGGATGGAATTTCTTAATAATTTTGTATGATGCTTTAGTTACCGTTAGTTAACTTGTTTCTTTTTAAATAAAATCCTATAAAATCCTATTGCCCAATTGATTCGGTTATTTCAGAAACACCGTATTTCCAAAAACCCATATTTTCCAGAACTTAAATCATCAGTGTCTGATGACAACATATATCTACTGACGTTTCAAATCTCTGATGTGCGGTGTTATTCTTAGAAACACTAGATTTACATACGTTCTTAAAATATGAGGTTATAGTTTGAAATATGCACGATACGGAAACGTAGTTTCTCACATGACCGATTCAATTCAGTAACTATATCAATAACGAACCCTCTAAAAGCATCAATTTCACTCTACTTACGTGAAACAGCGGGTTCGTGTAAAGAATTTTGGAATACTTCTTTATTTGAAATTCTTCGAAAAGCTGTTTTGGCGCGTCTATGTATAAATCCTTATAATTCATACCTTTACAATCCAACCACTTTGCAATCAAATACTGGTTCATACGTAACTGCAAATGCTTCAGCATTTGGTTGGTAATCATGAATTTTCGCATCACACTAATCATTTCCGTGTACATAGTTCTAAAACCCCATCATGTGTTGTTCATCCAAAATTTATAAATCACTTACATTTCCCTTTCTGCCAAGGTGAGCGTCGCTGAATAATCTCCTACGAGATACACTATTGTGAGAGTTCCGGTAATGGATACGCCCAAGATAATAGCAACTTCTTCGATACTATAAAAGTCAACGATGCCACCAGTTCCGGAAATGATTAGCATAGCAGTCATTATAGAATAGGAGACGGCGTTTTGGGTTTTGTTGGCCAAAGCCATGTTATCGGCACAAGGACTAGGTATTAAAATCGACTTTAAAATATAGTTCCTGTAATATAATTCGAGATCTTACACTTCAAAGCATAGGACCATAAAATACAAACATCCCATTAAATATCCTGAATATAATAGAAACGAAACGTACTTCAACAGTCTGACAGATGCAATATTGACCCGAAAATTGTATTCCAGCTTTTGAAGATAACCTATAAACTAGAATATAAATGTTTTAACGATACGGCGGGAAAAAACTTTGAAACTTCGACTTACACGATAGAATTTGAGTAATTTCGTCGCTGATAGAATGATGAGGAGTCTTTGTTTTTTGCTTATACCGCTGTAGTAAGCCAGGTTGTAGAATGGAATTACGGCCAAGATATCCGATAGGAACGTTAGTTGTGAAAGTCGCGTCAAGCTTATTTCTATCAATGTAGTCAATAAACCTGCAATTAACTTTTATAATTTTTTACGAAAAAAGTATGTGGATGTTTCCGAATATGTATTTCGCCAACTAAACTGTAATCCATAGCAGAAAGGCCTAGACTGAAACTGTTGTTGACAAAAAGTGTTGAACGTAAGGTCTGACGCCTCATTTCTTCATGCTCTACTATTAAGCACGATCATCTAATGACTATGACACATCTTTAGGAAGTAATAATATAATTTCGTTCGAAATTCTCTTTTTCTGGGGGAAATTTCTTTTTGGAAGAATCACATACGTATCTACCTTGATCTGATTCCACAGCGGTAAACAATTTAAAGATAACATCCACAAGATAGACGATATCTCCTAGCACTTTATAAATAACGTATTTCTCCGAAAATTTCCTATTAAAAGCGATCTCGTACGGATATCCGATGCAGCAACAAAGAACGGTCACCACGACGATAATCTCCCAAGCATCTATAAATGCTGATTGGTTATTTAAAATCCACGGCCAGGTGGTATGAATGAAGATCCCGTCCGAATAAAGATCGCTGTGCTAAAATTGCAAAAGTTCGAATACGAGGTGAAGGATTAGAAATCGTAAATTCGCAAATCACTTTCGAGAGAACGTAGATGTAGGATAATTGTTCCTTCTTATCAGTTTTATGCTGTATGGTGTAGTCTATAATTTGGTATTCGTTTTCGGTCCTTAGCAGTTGTTTCGTACGTTGTAGGAGAGTATATTGCGTATCTCGCCTGGAAAAATCGATTATTGGAAGAGTGTCTGGATGTTAATGTTATAAATATTACGATTCATACTTTGCACGATGCATAACACGAGCTTGCTCTACGATTCTCTGCAAAAAACAAAAGAAATCAAAGAAAATGGTAATTTCTTTATATTTAAAATGATATCGGTCATTTACCATCATATTACTGTGTAAGATTTTGGCTTGGTGTAGCTGTTTATACTTCGAGATTTCTTTCCATAGGACTCTCTTTTCCAACACGTAAATGGTACAATAAGTTGCAGCTACGACCTACAGAATTGTTTCATAATTCATTTAGAAAACTCCAACGAGAAAACTTCTAACCTATTTACACACGTCCCGAATAGAATATGTAACGGAAAACCTATTCTTGTGTAATTAATGGCTCTCGGGGAGGTCGATATTAGCAAAATTTAGGTCTTTTCACCTTGACCTCCCCGAGAGTCTAACACGTTGTTACTCCTGAAGTTTGCAAGTTACGTTGTACTCGTTACTTCTGCTTGACTAATTAATGGCGTAAGAAACACAGTATAAACTTACTTTGGTAGGATTTTCCATGCTATACAATAAGTTAATTTTTCCAAAGGTGGTACCTGAACCCAATGTGATCAAAGGGCTTTCTCCGTCAACAATCGAAAGTAAATTTACGGAACCTTTCGCTATATAAGTCATACAATCTCGGATGGTTTCAACGTTATAGATGACTTCACCCGGAATGCAGATTCTGACCGTCATGTGACAGGCCAAATCACGTTTAAAACTTGCATGTAGGCTTTTAAATATATGTATCTAAAAATGTTGATTATCTTACATGAACTATTACATGATGGAATTTCCATCGGGCTCTGTCTATTACAACTGTGTTCATAATTAAGCTGATAGTATGGACAGCGCAACGAACGATCGATAGCAAACAGTGACATAAGGCAAAGCCCAAAAGAAATTTTTGTCATTGGTAATGTTCTACACTAATTACCTCATCGATAGCAAACCAAAATTTATCCAGCAAAACTTGCTGCCGAATTGCCAAGGGTAAATGATCGAATAGTTTCGAATGGTCGATAGCATCCTCTTGCCTCCAAAATTGGATGTAGTACTTTAACATTTTAGTGCGCAATGTTTTAGAAACATTATGAGCTCCCTGTAAAGCAGAGATATGCCAATGTTGATAAACATGTTTTCGTTGATGAAACCGCATTACCAAATTGCTGACGATCATTTTGAATTTATTTATAAATTGCGTTTGCCTCCTGTATTTTTCGACTTGCACAGATGTGAACGTTCCCAAACACATCCCGTTCAAATAGAAGAAGCTGAGTAACATGAGGCAGATCAGTATTAACTTTTCTTCTTCGTTTTTTATTGCCGAACCGCCACCGAGACTAAAATATAAATTGTCTGTACTTCTAAATGCGAAATGTCATTTTAAGGGTGTTTGGTACTTTTTTCAGGATCGGTTAAACTTCAATTATTTTTATTGGTTCCAAAACTATTTTGAAAATTGTATATCTGACCTTTAAAAGTAGTGTGTGTAACGATAAAATACTAGTTTTCCACAATGTTAAGAGCTTCTACAGCTTTAATTTTTTTTCAATCATAAGTGAAGAACCAGTAAGTTTACAAGCTCGAATTTTTTCATACCGTGTATTCGTTACGATACCTACGTCTTATCGGCGAGCTTTTTGTAAACAGTATTTTCGTGTACGTGAATTTAAAATTTTATTTTGAAATTCATTTCCAGGAACTCGAAAAATTGTATATTATCTTTAGGTTTCTGATAAAAAGTTCTTTCAGATTCTGTCGTGTATCACTAGTAATAACAAACATCAACATCAGCAAGAAACGTACGATTGAATGTAGAAAGTACTTCTATCACGGGCACTTTTCTCACAAACCCGCCGAAATAGATGAAAATTTTAATGAAACATATTTTTCGAGAAAGAAATCTTCTTTTCTTAGTTTTCACTGTGTTTTCGAGCGCCAAGCGCGATAATATGACGATTCGTTTCTCGTTTCTCTCTAATATACATATATTTGTTTTGTTTGTTTTAGTAATTTTTATTTTATATGATAGATCTCTACCACTAATAGGTCAATAAAACAGAATTGTTAAGGGTTCGACAAAGATTTTTTGATATAAGGTTTTACTTAATTTGCATGTATGTTTACACATTAATTTAGTTTTTATAATTTATATATATATATGTAGTATAGTTGTTTACACATCCTCTATATCAAGAAATCCTAGTCATTAGTTATTTTGTTGATAGTTCCCAAATAAAAAACAAATGTTTGTTTATATATTTATCTAGTTATATTTTCACTGAAGAAGGTGTTCCGAAAACGTTTGTAAACGTTCTGAAAATATAACTATCGTTCAAACTAGCCTTGTTTTATTGACCTATTAGTGGTAGAGATCTATCATATAAGATAAGTATCAAAAGATCACGAAATATATATATATATATATATATATATACATGTAATTTTTATTAAAAATTCTTTTTCAGACTTTCGATAATAACACTGATAAACACGCTTTTGGCACACAAATCATTTATTATGTTCTATATGTAACCTTCTATGCTGAGTTCAAATATGCAAGCAGATTTTCTCTATCACACATAGTTTTTGGACAATCTCATTTGTAGTAATGCATTTCATAAATTTATCGTATTTACTAATGTAGACAACAATATTTTACACCTCGGGACACTGAATGCATGTGTGAAGGACGACAGCTATTTATCGATACCAGATCATCCCATGAATCCCACTCTAGAGAATGATTCGGCAAATGAAGATGACACAAAATTGCAAAATGAGGCGGTTGGTGACTACGTATGAAGATAGCAGTTCTAGTGAACCTCATTTTATAACTAAACGACCTAGTTCGGGATTTAAAATAGTCCAAAAAACAAGCTGAACTGTTAGGTTCTAGGCTGAAAGTTTGGAACCTTCTTCAAGAAGACACTAAAATGTGTTCCTTTCGTAACCACCCCGAAAAATTTCGAGTGTTATCTTTTAAAGATGATTTAGCGTATTGTAATGATGTTAATGTTGTAATGGACATCCTTGATCATGAATATAAACTATCCGAGTGGAAGCTGTTCATTGATTCCTCAGAAACCAGTTTAAAGGCTGTGGTTTTACACAATGGTAACTATTTTCCTTCTGTGCCATTAGCGTATGCAACTACTATGAAGGAGGCATATGATCCATGACAATTTCGTTGGAAAAAATTAGATATGAAAAACATTGTTGGAGTACATGCTGTGATTTAAAAGTAGTTGCATTGTTAACGAGTTTGTAGCTAGGCTATACCAAGTTTTGTTGTTTCTTGTACGAGTGGGATAGTAGAGACAAGAAACATCACTGTATTAAGAAGGAATGGCCAACACGTCAGTCACTGACACCTGGAGAGAAAAATGTTGTGCATGCTGCACTAGTACATCCTAACCATATTATTTTACTTCCTCTTCATATAAAGCTGGGGGCTTTCAAAAACTTTGTCAAGGCAATGGATACAGCTGGATCTGGTTTTCTTCATTAGAAGAAAAGTCCCCTCGTGTAAGTGAAGCTAAAATCAAGGAGGGAATTTTTGTAGGTCCTCAAGTAACAGCTTTGATGCTGATGAATTTTTCGAAGAGCAGCTAAGCCAAGCTGAAAGGACGGTATGGAAGTTATTAACATCAAAAATGTGGTTAGAAGTTTTTAGGAAACCACAAATCTTCGAATTACCATGACATTGTTAGTCAACTGTTATAGGCCTAAAGAAATTTGAGGTGTAGCATGTCCCTCAAAGTGCATTTTTTGTACACCCACTTGGATTTCTTTCCTGACAATCTCGGTGCGGTAAGTGATGAACACAGAGAGCAGTTTCATCAAGATATTTCCGCCATGGAAAAGAGATACAAGAGAAAATGGAACGGACGAATGCTTGCTGATTACTTTGGGACACTGAAAAGAGACGTTCCTCACGCCAAGTACCGAAGACGCTCATAAATACTTACGTTTTAGCGAAGTATCGCGAAGTATATTGTAAAAGTAAGAATTGTGCTTAAAATTAAACTGTGCATCACAGAAAAACCGTACGTTATAGAGAAAAACTAATTATATATTTTAATTTAACGGAACAAATACTATTATATAGGATCAGATATTTTCTCTCTAGTGTGCCAAAAAAAGTTTGGTTTTGTTCCCTAGTGTAATTTAATACAATCACCGGGGGCCACCATAATCTTTTTCTCGTATACGTGGTATCCAACATTAAATTTAAATGAAACAGTTTTTTCAATCTGGCTAAATTTTTAACGGTAATGATGAATTTTTGCCTGGTTATCAAAAAAAAAAACAATAGCCGCGGCTCCCCGTGCAACTTAAACATCGCAAGGGGGCAGCAGTCAAACTTCTAGATTTAAGTCTAACAAGGAGAAGGCAAGGTAATCGGATTTTTGTAATTTTTGATATTTATAGTACGTGTAGTTTGGACCTTAAATAAGAATATTTTGGAGTAGTTCGACGCAACGTTCATAAATTACCGAGATAATCGATGATGAAGTTTCACCCACCACTTAAATCCACTAGATGTAATACGATTGTCAACTGGACTCGTGGCCTAGTCGATAGCGTTTTGGTGCGATACTCACGATATCGCTGGTTGGAGTCTCGTCACGGGACATTTCTTTTTCTTCCATTCAAAACGCACCATACGTTTTTTTATTCTTCTTCTCATATCAAATATATGAACATGCAGGAACATTCTTTAAATACTTCATTAAAATGCACAATCGGTTGATAAACAATATTCATTTTGAATTAACAATAAGGTTTCTTCAAAAAAAAAAAAAAAAAACCAACGGGGTCAGGTAGGAAATGAAAATTTCTATTATTTTATGCGACATTTTACGCAGTGTGGCACGAGCCAGAATGGTAGTTATCCTAGAAACATGAAGCAGGGAAGCAACATTGTTTTATTATTACCTTATTGTTAACTTAATTCAAAATGAATATTGTTGATCAACCGATTGTACATTTTAATGATGTACTTGAAGAATGTTCCTGCATATAGTTCATATATTTCGTTTGTTCATAATTTTTGATATGACAAGAAGAATGAAAAACACATATGGTTCGTTTTGAATGGAAGAAAAATAAATGTCCCGTGACGAGACCCGAACCAGCAATCTCGTGAGTATCGCATCAAAACGCTATCGACTAGGCCAGGAGTCCAGTTGACAATCGTATTATATCTAGTGGATTTAAGTGGTGGGTGAAACTTCAACATCGATTATCTCGGTAATTTATGAACGTTGCGTCGAACTACTCCAAAATGTTCTTATTTAAGGTCCAAGCTACACGTACCATAAATATAAAAAATTATAAAAATCCGATTCCCTTACCTTCTCCTTGTAAGTGATAAATGCTTGATAGCTACAATACGTTGTGGGTATCATATTTAATAGCCAAAGCCTCAACGGAAACACGAAAATCGGAAATTACTGGCTCTTAAATATGATAGCTATGGCAATCAAGGCGTTAAGTGAAATTTCCTTTTTTAAACGTGTACAACTTTGAACGGAGTGAAAATAATAATCTTTTGAGAGATCTAATACTATTTTGGAAAAGTGAAGAAATTCTTTAAACGCACGCCTTAAAACGCATTTAGAATTGGTACGTGATATCACTGTTAGTGATTGTACTCATCAATGATAAAACAAGTTTTGTATGAATAAAAAGTTTAAAACAGTTCAACATGTCGAGGTAGTAAGAAACATAAATATGTATGTCTGATTACGAAGTGCGGGCTTTTAAATTAGACTTACGCTACTGAAGTAACACCTCCGACCACGTACAAAAGTGATAGGATGTACAAATTGAAATTGGTGACATTGGTTGAGGTGAAGGATAAGTAGGAATCCTTATCCATCCATGTGTCTGCTTGCATACGTGTCTGGTATTTCTGAAACCGACATTATAAAAATTGAGTTGCCCTTCTAATTATCAGAGTTGCAGTTTTGCTAATTTAAACTAACTGCACGAATGGTGAGAGTAAGAAAACTAGATATTAGTTAGCTTTGCACCATCTTTGAAGAAATTTATAGAACATCGCAGATAGACTTTTGCTGAATATCGATAAGAACACTTAGAAATATCGAATAAAATGCGTTGTTCTGATAGCAAGGTAATCTTTCAGTCTGTACAGTTTCATCGAAATCAGAATTTCTCAGTTGCTGGTGTTCCCTTGTTAGTTGATATAAAATATTTACATAACATATAATGATTATCAGACAATTGGTAAAATCCTTTATTAAATGTAGTCTAGATTTATGGTTGACAGAAACTTAATGCATATGTACTATGTACATTTTGATACTTACACGTCTTCCTTCGACCATCCACAGGCAAGCAAACGTATGTATCATAAAAACGTAAATCAAACCATGTTTTAGCAGTAAGTATGTTTTGGTATTCATTCCGGCCGTTGTAGTTACGTCATCTATTAAGAAATTGAACCCCTTTGATTTGTTATTGTTGCTTATTTTTTCCTGCGAGTAACACTTTTATAGGGTACTTACGATAGTACAGTATAATCCGATACAAACGGAAAGTAACGCAAGCAACCAACGCGATCCTCACAGCGAGATGCTTATTTATTGCTTGTATGAAATTGCTAACGGCCGGTAGAAGTGAAATGAAATCTAAAATTTGCAGAACTGAAAGAGAATTCATAAGATTTCGTTTTAACCGTGATCCCCCTCTCATAATAATTACACTTCGATCTCGGTATATTTACACGTCGTTGACCAGTTTCTTTGCGGTAGTAATGACAAAAGGCAAAAATTACATCGGCGATCATGATACTGTTGCATATGGACTTGGCTACGAGGACATATACGACTTCATCGATGCTTCGATCGAATGTTAACTGGAAAGAAAATATGATGATATATGTTTTAAACTCAATTAACTTGGTAGCTCTGGGCATCAATTTACGCTGTATGTGGTAACGCAGTAGAGGAGTAAGTTTGCGAGGGCGGCCGTGTAGTTCCATAAGGGTAGAGCTGTCATGAAGGTAATGATGTCGTTAAATTCTTCCTGTGAGATCAGTTCATCGTAGGATTTCTATGGAAAGCATGTTATTAAATTTATGGACAAATAACTCTCGTGATTTTGAGAACTTTTTCTTGATTGCATTATAAAAATGACGGGGTATTGTTCCTGACGATGATGGTGTGTAGACTATTTCCATTGTTTGTTAAAATGAGAATAATCCGAACAACAAAATCAAAATCTATAATGATCCTAAGAGATCTTATACGACATGTTAAAGGCGTTATCTTATAGAGCTTCATATATCATAATGATAACGGTAAAAATGTTTGGTCCTGATAATCGGAAACTCACCTCGCTTCCATACGAATCCGTTCCATCTTCTTTGGCGGCTTGAGATAAAGATCTCGTTTTAACATCCGTGTATTGGATGTTAGATTTTAGGAAAATATAAGGGTCCATTTCGCTCAGTTTCGCACTCATTTCGGGTAGGGAAGGTTTCAATTTCCTCACTTAATTTTTGCGCTTAAGTCAAAGTTGACATGTTTATAAAACAATGCCTGCTTCGTATTTTATAAATCGTGTTAAATCCACTTTGTATTGGAATATTTCATAGAAAAAGAAAACCATGGTAACGTATATGTAGATTGATTTCGACACTTTTCATCGTGATCCAAAACAGGAAACTCCTACGATTTACCCTTATCTTGACGTTCATTTCAGGAAATTGATTTGCCAAGTATTCGAAACAAATACCATTTTGATCTAAAGCTTTCACAAATTGTTTTATTAGCCCTAGTTTAATGTGCAAGGGAGGTAAAAGTATTTTTCCCGTTCTACTAATTCTTCATTAATAACATTGGTCTTTCCCTCTACTAAAGCGTCTTTTTTAGGCCGATTTATTTTTATCCAATGTTGATCTTTCGCTCAGCTGTCCCAAAGATACAAAAACAAGGACATTTTGTATAGCCACATTGCCGTCCTAAAAGGAAATTTACCATTCTTAGGTCAACACATATCATCCACCCATTTGTGTAATAGTTTTTTTTTTCTCAGAAGTATAGATATTCATCTTTGTGGAATGTCCAATTGGAATACTTCCATATTTGTTTCCATTGTTTAGAAGGACACACTTCGGACTTTTTTGGAACTACCTATATAAAGTCAGTATCGGTTGATATGTACTCTGATATACCCATTTTTTGTAACAGTCCTTTTATGTCGTTTCAAAATACCAAGTTATCTTCCTGAGAATAAAATGGCAAGAGATCTTTTTCTCTGTTACGGTAATACGTAATTTTTGTTTCCGGAAAAAGAAGACTTTTTATTAAGTCTAAAAGCAAGCAACTCCGAAGACTCCTTTGAAAGATTGAAATCTCTAATAAGGTCATTTAATTCCTCCTGGGTAAACCTTTCTAGGCATGTAGAGTCTCCTTCAAAGTCACTATTGTCATGTTCACAAGAAGACATTTCATCATCATCCTCTGGTAATATATGTAGCTTACTAAATATTGGAACTGATATTTCTTCTGAATTTGGGATATGTGTTCTCGCTCAATCCAAGTTGGGATATGTCCACTTATGTCGGTTATTCCGATTAATACCCTTTATATTAACTAGAGAAAAGTAAGAATGGTGAAAATGATTTCTTGGTTCCCTCCATACCATTGGAAACCCAAATTTCAAGCACTTTCTTTGTCCTTTCGCCATTTGCACGCAACATATGGCCCCCAAGTTTCATCTTGATCTCCTAGATAAACACCAAAATGTGTGTCTTTTTCACAAACTCACATCAAGAGCAGCAAGAAATGTCTGGATGATTAACACAACTACGTGTGCTTGTAGAAGCCATGATTTTAATAACACTTATCGAACAAACACAGTTGCAAGAAGAAAGTTTAAGTTTAAACTTAATCAAGGGTTGACGCATGTGTAGATATCTTTATAGTTATTTATGCAGATGTTATTGGAAAGTAAACCTTATATACCAAATATACCGCTATTTTCATAAATCCTTATCCGTACATTCTTGAAAACTGTTTATTGCATACATTATACATATTAAAGCCGGTATACGTGGAAACCATTGGGGGTAATTAGGGAAGTTTAAGATGATAAATATTTTCTTACCTAGAAAGACTACGGAAATAAAAAACAACTGTAGTAAACAACTACAATTGAAAAGACGGTCTGTTCAGAAGATAGCAGTCTGAATGAAAATATATGAAATATTTAATTTTTTGTGCGTCTCAACGACTAGAGCTGATACAAGAAACAGAATGGTATACTTGGAATCAGAGTTCTTGGAATATTTAAAATCAGCTTTTTTTTTGTCGCGCTGTATTAGTTTGATGGATCTAAATGGCAAAATCAAAAACACAATTAATAAACACATCCAATTCATTGTTTATTATCGAAAATTTTACAATGACAATATGGAATCAGTTGTATATACCTAATTGTAAATTATTTATACAGTTAAAATGTAACAATAAAATGTAAATGATCGAACAAAAATATTGGCAGTTGTATAATAATATCACAGAATACCCTCATTTATTTATTTATTTATTTAAAATAGGTACATTTACTTATGTATTTCTGCAAAATGATACAATTTTGTTTTCTCTTAGATATTGTAACCGCGAACGATGCTTTTACAATAATTGCTTTTGTAAGTATAGTAATTGATATGCTCCTATCTCGTTAATTATATTAAATTTTTGTTTGTAATTGGACGGTAGCAAGCATATTATTATAAATTCATTTACATATATAAAAAGTAGCAAAAAACTGTGTTACTTACAATGAATTTGAGCTTAATGTCGAAATACCTAGTCTAAAGCAATCAATTTGGTATGGTCAGCGCAAGAGTTATTTATAAAAACTTAGAAATGCGTTTAGTTGGTGGCTATTCTTTATTTCAAAGTATAGGAGCACATCGTTGTCGCAATCAAAATCAAAATCATATTCCATACAGGTACGCACCACATCGAGTAAATAAAATAGAAACGCTCGTTGTTGCATTACACAAAAATCAATTTTAACATTAACACTCAGTCCTAGATACATCTGTTATGGCCTCAGGAACTTTAATGTCATCTTCAGTCTCTTCTGCGATTTGTTCGAAAACACAAATTTGAGGCTTAGATAGTCTTCTTAATGTTTGAGTTATTGGTACACTATGCGGAATTTCCACCTCGTCCCTATTCAATAAATAATCCAGATCGTGCGATATTTGACTCATCATTTCGTCGAGTTTATCGTCGATTTTTGGCGGCGTGTTTTTGCTTCTGGTAGCTTCCTCACTTACCTCACAACTTAGTTTTTCTTCACCGTCCGGTTGTAGTCTTTCGTTTTCAACGTCACCCTCACCGCCGACGGTCATTACGACCGCTCTCGTCGTCGGCGGTGAAGTCGCTTTGGACGTCTTGGGCGAACAACCGCCTTGCGTTTTTTGCATGGAAGATGCCACCAAATCCAGTTCGGTGTATTTTTCAGTGGCTAAGATATCGGGTGAAGGGATGTACTCCATTTCGTAGTGAACGCTGGGCGAGATGGTGGTGAATTGGGGTACATTGGTACCGTATTCTAAACGATCTAGACGAGATTGGGAGAATTTTGCGCTTGCGTAGGTTTTGAACGTGGGTGAAGAAATTTCTGCTACTTTTCGCTTCGAGATGGGTTCGTTGATGAAGTGGGTTTCTCCGGTGCCGTTTTTGCAGAAGAATGAGGATTGGTAGCTGGGAGCTGAATCGTTGTCGGTTTCTGGAGTTTGCATAGTGTAAACTGCAAATCGAAATCAGTATTGGAATTAAAATGTTTATTCAATCGCATAGAGATTTGCGTCTTTTGGCTATTGGTGGTACTAAATTTTTGTCAGTGTGAGTTGTAATGGTAAAACTACTAGTACGGACAGCGAAGCCTAATTACGGCACATCCCGGAACAAGTTTCTAGAATATTTTGGTTTTGAAATTTGGCATCTCCTGCGATTGTTCTAAATCAGGCATGGGCAACATTATTTTATACAGGGCCAAAGCTGTTTTATGCTGCGAGTAATCTTAAAAATATAAATTTTTGTAGTATCCTTATGAAGCAAGTTTAACAGGCCGTGCTAATATATAACGGAAAATGCAATGGCGGGCCGCACAAATCTTAATCGCGGGCCGCATCTGGCTCACGGACCGAAGGTTACCCATGCCTATTCTAAATTAACGCAGTGAATGAGGAAAAAAAGCCATTTTCCACAAGCATTTGACATTATTATGCTTTTTTGAATCATTTGTATCATAACTGCCACTAAATTGCTTATGTTTATAATACTCCAATTTTACAATGCCCCAATTTATTAGCTCTCGTTTACTTTTTCGTCTTGTTCAATATTTTTTTATTACTAGTTAGATCTATTTTAGATAGCTCTAATATGTAAAATACACGTTTGTGCAGATGATACAAAATTTTATTGTTCTTTTCGGCCTACTGATAGGAGATTAGCTGTTGACAATATTAATAAAGATTTAAGCTATCTACATCGAATTTCTGTGGAACACTGTTTGACAATAAACCCAGATAAATCAAAAGCAATTATATTGGGCCCCAAGAAAACATGTTGCGACATTTCTCATGTTTCTAATTTAGAAATTAACAATGTCAAACTTTCACTTGTGGAAAATGCAGAAAGCCTTCAACTTATTTTAGACGACACGCACAGATATCGGTATCAGATCGCGCTCTATATTCGTAACGCTTGTCTTAATATGAAAAAAAAATTTTTTCCTTATAGGCACGTGTTCAATGAAACTATTGAAAAACTTATGCGAAGCTTTTGTCCTCTCACAATTCGCATACTGTGTACCAATTTATCGTTCTACTCTGGATACTTTTATTCAAAATCGCATACAAATAGTGCAAAATTCGTGTTTGAAGTATATTTATGGCATACGTTAATTTGAGCATATTTCCCATAAATTGGACTGTGCCCGATAGCTCAATATGCATGATAGACGGGAATTTCGCTGCCTGGCCTTATATCGCAAAATACAGCACACGCTCCATAACGTGAACTAATTCAGACTAAGGGTGTTTCACATTATTGCAATAATTACAAGCAAATTATTAAAAGAAACTTTTAATACGCCAAAATAAAGTACAAAAATATTCGAACACCCTTTTGCAAACACTAAAGATAACGCAAACACATGTGAGGTCACATTTGATCATCTCCTGATGATGCTAACTTGGTTAGCGAAACGCGCGTCGAGAGACATGCAATATTTGTTTGGTGATAGTGGAAATTTGTGCATTGACTTTGTCAGTGTGTTTGCTTTGTTACACGAAAGATTCCAAACCAATTTTCTGAACTAAAGATAACAATAAATCAAAATAGGGCTTTATAATCGTGTGTTAAAGAGCGAACCTCAGCCAACAAAGTTGTTATTAAGACTACTTTTGTAAAAAAGTTCAAATATGGATATATGCTACATAAATCGGGGACTCCCCTACATAATTGGATAACTCGGGGATTGATCAAACTGGGCTTTTCATAGGTAACTTGTAATGCATTTGTAACGCTCGAACTTATTCGTAGATAATCGGAAATTGGGTGCTGTTTACGTTACCGAGCTATCGAACTTACAATACTTTTACGTTATCAAGCGTGCCGTATAATCCTATACTACGAATTTTGTTTTCACATTAGCGCAATGTTTCCAATATAAATAATATTTACATTATCGAGCGTTGGCTGTATTACCTTTAAGATTTCTGCCGTATCTGCATCAAAAGATTACTTAATAAAATCGGTGACACACTCGAGGCATGCGTCTTCAACAACCGTACAAACCGAAGTTTATACGGTTTATACGGTTGTTGAAGATGCTTGCCTCGAGCTAGCGAAACACGTGTCACCGATTTTATTATAAACAATTGTGTGGTGAGGAGTTTACCGATGTGATATTTATGTATATGTACACTAGGTGACCCGGCAGACTTCGTTTTGTCCAAAATTTTGTTCGACTTTTCTTTTTCCTAAACCTTCGCGTAGTAATTACGAACAAACCTGCAGAAGAAAGTATCCAATTTGGTCCAGTCGTTTTCCAGTTTTAAGCATCCGAACAAACCACGATCGATTTTTATATACCGTATGTCCCCGGATTGAGTTTACAATAGGTATGGTTGACCAAAAATTTTTGAACTGGAATTTCATATTTTGGGATTCCGCCCTGCTTGGTGTGAAACTTACTTTTAGTTCACTTTCGATTTTGTAAAGTCAAATAGGCCTTTACAGGTGAGCAAACACTGTCTTAGTTCTAGGTAAACTATCTTTTCCGTTCACAGTGCGCCAAAGTATTACTAAGAAAAGTTGTTCAGAATGAAAACTTATGGCGCTATGCGAATTTTCAGAGTGATCGGCGTACTTTGATAAAATCCAGTATTGGACCGGTATTGGTGATACTTTGGCGCACTGTGAACGGAAAAGGTAGTTTACCTAGAACTAAAATAGTGTTTGCTCACCTGTAAAGGCCTACTTCACTTTAAAAATCGAAAGTAAACTAAAAATAAGTTTCATGCCAAGCAGGGCGGAATCCCAAAATATGAAATTCCAATTCGAAAATTTTTGGTGAATCATACCTATTGTAAACTCAATCCGGGGACATACTATATAGAGATTTATATTGTCTAATAGTTGGTATGCAATAAAGACATTATTATTATTATTATTTCAAATGGTGAAATGGGAATAGAAAAGGAGATGCAGTTTTACAACAATTCCTTGATATTTCTGAAACAATTTTTAGTAGTAAAAATTCTACTATTCACTTTTGTTTTTAACTTGATGTGTATGCACTAAAGTAGCCTAGATCTAGGACAGTGGAGTCCAAGATTCAGTAATATAAAAGTACAGGATTATATTACTGGTTCAGAATTATGTAATAATTGTTGAATAGATCTACCAATTGTTTATGACACCATACATTTTTGAAACGTAAGCAGACAAAAAAATTGTGTACGCCGTTATTTCAAAATAGTTCTTTAAGTATTCACATCGCATCCTTTAGATTTCAAATTATTCCCCAATGTAACTTTTTCCATTCCACGTCACCATTTCGTAATTTACATTGTGACAGTCGACTTATTACATTCAAGAAAAATCGTCCCAGAGTGAGTCGTCCCAATTTAATAAAAATAAGGATCTAATTAGACGTCCCATCAGAGAACATCTTCGCGCGTGGAAGTCCCATCCGAAATTTACATACTTACATTTGAGGGGATCGCTCGGGCATTTTTTACCGTTGGCACCCTTAATTTTGGCGAACGTCAGTCTCCTTAATGAAATTTCCGAGTAAAGTGTGTAGCACAGCAGAATTACGAAGCCCTGTAATACATATTTCAGGATATAAATACTTGACGACGTTCGTTAAAGGATGAGAACGCGAAAGGAAGAGATGAAGGACCTTTTCGCGTTCGCGCCCAAGAACGTGTCACGTTTCGTTTATGATTTACGCACTTACCAGTAGTATGGAAATTGAACAGAACATATAGCGGCAAAGCGTCAGCTTCGGGAAATTGACATACGCTATGCTGCTGAATATCATTAGTGTTGTCGAGTAGAAGACGTAAGCGGATCGATGGATCAGTTTAATTCTGAAAATGAGATTTTTGGTCATTAATCGAAATACTTAGATGTCATTTCTGTTACAATATAGTTCTTGGTAAAAACGGCTAAAAATTCGTGTCCGGCATCCGAAGAGACAAACAAATGGAACGTGCAGAAATAAAATACAACGTTTCTCTTCTCTGAGCGTTTCCTACGTAATTAAAATGAATACATACATAGATCCTGCGAAAATCGTGGGATGAAGGATAATGAGCGTCACCTACCTGTACTTCAAGATTTCCGCTTCCTTATCGTACTTCAACTTGAGGAACTTGATCTTCTTAACCGTGATGTTGTAAATTAGACAGAACAGCAGTATTAAGACGGTGAAGCACGTGATGAAGATGTTGAATGACAGCGAGCCGGCTATTAACCACCACGAGTTCACTTGCGTGCTGATGGAACGATGCGCCAAGTGATTGCCGAATACGGCAATTAGCGGAGCACCTAGCAAACATGCAGAGAGATAGAGAAGTGGTCCCTGTACCGTTTGTCATGTTCGCCGTCGCTATATTCAGTATTCGTTATTTGGACGACTACGTTAACGTCAACAAAGTCTACGGCTTAGCGCTATCTATTTGGCATTGCTCGGCTTCATTTATATGTATGAGGGCGTGGATATAGATCAGTAGTTAATATTGTGTCATAATTGTATTTGCATACGATAATGTCTTGTATACCTACCATGAACTATAATAGGATAACAAGTTTGTATGTACTAATGATTTTACATGGGTTTTTCTCTTAAGGATAAACACACAGTGCTACAGCGCTAGATTGATTCCTTATTAATTTTGCTACGATTAATTATCGCAAGACAGAGATATAAATGACTGATACGAGCGCGAATCAAAGCGCCAATCAAAGCGATAATTGAGCTAAAATCGCCAGAAGTTACTTGTTATTCTTATATCCACCTAAATTTAATGGTAATAACGAATACATTGAAAAAACCACCTCTTAAGCTCCTCGACCTTTAATATTTATTACATTGTATCCTGTTTGGTTTAAAATTTATGGAGGGCGAATCAATTCCAAGATAAGTTACGACCGAAGTAGTAGAACATCTAAACCGGAAAGTAATCGTGTAGTAAAAATAAATTTATAGAAGGTCATTCCGGTAAAAAGAGCCCCGCGGTTTAGGAAATATAATTCAGTGCCAGATTCTGTGACAAACGGCCTAGAAGCGGTAACCAATGCGACCACGAGGGTTAAACGACGTAATTCCCTTAAATTTTATTTACGGCACACGACTTAAACACGAAGACTATTAAAGCAATGTTCGACTGGTATAAAAATCACACATTACATTCATATTTACTCGAATTCATAAAAAGCGACCGACGTTACAATGGAGTTTGTAAAGTTAATTTCAAAGCGATTAAAAAAGATGATAAAGATGAATTAATTTCGACCTTACCTGTAATAATTAGTACGATGGTCTGTTTTATGCTGGCCATCCGGTGCAGCTGCATTATTTCAGTGTAAACCACTAAAAGTTTGCTTAATTGGGACGACATCGCAGTCAACAGGAAGCTTTCCAGGAAGCTCATGATGTACAAGAAGGAACTCTGTTGGGAGATAAAAATTTTAATGAGATTAAGCGACGCGTATCGTTCGGATGAAAAGAATTAATATGATTGTCGCTTGAATGAAAATCTGGATTTATGCCCTAAGATGTTTCGAGCTTTTCAATTAAATTCCGAAATTGATATTATTTCGTCTTGTCCTTCCTTCGAAGGATGCGTGGAACTTTTATTTTCTTCATTTTATCTCGCTTGTATTCGGGTCAGCGGTTATAGTCGACGAATTAAATGTTTCCTCGTAATGAAAACTATGGAGAATGTTCAGAGATTGTGACGGAGAGAGAGAAAAGTTGTCATATTTTGAGATACAGAAGATATCTATTGTTAGCACTTTTCCCATTAAAGGCTATCTATTTTTTGTTTACATTGTACCGGGATTGACTACATACACTAAGCGACCTTAACTTCTGCATTTGAAGAGATAGAGAGCGATGGCCAAATTAGCAAAAAGATGCAGGTTCGAGAGCTCATTAGAATGTATCCCCACATCGACGTTGTCATGGCGCACTTGTTCAAAATAATAATAAAAAGAATCTGCCAATTTCTTTCATTTGCCGCAACTTCCAAGACACCCAAATGCGGCTTGAACCAATTTGCATGGCAATTTAAACAGTTTCATTGGCACTTAGTGAAGCTAATTTCGTTCGCGCAAATTTACAGTAATCTAATCTAACCTTAAAATTTTGAATTGGGACCGTGCATTTTGTTTTGGTCCTTTTAAGAGGTAATTTTTTCTGAATCAAACGATATGGAAACTTCTACAAAATTTTGAGAAACTGAGCTAATTTCTTTTACGGGCCGAAATCACTAGTGCCATTGTCACAATAACTTTTTGGTTTTATTTATCACGTTATCTAAGAAATAATGTTTCAAAGCAAATATCACACTTATCCATTGTTATCGTACGCACCTGTTATTATAATGAAGAATTTTGAAAAATATGATATACTTTGTACGTATATCAAGTGCTACAAGAACGTAGAACTTACATGTCAAACGTACAGAGCTCAATATCTAGACAAGGCGATTACCTGAACGAAACAATATTGCAATTAGGCTCGTTTGCTGTAGCCAGGTCAAAGATGTACAATAATAATAATGCAGAAAAGGAATAATTAGTTTTAGCTTGTGTTAATGAGGATAAGTGTGTCTCTTCTAAAGAAATTTCGCAGAGTGTAGGTGTGCCAAAGACTGGAGTTTCAGAAATTTTGAAGAAACACAAGTACAAGTGTTATAAATTTAAACCATCTCAAAGATTAAGATCTGGAGATGCAGAAAGAAGACTGCACTTTTGCAACTGATATTTGGGCCAAGTGAACGCAAATCCTAATTTCAAGAACATCATTTTGTGGACAGATGAAGCTATGTAACCAATTGTGGAATGTTTAATAGACGTAATAAGCATTACTACTCCCAATGTAACTTACAGCTGACTCTTCGAGTTCGAAACCAAGTTAGATTCAGTTTCAATGTTTGGTGTGGCATAATAAACAATAGATTACTGGGCCCCATTTTTTAATGGTAGTTTAACGGGGCAGAGGAGATCGAAGATTTAATAGAAGAGTTGTCACTAGAAATTACTAGCCAGATGTAGTTTCAACGGGATGGGTGTCCTTCGCATAATAATCGTACCGTTATGGACTATTTCAATCAGCGATTTAGTGAGAGGGTAATGGCAACTAATGGAACGGTGAGTTGCCCTGCAAGATCAGCTGATTTGGCTACTTGTGATACCTTTTTATGGGGTATTCTTAAAAATAAAGTGTATGGTCCGACATACAACAACGTTGAAGAATTGCTGGAAGCAGTATTTGAGGCATTTCACAGTATTAATGGCAATACTATCCGTAAATGAATTAATAGTGTTAAGACACGGTACCAACTTTGGATTGCAAATAGTGGTGTATTATTCGAGTAATTTAATTATTGTTAATTATTGTTTTTGTAGTTGAGTTTGTATGACAATTCGCAGTTTTCATTTTTTTTTAAAATAATTTCTGAACTGTTGGAATGTAACATTTTCTCAACGGAATTTCAAGCAGCATTCAAACCTGCACAACATTGTCTATTTAACCAAATCTCTATCTTTAATAATAAGAAATATATCCATGTCGTCCCTACGAAACCCGGGCACCCGTATATATACATATGTATACCTATCACTACTGGATAAATACACTATTATTATTCAAAAGTTTTGTTTTTTATTTAAGCAAAATTATCTTTCATTTTTCACGTCCGTAAAAAATATAGAAAAATGCAATTTTATTACGCACGAAGTAACTTACAGTAGGTAAAGAGCTTCCAACTGCGTATATGAAAACAATCATAGCCCCGATAATGGAGCAGCAGCATTGTATTTTAATGAACTCCAGGCACGTCCTCCTCACGATCCAGCAGGTCAACAGGGCGAAACAGGATATGAGCGCCAGGGCGAGACACGTAGCACATCCTATGAGGACTATGACATGTCGTTTTTCCTGTACCTCGTTGTTCTGTTGACAATTTAGAACGTATATTAATAACTTTGCATCAACGTAAATAGCTATACGTATGTATCTTTTAGATATATTTTAACGCTTCTAATATGTACATGAGAACAGAAAATTTGATACAATATACATCTTTGAAAATTAAAGAGAGTGTGAAACTAGAAACAAGAATCCGAGACGTACGAAATGAATGATTGAATAAAAAGTAATAACAAAAGTGTACGAAACACAAAGGAATAGTAAGGATGTTGTAAACTCGAAGATGATGAAAGTCGTAGGAAAATGCAAATATCGTAGTGCTGTTGGGTTCATAACACCAACGATGCCTCAGTTGCGATATGTTAAACTCTCAATTGTGACAAAATCGTTAGATGGAAAGAAAAATTGATATTAAATCCCAAATATTGTATATTATAAATTGGAAGACCAGCAATAATTAACCAATATGTATTTAAGACATAGAAAGCTTCCTCATTCCCTTGAATTCACATCGAATTAGTTCGTGTCTGCATACATAGGTATATCAAAAACCATCCTTACGATTCCACTGCAAAAACTCAAATTTCAATTAATTCCACCCGACCATTTGAATCCCTTAGAGTAACGAACACAACGTAAACGATTTCGTTTCTAATCTCACTCATCTAACCTTCTTTCCTTAATAATATTAAACCGAAACAGCTGCCGGCTCTAACAAATCCATTGCTCTATCACACAGTGGCCGTAATAGGTTCATCAACAAAGGATGTTTCGTTTTATTAGGACGAGGAAGTGCATCACATCCGGTGGAAATCGTAGAGTTAGAAATTAAGCTCTCTACGCGCGGAAGGGGATTACCAAAGCGGAAATTAAAGTATATTAAGGTGTTCTCGGAATAAAGACGGAAAAGGGGGAAATGAAATTTTAGGCGGACGGATATTAGAGGGAAAGTATAAAAACAGCTGAAAAGAATGTGAATTAGTAAATATAGGCTACAAACGGTTTCGTATAATTCGCATTGTATTTGACTATTTTGGATTTGAGAAACTGAGCTAAACAAGAAGAAAATTTTGATAACAGAACTAACAGATTCAGAGAAAAAAAAAAGTTACCCTTGTGTCATACGCAGACTTATCGACGATTATTGTCCACCACATGATCAGTAATTTTTTAAATCGGTGGATTTTTGTGTTCATAGGTTTATGGTATTTGTATATTACTAAGATCATACTATCATTTGATATAAGCGTACAATCCTTATTCACAATTTTTGCTGTCATTCTTTACGTTTTTGCTCCATTATCTTTATCAAACATTTAAAGTAACAGAACTGCACTTTTCGGTACACAGCCGTTTCATCGCATTTCTGCGTAAGGTAAGCTAAGTAAAATATCATATACCAGAAAATAAAAATAATTATTTTAGGTTAAATTTTAAAATGTTTACAAACGAACAAGACGCATTTATTCTGATGGCGCATTTCCGAAGCGGTACTCTAAGTGAAGATGGGACTTGGACATACTCATACATGCAGTCTTGTATTGAGCAATACGTGGAAAGATTACCAAATGAACATATTTCAAATGAAACATTTTCTCGCCATAAGAATAGACTTGTGGAACGTTTTGAAAATAAACATTGCATTTGCAAAGGGAAATCTACCGGTAAGCCAATTGTACTAAGTGTAGATGGTGTTGATGAGATTCAACATCGAATGAAGCAAAGTTCTACGAAATCTCGACCCAAGTTATCTGCCCAAACAGGTATGATAACGTATTTCATTACTTATTATAAAAAGAATTCAATGTTTCCTTATTTTGTAGATATCTCTTATGGAAGCCGCCAAAATACTTGGAAGAGGATTTTGTATATGCACCATACAAAGTGTTAGAGGTACAACAATTAAATCCACAGGACCATCAAGGACGTATCAGTTTTGTTAGTGGTTTAGTGAAAATTTAAACAATAACGATGTATCGGACAAAACATTTATGTCAGACGAAGCATGGTTCCATTTATTAGGCTACGTGAATAGCCAAAATTATAGAACATGGGGAACGGAAAATCCGCATATTTTATTGAAACTGGTGCCATTATCAAGACTACTTATTGTGGAACCTATATATTTTTAATGATACAGTAACTGCTGAAAGATATCGGAATGATATTTTACACCCATTTATCGAACACTTGCACGATGATGAATTGACGGAAGGATATTTTCAGCAAGGTGGAGCAACAGCTCATTCCCCATACATTGGAATACCTACGACAATTTTATGATGATCGTGTTATTGGTTATGGAAGATGGCTTGCAAGATCACCGGATTTAACACCTCTAGATTTTTACTTCTTTGTTTGTCTAAAAAACAAAACGTGTAGACATCGCTCACATAACATTGTTGAGCAACAAGCAGCTATACGGCATCGAATTAAAGATTTGGGTAAAGTATTTTGACAATTTAGAAAGAAGGATATAATTATGTATAGAACAGAGCAGATGAACATTTATTGTAATTTGACGGAAATTATTTACTTTACTCTTAATGTAACAACAACTACTAGACTCACTAAATAAATAAATTGTGGCAATTATTAAACTTAACTCTATCTCAAATTGAGAGGCATAGAATAAAAACTTACGATCTATCTGGCGACAAAGTCAAAAGTAAATAAAAAGAGGAAAAAACAAGTTCTTTTTATTTAAAAATGCGCGCCCTAATTAAAACTTTATGATACGCCACTTTCTGCAATATTTTACATAGAGCGATAGTGTACTACCAACTGTTGTTATTTGGGTGGCCTAATTTGGTAGTCACATGGTGGACAGGAATTGTTGAGATCTGTGTACATATATATGCATTGTTCTTAAGGCAGAGCAAAGCACGTAATAGAATTGTTTCTCAATTTCGCGTTGACGTATTCCGATTAAATTAATAGTTATATATCTATTTAGTGCGGAGTTAATTCACAGTAAAATGCACTAACATCGTCAGGATGTATGTTAATCGATAACAATTTTACGAGAGTTAAGTTTGTAAGAGAGATTAAAGAAAAAACTTCAAGACGTTCATTGATTGATAAAGATTTTAATTAGCTAGATTTTGAACGATGCTGTAAAACGAAAAATTCTAACGATAATGATATTTCCAATTCCGTAATCCAAATTGTAAGCAACGAACTAACTTCGGTTCCGCAATCCCCGGCGTCGAAAATCAAATTAACTACCCGTACTAAATTAGAATTTAAATTTTCTTTTCTTCATCGCATTTTCTTTCCAATCTTTCCCTTCTAATTTAAATAGATTGGATCAATTCGAGTCGTTCCTGGATGGAACGTCACTTTCCTTACTATCCTATCTAACGAATAAGACCGCCGTCGAGGAAGTGCCTTACGTAATTTGGTCTCTTCGTCATTAGGACGGCGAATGTGCCAGTTTTGGAGCAGGTACAACGGGTCGTAGACGGATCTAATATTCTAGTGCGGCAACCTTGTACGTCCCAAGTGTACCCGTAGTTCGCGAAATCTGTCACGGCGCAATTTACATTCCACAGTCCCAAAGTCGAGTTTTTCTTCACGTGGGAGAATTCCATGCTGAGCGTCTCCGAGCCGCCCTCACCCTCGTCGACTTTCCCATTCGGATCCGTCTCCGCGAAAATCCACACGCTCGCTATGTTCGATAATATTTCGTATTCCATTTCTGTATCGTCCCTGCAACAATTTGTTATCGTTAATGTAGAACGTTCGCGCTGCCTGACGATGCAATAAAGAATAACAATGAGAGATGAGAAGTGAGAAAAACAACAGCAAAAAAACAGCTAAACAAATGACGCGAACAAGTGTGGTTCACGCACAATTCGTATTCATCAACGAGCTGCGAAGCGGCGAAGTGAAATACCTACATGTACATGTGTTCCGGTACGCGGGCGATGTCTACATTTACACGGGAGATTCGGCAAGAATGTTGTAATTTATCATTCGAAATGCCCTTTTATTAGAAAAAGGGAAAACAAAAGGGTGGATATTTTTGGCGGATAGTATGTAGGCGTTGATTGACGTAATTCGTACTGTGAACGGGGATTTTCAGCTCTGAGCGAGATATGCGTAGAAATTGAATTGGTTACAACCGGAAAGAGATTGGAAATATCTAAGATAAAATTTTAGATTAGTACAACTTAAAATTGCAATTAGTCAATTTTTTATTGTATACTACAAACTTTGTGACACCAATGGCTTAAACAACAAAACGTATATCTGATGTATTATTATAAATCAAAGCTAGTTCTGAGAGGAAATTATTTATACAAGAGGGCTACTGCGCCATGTATGAATAGGTCATTAGTTTAATAAAAAATGAAAGATTGCAGGGGCTACTTCATGACACGAAGATTCTGTCACAAAGTAGTCCCTGCAACGCTAAGCAGATGAAAATCGGTCGGAGAAGAATTTATTTTGGATTCTAACTTAGATTGTACATGAATAAAGCAAATTTCCCAGATTTAAAATGCTACTGGTATACTGGAGCGCTTGGTAGTACGAATTGCAAAAATTACACAAACCAAAAATTACAGGAAGCTCTCCAAGATATAAGAGAAAAAAACTATCCTTGTGTCGTGCTTCAGAAAAATACGGCATACACAGAAACACTCTGTTACTAGCTTTTAATGCTTTTGTTAAAAATGAAAAATAATAAAAGGAAAGTCAGAAACGTCACCGATACAGTTACAATGCGGATAACCCAGCTCGTTGGTGATAACGATGTAGATCCAGGCCGTGCTAGCCCACCGGAAGCGGGGTAGGATGAAGATAGAGAATTTAATAACAAGGCGCCACTCTCCAATTATATAACTGGATCACATCTAAGTGACTGGCGTCAGAGAGGCCCTCCAGTTTCCGTAATAGGTAGTACGAGATTATCCGAACCGTCTATGTTCTGGAACCTTCCTGTCGTGGAGCGCCCAGCAAAAGTACTCGAAAACTATTTAAAGATAACATAAACGAAATAAAAACAAAATGAATTTAGACGAGAGGTTGGCGTTTAACAGCACTTTATTGTCACTTGAGGTGTATGGAACGTTATCTCCTCTTGTCGACGTCCGTACGGCGTGGTATACGGTAAGATAATTCCTTAACACAACGTGAAAGATAACGACATTGTAATTAACAAAAAGAGAAACACTCACCTTCAATTGAAAGGAAAAGCAACGTGGACGACTAGTTTCTACCGCAAAACTTGGGGAGCGAAACTTCTAACGATACTGTACACTTCCCAGCGTCGTATTTCCGTGTATATCCCCGATTTAAAAGCGAAAACGGAATAATTACTTACGGAAACCGATCGGTTCCAACTCAATGTCAGAAGCCGAATGAATAACACGTGCGTATCATAAACTTACGAAAGCGGGGCGGCATCTACGGCAAAAGTTGGAGCGAGAGACCAAAAGTAACGATACCGAAAACTGTAACAACTCTCTAGCTAAAGTAGAAAGGAAAGCATGAAAAAACGCGTAGACAGCGATAGGGTTTCACTGACCAAGAAGAAAATGCTTTTGTTGTTTATATAACCACAATGTGAAGATATGGGTTTCCAGTCACTGCATTTGATCTCATATGTACGGTAAAATCGCATCTCTGACAGTGTAGTGGAAAAATTACCTATTTTAAACACAACCTATCTGGAAAGGACTGGGAAACACCATTCCTCAAGCGTGATCCAACACTGTCTCAAAGATTTGCGCAAAATATATTTCATACAAGAGGTACAACATACGAAGAAATTATCAACAAGTTTTTGATCAGTTGAGGGTAGAACTGGAAGGAATTTCCCCATGCAATATCTGGAACTATGAGGAAGCTAATTTGGTTGATGATCCAGGGCTTACCAAAGCTATTACCATACGAGGAACCAAGTACCCATAAAAAATACGAAACGTATTGAGAACTTGCACTTCGCTAAATGATAATGATATGTGGAAATGTGGAAATGTTATTAATTAATTAGCTATAAATCCCAAAAGTTATGATTCACATGGACTGAAAATGGACCAACCGACGCAAGATACAACCAAACCAAATGTGGTTGGTTTTATTACCAAACTTTTGAGGGCTGGTTTTTAAATTTTTGCTACTTTTATTAAAACGCCCGGATGGACCAAAAGCATCATTGGTGACAATTTAAGTTCTCACTTAAATATTAAAGTCATTAAAGAATGCGAAGCTAACAATATCCGTTTTATAGCAATACCACCGAACGCAACACATCTTTTTCAGCCACTTGATGTGGCTTATTTCCGACCAATGAAAATATTTTGGAGGAAGATGCCGAACACATGGAAGGAAGGCGGTCATTAAAGCAAATTCACATCTGTATCAAAGGTGGTATTTCCTGGTCTACTAAAGAAACTGATGGATGGATGTTTCGATAAGCTTACTGACGGAGAGATAAAAGGGCGAGGAAATGTCAATTATTCGAAATTTCACCCTATTGTCCAAAGAAACCCAAAATTGTTTTCATATTTGTAAGCATTTTCGGACTACACTAGACTTGAACTTTCATTCATTCATTTCAAACAAAACATATATTCAAGATTAGAACTACCTACCTACCACTTATACAAAATACTTCGTTCTCTATATTCCCTATTGTATCCAGGCCAAAGCAGGGCTCATAAATTACAATAAAAACGATCTAATTTCAAAGTTCGTAATGTACCTACCAATTTCACGTTACGCCTATCCGTTTTATTAAAGTCTCTACTCCCTACCTCGTAGGCTTTCCTTTCGCGTGAAGCCGTATTCAACGTTCCGAAATTAGATAAGTTGTCAGATTCATATTCAGTAATCGTGAAATCGTAATGAAATCGTTTTGAATTCGTTCCCGAAGCGGAACGATGCCGAATACCAATAAGACCTCCCTATATATACGCATTTGCTCAATCCTCCTTTAATGTCGTAATTGCGGAATTAATAGAAATTTTGATTGCTCTCCGTTTATTTCTACTTCCTTTGTGAAACATCGGATTCGAACGGCAATGGTATATAAAAATATAAGTTATAACATTCTATATTATGTATTATGTTAAATTAGTATATAATTGATTAGATAGGAGATACAAAAATATTTATCCTAAACATTCTCAAGAACAAATACCTTCCAAAGTATTCGTCCGGTAAAGAATTTAATCTAAGTCGATATTTACTCGTATAGAATTAAGAGATTGACCTCGTTTAATTTAAAACCGTAATTTACTTCGTCGATTTACCGAAATAAATGCACGAAAGCGAAATGCTTGGAGTTTATTACCACTTACTTTAATCGAATTACCGATCTGATGGGAAGAAAGGCGGACAAGTTCTTGTATGCAACTACTGCGACGGTAGCTGTAGTATTCGCAGAGTAATTGCGCTTGAGGTGGATATGTAATTTATAGAAGAACCACTTCGGATATCTAGAAGTAAAGAAATGAAAAATTAGTATCGAAAATATTAAACGAAGATCATTCTTCAAATGGATATAGTGGATATCTATTTTCTTCGAGAACTAGTGAAATAAATAATATTTATAAATCATTCGAATGTTTGATAATCTTAGAATGTCCATGCCATTGCTATTGTCTTAATTGCAATAAATTCAAATTGAAGCTGAAATCCTAGAAAATCAGCTTGCTTTCATCAAAATTTGGCGATTGAGAAATTTTGAATCTACTCAGTAAACATTTTTTAAATTTCGCGGGCAGTTTAAGTTCGTCGCTCCGGCAATAGCGGACATATTCACCAATTTTTAACCTTCCTATACTCACGTCAAAATGAAAGACGTATACTATACTATATAAATCGGTCTCACAGACCGTATGCGTGAGTATAGGAAGGTTAAGCACAATGCATGCGAATATGTTCACTTTTGCCGGAACGACGAACTTAAACTATCCGCGAAATTTAAAAAATGTTTATTGGGTAAGAGGTTGTTATGTTTTAGCTTAGCTTAGAATTTGCGTCCAGAGAAAGTAGGACACTATATCATATCGATGAAACTTCTCATCACATAATGAATTATTATTGCCAGTAACACGTGTTAGTACATGACAGCCCTTGAAATTATCATCATTAGAATGTAATTAAATTTAATCGTGTAATCTTAAACCAAAGGCAATTTTAGTCCCAAAATTTTAATTCTTTAGATTGAGATTTGCATTTATTACACACTTATGTATAGTACAAATATAATAAAAAAGCTTCCATATAAACAAATTGCTATCGCTTTATAACTAAAATATTAATGCAGTTTTATCAAATCAAAGTAGCATTACACGTAATATCATGATATCCGTCACTTCACGTTAGCAGCGATTGTAAGTACATTGATAACATTCCTTACTGGTTACACCTTGCCAAAAATGTATATTTTTATACAGGTTGGTTGAAAAGTTTTGAAAACGACGCCTATTAACCAGTACAGGAACTAAAATTTATACGCCATTTTCATTTCATCTTCCATTCGAACACACGCAAAAGTTTATTTCGATCTGTCAACTCATTCTTTGTTTACCAGCCATTTGAAGTTGAAGTGTCAGTGTATTCTACTAGAATGAAAAAAACCGAACATCGTGCGGTGATAAAATTCTATATTTTGGAAGGTTTATCAGCAACAGAAATTCATACAAAAGTGGTGAACGTGTGAAAGGAATGTGCTCCTTCATTTCCAACTGTGCATCGATGGGTTTTAGAGTTTAAAAATGGTCGTATAAGTGTTCAAGATGAACCACGTAGTGGACGTCCAAAAAGTGCAACAACACCAAAAATCATTGAGCAAGTTTATGATATTGTTTGTAAAGATACAAGTTTGACTAAGCGTGAAATTGCTGATACCATAGGCATCTCGGACGAACGAGTACTCCATATTTTACACGAATAATTACATATGAAAAAGCTATTCGGAAAGTTAGTGTCGCATTCGTTAACAATTCAACAAAAACTGAATCGAAAACAAATTTCTCAGCGTAATTTGGAGGATTTTAAGCAAAATAAAACCGAATTTGTGCGTCGTTTTATAACTATGGATGAGACTTGGATCTACCATCATGATCCTAAACTTAAACAAGAACGTTTACAGTGGAATGAAGCTGGTTGTTCAGCTCCAAAACAAGTCAAGTCAGAACGATCGGCAAAAAAGGTTATGGCATCAGTTTCTGGGACGCAAAAAGGATTTTGTTGATTGATTATCTTCAAAAAGGTAAAACAATTAACTCTGAATATTATTGCAACCTTTTGGATCAGTTGGATAAAAAGTTCGTAAAAAGACCCGCGTTACGGAAGAAAACAATAATTTTTCATCAAGACAATGCACGTGTTCACACAAGTGTTTTGAAGATAGCTAAATTGATTGAATTAAAGTACGAATTGCTTGACCACCCACCGTATTTACCAGATTTGGCTCCCTCCGACTATTACCTCTTCAGAAATTTGAAACAATTTCTTCGTGGAAAGCGTTTTTCGCCAAATGAAGAAGCTATTGCAGCCGCGGAACAGTATTTTGCAGAGTTTCCGGAAAATCAAATACAGAGATGGTATAAAATTATTGGAGGATCGTTGGAATAAGTGTGTTGAAGTTGAGGCAGATTATATTGAATACAAAAACCAATTTCATTAAAAAATGCACATTCTTTCATTTTTGCTTTCAAAACTTTTCAACCAACCTGTACCTTGTTCAATTATGATACTGTTTGAATAGTACAGTAGGTGTTCATTGAATTAGAAACATCCTTTAAGAAGGTTTCCATTTCATCTTGAGTAGATACAGTGTTTATACTTCATGGTGTGACAGATACTTATCTTTTCAATTATCTCAATCGCTCTAGGAATTTTCTTATTTCTAGACCATTAAAGAAGAAATAAATCCGTATAAGGATTTTCCAATGCTTGAAGTACATCTTGTAGACTTAATTCGTAATTTTTATTGACCAATATGGTAGTAGAATTAACTCAAAAGTGTGTGTAATTACGTAGAGACAAATGCATTTTCTCTTAAAAAACGTAATTTGTATTTCATCATTTGTCACTTAATAAGTAGATATTTATTACTATTCCTTTTCCGACACTTTCCCAGCATGGGACAATAAAACCCATATATTCATCGGCAGAAGTTTCTAATTCAATGATCACCTATTGTGATTAATAATTATAATTGGATGAAGCTAAAATTGGTGCAAAAGGTTTTATACAAACTGTAGTGGTCTATTCTAAAATTAGCGTGTGATATCTGATTGGTGATTCACTGCGAACAAATAGAGATCTTTCACAAAACTATCATTACAAGTTCATATTTTCTTCATGTCATTGCATCAATAGTAACTCAAATCATTTTTTAGCAATCTCTTTAGTAAGTATTTGATGACAATGTTAGAGAGAACATATGCAAGTATATATCCCCCAATACCTTCCAACATCTACAAAATCAATAGTCAATGTAAGTCGATAAATTGACCTATTCACCTTTAAAGAAAAGAAAAGATTATCTCTATCAGGGCGGTGATATATAACTACGTCAGTCAGGAAAAGACAGTGAGAAACCTTAATAGCCCCATCACCATTTATAGCTTTATCTACTGGTATTTGCGGTTGCCGTGCGGAAAAGGATATATGAGACGTAATTTGACTTCCAGCAACTTAAAAAGCAGTAAATGGAACGTTTATCGTACAATAAAATCATGTTTGAAGCAACGAATGGGTTGTAGTTGTTTTGAAATTCAGACTGGTAATTATAAAAGTAGTTTGATGACGTAATGAAACGGCAAGAGTCATTTACTGCGATCCACAAAGATAAACGTACATATTCTGAAACGAGATAGAAGAGATAAAAAGGTTAATTTTCAATGATATGCACGAGGATCATAACTACTGTTCTAAATGTTACTTTTCATAATTTTTGTAACTTTTACTCCTTCCAAAACGTTTCTTCTTCAACGATATTCGCCATATCGAAATTTAAATAGTCGCTATTAGACATGAAGATAGATCATCGTCTTATAACGTTTTACGTCGGCTAATTCTAAGTTGTAACTTTTAAGTCTACCATAAGTAAAATGGTTCGACGTGTAGTTAAGAGCGTCGGAGATTTCCGGTACACAAATTGATCATTCGGGGAACGTGAAATGGAAATGCGAATCTGAAGACAGATTTATGCAAATCTTATCTTAATCCTCGGCCTAAATCCTCATTTTAAATTGTTGATAATGCCCGTAATAAAGCTAACGCAGGGTTTTTTATCGACCAGACTTTGTAAGGGAATTGTTGTCGTTAGAAAAAAATGTGAAGACTGAATATTAAGTTATTTCTTTTTTAATATTTCCGAAAAATGATTTACTCTGATCGCTTTCCCTCTAATTTTTACCAGTCTCTTCTCATACCCTGCGTGCACACAGAAAAATCTTTTCTTAAAAGAAATATATACTTTTATTTGAGTATATAATTTGTTTTAATTAAAAATATTTTGCTTAAATATAAAATATGTATTGATTTATAATGAAATAAGGATGTATTTAAATTATGTTCAAATTGATAATTATTTCTTCGAATTAACAATTAAGACGCTTATTGCAAATTCGTAGTTGTATTGAAATAAATGTATCGAGGCTGTTAACTTAAACATAGCATTATGATCACTATCAACGTAAATGTTTCATGCATATGCTTGATTTTAAAGTTATATTTAAATAAAATATAGCTCGTCTTTGATTCAAAAATAGGCAGCACAAAGAAATTTCCTTCAAATAAATCATAAGGCTGTTATAATCCATTGAGTAATAGTAAATTCAAACATAATCAATATTTCTAGTAATATTTTGATTTGTTTGGTGGTAACCACATGATCCATTTTATTTACATTTTTTATGTGTGTACATATCAAATCTCTTTTTCCCCTATATTTGCCAAAGTAAGTACTACTTTCGCAGTTTAATTGATAAAGTTATATTTATTTTAAGAGCATGTACACCCGATACGATAAAGCCTCAAAGGGGCTTTTAATTAAACTTGCGTAATTTATTGCACTGGCGTATTCAGGTCGCCGCAGGTTGACCGTAATCGCGGCTCAGATTTTCCAGTTTCCATTTCGGGGAAGCGATAATGTTTTATCATTAAGTGTGTTACAACCTGAATATCATATTTTAATCAGGATCTCCCTTTCGCGGCTGGCACGAGAATACTATATAACATAAACAAGAGTTTGCGTTGGTTATTCTTTGGTTACACGCGTTAGAGTTTAATCCAGTCCCCAGCCCTATGTGTTGAAATATTTACGTTGTTCAATTTCAATTTTCAGGGTATGAATGTTGATGTGGTTTTTATCAGATAGATCTCCGCTACTGAAGTAGTGAACGATGTAAAAGCTACGAATATCAAGAACTAGAAAGCAAAATTCAGGGACAGGAAATGGTGAAACTAACAAGAAATATCGCAAATTGTAACGTTGTAATATCAGGAACAAGGCAAAACTTTACCCCGCAGATTTTGGAAAACCGAAATACGTATTACGACCATTGAGATTTAATCAGTCTCCAAAAAGTATCATTTATAATTCCTTATTGTTAAAAAGGGTATCAGCTATAATTGGAAGATTTATGATGATAACATCGGCACGCAAAAAAGTGGTCTGTACCTTTGACCAGACCCACCTACTGATATGTATTCCGATGCGCTGAATCGGAATTTGGGGTCAGTTTGGCCCGTACACACACAAAATTTTGAGTAAATTGCAAAAAACCGTCAAAAATGGCTAAAAATCGTGAGAAAACTGCAATTTGCAAAATTTTGAGGGTGTACGGGCCAAACTGACCGCAAATTCGGATTCAGCGCATCGAAATACATACCGGTAGATGGGTCTGGTCAAATATATAGACCATTTTTTTCGAGTAAATTGCAAAAAACCGTCACAAATTGCTAAAAATCGCTAAAAAACGCAGTTATGGAAAGGAAAGAAATTTTATAGACCTGGATTAAGTAAGTTTTTATGTATTTCGATCAGCTGAATCGAGATCTGATGTTCATTTGCCCGAAAACCCTTAAAATTTGGAGTAAAGTGCAAAAGACCGAGAAAAATTGATCAAAAATCGTAAAAAATTGCATATCAAGAATAGGTAGTAAACGAAGTTTATCGATTTCAAACGTTATTAACGTTATTAATAGTTGCAGTATCTTTCTGTATATTTATCATTTCGTATCACCATTTCGTCTTTTTTATAATTACATTCTGTTTTTAGTAGAATTGTGTTCTCAAATCAAAGTAATGCCCCAGATTTTTGTAATGTTTCCTTCCAGCGGTCATTGCACCAAAATCATTATTTAAAGAATAGCTATGGTTACACAATTTTTCTATTCTTTCTATTTTTCTATTGCTCTGTCTGACCGATGTGATCAAATTCTTTACAGTTTATTTTATAAACTACATTACTTTGATTTTGTTAAAATATTTTAGATTTAGTGTTAGTAAAGGGAAATCTAAGAGATATAAGTAATGTATATAATAGTTTATTAAAACGACATTTACGTTTCATAAGAATTTGCTAGATTTTTCATTAAGATTTTCTCTAGTCCTTGAACAGAAATGTTAAGGTTTTGACAAAGATCTATTATTATAAGGTTCTTTTTTGGTTGTTTTCATAGTTTACATGTATATGTTTGCGCATTAAATCAGTTATCAGTTATCAGTTATTAGTTAGGAAAACAATGAGATCCATCCATGAGATTCCATCTATGCACTTGTAAACTATCCTGTAAAGAAACTGAAATAACCTCGAAACGAAAACAAAGAAAGATGCACCCAAGTTCGTTGTTGCAAATTATGTTTTAATAGTTGAGTTGGTATTCTCGAAGTAAGCAACAATTTTAAGATTAATATTGAGCTTTCTACCATAAAGACACTTTCAATAGTTGATCTGACTTCCATTTATTGTTAATTTTTTTTTTTAATCTGTCAAACACAAACAAAACGAAATTGCGCTTCCAATCATGATTTATGTGGATTTGCTCTCCGAGAAAATCGCAAAGTAGATTCACATAAATCGGACGAGTTCAGTTATTAGAGTCTATTTATTGCATCGAGGGGTATCCCAATAAAATTCCCGATCATTTATTGGGGTTATTACGTACATTCTATGTATGTATACGTGACATCCAACCCCATATAATATCGAGAATCGAATTAATAGCGCGCTATTAAGCGTATCGGTGAGCTGTCCGATTGTGGATGGAGCTCGTAAAAATTGGAATCGAACTAGGGTGCATTTTCGGATTTACCTAGTTTTCGGATCGGGAATGCGAACCACCGACGTCGTCTTATCTTGTGGCGCCAGCGTGACGTCTAGCATCGTATACGAACGGTGGAATAGCAGATCGGGGTTTACGAGTTGCGCTTGCTTTTTGACGACCCGCTGTAGCAGTATTACTTGCTGAAACAGACCAGAATAAAACCGCATTAATAATGTGGGAGGAGGCGGGCGAAGTGTTCGTAAGAATCGTGAGTGCGTATTTCCAACTCGAATGGATAGAAAATGCGATTAAATAGTTTTTAAGCATTAAGGCGGAAGGAAAATGGAACTTTTATGCCGGCTATATTGTGAAGTTCTTTCTTATAGTTACGTGATGGAAACTGAGATTAATTTTAGTTTCTCCCTTCTTTATAGAAACTTTTCTTGCAGTTAACTGGATATGGTTTTAGTTAATGAATGGTTAATTACAACGTGGTTGTGTTTTTAAATTTAGATTTTATTTAATTTTAATGCATGAATCTTCAGTTGATCGTGTTTATGAAACAATATGCAGGACATTCTAATCAGAGAAATGTAATAGTAAAATAGAGAGGAAACTGCTGTATCTGTATTACGTTAAGAACATTGGACAATACCAACATTCAGAAGAAAAATTACTATTGCCAATCATTGTGTGGTCCACAGCTTAACACTACAAAAAGCCAAAGTATTGCAGCAGTTTTCAATTAACCTGGTATCAATGTTACGCAAATTGTTACTCACATCTAGAAGGAATTTATGTTCTATTTCTCTTCATATTTCTATGTTCCTTGTTGTAAAGTGTATTTTAGGCTTCTTGATTTGCATACTCTGTTTACATTTCCTAGAGCGTCCTATTGCTAATATCCACAACAGCTTATTCAGCTGCTTGTACTACGTACATAAGCAAATTCATGTCGATTAGACTTACAGTCTTGAACTGTAATAGAGGATGCGAAGATAATTTGGAATCCTATATTAAGTTAACAAAGACTGTATCAAAAGTTCTTATTTAAGTTTTGTTAATGTTGCATTTACCAATTGAAAATAAGAAGAGACATTTTATTAATTCGCTGCAGTGAAATTCCAAATCGTGGACACCCCTCTTACACGGACACCTTCCTTGGACGAACAGTTTCTCCTGGTCCCGACCGACTCTCGTGTAATCTGCATTGTATTAACTCCCTCTTGGACGGGCATTCTCTTGAACGGACGCGGACACAAGAAAATGTTCTCATAAACGGAGAAAAAAAAACAAAATAAAAACTAAGTGCCTTGTCCCATTTTTCTCTTGTGCGAGTGTCGGTGTTGCATTTCTCAATCGCGCCGCGCGTCAACTTCGCTGGTTGCCTTCGCTGAGGAACTTCCCCGAGTAAACGGGGCATTTACCGCTCTCATTCTTTCGGTATGTACATACGTACACGCGGGGATTCAATATTAGCCTGACGCATATGCGGAAAAGACACAGCGGATGACTCATTCATTGTAGAACTGGTTCCAAATAGAAAAATTCTACCGCTTAAACAAAAGATTGAAATTGTTGAAGTTCACAATAAGGAAAAGTTAAGTGTAAGAAACTTATCCAAGCGTTTTAATATCGGAAAAACTGCTGATATAATTTAACATAAAGACATCCTTCTAAACAAGTGGATGTCGAACAGTAATTTGGAGGAAAAAAGAATCTTTTTGACGCGCGATGGTACCAAAATTGACATGTTGTGTTATAACTAGAAGTTGTTAAAAGGTGGGTTACGTGTTGCTGTTAAGTAGTGTAAATCGGACTGACGCCGTCACTTCTCCGAATTTTATTATTCAATGATAAGTTGTCAGTGACAACAAATTCGGAGGAGTGACAGCGTCAGTCCGATTTACACTACTTAATGATAACACGTCATCCACCTTTCTAACACACTCTGGTTATAATTGGTTTATAGCAGCTTGCCACAAAGATGGTATACACATGAATTTTTTTTTAGATAAGGTTTTCTGATATGTATAGTGTGTTGATGTTGTTTTAATATCAATTCTAAAATAGATAAAAATGAAAGAAAAACTTATTTTTAATGTTCTTTTTCAGGTCCGCTAATACGATGCAAAGCAAAAGAAATAGGCGAGTTTCTGGGCCATTTAACATTCAGTGCTTCTTCTGGTTGGCTCAACAAATATAGAATCCCCCACAACATACGATTTAAAGCGATTTTGGGAGAAGGAGCATCGGTTATTGCTGAAGATGTTTCATCGTTCTTGGAGAAGTGTCCTTTTAGGGAATATTCACCAAAAGACATCTATAATGTCGATGAGACGGGCCTCTATTTTAGAGCTTTACCCAACAACTACATTAAAAAACGTAAAATGTGTTGGGGGTAAGTATCCCAAAGAGAGATTTACAATTTTGCATGGTGCAGATATGGCGGGCGAAAAAGAAAAGTCTTAATCATTGGTAAGGCATATAAAATAAAATCCAAAACAGTGTCAACAGTGTTTTGGTGTGTTTCGCGCGTTCAGTCTGTGATGTTCATTGTGCAGTGCTTTGGTGTTCTACAGTGTTCGTTGTGTAGTGTTCGTCTTGGGCATTAGCCGGATTTGCTAGTGATACTGAATTCCACAGTATTCCACTGAGGATGACAACTTAGTTGCCGAAATATGTATCTGGATTCTTCCGAAAGGTATGGTAAGGGTAATTTTATTTATTTTATATATTATTTGACTCACAGCCTACTTATTCTTATTTGTTATTGATAAGGCAGCTAAACCTAGAGCTTTTAACAATATTAAGATAAATAACCCGCCTAACTTGGAAATGCAATAAGAAAGCTTGGATGACAGGACAAATTACGACAGAGTGGTTGCAACACCTAGATTGCAAAAGGGCACAAGAAAAAGAAACATTCTGTTATTTTTAGACAATACGGGGTCTCATCCAAAGGACGTCCGATTAAAGAATATAGAAATCTTGTTTCTGTCCTCTAATTGTACATCAAAACTCTACTTAGTACCGAAGTCTAATTCTAAAACACCTGCTAGTGAACATTGAAACTGCTGGTACAGCTTTTGAGTTAAGTAAGAAAATTACGCCATTGGGTGCAGTTTATTTACAAAGCAAAAACCGTTTGGAACCAAGTGACCAAGGAAACAGTTAAAAATTGCTTCCGTAAAGCAGTACTTAAGCATAGAAATATGCAAAATGAATACCAGTTAGCTGAGGCAGTGACATCTGATCCAGAAGTTGACTTACCACTTAACGTACTTTCAGATATCCTCAAAAATAAGAATTTGTTGGAATTGACTGATAATGAAAACTTCAATAATTTTTTGAACCCAGATGAAAATTTGTGTGTTCAAGATCAAGAATCAGGACTAGAAATTGAAGTTCCAGTTGAAATGCGAGGACTTTCCGAAGATTCTGATGTCGATGAGGTTCCAGTACCAACACAGGCCCGAAACTGTGGTGATACTATTACCCTAACCAATCAGCTTAATCCTTTTGCCGAAGATCACGGAGATACAGACTCTTTTGATCTTCTTTCTAAATTACTAATACGATTTCTGGACGCCATTTTGAAGAAAAAAGGGGAGACAAACAACAATATATGAAATTTTGCGTCATTAAAATGACATTTCATTTCATTTTATGTATTACTCTATTATATTTCGTGCCCATTTTGTAAGGTAACAAATCCTTATTTCTTCCTTAAGTGTTAAGCTTTTTGTTTATTTTAAAAGCATTTACCAATTTCTTTAATTACAGTTTTCATTAAGAAACCGATTCTTTTTCGCATTTCTTTTAGGTGGGCACCCCTCCTGAACGGATACTTTCAGTAGATCATATCGTATAAAATCGAATCTGTTGCATTCTTCGATTAGATTCAATCTCAATCGGGATCGTAGTTATTTTCATCGATGGTCGAATTTCGCTCCCGATAAAAACTACAAACAAGAAATAAACAAGACTCGACTACATATTATACGAGTGTATTTCTCCGGAACGATCGTTATTATGTTGCGCTCCGATTCGCCTTTTATCCTCGTTCGCCGTTTCCATTTGTGGGAAGCAAGTCGTAATTTCGCCCTTTCGAGCTATCGCATGCGGCCGAAAGTTATGTCAGCGTCGATAAAGGAAGAAAAAAAAAGAAAATCAAACACGGACCGTCGAACCGTTGCAATAAAATATGTCGATCCCCCGCGCCTAAACATTTAAGTTTCTAAGTTTGAGGTGTTCCCCTTCGTTGTTACTTACATCTGCTGTGCGCGGATTTATTCTCAGTGCATAAATTTAGAGAGTAGTCAAGTGAATATTAAGAGGACGAGAAAGGACTCGGCAGATGTAGGGTCGAAGTCTCGCGAGGATAACCTCGAGTCGATCTGAACTGTGAACCTTAAGGATCTTTTCGTAATGAATTCTAACGGTAAGTTTCACTAGTTTTTATTTTGTTAAGTGTCACTAGAGGAGTGTAGTAAAAAGCGAATTCGTTTAAATCCAATATAAACTGCAGACATTTCTTCTTTTATCAGTTTGTTTCTTCGTCGAAAAATGTACTTTCTCACAAACTATTCCCAAACAAGAACTATTCGTTTGCAACGGAATACCTATTTACTTTCGCCTATCTCTTACTAAAAGGGATTATGAAAGCAGCGTCTTCCTTTGGGAGTCGTTCGTACTTAATGAAGTCCGGATATCGCCCTTCAGTTGTCGATTATTTGCGTTCCGAAGTTTTTATTACTTTAGCGTCCCTCTCCTTTACAACTTTAACATCCAGTTCGCATTTTATCGAGATACCTTGTGCAATTTAATTACTCATTTAATTTCGAGCGTAAAACTTCGACAATTCAATAATTCTGATCCCCGCTAAGAGAGAACAATTTGAATTACTTAATGTGCGATAAATTCATCCATTACAGTATTAAAGGCGTAACTTTTATTGTAATTACGTCGTCACATATTTTAGCAAAAAAGGGCAAGGATGAAAAGTTCTGTGGAACACCCACAAAGATATTACGGATTATTGAGCCGGAATATTTTTAATCGTTTAGGCCGAAAATTCGACTTTATTAAAAATTCTTATTGATAGACGTTGACTAGTCACGATCCCTTGCACTAAATTACTTATCGTTAACAAATTGGAGCCGTAGATTGACATGTTGTGTCATTAATACCGAACTACAGCACACCTCCTGTATAATTAACGACTTCAGTGAAGTAATTACAGGGGACAGTAAGACGGGAAACAAATTTAATTATTCAAAGTGGCATTTTCCAGCTACCTTCGCGCTAATTTTGTCCAACAAGCGGCATTTGTGTATGACTAGGGAGAAAGGGGTTTGTATACAGGTAAAAGGAGAAACGCGAAATAATACATGTAGCACTACGTAATAAACCCTTCGTTTGTTGTGAGGAATGGTTCGAATCCTAGATCTCATCGTCTAATTAGTTAATTACGAGAGGTCTATCGTTAAGTATGTTATGTAACAATGGCGTATGACCACCCCGAATTGGTGCTTTCGCATAAGGAAATGGCTGGAGAAATTTTAAATAAATTTATTACTAATCGCTTTGTAGATCTCTTCGTTAAAGCTTAAGAAAAGTATTGCATTGAAGTCGAATTATGAGTCGGGATACTTAGATTTTGGTGGTAGAAATGTTTGTGATTAAAAATTCAAATAGCTATAATATGGTTATTGCAACCATTTGAACTATATATATATATATATATATATATATATATATATATATATATATATATATATATATATATATTTCCATACCAACGTTATTATCTTCAACGGATAAAATAATTGATGGTCTCCTGAATAAGAAAGAGTACTATTAATGAAACCTTAAAAACTTTTCGGTGAAAATTATTCTCTTTAGAACAGAGGAGTGAAAATTGTTAAGAAGAGTTATTTATGATAATTTAACATACAACGATGTGAAATATATATTTCAATACCAACGTTATTATCTTCAGCGGATGAAAGAATTGATGAGCTTCTAAATAAGACAGACTACTATTAATAAAGCATTAACAACAATTCCGTGGGAATTATTCTCTTTAAAACAGAGAGATGAAAATAGTTAACAAGATTTATTTATGAAATATAATATACATTAAAACTTCGTTATAACGCTCTTCTAGGGCCCTAGAAAAAGAGCGCTATTACTGGGAAATCTTAAAAACGGCTAAAAATGAACATAATTTATTTTAAAACGTCTTTATATATACATACGTACCACTTCCAATTCAAGACCGGAAGGTCGAATTTCAATAAATACCACTAGTATATATGTACTACTACATATATTTTACTTCTTTTAAATACAGTAAAAGTTAACAAAATCTATTTTATATAAAACTTATACGTTAGACAGAGAAATATAAAACAAACCATGTATATATTCCTGCACATTTTATTTTAAAAAAATCATTAATTTGTGTTTGTTTATAGTGACAGATGTGTTTTTTAAAAACTGCATTTTCTGGTTTATTGATATTTTTAAGGTTTCCTCTCCTACTTCCGTACAAAAAAAAATGCTCTGATTGTTTTCAAGGCCTCCAAAACGTCGTTTATTTTTGGCGTAATTATTTCTGATGAATCTTCATCTTCTTCATTTTCCACTTCTGATGGTGCATTATAATCGGCGATTAGTGTCTCAAGGATTAAAACTTCATTGGTCACTAGCCCATTGTCGAAGTCATCAAAACTTTCCAATTCAATTAATCTTTCTTCCACTTGTAAAAGGACTCGCCAGCCTTTATCAATTTCTACATCTTCAGTTTCATCTTCCCTTGTAGAGTTACCAACACCTGTTTTTTGAAACAATTCAAAAAAGGTCTTTTTCGTATTGTCCATCCTTGCAGCGTATAAAAAGTGGATAGCATCAAAAACAGAAATTGTTGGAGAAGTCGAATTTGAGCTGTCCATAATCGATAGATGTCGTTGAACCATCCTTTTCCTGTAACCCTGCTTCAGAACTTTTATGATGCCTTGATCAAGCGGTTGAGGCTCACTTGTGGTGTTAGGTGGTAGAAAAATCAAGTTGATGTTTTTGAGATTTACCTGTTTCGGATGCGCAGCGCAATTGTCGATAAGCAAAAGTATTTTTCGGTCTTTCAATTTGATGTCCCACTCATTAAGCCATTGCACAGATCTATCTCCAGTCATTCATGCACGAGATTGGGAAGAAGGAAAGGGGAGGGAAGGGTTTTCACATTCTTAAAGCAGCGTGGCTTAGCGTATTTTCCAATTACGAGTGGTTTTTCTTGTCTGTGCCTGCGCAATTCATGCATATAAGGACCGTTAGGCGTTCTTTGCTTGATTTTCCTCCGTGACATTTTTCATTTTTTAAAACTACAGATTTATTAGGCATCACTTTAAAAACAACCCGAATTCATCCGCATTACAAATTTCTGAGGGATTGTAGCTAGAGGTGAGGGTCGACATTTGATTTTTCCAGTCGAACGTTACATCTGATTTTGACTCACCACAAATTTGTTTGTACACGATAGAATGTCTGTTTTAAAATCTATCGAGCCATCCAGTTGAAGCGGTAAAGTCTATTATTCTAAGACCGTCGGCCGCTTGGAGGGCCTTTTCTTGTAAAATTGGGCCCTTACCGGACCATTTCCGTCTGCTTGTTAAACATTTATTTTAATTTAATCATATCCCTTTCTAGTGTTTGCAAAATAAAGTTAAAAAAATAATAATTGAAGTATGTATGTACATTTAAAAAAATCCTTCAATGGGGTGTTATAAGCGGGAAATGGGAGCGTTATAACGTATAAAAGTACTACAGAAAATAAGTCGCTGGGACCGGGACCAAGGAAAAAAGCGTTATAGTCGGGCAATCGCTATACACGGGAGCGTTATAACGAAGTTTTACTGTACAACGATTTGAAACATATATTTTAATACCAACGTTATTATCTTCAGCGGATGAAACAATTGATGGTCTTCTAAATACGATGACTACTATTAATGAAGCCTTAATAACATTTCGGTGAGAATTATTCTCTTTAGAACAGAGGGATGAAAATTGTTAAGAAGATTTATTTATCTGTAAGAAAATTAGATAATAAGAAATTACAACGGCCCTAACATAAGTAGATTTCTGCGGCACTTTTAAACATTTTAAATTAACTACTATAACAAATATGATATTGACACTAAATGCACGAAAACCATCTGGAAGTTCAGAGATAAGTAGTAATTTGGTAGATACCCTTTTCGAATTTTGTGAAGTGATCCACAATAATACAAAATCTGCTATCAATTGCGGGATAGTTTTATCTATTCACCTATTACTAATTCATGTAGGTTCGACTTATTGTTAGGGCAATAGAGAACAAATTCCTCAAATAAATAAGACAAAATACTCTATCTAGTACCCGGTATACATATTATGTACTAAAAGTCATTAAAAGTTTCTAGTTAGGGATAATTTTAAAAGGATGAACTTCAACCGATTTACAATCAAATTCCGCTAATTAGTTCTTGCATAGGGATTTAATACCCCAGCTATTGATAGGGAATACAGTCACGTATCGGATGCTTGACTAAATTTTGGCTTCGGTTTATATCCGACGAAATTCCCAAAACGCGCTGGTATACGCGGTTTACCTGCCCAGCTGTCCACCAGATTAATGGGTATTGATCTATTTTAAAGAGATATACCCTTTAGAACGACGGTGTCAACCGTAGTAATCTCACGTGCCGGTTACACCAAATGCAACGCATCCGTCAATTGGTTATATATAATAAATATCTACTTTATAATGATACAATGTCGAAGTGCTACTTGCACTTTTAAATGTAAAATTGCAAATAAGAAGCTGTATAATATCACAATAGAAATTGACAGTAAAACGTTCTCGTAAACAAACATGTTCTTGCGGTACAGTTCTACGAAGCTAATTTAATGACCGGAACCCAAGCAAGCTAATCGAATGAAGTCCCTCGCTACGAGAAAACAGGGTGGATTCATTTGTTGTACATAGCTAGCCTGGGCGCGCAATAAGTTACGACAGGATCGCCAACTCCCCATAGCCTTATCTAGCTGTATGCGAGTAGTTCTGTGTATATGTAGGCTGTCGTAACTTACTTCGTAATTACCTCTGTTTTCCCAGACTATACAAAGCTGTTAATTTCAAATTCTCGATCTGTTGTGTCTAACCGAAGAAACAGAAATCATTGATCAATTTGTTTGTGTTTCCTTCCACGGTTTGCGTATAAATCAATTAACAAACACAGCAAAGCCGATTTACTTGTTTTTATAGGCCGCATTCGAGACTCGATGTACAAATTCGTTTATTTTCCATTACGATCTCCCCTTACAAAACAAAAAGTGAATAAAAATTTAATCGGATAAAATGGTACCGGAAAAAGTAAATCTACGCTTCCATCCTTAACGTCGACTACCTTCGACTTTAAAATGCTTCTGAAAAGGCTTTTCGATGAGTAAAGAAATTACTTAACTAACTCCCATCGTCGAAATCAGGTTAGATTCATTATTAACTTTTGTGTGTCGGCGATTACCGATGTATCTGAAAGTTAAGCTCGTAAACGTTTCCCAATTCCCTTGATAAATGGCGTTTTGGAAACTGTTTTCTTCCGTACACCACGGTTTATTTTCGATCGGTCCTTTTCGTGCGGAAATTTAGAGAAAGTAATTTATAGCGTCCTTCCGGAAGGTAAGGAACAAGAAAGGCGAAATAAGAAAAACTGTTCTCTCAAATTAAATATGAAGTTTGGCCTCGGTTTCGTTGAAGTGGCGTTGGCGGAACTTTCGTCGAAAGGAAATACCCGGTTTAGTGGTGTGGTCGATTGGAATCGATCTTAGGAAATAACAACAGAACAGCTAGAGCTTCTAGCTGTTCTAGAAATGGATAAAACTTGAAAAGGTGGACGTTTCCCGGTGGAAAATGTAGGTATAACTGGGGATTCATGTTAATGTAAGGAGCCTAATTGCAAGAATTTAATGCTTTCTTTCATGTTCATGTTCTCTATTGGTAATGGTGATCAAAATACATGCGCATAAACCCGGTAATGTGCACATAACCTAGAAGGACCCGGTAAAGCGCGAAAACTTAGTCCTATTTCAAATATTATCTAAGTAATTTTCACATTATCTAGATAGTGCATATATCACCGGTTGAATGCTCGTTAATTTGAAAAATAAAACAAGAATGTGGTATAATGTTTAATTTGCTTTTGTTACATCATAATAAAATACTACAAAATGAAAACACATGTAAACAACCCTAAAATATTATTAAAACTATGAAAAAAATTTGAATAAGAAATACTTATGAGTACAAGCTAAGGATTGATGACCCTCTGAGTTGCATAGCAATTTATTTTTGCAACAGGCAGACCTATTTGTGACACACTTTAATTTACAGTCACATCTTTTGATACTTTGATCTGAAACAAGAGACTGTTTTGTAGCAGTATGACGGAAAGATACCTCCACATCTTCTTTTGTAAGAAATTTTTCTAGACAAACGCAAAATTGAGATCTGTTATATAGTTCTTTTAAAATGCCCCACTTTAGTGCCCACTTTGTAAAATCCATCGTCCGTTTTACTAAGGACCACTGCCAAAATTGAACGAGGACCAGTTTTTGCCCTATCTATTTTTGACACTTTAATTCTTGCAATGATACCTTCAACAGAAATTGCGCGATTGGCATGAAACATTGCTGGCATTTTTTGAGCACGTATTGTCAAACTTTCTTTAGCTTCGTCTCGTTGTTTATTTTGGTCCAATTGGTTGCTGCAGGTTCTACACAGCAACTTCTTACCAAAACCTTCATCTTCAAGTTGCGTTTCGCCACGAATAACACGAACGAACATGTTACATTCAAAACAGGTGTGTGCTCCTGACTCTTCTTTGGAACGCATAATGCAAATGGGACATTCTTCTGCAGAAGTGCCTTCGTAATCGAATTTTTAAGATCTTCTCATTTTTCAAGGTTTTCTTCATTAATCATCGTTTGAAGAATATTTTGCGATATAAGTGACGACGAGGTGCCACTTTTGGAGGGCAACAGAACATGCCTTCGTAAGGACTTCTTTTAATTCTGGAATGATAAGCACGGTTCTTTATAAATTGTACAAAAGGTATAGCCCCGCTGCACTTTTCAGTCTTATTATCAGGCATCCAAGTGGTGAGCATATTCTCCATATCTTCATTGGCCCGTTCCACACTCCTCTGGCTTTGACGGTATCTAGGTTTATCATGAACCATTCTTAGTTCTGGTCACATTTCTTTTAAGCTATCCAAGACTTGAATATAAAACTCACGCCCGTTATCTGATTGTAATATACACGCCGCTCCCAGCAAGAGAAAAGTGTCAAGTATATTATAGGCTACCTCAGCCGTTCGTATTAATTTATTTCAACCCATGCCCAGTACAATATATATTGACGTAAGGGGTTTCAAAACTATAAATTTTGTTAAGTAGTCTGTACACACGAGGAGAAATTTAAACTTTCTATCAGGTTTAGATTGGTAGTCAATGAGATCAACTTGACATCGAGTATTAAAATGGGTTGATATCATTGGTTTTACTACAATTCATTTTTTTCGCCTCTCTGTATTTGCTGACAAGGTTCGCACAAATTTAAAAACATTTAATTTGAGCCTGGGTTATGTTTTCATAACGTTGATTTAATTCCTTTATCATTCTGTCCTTACCGCCATCTCCAATTGACAAATGGGTTGAATATAGTATCTCCATCGAATTCCTCCACATGAACAAACAGCTTCACATCCAGAGTAATATTTTTCTCTTGATGACAAAAAATTGTCGTATTGTGAATCTTTACTTAGAAGACTTGCGTTGAATTTATCTTTCCTATTAGCCTGCAATACACTAGTTCTTTGCATTGTCACGAGTAAGACCTAACTATGTAGTACTGACAGATGTAAATAACTTTTACAAATTTATAAACTTGATTTGTTGCAAGCTAAATACTCCATCCCTGCAATGCGTTGGGAGAAGAAGTAACACAAAGGTGATCTTTCTAAAAGGGCAAGAATCTTATTTTTGGGAATTTATTTTGTTAGTATGACAAACACAAAATATCAATACAATCTGTTTTAGCTGGAAGGTGTTTTCTTTTATAACTATAGCTTTAATAAAAGGGCGTTATTGATTCTAGTATATAGCATTGGAATTTCCGGTGACTTCATATTATACCTTTCAGTTAAAGTATGAATAGAATCTTTGTAATGAGCTGATGGTAATTCAAATGTTTTAAATACAGAACTTGAGAATTATAATTATTATACGTATTTACGGAAGATTTCAAAGTACAAACATCCACTGACAAGGCAATTTACATATTAAAAATAGTGGCATTCACCTTAACGCCTGCACACATTATCGCGACTGTACGTATTTTGAAAAAAAATTAATAAAAAATAAAAAATAAAAAGCGGTGTAGTGAGCGTTAGAACTAATTTATTAAAATAATTCATATCGAAACGGATTCTTCACCTTCTAATGTCAGTGTCTTCAGCAATATTGAAGTGGATGTCAAACATGACAAAACACGAAAGCAGCTTTAACCATTGATATTTGTGGTAAAAGTCTACAAAGATAAGGTTGGTATGATAATCTTGAACATTTCAGTTTTCAGTACAATTTTTAGTAACAACTCATCCAACGCTTTGTGTGATCACTGGTGGTGCATGCGATACTTAGAGTATAAAATCTAAAAATTATTTCACATAAAAATTCTCATAGGTACATTTTCATTTTAAATACTTTGATCAGAATGTCAGAAGCATTCAAGTAATATCTTATTCGCGAAACACAATTTCTCCATTTCAATATTTCCCATCCATCATTTCAGATTCATTTGAGCGGAATTTCGAATACATTCAGATACGTAGATACTGCTTGTCCAGATTCAACATGCAATCTGTGCAAAGTGCACGCCCTAATCTACTTACCGATTCTCTCACGAGCGAAAATGGATACGTAAAAACTTTATCGACGATTTGCATAACCAAAATTGAAACCTCCGTCGAAGCTACGGCGAGTCTAATAGTTCCGATGAAGTTAATGACGTCGGCGACCAACGATAATATTTTAGCGCCTTCTCCTGGCAGAACTTGCGGTCGTTTTTCCAAGTATTTTAGGTAAATCGAGAGAGCCTTCAATGGACTGTCTTCCGAATATCCCAATTTAGTTCTCTGAAACTGAAATTAATAATTGATGGTATAATTAAATTGATGATGATGATAATTTGGTTAGATAGTATTAATTCTTTTAAATGTGGTTTCTTAAATTCCATGTAAAAACATCTGAAATTAAAAAATTAGCAAAGACCTAACGTCAGTCGAAATAAATTTATGCAAAGTACGACCTAGGAATAACGTACGTTTCCATAAGCTGACATGTATAGTAGTACAGTAATAGTCAATATAATGTGTTGTTGTTCTACCAGCTCATATTACTATTGGTACATACATTTGTAATCATTAGCTCTTTCAACAAACAGTTTCCTATACATTAGGATTATTAGTATAGGAGAACATAGCCCTATAGAATCCCCCCACAGATACGTATGTTCTGTTCCCTCATTACCTATCACAGCGATGTAATACGGTCAATATCGATATCACTACGAGAACGTAGGGAATAGCATTCCATTCCCTCAAATAGGCAGACAACTGAACCGGATATTGTGATATAATGGTAACACGTGTGAGAAGGGAATAGTGCATGAATGTGTTGGTAATTTGAAGCTATTTATTCGATTGAATAGATCGAATTGGAAACTGTTTTTTAGTAATAGAAATCGAATATTCGATAGGTATTTATGTCGGAAATAATGTCAATTCGAAGTAAATTACGCGTTCGATCTATGCTGGAGGTCAGGTTATATTTGGAAGTCGGAAAACGAACTCATTCAAAACCACCTGTCATTAACATTCAATTAGCTGGACTTAACACCCACATGTTGAAAACCTTCTACGCATACAAGAAAGGAAATTCGTCAGTCTATTTTTCCCCTCAACGACGCAGCTAATTCGTGGGTTCGCAAGATTGCGCACATTACGTTCGCGCGTAGTGTGTGCCCTATAATTATTTTAATGAAAATAAAACTGCGGTAGACGAACTCGATCCTTCCTTTTATTTCATTTTAGTGAATACGAAACGCCTTTCTCCTCTTCCGGTTCATCTTTTGTCAAGATTAACGTAAAGTTATTTTTAATGGTGCTGTTCTTGGTTCGCTATTCTTGAATTTGAAATTTGTTCATACATTTAGATTAACTGTAGTTTCGAACTCGAACGGAAATACGAAGATTTCGAATAATTATGAAACTTGCCGATTTTGTCAAAGTACGTATTTAGTATTAGTCACTTGCAAATTATTTAGTTCCTTTAGAAATTACCGGATCCTTTCCGTCGTGTTTTGGAACGCAGTTCAAGAAATTTTGCTGTGTCTTCAACAGCGGAGTATCTTTTGTTTACAGCCCCATATTTCTGTTTTAATCAATAAACTCCGAGTTTGGTAATTTTATTTGGTTGCTTTTTTGTGTTTTTAGCAAAAATCTTTCAGCCCTAGCGCATCGAGCGAAAGCGAAACATCTCCAGGTATTGTTTTTATTCTATTTTATACGATTTTGCTTATCGTACAATCATATTTATTATACTATGCGATACTGAATACTGTAGATGGTATAACAAACAGAAATACGACTGTAAACGCCTAAAATTATCCGATATTATATTCTTTTTGCTAGCATATGTATCTTTCCTTGTGTTGTTTAATATAATTGTAATGGTTCTTCCTAGGTCTACGCGCAGGGTGCGCTCATCAATTTAACACCGTACAGGAAAAGTTTTTCCGTGCAACATAATCCGAAACCAGGCTGGTAGGCCGAGGAAGATTTAATTATTCAGGGAAATCCTTTGTTAGAAGGTTTCACCCAAAACTTGTTCCGTACACTTTTACTTCCTGCGCAAATTCCCAATTCCTAATCCCTTTGGGTAAACACACAAGTAGGTATAGGTAGAGTTTACGAATGAAGTTATTAAAGGAAACTGTCTTTGAATAACCAATGAAACTTTAACCGCGTGGAGCGAGATTCGCGAGATACTTTCTGTCTTTTGTATTCCCTCTACTAGAGATGACAACTTAGACGTTATTATGTCCAAATCGGGAACTGTAGGAGCCGTTTCGCTCGCGTTGGATGTGACGATTTTATGAAATCATTTTGCACAAGATCTCCTTAAAGTAGGATAAATGAGTGACGGTAGAATCTGAAACATTTGTTTCTTAAGATGTTGTTTCCTGACCACAAAGGATTTATTCTGATGACGTCTTTTTGAAACTGTATGAAACATCTAAATTCACTAGACATTCAGTGCACTATATTAAGAAATTGCTAATTTACATTAAAAATCTGTTGTCGACTTTCAGATATTGCTACAGCTTTTAAATGTAAAAATACGTGTAATGCTCTACTAATACGTAGATTTCGTAAAAGTTTGATATTCTACAATTCACAAGTTTTGTAAAGAATGAAATTCAATTGGGATCCTTTTTACGATTTCTTTACAATTTCCCTTCAAGGTTTTTGCAGTTGCCCTCATTTACTATTCAGTCACTTTTAATAAAACGTAGTAAGTTCCAAATAATGAAATGGTGGCCATCGTTTTGTCTGTAATAGAAAAACGATGGCCGATGTTGTATTTAATAAATAAGAAATAAACTAGATTCTTTATCTGCATAAAAACAGATATGACACAAGTGAATATTGTAGTATGATAATACTCCATTAGTAAAATTATCAATAAAAAGATGTAAATTTTATAGAAAGCATTCTTTAAGAAATAGAAAAGCGTTGTAAACATTTACCACACACATACACTTGAAATATTTCAAAATCTAGAATTCCAAATTGCTATAACGACGTACAAAAAAATAAAAGAAGGAAGTTTGTTTAGAAGCGATGGAATGGGATGGTCGACGAAAAAGTCAGATAAAAGGTTACACAAAATACCAGGGTTGGAAAGAAGCAGACCACATCAAAAAAGAAGTTGTTGTTTACAAACGACGAACAGACCCAAGAAAAGAGAAGTACAATAAAAGGAAAAGACCAAAGAAAAAGAAGTACAATAAAAGGAAAGACCAAAGAAAAGAAGTGAAGAAAGTATTCAAGAGGGAGGGAGAAGTTAAGAATTAGAAAACAAATTACACTGATACACACTAGGTAATATATTTTGATTGTATTGTTCATTATTTTGTTAATATAACACTAAAAGTTTATAAATATTAATTGTAATAATTTTTGCTTTCTATAAAATTAATTCAAAATTCATACTACAATATGATAGTGCTGGCATTTCTCTGAAATATAACGAGGTTCCGTTTGCGTCCTATAGAAAATCAAATTACAAACCGTTTAGTAAGTTTGTATCCCTAGAGAATTCCCGTAAATTGCAGCTGGTGTCCTCTCCAAAACGTACCAATACGCTAGGCGAGAATAAAACAATATCTGAGCGCTCTACTAAGCAACTGCAACAAATTTCGGTTAAATTGGATAATTAGTTTTGCTGTCTCTCTGTCCGTGCCGCCCATACGTGTAACTACTGAAAGGTGCATTTTCGCAATGAACGACGACGACGATTCGCTGCAGCTGGTTGTTAATCAAACGCAGATTTACCATCGGCTTGCCATTTCATGATTGGAACGTATTTAAACAGTATTTCGTTTAATCTATCACCTGTTAAACTGAATTGGATGTGTGGAGTTGAACGATTTAGAATTACTATTAGTTATCTCTACGGTATTTATCCTTTGGGGACACCTTTACAATACGATCCTATAATATATGGCCTATATTATTATTATATTATTCTGTCTTGCATCCGTATACGTACATAAAAAGGAATTTACAGAGTAAAATAGAACGGTATTCAAAATTTACCTCACAGTATAAAATTAAACTCCAAAGCGGCAAAAAGTTACAAGTCAATTTTCTTTGTCACTCAAAATAGGAAAGGGTTACTTTTCTGCGAAGTTACACCAGCGTTATCACTGTAACTGTAGTTATAAAAGCATAGCGGTGAGTAGCTTTCATCTCACTTAGTTAAATATATAAGTAGACACACTCTCGTACTTGAAATTTGACTAAAAAGATCAATTAGCGGCACATCTCGATTGCAATCCAAGCTAAATTTCGGTCGTAGTTGATAATTGATTATATTATTCTGCTCAGATTATTTCGACAATTAACAGGGCGGAGGTGTACAAATAAAATTTAAATAGTTGCCCGCATTGTAACCAGGGACCGCGTCGCGTGGCCCAGCGGAAATAATTAAACTGACGGCCGTTAGTCAAACCAATTAAATGACCGATCGTGTTCGCAACAATTTAGCGATATGGGTATAACATTTCCGATACAAAACTAACGAAAATTGCCAGGCGCGGTAGTTTCGGACCGATGTGAAATATGTACAAATATTTATTTTGGTGGTTATGATTTATCGGTATTTCGTAGATGGGCACGATAATAGCCTCTATGAATTTGGAGGATTGATTTTGGCAGATAGGGCTGACGAAATTGATGAATTGTAAGAATTACTACCGTTAAACGGGGTTACTTCGACAGCAGGGATAACTAATTGTAAATTAAATTTAGGTTTCTCCTTGTTTCAGGTAATATTTTCTTAACCTTTCTATACTCACGCATACGGTCTGTGAGACCGATTTATATAGTATAGTATACGTCTTTCATTTTGACGTGAGCATAGGAAGGTTAAGGTAGTACTTCTACGCACCTCGAAGGAAAATGTTAGGAGCTTAACGGTGACCACGTGAATATACGCAGTATACATTCTAATGAGCAAAAATTTCTGCTGGGAATGTACACTCTTCCAATGAAACGCCCCGATCCCGCTGTGATGCGAGCTGTGTACGTCAAAATTCAGTTCACTTTTTCTCTCAATAAAAGTGTAAAGAGACGGTAAGGGGAATATGTTGAATACTCAAACGATAGTTTGCATGACCCTTAACACTAAGTTAGTAAATTAGCACCAAAGGAAGAATTACAAGAAAAACATGAATAAAAAGTCAAATAGGTACAAAAACGACAATCATCACTTGAGTCTATGAAAACAAACACACACGTTTGGACTATGTGCATTTCTGTTACAGTATTTAGTAACGAATTTGATGCAATGGATTACCTAAATCAGTTTCTGAAATTAAAAGACTTTACAAAACCCCAATTCATTTTCCTTCCCAAATCGCCAGCAACCATAATTCATAAATTTACTCTCTAATAGTTCTTGCAATTTACACACGAGCACAAAACACTAAAACGCCGTGGTACATAGATGCATAGTACACGATTTAAAATACATAAACAGAACTTTACAAGCCGAGGGACCATCCCGGAGTCATAATTCAGTTTCGGACTTACGTCGGTATCCACTTCGAGCAGGGAGTTCTGCGTACAATCGCTATAGTCGGGCATTTGCCACTTCGGATGACCTGCGTCCTGTATACTGCAGAATCTCCTGGCAATACCCGAATAACCTCGGGGACACTCCTGTAAACTTTCGGTACCGGCGGCGGTCTCCGGCCACAGCACGTTTAGGTGACCCTCCCCGAGGCAAGTCAAATGAGAATTGCCGTACACCACGTTCACCGATATGCTCATCTCGGACGAGACCAGTTCGTTCTGAACCAGGCAGGAGAAGGTCGTCGATTTCTGGAAGGAAAAGAGAGATAATTTCGTTAGGGAAGCGTTCGAGACTTGCGTGTAGAAGTAATTACGTTTATAGTTACGTAGAAAGTTAAAACATTAAACGCTAACATAGTTTCAAATATTATGCAGTTCTGTAACCACATAGTAATATAAAGTGCCACATATATTGAAATAAACTCCTGTTCAAAATTAACGCACCACTATAATTACTATATACTATATACTATATATCTTAAATATTGCAAAATTCTATATTTATATATGGTAATTTCATCAAATATTCATTTCAAGGCAAGTAATAGAAAAGGCAATAGAAACAGGCAGAGAAATACATATAATATATATCGCCTAAACTTTAGGCGATTGCTAATACGTGTTTCGGCAATCATGTTGTTATTTTCACTAGAATTACAAAATTTTGATCTTCTCTTGCAATCCGTAGACGTACGTTTCGCGGTTATACCGCTCGTCAGTACGGCTTTGCAAGAGCTGTAATTTCGTATACAAATTTTATGTATATATGGTCTGAACATTGATGTTTGTAGATGTGAGAGGGATTCGATATGAATTCTCTCACAATGCACGTATTACGCATTTTTTACAGTTATTTTTTCTACAGAAGTGGACAACTTGCGTTGCCACAGCCTCCTGCAGTAACACAGTAGGCTGTAATAATAACTGTAAAAAATGCGTAATACGTGCATTGTGAGAGAATTCATATCGAATCCCTCTCACATGTACAAACATCATTTTCACTAGAAGAAGAACCAGTCTATAATATTAATTTACGTGAATTCTATAAACAAATAACTTTGATCTCTCATCTTCAAGACGATACTACTGCACTCTTGTAATCAGGGCGGCTGATTATAAATTAATTATTTCGTTGGTTTAAACCTTCAACCAGTATCAGAATAATACCCCATATTAAAGGGTTGATCGAAAGCTCGGCTTACCACATAACGGAAACGCCCGCCCCCATATAATAATTTACCCCCGGTAGGATTAGAGGAAAACCCGTATTGTGATTTTAGGACTTATAATGAATGGAAGCCGTCACGTAGTGCGGTCGTGGTTTTTAACTTAAAGCACTCATCGCCTTCGTATTACGGCGAATCGCTTCTTGACTTTATCCGGGTGTGGAACAACGGACCCATATTGGGAAACGTTTTAAAATTACATTAGCATTTAAAATACGGTTCGGATAACGGACGGGGAAAAAGAGAAAGAAGCGGCGAAGTTGTGTATATTACGCTTGATTAGATTTTGATGGAAAATTATGGCGGGGAGCACTTCTCGACTTCTCGCCTTGCGAATAACTGACGATTCGGTAAACAGATGTAAAATGTTAAACTAAATTTGAACGCGATAGGGGCCTTCTTTTGGGAACGAGAGCAAAAAGAGAATTCCAGGCGAAAACTAATTTCCTATTCAAATCATAACGGAAACACTGCGAGCTGTTTTAATTCGCGAAGAATATTTTTACTCGGTTGATTTTTGGAGGATAAATCTAAGAGGGAAACGTGTGAAAACACGAAATACGTGATTCAAATATTTTGAGGTCACATTCCTGTATTTTTGTATCACAAGCTTACATAACTCCAATAAATTTTAAAATTACGAAGCAGGTTTGATTTGTAAAAGTTAGTTGTGTTTCATTTGGTTAATAACAGTTAACTTAAAAGTTCTTATTGTAATTGTTGGTAAGAACGCTTAAAAAAGTAATTTATAGTTTAGTTCGAAGAATTTTTATCAGATTCTCGTCTTCAGATTTCTTCGAATTTGAGATTTTAAGTAGTATCTATTACGCACATCGTCACAATTTCTAATTTGTCCATTATAACTTGCTAATTAGACGCCTTCTGTTATATTCAAGCAAGGTCGCATTGAACCAACCCTCGCAGGCAACCCGAAGTTATATATGTGTACATATACGTACGAAACTTGGTAGTATCAACTAAGCCTGATATTAATTTGCTAGGTGAAACTGACGCATGAAAAATGAAGGGTATAATTAAGCTAACCGCAGGCTGTGTTGAATGTAAATATTTGCTGCTTGCCGAATTTTAAGCTAACAAGAATTTAGCTAATTCAGGCAAAGTACATGACGATAACGCATTCAAGGTGTATGCATTTTCGATGGGTATATTATTAAATACCTACCTATCAACGAATTAAGGAAGATGTATTTTAAGTTTGGATGAATATATTATTGATGGTTATCTAATAAACATTTTCAGAGTTCTTGAATCATACTCTTTTCCATAATAAAGACTTTGTTAAAACTAATTCTGAGGAAATACGAAAGTACCTGCTATTAAATAGGCCCTTCAAATTAAAAATAAACTTCATTATTAACTTGGAGCTACAAAAACATCCTTATAACAATAAGTACTCGGATAAGATATACATACCTAGTTTACATTTTAAGACGAAAGAGAAATACAAAGGAGCATTTTCAATTCAAGAGCCGAAATAATTGCCGTAAAGAGAAAGATTGGACAGGCGCAAGTCGTAAATTAACGCCGTGAAAAAAAGAGGAAAAAGGGAAAAGAGGAAATTCTGGCAAGTTTTTGTTTTCGTTTCAAGCGATACCGATGCTCGACTCAAACATAGAGAACGTTGAGAATACAGAATGTAAACTATAGAATATTGTCGACAGATAGGCATTTGTTTCCTTCTTTCCTTTTTGTTTAAATTGTAAACCGATGTCGATGTCGATGGTGGAACAATTTATTGTTTGGAATGAAATCAGCAAATTTATTAATATAAACACCTAAAAACGAGCTTAATAATTCCTTAACCAAACTTTGCACTATCAAGAAGGAAATTTTCCATCTTGCATATTTTTACATAAAAAGAAGATAATAACGAACAATATGAAAAAGTCCTCTATTTGAAGGACGAAGAGATCATATCTGATATATTTCTCATGAATGATGTCCGTGGATTCGTCATCTCAATTACCTCTTTTTACCAAATTCTTCATATTTATCTCTTTCTTGACTGATCTCGCATTTTCTTTCGAACAATGGCTAACACTTCTCACTTTCTGACAAAGTTACCGTTAGTTTTTTTTTTTGGCAAAATTATTCATATTTCTTACGTTTTCAACTATCTTATTTTTCACTTCCTGAACAAAGTTCCCCATATTTCCTGCTTTAGTAACAAAATTCCTCGTAATTTCCTTATACTACCGCTATTCTAAATTTCTTTGGCACAGACTTTATCATATTTCCCACTTTTTCTATGAAATTCGTGCTATTTTGTCTCTTTTAATCGTCATTTAATACGACAATTTGAAATTACTTTCTCGTCTTATCCGTGACATTATTACATCAAAACGGATTTACTTTAAACGCAAAATGAATTGCTCGAGGTCCAATACACTTAACGCTTCGCTCTTGATGTGCAAGCGTTGATGAGATCACCCGGCTAAATTTAGTCCTGCATCGAATAATTTTCTCAATAATTGCTTCGCTCGGTAGAGTGCTTAAAAGCTGCTTAAAAGTCTGAAAAGAAAATATAAAAATAGAATATGGATCCGGTGCTAAGATACGAACTATTTTTGCTTTCCTACTGACGTGCTTACGTACCCTGAATAAAAGCATCTTCGTACTTCAGGTAGAGGTAGATTACTCGTCAAGATGTTCTTATTTCGTTTATCAAGTAGCGTTAAAAATCTCATGCATGTTTTGTGTCTAAACTATGATTAAATTAGATATTATAAGTTCACACTTTTATATTGGAGCACTGCCAATGTTACAGAAACCATCACTATTGAAAAAATGTAATAATAGATACGGGATATTCCCTTATAATTCGGATTAGTTTTTGCTATAAGTTGGTATTAGCTTTTAGTAGGGAGCTGCAGGGTGTAGTATTTGTCAAGAATATTGAAATTGAAGTAATTTACGTAAACTGATAAGAATTGCTAAAAAATTGAAATCTTCCAATTTTTCCAAGAGAAGAAAATAGGTTTCTTTCAAAATATTGGTCCAGAATTCTACAATAATTCTAGTCCGATTGGGTTCGAAATAAGCCTATCGGAGAGGTATCGACGAGTAGATTCCAAATATGGCATCATAAACGCTGTAGCTCCAACCGTTAGGGAGATATGGACGTTTAAAGTTCGTCCGATCGCGTTCATTCATACACCAATCGACGCGTCTTGGCGCGCTGATTCCAACGGTATATGATTTTATTCCTTGTACAAGTTTCGGCGCGACACGCCATCTCCTTCGAATGTGATAGTAAAACTACAAACTCTTAGACATCGAATTGCACTCATTCCCTCTTGACGACCACCGCAGCACAAACGGGAAGACGCCATAATCTCGCAAACTCGACACGTGGAACTTCCGCGATTTATAACAGTCCCATTTCAATTATAATAACGCACTTAACGAACTGCTTAATTTCTAAAACTAAGCGGAGATCCGTATCTCGCAATCTTAAACAACGGAACATTAAATTGAAATATCTTGACGGAGCTGTCGTCTTCGTTTAGTGCAACTCCGAATGAATTAAGCGAAATAGTTCGCGGCAAACTCGTAGTGTACATTACAAATTCAAAACGAAGCTTGCCTAGCGATGTCTCCAGTCGCGATATGTGGTTCGTCCCCTATTTTCTTGTCTGTTGTCTAAATTCGAAATTGCTGCGTGTAGCGTGTGGCATGCTCAAATTTGTTGTTTACCCGTTTCAGGTCGTTCACTTTGACGCTTCGTCGTGTTAATTGGAATTGGCGTGTTAAAAAGAAAAAATACGAACATAGGGGGAGCGCCATATGAGACGCCAATCCGTTGAAATCTTATTTATACTTAATTAAAATCTTATTTTAATTAGACAGGAACTGGTTTGAATATGTCAAAAGGCGGAAAATTATTTCTGAATGATTGCTCAGAATAGATATAAACGAAGAAGAGAGTGAAGAAATGAAATATGATCATCGCATATGGACCTTCTGAAAACGAAACTAAAGAAAAGAGTCATGATAGTGGGTGATCTTAACGCACGTGTTGGAACAACTGAAAAAGGGGGAGTACCCCAGTGGACCATATGGACAAAATACGAAGGATGTAAATGGACAAAAAATAATATTATTATTATGAATGATAGGCGAGTGGGTAATACGTTTTTTAAACATAAGAAAATCCATCTCAATATACACGAATTAGGAATTCCAGGAATGAGCAATCAATCATAGATTTGGTTTTAGTTCAAGCCAAATATATGAAGGAAATAGTAAACATACGTGTTCAGATAGGTTACGAAATAGGCTCAGACCAATTACTCGTTGAATTAAAATTAAAAAGAAATAATCGGAAACGATATACAACTTACGAATATACCAAAGAAAGCAATTATAAAGAAGAAAATATCAAAATTGAAAAATTGGGGTTAATAAGTGTCAAAACGAGCTACCGCAAATGGGTTAACAAAAAGAATGTGAAAACAAATTGGAAATAAAAGAGCAACGTGGAGATATTATGGAAGATCTTCAAAGAATTAGTATGGGAAATAGCAAAGAAGCTATGTGGAGCGATGAAAGGAAGAACAAATAAAGCTAGTGCATGATGGGATAATGATATAAAAGCGGAAGTAACAAAAGAAAAGTAACTGTGGAAAAATTATTTAAGTAATAAGAATAATGACAATTACACGAGATACAAAGAGTAAAGCAAAATTGTAAAAAAAGAATCAAAGAAGCAAAAATTCGTCAATGGGAAGAATTTGGAAACAAAATGGAAGAAGAGTGCAAGGGAAATCCAAAGTTGCTCTATAAAACACTTAAAACCCTCAGGGGAAGGAAAACGGGGACAAAAGCTTTAAAGGATGCTGCAGGAAATTTGCTGGTTACTAATGCACAAATCGTAGACGGGTGGCAAGAGCATTTGATGGAGGTTCTAAGAGGGATCACAAATGGGAAAGGAAGAAATGAACTTGAAAAAAGTAGAATAATGGATTACGATGATCAGATATCCTGGGAGGAATTCCGAAATGCCGTCCGACAACTAAAAAATGGCAAACCTGCTGGTCATGACAATTGTAAGGCGGAATTAATTAGAAATCTAAAAGGCGAAGGCTTAGAACTTTTCATACAGAATTATAGGGGCTTGCTGGAATACTGGCGAATACCAAGAGATTGGAGGCTTGCCAAAATATTACCGATCTACAAGAAAGGCGACGCACAAATGCGTACCAACTACGGAGGAATATCGTTATTGTTAACTGCCAGAAAAGTATACAAGTAAGCAATTTTAGAAGAAAGATTGGGAGAAGATATTGAAGGAACACTTGATGTCAAACAATGTGAATTTAGATCAGGGCATGGTGCAACATCCCTAATATTAACTTTAAGGCAGTTAATAACAAAAGCCATGCAGTATAACAAAGAATTGTTTTTGTGTTCTTTGGATCTGGAAAAGCTTTTAATACGCCGCCTAGCAAGAAAATATAGGAAGTATTGGAACAAAGGAATGTAGGACAAAAATTGATTCAAACAATAAAAAGCTGGACTAGAAACGTTGTGAGAACACATAATGTGACATCAAAGGAATTTATAACAAGCATGGGGGTAAGACAGGGAGGAATTTTGAGGCCATTGCTGTTTGTAACCTTAATGGAAATTTGCCAGAAAGTGCAAGGAAAAAATAAAGAAATCTAATGTTGGATAATATCAGCTAGAGCAAGTGTGGTTATCAGAGGTAATTTATGCGGATGATTGCTAAGTCGGAAGAAACTATGCAAGGTAATGTAAATGTATGGTATGAGGAATTAAATCGACCGGGAATGAAGATAAATAGTGAAAAACGCAAGTTGTTGGTGATAGCTAAAGAACAAATAAAAGCAACCTTAAAATTAAATAAGCAGACGAGTACAAATATCTGGGATAGAATATTAATGCAAAAGGAGCGATGGAACCCGAGATAGATAACAGGGTACCGAATGCAACAAGACCGTTTTATGCGCTGAACAGAAGTTTTAATAAGAGGAACCAAGTGAGCTCGGAAACAAAAATCAGAGTGTTCGAAACTGTGTATGGACCAGTACTTTTATACAGTAGTGAAACTTGGGCATTAAATAAAAGAAATAGAAGTATAATTCAAGCATGTGAGATGCGATATCTGCGAGCTGCTAGAGGAGTGGCCGTATCAGAAATGAAATACCACGTACAGAGTGCAGCACGCAACCGATGTTGGATAAATTGGTAGGGCATCAACTGAGATGGTTTGGACATATGGTTAGAATAAAGAAGACGACAGAAAGGTGAAGAAGATCTGGAGAAATAGAGGAAAAGCGCAATAGGGGAAGGCCGGTGAGATCGTGGAACGGCAAAGTTGGAGAAGCACTAGCAAGAAGGAACATAAATTGGAAGCAAGCAGAAAGAGGCTGGAGGCAGAGCGCTCATCGGAGAGTGTTGAAAATTGAAATGGTCATGTAAAGTCAATAAATGTATAAATGTTCTTAGGTGATTGGTGTATTTACAGAGTAAATATTGACGTCATCAGGGGTTTACTTGGATACCATCCGAAGTGAGTGAATATAAACTACCTGCTCACTAATTCAACGTTTTTTATAAAAGTTGAGAGTTCATAATTTTATCCACGTTTAAACAAGAATTTTATCAGATAATATTACATACATATCTATGTTTCACATGAAGAAACTGTCTTTGTTAGTACTATTACCGTTACCCACAGAAAATCAAACTTAAGTACACCAAAACTTCGCTCACCTCTTTGATTACAAACGTACGAATAATCGTGTGCAATTAATAAACGCGCCGCACAATTCCGGAAATGCTTAATTGTTCTAACAGTCGCGCTAAATCCGGCGTAACCTAATCGCCCTTTAAGTAGCCCGTCGTCTCGCAATGAATTGCTTCAAAGGCCGGCAAGATATTAGGTTGATTATTCCCTTCGAGTCTCGAGGTGTCTCTTGAAAGGGTAGACTTTGGGGATTAAACTCCTCTTTGTAAAAGCGCCAGCGTGACGTCCTCAAAAGAAGTTTCGGGAATGCACGGGGGCACGCGATCGAGCTCCCTATTGAATCGACATCAAACAACCGCGAAATCTCGATGACACCGTTTTCCTTCCGTTTCGTAATGTTTTCGGATTTTTCTTTAGAATTTTGGATCGGATTCGGATATTGACAAGAAATCAATTCATTTTTATGGATGATGTACTTCATGCACTTGAAAGTTTTATATTTTAATTTTTAGGAAATCAATTTCTTCAGGAAAGAATATTCTACCTTAAAGATTGCAAGTTGCATAGTTTTTCACCGACTGCTATTACGGACGTTGTTTTAACAGCGACATGTTTGTTCCATGTGGTTTGATTCATCATTCGACTAAACGGTGGTATTGGTCGATGTTTAAAGACTTTTATTCGAAAATTTACTTTTTGCGTGTTTCTTTAATCAAATTGGGTCACTCTTATAGTATGTTTCCCACTGATCCTGATCTGCTTTCCAAATTTACGTGATGACAGATTTAAAATCACCATCAAAAAATACAAAAGATCTTTGCCCTGTCTAAATTATTAAAGTTGTCGTTTCTGATTTTGTTCTGTATTTGATGGATATATGACTTGCCATAACCTTATCGGGAATTGGCTGATGCGAATTGTTCTCTTACATAGCGGGACGCGCTTTCATATCTCACTCTTACTCTATTAGAGGTATGCTTCCTATTTTATTTGCTTCATCTGTTTGTGACTAGTTGTTGCTTTCAAAATATCCAGCATGCGGGGTTTGCAATTCCAGTTCGTGATATGATTATTGGCATATGCAAATTTAGCTTGCTTAGCAAACTAAGCACACCTTCTTTGAAAACTGCTTAACCAAACATCTAATTAATACGTTATTTATTTATTTATTTACATCAGAGAAGCTAACAGTAGACGCCATAGAAGCTACCGCAAGAGTTACAATACTTATGTACATTCAAACTGGTGATATAAAAGAATCAATAATTCTAAATTCATACAAATTTATAAAACATATAACCAAAAGGAAAGAGAGGCATATAAAAATGAGACTCTGCGAGCTACATCCCCCTTATATTGCGTAAGAGACAAATGAACTTTTGAACTGTTGTTTGACTCCGCAAAGAGAAGAATTAAGCCCCAGATTTGTACGTTGACTTTCAGAATATAAAATATTGCATAGTCTAGAATTGGCTCTCGGAACATAAACAATTCATTTGTCTAACAAAATTGAACAATCGTGCAAGTTATTTACTATTTTAGAAAGTATAACCAAGTCACTTATATGTCTCCTGTTCTCTAAACTCATAACACCATATCTTACCACCCGGATAATCATCCGAGGGAGCATCAATAAATTTATAGTCTAAATATTTACTAAATGTTCGTTCTTCTCTTTCAATTCTACTTATGTTAGTATTATAAATTGCATTCACGATGGACTAACGATTTATACAAGCAAATTACATAATCTTTGTTATTAAACGATTTAGCAATTCTAGTATTGAATCCCATATTTTCCATCGCTGTCCTTACTAGAGACTCGTGTAAAACAATGTTTATTAACAGTATACTCACCCTACCATCAATTTATGTATTGGAAAGTGCACTGTTTGTCAAGCAACACTACCAAGGGTTTTTAAAAATATGAAATTGTACACTGTCATGGAACCAGAGGGTCTGCAAATATATCCTGGTTCCACCAAAACTATATTTGACAAAACTACAAAGGAATGCACTGTATCAGTGTATTAAGATATATAATCATTTACCGCCTGAAATAAAAGATCTGCATTACGACACATATAAAACAATATTAAGAAAATATCTGGTTACGGAGGCGCCATATACTGTTAGTGATTTTTTCACAGAAGGTAGCAATAAACTGTTGACACTGAAAATATATATTTTGTTTATCATATATATGTGCATTTTTAACTTTTACAGTTTGTTTTCTTTTTTGTTGACGCATTCTACGCTTTTGCACTATAGAATAAAGTTATTTATCTATCTATCTATCTATCTACTATATAATCTACATGGTATTGCAAGGTCAATTTGAAGTCAAATAAAACACCAAGGTCTTTAATTGCAAAGTGCATGAAATTCATGGATATTTTTCTTCCGGGCTAGTCGTAAAAATGTACACCTACTTAAATTAGGAGACAGTTGATTATTATTACAATATTCTCTGAAATTGTTTAGATCGTCCTGCAATTTAAGGCAATCATTAACATTATTCATTTTGAGGTATAACTTCAAATCATCTGCATAGAGCGATAAACGTGTGTCAACAAAAATAAGATAAGTGTCATTGATAAATATATTTTGAACAAAGTTGGTCCTAGATGAGAACCTTGTGGTACACCGGATGTAACATCAACATGTTTAGACCTGAAACCGTTCACTACAACCAGCTAACTCCTACATTCTTAATAGGAATTGATGCATTGTAGTAAACTACCATGAAAACCAAAATAACTTGATTTATTTTATCGAAAGCCTTTTGAACATCCGTAAATATAACATCAACCTGGCCACCCGAGTCAACTGTCGAGAACAGATACTCACTGTAATCTAATAAATTTGTTACAGCCGACCTACTTTTACGAAAGCAAATTGGGTGGTTTCTAAGTGTCATGTAGATTTTTCTTTTAATAAACAAAAAATACTGCTACAGAGAATTACATCTAAACTAGAAAACAGGGAAGACGATATATGTTAACAAAATTATAGAACAAATGGAGCAAAAATGAATAGAAGATATTTCAACGTTACCGTTATATTAGAAAGTTTCTGTTTTGGTACTAGCCTTCATATGTTGATGCGTATTACGAAGAATAAGCCAGTCATAAGATTCTAATAAGTGTATAAGTTAAATCCTTCAAAAATAATAAAATAAATAAGTTTTAATCAAATCAAAACTAGTGAGGAGGATACTTACATTAATGTTATATACCTGAAGAATACTACCCACAGGATACAAAATCTCGTACTGTTCATTTTCCGTCGTTATCGGAAGAAGTATTCTATTCTTCGTCCAGCTGTAGGTGTACTTGATTTTCTGTTTGGAACTCGCCTCGCTGAAACATTTTACCGTGAAGTTTTCACCCTGAAAGGAACAGAACGCACTCATTTATTACGAGGACTTTCCCCTTCGACAGACAGGCGTTCATAAGCTCCTTTATGAAAATATAAAGCCTACTAAGGGGTACATCAAATATAACCGTGAAGAAAATATATATGTAGAATGCTATGCGCAGCTGTAATAATAAAATTCTAGTACGTCGTAATGTTCGGGGCATATCCTTTAACTATTGGAGTTTTCGCCATGAAATTCGAAAGCTCCTAAAAGCCAGCTTTCATTTCCGTTTGTTTTAGTGAGCTTCCATGCAAATATAATATAAAATAAGAGTGCGTGACGCTCATAGACAAGCAAATGGTTTTGGCTTGAAAACAAATGTCGATAACTATTACTAAATTTTATATTGCTTTAGCAATGAATTTGAAACAATGGAAACGCACAAGCGATGTCGTTGTTATAAAATGCAATTTGATAAAGTCATAGACGATTTATCTACGATAATTTTATTTTTTTCATAGAAAGCAAGACAAATTCAAATAAACACACTATAACCGAGTTGTCTTCCGTTGGGACAAAACAAATGACATAATAAACCCGAAATTTTCACGCGCCTTTAGGCAAGGATCAAGTAGGGAACCCACCTTTCGAACCGTCAAGCTCATCGGTTCTATCCAAACTTTAGGCGGAGCTCTCACCTCGACGGACTTCGAAAGGCACTGTTGAATACCCTGGTCAGTGATTTGGCACGTGAATAGACCTTGATCGAGAACGGACGCTTTATCAATCCCTAATAGGGCGGTGTACTGGTCCTTTATATTCGGGCCTTCAATTAACCGAACCCATTTGTAACTGTAACACAAATTAACTTTTTAACAGCCGTGAATTTTCCGCAGCAGTGAGTTCACCATTTATATAAAATTAAGGGCGCACAAAAGAGGGTTAGTGAGATATTTCTAGAAAGTGTTTACCTTGCTTTGTGTGTTGGAATTGATTACGAAAATGTTGAAGAACGAAATTTAGTACGACATTTATTAAACATTAATATCGCAGATTTTTATGGCTGTCTATCACGTCGATAATCATTGTAATAATTATCACATTAATATCTATTTCCCCTCGACTTAAACATCAATTTTAATATGTCAGGGCGTGATTGATAGTTCGAACTTTTTGCTCATATCTGGCTCCGATCGATTAGTTTTGGTCGGCACCGGCGGCAGAGCGAACTAACAATTTATCATAAAAATAATTAATTTTCGCTGCTTTCGACGAGCGACTTACGCCTTAATTTTACGTGTGTCGCTGCTTGCAAATATGTAGGTCGATAAATTGCGAAATGGAGGAGACGAGTGGAACGTAAATATTGTTCGGTTTTCGATGGATTCGATAGTGCAAATATATCAAACGCAAAAATTTAATCGATAATAGGATATAATAATTTTGGAATTTTATTGCTTTTGAGTATGTATGTAGTATGTCTCGAAAAATGTACGTAAATCACAAATATTGATTTTGTCGAACCAGTCGGAGTTTCATAATGAAAATATGAAAACTCGGTTCGGCTAACTAAAATTTAAATTTTGAACAAAAGCTGCTAATTTATTTTTAGATAACGTAACTTTTTATTCCTGCCATGTTTTGAAATATACAAGATACTTGAAACGAAATACTTCGCTCATTGTTTTGCTATGCTAAAAGCTCCATATATTTGCTAACGTTGGCTCCAACATTGTTTTTGATTTATAACAATTACATAGTCTACACCCCAAAGTACTGCTAGGATTGTACCAATGACACAATTCGAACAATTGTGCAGATGTATATTGTCATCGCAATGATATCTTTTTAACTAGGGGTTATCCGCCAATTGTCGGTTGGAATCTGTGAATATTTGAAACTTTTAACATTTTACGTGTCCTTATCTCTTACTATTTTTAGCTAATACTCAGTAAAGTTTCTTATATTTACACGTTTACCATTTATATCTTTTGTTCGTCTGTATACCCATGGAAACTCTAAATGTCCGCCTTTTGAGCGCATACGTCCCGACATGTGTGACATGTTAAAAGAAGAACGACAAATAAAATAATATAGTACTAAATTAATAGGTCATTTATTCTTCTTATTATTGCCTCTAATTTGTTATTTTTCTCAGATTTATTAATAAGGAAATATAATTAGAATGACGGTTTCAGTAATTGAAATTAATTTTTTATAACCGCTATACAAAATAATTTAATTAGAATGTGGCGATAAATAATTAATATCTGTAAATAACCTTGGTATATATTAAAAAGTATACCATAGAATGCGAAGTTATCATATCTAGAAAACTTTAAGTTTAATAAATACTAATTTTTATGAGGAAAATTATTTAATTAATATAGTGATAAACGATGTATGGTACTAAGATTCTAGACACTAGTAAGTTTAAGAATGTCTTTAATAAATTCGTTTGAATAAACATGTGTATGTAGATATAAGGTCTAACATTCTTTTATATTAAAACTAAAAAAGAAAAATTTTAAAATAATGTGAGGTCAATCTCACAGTAATTTGTGCAATGTAATTCAAATGTTAAATATTTCTTTATTTCGCGTTTAATTTTCGTATATTTTAATTTTTACCGACTTATTAGTTTGTTACATTACTTTATTTGTTTCTATTTTCTTTAGGAATATCTTTTAATTTAATGCATTTTTTAAGTTTTTTTATTTTGTCTTTGGCTTATTTATTACCTATTAAAGTTTTGAAAAATCATCGCGATTAGGTGGTGGTAGTACAACAGCAAAATAAAACGTATATCATAATATCACATATTGCATTTGAGCAACATCTACAACGCCTTCAACATTAAAAAAATGGATTTTCCAAAATTGTTGTATTTTGATACGTGCATATATACAACTATAGACACAATTATTTCATTCAGTTCTGCTTACATTCAAGTTCTTCGGTTCAGCGATAACATCGACAAATTTATCTTTTAATATTTCAATGCTCTGTATGTCATATTTTATATCTACATCACTTTATCGACACCTATGTACGTCGGCAAATTTACTGAACATATTCTTAAATTTACTACTGTTTAGCATCTGAATTTCACATCATTTATCACTCTATTAATGAAGTTAATTTTGTAATAAAAATTTGCATTTATTTAACTGTTTCTAGATACGAAAATTTTGTACTAAATTGCAAATTTTTTGATATTATGCAGAAAGCTCATTTGCACATATGTACTATTTATATTCCACATTCTAATTAAACTATCGTAAAAAATTATCTCCAATACTGAAACATAATTTTAATTACTAACACATTATATTTATTTATTTATAGAATATAAATTCTAGAAAAAACAGCAAATAAGAGGCAATAATACGAAGAATAATTCACTGGTACATATATTACTTTATTTATTGCTTCTCTTTTAACGATTCACGTTTTATAACAACAATTAAATAATAACATTTCCTACTTTAAAGAATTGTTTCGTACAAACCAACCAATAGTAACGTCGCAGGTAGACGGTTTTGGTGCGGACGTTTAGACTGTGACAATCGGGGCATATGCGCTCGAAAGGCGGACTTTTACAGCTTCCATGAGTGTACACGTAAGAGAGTAGATGCAAAGCGTAGACGATGCTTCTGATCATCAAAAGAACACAGACTTCTGTATATCCGTATACTTATGTATTTTTAATAAAACGAAATTAAATTTAAAACTATTCGTATCAAACCGATTTTAATAACTTTGACGTACAACTTTTCCCTCGTTCGAGGGCTGCTAGCCGAACGTGCAGATCTCCATAAATATATGTGTACGTACATGTATGTAAGTGTAAGCTAAAATAACTTTCCGAAAGTCAGCTCGGCGAGCGCTTCATCATAATAACCGGAAAAGTAATGTAGGTACCTTAACCACCAACGGTAAATGGGGATAAAAACTTTGAGGCCAAGGAAAATATCAATTTCGCCCCGAAAAGAGTAAATAAAATATCTCGTAGGGAACGTATAAAGCTCGTCCGATAAAATATTCTATTATGTGATAATAAGAGTATAGAATCGCGATGTGTCGAGGAAGAATTTTTGGCGTCAAACTTTATGCTACTAATATACAACATATGTATATTTCCGACAAACGTTTCTCGTCCAAATTTCTGCATTGGTTTGTATAAAAAGAAAATTGAAATAAAATCGGTTCCGCGGATTTAATCTTGAGGGATATTATTTCTAAAATTCAACATTACATGTCAATGGCTCGAAATAACTTTTCTCTAATTACATACTTTAGCTTAGAATAAACGCAAGAGTCGAATTAATTCTTTTTATTTCTAACAGTTCAACACCCTCCTCGGAGTTCTTTACGGATAACTAACGATGCATGAAATATCTGCAATTTATAGACTGCCGAAAGCTTACTTCGGGCTTAAGAAAACTTAAGAAAAACTCGCAAACTTCGGCGTACTGATCTGCGAGCGCGAATAATCTGACGCTAGGGACAGATCTGTCTCTTCGCACCCGAGGCGTAGTAATATGCTCTACCTGCAAATGGGTTGTAAATGCATGTATGTATATGTAAGCAAGGATAAAATTTGTATGTTCTGCATATGAACGGAGACGGGAAAATGGTTTAACTTGTAAACATAAATCGTTACATTGTATTCTTGTCAAGATGACTGGGGGCTTGTGTGTAAATTTTAATCTCGAATTCAATTTTGTGATGTGCGCCCGAAACTTTTCACGAGGTTCAGTAGTCAGAAAAATTGAGCTGACATATCTACGTATTTGTCGAGGACATTTTAAGAGCACTTTCAGTTGACTTACGGATTGTTATATGATCATATCCAACACTAAAGACAGAATAACCCTAATGTATTTAAATGAAAATGTAACCAACCTTCCTTTCCTTTTAGGGAATACATTTAATTCTCGTATTTCGAACTATAGAATGTACATTTCACTAAACATACGTTATCGTCTTACAACAAGCTCATAGTCGAACATTTATAGTTACAATTGCAATATATCCTATTATTTCCTATTTGATCAAAAAATAAAACATCGAATATTCACCCAGTCACCAATTCCAGAAGCATGAAGTAACTTCCAAAAACACGTTCATAAACACCCTCAAATATATTCAAAAGCATTAGAACCGACCACATCGAGGAATGTGAGGGGGCGAAATTCCGTCGGTATAATAGAATTCAGTCAGCGGTGCCTTTACAGCATTTCCCGTCATAAAGTTTATTTAGTTCTCTCGAAAACTGGCGTGCTTTTAAATGTTCGCATTTATGGATCGGCCTTAATCAATCGCGGGATGTAATTTTGTTTTTGTTTTCTTCTTTGTTTTCGCGCGGTTAAAAGTTGTACAATAACTACGTGTAAATCGTAAGACTTCGTTCCGCGAGAATGGATCTTGTTTACCTGGATGCAGAGCTGACGTTGACAAAACTTCCGTCCTTAAACCAACGGAAGGATACGTTGGGCGAACCTCGGGCCACGCAGGATAATATAAAGTCGCCGCCTTCTCGGATGACTCCCCTTGATTTATATTTACGCTCTGAAAGTAAAATATGCACGGTTAAAGCTAGACCATGTCGTTCGGTAAGGGCGCAGCAGTAAATTTTTCGTATTTCACAGCATTTTTTTATTGTATCCATATAACTACGAACTACTTGTTCCCATCTGAAGTTTTCGATCAAGTCCAAACCCACTTAATAGGAAAGACTCGCTCGACTTCGTAATTTACGAAACTCTTATTAGATTATTAAAGGACATTCTAATAAAAGAGGAAAAAGTAATCAAAGGCAATATTTAATTCGGCCTCCTAATTAGCAATCCATTTAGTTGGAGGATTAAGTAATTAGTATTTTTTATCGTTGTCTTCCCGCTAGGAGACGAGATTCCTTTGTACCGCTTTCGTTCCCTTCTTCTAATCTCATTCGTTTATCGGATCGGTCCTCGAATAGGAGACTTTTAATTTCGCTCGATTGAATTATTAGAGCTTAACGAGAAAGGGCCCATCTATTAGGAAAATTAACGCTAAATTTGATTGTGCTTTGATGAAGATTGCGATGGAACTACCGCGATTTTTATTGTTTATAAAATCTATGCCTTTACATCAATCATTAAGAAAATAATTGACCATTGAGAAAGCTGTTCTATACTTTATTATCAGGACGCCTTTGATTACTGAGAATTACCTAATTTTCCTACCTGTTGGGCCGCCGGTAATTGTGGGATTCCATTGAAATGTTACGTTTTCCCCTTCATTTAAGTAGAATCAGTTTGAATTATTTGATGAGCATCAACATTACTTAACGAACTTTATAATAAAATTTCTAACCTTCAAAACGCCTTAATTCTTTTACCGTACAAAGAAGAGACAAAAGGAAACTATTTTCGTGTACATCCCATTTAATAATTTCCGTAAGATAGCGTCGATTTCCATAACGCTCACTGCTTAAACGCGACGTTAAACAAGGTGCATAGATGATAGAGTTGAATAGCAAGACACGAACTTTGTCTTCGTTCTCGGACGTACCCGTCACGATGATGGAGTAAGTTAGTATCTAGCCGAACTTTAAGCGGCGTATTATTCGCTTTTATGACTTCCAGGCGAAATCCTCTTTTTCGTCGGAAACTAAGAAAGGCGTTGTTAAATATTCTATTTCGTAAGTTCCGACGCGGAATAATTTTAACGGGGACGTCTGTAAAATGCACAAATATATATGTACACGTTGTTCAAAGTAGCAACCAACTTTCGTCATGCGTGACGTAAGACTCGTACCATAAGAATTTGAATCGAACAAAAAGTTTAGTACGCAAAATTCGTTTTTATGATTTCACATCTTTTATTAGTCCTTGTGACATTACAGGTTATTGCTTCGGTTGGTGATGTTTCAGTAAATTTCTTCGGTTTTCGTTATTTATTTTGTCAATTGCTTTCGAAATCTGTTCTTTTCAGAACATATAGTGAGCATCATTTCTAATTTTGCGACTAAAAATGTCTAAAGCCTTGAGTCGGGGAATGAAAGAGTGTATCACTTCGATGATACCCTTTTGTGACCGAGAACGTAATGAAGGCACTCTTATAATGCCATTAACAGCTGTAATGGATGTAATATAACCGGTGTGATACATTATTTTAATTTGAGCGTGTTGCTGTGATGGCTAATGTCAACATCAGCACCGTTATTAGTATATGGTAATCTATGAAAAAGAACAAGCCGGTTAGGTTACGTAAACGTAAGTATTCAACTATGAAAGCAGTAACTGCAGTTGATGATGCTATCCAGCTCGCAATAATAAATACTACTTATGAAATGGTTGAACATCGTAAGTAAAATTCAATTTGTTTTGAAATCGTTAACACATACATTAAAATTTATGTTAGATGAACACGTTATAACTCATAACGGGAAGGATTATTTTAATGACATGTGTTTTCTGGATGAACATTGCATGCTCTCAAAAAAATATAGGATTTCATTTTAAAAAGATAATCTCGCTGTGGTTTGATGGAATCACCACGTTTTATGTTGATGCGATTGACATTTTTGAGGACATACAAATGATATAAAACAAGGATATTTTGATTATTTTGTTTTGTTGAACGAAACGTGGAGTTTCCAAAATGAAACAATAGCACGTTAATGGCAAGATGAAAATTTACTATACTACACTATAAAGATTGATGGTAAAAGATTAGTTATATTTCATATATACATATTTCTACACGTAGAAACATCATCATCATTATTATCTTCTACTCTTTCTACTTTTCGGTGTAGGGGTGTAGTGATTGATGATCCTTAAAGCAGTAAACATTTTTTTAAATTTCGCGGATAGTTTAAGTTGGTAGTTCCGGCAATAGTAAACATATTCGCATGCATTGTGCTTAAAAATTGGCGAGTATGTCTGGTACTGCCAACGTAACCTGTCCGCGAAATTTAAAAAATGTTTACTGGGTAAGTCATCCTCGTACATGCAGGAAATAGAAATTGTTTTATTCCTGATTCAAAGATAACATTTGCGTCCAAATCAAAAAACACTGATTATCATGGCGAAATGAACCAAGAAAACTTTTTGAATTGGTTCGAAGATTTATTAAATCTTCTAAGTCACCCATCTATTATTATTATCGATAATGCTTCATACCATAGCACTTTGGCACCTAAAGTGCCAAACAGTGCTTCAACAAAAGCCGAATCAAACAGTGGCTAAATAATAATAATATTGTATATGAAGAAAGCTCTTTAAAAGGAATTACTAGTAAAGGTGTCTCTGTATGTAATTTTCATATAAATTATCACATTATTATTACAGTATTACTTCTTAGACATAAACCACCAAAACAATATGTGGTAGATAAAATGGCAGGATATGAAGTATTACATCTATCTCCACACAACTGTAATTTCAACCCAAGCGAGCATGCCTTAATATGTGGGAGGAAGCATTACAAGTTTCATCAAACCAGTGGGCTAAATGTATAGGCCATGTGAAGAAAAGAAATTGATATGTGGTCGAATCGTGAAATTGGATTTGAACAAGAAGACCGTTAATTATTAATCTAAATGACGAGCTGGAGTACAGTGAAAGTTATATAAAATTATATACATTATATAATTATGTTTTGCTTAATATATTAGATGCTATGTATTCAACACATTTGCGTAGCATTTATGTGTTAATGCTGTACAACATACTATAACCTCGAGAACTAAATTTTCAACGTATACTGTTTCCCTCATATATCTCGACACATGAGTTTAGCTAGTAATTTAGTTTCATATTTCTGCATGTTAGTTGTGTTATATGTTTATTTGTATTTTGGTTTCTTACAATTCCAATTGTCTTATTGTTAGTTATTATTTATGTATTATTTTCTTTTATTCCAATTTTTATTTTGCATCAACTTGTCATAATTTTCATGCTAAATAAAGCACTACTACTGCTACTACTTTGTTTACTACTATCTATAAACATATTATGTTGAAATTTTGAAGGGCACTTAGTGAAAGAAAGAATTATGAACTTACTAAATTATTAAAATGTATACTTATAAACTCGACAGTGCATTGAAGGATAATTTCATAGTTATTCACTAAATAATTATTTTTTTTGGTAAATGCATAAAATGAGCACTTATTTTTGTTGATATTATTAAAATCAGCCATTGGAGTTTAACATTTTCAACTAAAAAAGATATATAAACATAACCTATACATCAAAATGCAAACAAGCATTTGTATATAATCTAAAGGTGTTCGGTACTTTCTTTCAAAGATCGGTTAAAGTTAATTTTTTTACTGGTTCCCAAACTATTTTGAAAATTGTATATCTGACCTTTAAAAGTAGTGTGTGTAACAAACTAGTTTTTTACAATTGTAAGAGCTTGTACAGCTTTACTTTTTTTCAACCAGTAAGTTTACGGGCTCGAAATTTTGCATACCGTGTATTCGTTACGGTAGCTACGTCTTATCGGCGAGATTATTTGTAAATTCCTTTCCAATCGTTGCTTTCTTGAAGTTCGTAAATAACGGTAAGCCCATGGTCTTTTTCCATTCATTAATTAAGGTTAAATTCAACAACAAACAAGGAGTATAGAAAAAGCTCGCCGATAAGACGTAGCTATCGTAACGAATACATGGTATGCAAAATTTCGAGCCTGTAAACTTACTGGTTCGTCACTTATCATTGAAACAAAAATTAAAGCTGTAGAAGCTCTTAACATTGTAGAAAACTAGTATTTTATCGTTACACGCACTACTTTTAAAAAGTCAGATATACAATTTTCAAAATAGTTTTGGAATCGATAAAAAAATTAAGTTTAACCGATCTTGAAAAAAGTACCGAACATCCTTAACCGATACACTTAAAATTATTAAACGTACGATCTGGCACCAATGTTAAAATGACACGTCATAACTATGAATGACGAAAGTTGGCTGCCTATTTGAAAACCCTATATGCATATACGTATCAACTTCAAACGGTGTGTTCTTACATTAAACGGTTTATTTCAGTTAAAATAATTAAAGCGTTGTTGGAAATATTATATAAATTAGGATAACATAGAAGTTATGCAATTTATTGTTGATGATATTAATCTAAAGATTTTACATTACGCCTTCCACAGAATAGATTTTCATCTATAACCGCTCACAATAACGGTTTAGGGGCTACAAAGAAAAACTTATTTCCCCATTTAAATCTGCATTAAATTTCCGATCCCGAGGATATTACGGAAGAAAGCGAAAAATATACGTCCTTATCCACGTGAAAAATGTCGGTTATCAAAAATCAGATTGGAAACGCCACTGTGCGCCGAAATGAAACGTACACACGTACACGCAGACAACAGTTCCGGACACACGGACACACATACGTACATACCGGATCTGCTCCGTACGATGAATAAAAGATTTCCTCACCTGGAGCGATATTAGAGGATCGGTTGTGAATGATATGTCCTCCTGCGCCAAGCTTATATTCCCAACGTGACCGTGGTCTTTCCATTTCGTGAAGACGGTTTTTATCTTCTTTTCGTCTTTCCGGGCGCCGTAGAAGCGCAAGGTTACCTCACCGCTGGCCGGAAAATTCCTGCGAAAAAAAAAGGAGGTATAGAGAAAAGTAGGAGGAAAGACAATTTGCCATTACTTAATATTTTATACGACGAATAGAATGAGAAAGGGAGGTAGCCGAGAACTTTACCGTCTTGTAAAATATACATATCTCTTGAAAGGTATGGCATAAAAATAAATAAATGAAACGTGGGGACTGTAGTTTTATTGAGTGTATTCCTTTTTATTTATGCCGAATGGAAATAGGTAAAATATGCCGGATAAGATTTTGATCGGGATAAAACTGCGGATCCCGTGTCAAGTCCTGGAAGGCAAGAAATAACTGGGTTAGGTTTAAGGGAAAAGAATTTATTTGTTTTTATTCGATAGAAAGATATTTATAAATTCCCTCTGCTGGAACGTTTTGATACTAGGGTCGTCTTTTTGGCGTCGCATATAGCCATAGCAACAATCAATAGGTGAATTGAAAGTGCTTTCTTATGTTTCGAAGTAGGTATCTTCTGCAAAGATAGTTGTATAATTGTAATTTTGCAATAATTAACTTCAATTAGAACAGTCAAAATCACCATTTTAACGGCATCGACTTGTTCCGGTAACCAGAACGGTTGACCACGCAGTTCATTCTTAATCATTGGAAATATGAAAATGTCATTAAAACTTAACTGATAATTCGGTGTTTTGCTACTCGAAGAGCTCAACTATCTTTTGAGCTGCATGTGAATTTCCATTATCTTGGTAAAGAATAATTTGTGGTTCAGTATTAGTGTCTCGGAGCACGACAGTTATTTCTCACTAACTGACAGTGGTGCACTACTCGGTATAAGCTGTTTTTAACTTTGTGAGGAAGTTACATGGTTACGAGGGAAGCCTAACGATGATCTTCATTGATACATTATGAGCACAAATGGTGTTCCTTGGATTCTTCTGATCTTCAAACGTACAAAAGCGGATTTACGTTCATTTTCGTGTCCATAAGGATAAATCCACGATTAGCGACTATTCACGATGCTATGAACATGAGCTCAAAGTTTCTCGACAAACTACCTTTCGCCCTTCAGTTAAGGATGCGGAATCTAACTCATCTTAAAAGATCTTTCGAATTGAAGTTTTTGAAATATGTCAATCCCGCAATATTTCACACGTGGATCCACAGTAAATAGTTGACGTGCAGATTCAATGACACTATATCACATTGGTAAACTTCTCACTACACAATTGTTTTATACTAAAATCGGTGACACGTGTTTCGTTAGCTCGAGGCAAACATTTTCAACAACCGTACAAACCAAAGTGACAAATTTCTATCATTAGAAAGTCATGCAAGCATGCATTTTTACCCCGCTTTTACTGTGACCATGTGTGTGGCATGAACAACTATTTTCCCGCTCGGCGACGGCTAAAACGCCTTTCACCCCCGTAAACCCAGTTTTTCTTCCATACTATATCAAGTGTTCACGCCATACACATGGTCACAGTAGAAAGTGGGGTAAAAAGGCATGTTTAGAATTTTTAATGATAGAAATTTGTCACTCCGGTTTATACGGTTGTTGAAAATACTTACATCGAGCTAGCGAAACACGTGTCACCGATTTTGTTATAAAACAATTGTGTCGTGAGGAGTTTACCGATGCGATATCGCCTTCATTGCAGATTCAATGTTTTTTTCTTGGACAATTGTTGCCATCGTGGAACCTAACCTTGCAATTGTTCCTGAAACTGGCATATTATAATTTCAGCGGGAAATTGTCGACTTTTGTGGTAACGATAAACAGGGAGCAACATTATTATTGTGATAATCTAAAATAAATTCCAAAGTTGCAATAATTATTGCACGATAAAATTCTCCATTAGCTGGGATATTTGGAGAGAATGGGTGACATCAGATTTGTCAAAGGAATAGCGGTGAGAAAATCGGAGGGCAAGAGAAGGAGGGGAAGGTCAAGGAAAAAGTGGAGGGAAGTAATTATAGAAGATATCAGAAAAAGAAAATAGCAAACTGGTAAGAGATGGTGAAAAATCGATAGAACTGGAAAGAAGAAACGGAACTACATCTTAGGTGATAGGCCTGATGTGGCAGTGATGAAGCCCTTGTTATAGATACATTACTCTATTCAATTTCATTTTCTTTTAGACTTAGACGCTTAAAGTTTTATTCGGGACACTCTGTATGCTGCCATATGTAACACTACAGGAACAGCACTACTATTCCTGTAAATTTTGTGAGAAGGTGCTGAATTTCTTGCTATGGTATTCTTATCTCGCGTGATTATTAAGATACAAATCTAGAACGAAATAAGTGGAAGTTATAGAAATGGACTTATTGTCCCGCAAATCCGGGATTTTGAAAGAAATATTCTTGCGAGCAAAGGAATATTAAATTTATTTCCGTGTTGAGTATTTGGTATTTAAGACAAATCTATGAAATGAATACATAGAAATGATAAGAATGAAGACGTTGGCTGTTTGCTACTTTTATTGCGTTTTTTTTTTTTCTAAATTTTTTGACATATTGAAAAAGAGCACCAAGAATCGATTGCCATTACGAACTTGATTGATCCAATTTTAACATATTTTATAAAAGTGTCAATAGTGTTTTGGTGTATTTCGCGCGGGCGTTGAGTATGTGATGTTCATTATGCAGTGCTTAAGAGTTATACAGTGCTCGTTGCGTAGTGTTCGTCTTGGCCGTTAGCTGCTGATACTTAATTCCCTCAGTTTTCCATCGATTATAGCAACTTACATAGTTGCCGAAATACGTATCTGGATTTATTTCCGAAAGGTGTGGTAAGGCTGATATTATTTCGTTTATATAACATATTTTATGCCGAACCTCATGGAGAATATTCGTCCCATTCCAAACACTCAAGAATCATCATTACATTAATTAAGCGCAACCGACTAAACTTATCGCGGGCCTAGTTATGGTAATATCGCACTAACTTCAATTATAAGCCGAGCGTATACATGCGCGCGATATAAGCCCTTAAAGACGCACCAATCTGTAAATGCATCATTATACGGCCCTAACCGTTGAAACCTCCGACATTAAGCAGTCTTTTTGTTTGCAATCGCCACCCCGGCCTAGACTTCCGTAACGTATGAACTTTACAACACACACATATATATGTATACATATACTTACTCGTAATGGATTATCTTTGAATCCTGGAGCGGCGTCACGTATTCCCTAAGGCCCTTTGCCAACTGAAACACGGAAATGGCATTAATATCTAACGCAAATAATAGAAGCTTTGATGTGCTCACGGTGGAACGTCTCGCTTGAACCGTTCTGTCACTACTTTTGGTTTTGTGGTCGGGAATAATAAATTCTAATGGTTACGAAATATTTCAACATAGTCGCTGAGTAGTAAGTGGTTTAATTGAATACTGAATAATGTCCGAAATGTTTTGTAGTTTATGAAGGGCAACAAAGAAAAAGAAAAGAAAATTGATAACCGACCATGAAAAGCGCGTTTTCTACAACAATATCAAGCGAAAATTATGTGAAGCAAGCAAGGTAAGATTCTTTGAGAGCAGGGTATATTATTGGTTTAATATGATAAAATGAAATTGTACGCTTTCGAATGCACTATGTAACTAAATTATTGATTCCAGATTCCATAGACTATACAGACTCTGCACGGAGTTATAGGAGATAGTGGCGAGCTAAGCCGCTATGTAAGTGTGACTTAAATGAGGAATATCTCTGGAGACTGTAGTCGAGAAACAGCTGGTTTTCTGTTTAGAGCAGTGGTGGGCAAATCGCGGCTCCTTAGCGACCTGAGTGCGGCTCGGTTAGTCGAAGCAGGTACCGGCAAGCTGCAGATCTCACAGTTATTTTTGGTATCAATTTAATAGGTTGTTATAATTTGTATTGCAGTTCCTATTGTTATAAAATGAAATGTTTCTAGTTGACATGGCCACAAAGCCAGTTTATGTTTATACAAAATTCTAATGGCCTTCCGACCTGTGTTATTTGGCAAGAAAGATTGTCACACAACAAGAAGCCAAATTTGGAGAGACACTTTACAACTAAACATTCGTCATTTGACGGTAAATATCCCGCCGGTGATGCGAGGAAGAAAGCAGTTTAGGAACTTCAGAACAGTCAAAGAATATCAAGGCCCGCATTTAATTCTTGGGTGCTTTGTTTTCAGCCAAGAGGTTGCAAAGCAAGGCCAGCCATACACAGACGATAAATACATTAAAATTTATTTGTTTTGTTTGTTTTATAAATGTACCCGAAGAGCTATTCCGGGATTTTAAGAACAAGGAAGAAATTTAAAAAAATGAATTTTTTAAAAACTCCTTCCTTGTTCTTAAAATCCCGGATAACTCTCTAGTTATCACTGTCTGCTAGAACTGTAGAACATAGAACTGTCAAAATATCTTCGAATATAAGCAATCAGCAAATCGAAGATCTTGAACTGATTACAGTTTTGTCAGTAGCTGTTGACGAATGTTGTGACATAAATGACAGCACAAGTTTCACTTTTTGTTCGATTTATTTCGTTTACGAACCCGAAAGAAGAACTTTTAGGATTATTACCACAGAAAGGTGGCGAGGATATTGCAAATACTGTCATGGAATGCATGGAGAATCATATTCTGCTCGAGAAAATTGTTTCAATTTCAATTGATGGAGCAAGAAGTAGACAGTTATAATAAAAGGTTTAGTTTCTATTTTGAAGGACAAAATAAATCAAGAGATACTTCTTTACCATGGCATCACTCATCAAGAATCGGTTTGTTCCCAGACATTCCCACAAAAAGAAATTTCAATGTTATGGAATTGGTCGTCCAAATTGTCAACACAATTTTAGCTATAGCTCTTTATCATGGCCAATTTCAAGAATTTTTAGATGAAATGGGGAGTAGATACGTGCCATAATAAGGTACGTTGGCTTTCGAAAGGAGGGGTTTTAAAATGATTCGCTTATCATTGGAAATTAGAGCATTTTTCCCTACGTTACATCTACATAATCTTAAACAATCTTTAAAAAATAATCATGAATTATAGGGGAAACGAAATACAATTTTTTCGATGTTGGAAGAAGTCATTTGATTTGAAAACAAATGGTTCCTTTTTGCTCAAGATTTTGATAGGAAAACATTAATTGATTTTTCAAGTCTGCTGAGCATCGTCAAGAAAATAACTCGATAATTGACATTTTCTATTTTAAAACAACCATTTTAAGTATGAGGGAAGCTTTTCTACGGAGGTTTCAGGAATTTAGAAATAGCATAGCGACGTTAGCCTTTGTTTAAGAATAAGTCAGTGCTGACGTAACAGAATTGAATTTCTTTCCCTTTACAATTGACTTTTGAAGTGAAATTGCTGGAGTTAAAAAATAAAGAATTATGGAGTTCGAAACTTGAACGCCTTAATGCTGACCTGGAAGAATTAGAGAAAAACAAATGTGATCTCAGTTCACAGGCAAAGCGACCTGCTTTGAAAGACCTGGAGAACAAGACATGGAAGAGTATTCCTAACTCCTATGATCAGTTAAAAAAACTAGCATTTGCTATTCTTTCACTCTTTGGCTTAACGTATTTATGCGAACAATCATTTTCAAGCACGAACCTCATCAAGACTAAATTGAGAAATCGTCTCACTGATAAGAATCTCGAATCCTGCTTGAAAATAAAAACAACGACAGGCGAACCCTACTTATCAAAACTCTCCAAGGAAATGCGAGGTCACAGTCAACCGACTGCGAAAAACATGATTCTTGGCTTTTTGGCTCTCAAAAAAATGTTAATCGTCCTGCTGCTGATTTTTGGCTGTTTTGACTAATGAGTTTGCCGACCACTGGTCTAGAGTAATGGTTATGCATTCAGTTACTCCAATGCTATCTCGCCTACTACAGTACAAAGTCAATGATTGATTCAGATGTGAACTTTCTGCAATTCAATGAAACCGACCACAATTAGCAAATCGTAACAGTATTGTGTTCGAGAATGACATTGCAAAGCCATTTATGGTTATTTGGCAAAAACTATTGAAATTGGTTGCTGCATCCACCATACGTTTCTGATCTTGAACCAATAGATTATCATTTACTTCATTATTTGCAAATCTTGTATGGTAAAAGTTGCGATTAAAGTTTTATGAATATTATATGTCACTGTTAAAACGGGCAATACATTATCGGAATAAAGTTATTTCGCCCAATTTTTTCCAAAATTATTCGCAAAGTATACGTTAGAAATTAGTGGAATCATATTTTTATAGCTAATTGCCTTGTGATTTCGAGCCTATTAATTAAATGCCGAACCGTTTGCGGTAAGTGCGAGCAATTGGCGTTCGAGTTAATTCAGTATTAATCCATGATAATGTGGGAGTTTCAGGCATTGTTTTATTGTCTGCGGGAAATCGACCTCACATATTGCAGGTACATAGTATCTATCCATAGGTAGATTACGCGATTTCCGATAAAGGTTCGAAAATTAATTGCCTGGCTATAATTGAATTTGTTACGGACGCTTAACGTAGTTACCTTAAATTTATTGCCATATATATTTTAGTTAATTTTATCAAAGCTGACGAGTGTAATGTACCAAATATACCTACAACTTGCGTCGGAATTCCATTCAATTTGGCATAATTGTGGAATTGTAGAATAACAGAACATATCATTTGCATTCATTTACCACATCTATCCTTCCTTCGCAATTGATATTTTTATGACGTTAATTTCAGATGCAAATTAGACAAAAGGTTAAAGAAAACATTTGTTCGAAACTTTTTAACTCTATTATTTTGATAACCAAAAGCACTTAGAACATAGAAGTTATGTAGTTTTCTTTTAACTTTAAATCTTCGGAGGAAGAATACGCGGCGAAGCCGTAGTGAATCGTTAGAAACGGAAAAAATTTGCTCTGTAAGATGAAGGCGGGATAAAGGGTAAGCTGACTACAACGTCATGACGAGTCCTAATAAGGACAAAACTCTAATTAAGGGTTATAGTCCGCGATTAATAAGGCACAATTTTTTCGTGATTATTGGCATATAAAATTTGTGCTTACTTAATAGGCCATTGCACAGCGACCTTTGCAGCTAATTAATTAGGTCGTTTTGTAGAGAGTCAGCCAGATTCCATGAACTAATGTTTTGGCTCTCGTAAATGGTTTACTATGTAAAAAGGGTAGTAAGAAAGACTGTAATAACCAGAGATCGGATTATATGTTTTTGCATATCGATAACTATCAACGGTACAATTGAACGCTTTAAGATCTACATGAATTAGGGTAAATAAAAGCGTTTATCACTAATTTAATTTTACGTATTTAGAATATCTTGGCCTTTTTCCACATATTTTGAATATTTTAACATATTTGAAATTATTCGACATATTTTACCGTTTGAAAATCGCGCTATTTTTATGAAACTATAGTAGACGATTTTGTGGGAAATTTACATTGTACGATTACCGATATTTCGCTAAATATAATAAAATAAATATTACTTAAATGGGGATTAATGCTTTTTCCAAGAAATTTATGTCTCTACATTTTTCTAAGAAATTGTTAATTGCTTTTAAACTTCCAACACAAAATATCATGTTCAATAACGAAGAGGAAAGATTATTTTGTTACGATTTCTAAGAATAAAAATCGGAAATTAAACGAATAAAGGTGAGTTCTGGTTGGTTAAAGATAATTTGTTAGAGGGTGTATACGTTTCAGCATTTATCATTAAAAAGCTTTCATCAATTACAAACACCGAATAAAGTCCAGTGTTACGAAATGTTATCCAAAAATGCCAAAAGCAAAAAGCCATTTAGTAGCCCTCTGGATCAAGGCCGTGCCAGAATTACTTTTAGACGAAGAAAAAGTATTTTTGCAAAGCGTGATAATTGTACTAAATAATTTTATTTTATTTATTTAATTCAAATTACATGTCCGTTTTGCAAATTCTAGTCCGCCGTACAATTGGTGCAAAAACTTGCTTTGGTTTGCTGAATAAAATTATTTTCAATAATAAAAATATTTTCCTTTAATTTCAAAATCATGTTCTTATCTTATATCTAAAAGGGTGTATACATTTCCTACTATAATTTTCTTCTTTTATAGATTCCATGTGAGAAAAAAATCCCAAATTACTCAATATCTCTCGACTGACCTTGATAAACAAAAGTTAGAAAAAATGAGATCAAAATTAGTGCAAATCTCTGTAGGTCAGTCGTTGGCAGGTTGATCTTCATCTCCAAAAAATCAGAGCGAACAACAAGTATTTAATTCGGAATTAACCAAAGCTTTGTTTTCTGCTAATATCCCACTTTATAAGTTACAAAACCTAAATTTTAAAATGTTTTTGCAAATGAATTGCAGAAATACTGTCCCTGGCAAAAGGAGAAAGATCAGCGAAGGAAAGATCTGATGCAGTACAGGGCTAAGGAATGCAAGAAAGATTAGAATATGCCAAACCATCGTAGCGGGAATAATTCTATAGAACTCGAAAGAATGGAAAATAAAAGATAATCAAAGTAAGAAATTCTAACCTTTGGAAATGGGTGCAACAAGACGAAACAGGAGAATATCTAAAATGTAGCATTCTCCCAAGGATATAATAAAATGACGAATGAAGATAACCAAATATATTATAGATTGAATAAAGCAAGATAGTTTGACGGACATATTTAGAGAACGGAAGGAACGAGATGGCCGACGAAGATATTAAAAACACAGGGAACCCCAAAAAGGCAGACGAAGCATGGACACAAAATGTGGAGTAGGGAATGAACAGCGGGCAGCTTAAGCGGTATATTAAATGCGGGCATTGGCGGGTGCTGTAAGAAGAAAAAATAGAAATACACAGGAGTATAATGCGGAATTTTGGAAATTTTCATGATAGCGCTAACATACCTATGTCCAAGCATCTTTAATGTAGTTTTAAGGACCAGCTCCTTTATTTTAAAACCCACAGTAAAAGGATAATTTGGAGACACAACACATCCATTCGTCCACTCACACGTTAAAGCATACGGTCGTGTAATGTTAAAAGCCGACATATTTACTTTACAACGCATAATAAAACTGTAATTTGAAAGGATTACCGTCAATACTCCGCCATAAAATTCGGGATTAGGAGCTTGCACCTTCTATTACTTATACCGGACGGCTTTTACGTATGCAAATAAACTTCAGATTTAATTTCTGGACTCAACATCATAAAAATAGAATAATGATTTAGGGGCACGACTATTTAGAGAGACGAATAATTATAATAAATTAAGAATTATTAAAATAGTATAGTAATAAACGTAAAAGCGGTTTACAGCCTAATTGCTAGTAGTGATAATAAATTTCTTGTATATAAACCTCAAACATTCGTAACTGCTCTAAATGGGGGTTTTAATTCGTACGATGCGATGGTGTAATACGATGTTGAGTTATGCTGTAAATAGCGTAGAATTGCTTAGTGGTGCAATGAATGCGACTAAATTTTAATTACAGCTATAAATATTGGCTGTAATAGTACTTCGTATAATAACTACAGGGACAGATACGATGTCCCAATGAAAATTTGATGAAATTTGAGAAATAAAATTTTGTGTCAAAGGCAATCAATTGGAACACAAAAAATATTCCAGTGATTTTAAGCCGGTCGTCTTTCGTACATTACTCCTCGGCTTCATTAATGACAAATTTATATGCGAGTTTACGTGTGAAAACCACTGTAGATGTATGTACGTATGTATATATGGACTTCAGAATTCTACATTAAACAAAGGAAAAGCACCCCAATCTCGTTCATTGCTTTAAATTACACATTCGGTCCTCCGAACGTTGCGGGACATTTTTCAAGCTTACTTTTTTGCGTTTTCCTCACTTTGATTGATTAGTTCCATTTCCTCGCATGACCCACACGCCCCTCCCCCTCCCTCGTCCTCGTTTCACATCTGTACCGAAGCCGAACCGAACCGGAGTGATTTTTAGGGCGTATTTAATTGACTTTTTTCCCCGCAACTAAGTTCGTTTCTGTCGGAAGCGAATTTCATCACTTAAATAAACATTCGTGAAGGGAAATCGAATTGATTTCGCTTGTTTCTCGAAAAATTCCTGTTGCGATACATTGAGGATCAGGTGGGATTCCGCACGGTTTATCGAAGAATTCGTAGGGCGTTGCGGACGTACGGGCTGATAATGACATTTGTGTTTTTTTGTAATTGTTTGATTGTAACCGTTTGTTTCAACTGCAATCATCTGATGTAGCGGATGTATCGAGTTTGCGAATAGTTGACTTTATGTGGATGTTCCTGAATTTGATGGCGTGCTATTCGCTTGTCTCACGTTTTACATATTTTCAAAATGATTTCGACACAAATCAGTTATGTGTGGAATTTAACTCCCTGTACGGTAGTTATCTAAAGTCTTGGTTATGCGAGTGGTAAATAACTTATTTTTATTTCATTATTTCTTATACAACTTCTGAAAATATGCTATATTCAACCTTACGTTTTCCTTCTATAATAACGTGAAATTTGAACGTCCAACAACGGTTATTTACAAAACTCTACTTCATTATTTGAAACAAAGACGCAGTCCTCATATAACATCCATACGATGTATGCACCTACACAAATATCTGATACAAACACTATACGGCAAATACAAATATTGGCCTCGAAAATGGAACAAAACGGGATGCGAGTGAAATCGATTGATGGATCTTTCCGGCGGAAATCGATTACCTTCCTCTGCGCCAGTATAGGCATTCATGTAAAGCGTTTTATTCGTTGAGTAAAACAAAGAAAAAATCGTTCCGTGAACGGAACAGTTGCACTTTTTCATTGAACAATACGAACATACCGTATGTTACATCCATATCACCGCGCAAATGGATATTGTATGACTTTCTCGCTTTGTTACTTGCGTCGCTAGAATGTATGAACGTAGAAACGTTTAATTAAATAATTTCCTAGATTGAAATTGAATTCTAGGTCCTTCGGTTACCAATGTTAACAAAGCGATTAAACATATATTGTATTAACAAAATCTTCTGAACGGGGAAATTACAATTTAATTTCCAATTATAAAGCAAAAAATTTGCAAGAAGGGACATTTTTCACCAAATAAATTCACCCCTGAGGAGCCCCGATCCGACTCCAGCAGACTTTTTTATAGGGACACTTTAAAAAGAAGGTGTACTCCAATAATCCGACTACGTTGCAGCAATTGAAGCTGACTATTCAGCAGAAATGGTATCCATTTCGAGAGGAATTTTTACAAAAGTTTTCCAAAATTTTCATGCCAGATTACGAGAGATTACACCACCAAGGACGTTACTTGGAAGATCTTATTTTTAAAAAACTGCATTTAGTTATCATTGAATTTTATTTATTTTGAGCTTGCATTCCTTTCTGCGACATCTGTATTTTAGATCTGTAACCTGCATGTACACAGTAGAAAATAATTCGTTGTTAAATTAAAATTTGCTACAATCGCAAAAATTTAAGATGAAAAGAAAATTAACTGATGTCACAAATAATACAAAATCCGAAGTTTGTTAAATATTGGTTTGTTAAAATATACCAAATAGCGAGTTAATTCAACAGACCATTCTACAGAACAGCAAATATAATATATCCAAGTTGTTGATTTTACGAAAGAAATTTAAACACAATTTATGATTTGCGCATCTTGTGTTAGAAAATGTCATTTCGTTGCTTGTTAACCTTCCTATACTCACGCATACGGTCTGTGAGACCGATTTATATAGTATAGTATACGTCTTTCATTTTGACGTGAGTATAGGAAGGTTAAAGACAAAATAATTTTCTTAACACTCGATTCGTAGAATAACAAGCTTTTCATTGTGAAAGAAGAATTGTGGAATAACTGACGTTGTTATACACAATTCGATTACGTTAATCCATCGCCATTTAATCTTTTGTAAGGTGCTTTAAGCGCGTAATTCCGATAAAAGTGGAAGAATCTTGCGATATTTTCAAATTATATTTGCAGGTTAAATATCAAAACGAAATAGAGTGGTGTGTTCTAACAAATATTGATACGAGGATTTCATTCGGAAAGGTACGTCCATTTTGAAATGTTATTTATGTAGTGCATTTATTATAACCTAAGCTCAAACTTAGTAAAATTTAAAGCTGCGAATAATTATTTAATTGATATCTATTATTTTTCGGAATAAATAAAAGAACAATGCTTATGTATATTGTAAAATAAGTTTCAATTATATACAAACATAATTTGATAGAAAATCTCGTAGAACTAGTAACTTCTGAATATTTGTTGGTTATTGTCAGTTGTATTCCTACTATCACACATAACATTGTGCGTATGTTATTTTCCAAATCTTTATTTCAGAAGTTGATTGCATTAGGTAATTAAAATGTTTTGGCAGTCAATTAGTCAAATCTGCTTGATTTCTAATATCATTCTCTTTAGTGACCACACAAATATTTTTACTAAATTTATCATAAACTATGCAGTGAAAGAAACTAGAACACGAAAATGTTATGCTCCAAGACGAAGAAGTAGGATAAGCATTAACATTGTGTTGAAAAACGAAAGGAATCTTCCTTCTTACGACTCTATGGAACTTTTTCGTTAAAGTTAGTTCCAATACATTCCTAGAACTCTTCGCATAGTTTGTGACAGAATCTAACTACGTTTCGAATTCTTTTAAGCATTAAAAACGTATTCCCACACCTCAAACTTAAATAAATACAAAAGTAGAAAAGTAGAAACAGAAACACACGTACAACATCCACAAAAGTAAGCATCTAGGCAGGAATAGTACATAATATAATTATTCCTTTGAAGGAAATCTTAACGGAGGAAGATATTTGGAGTTTCCTCAAAATAATCTGCAGCACTGGCTGCACTTTACCCAAACCAAGACGATCCTGATGTGTGTCAACACGATGGCGCACCGCCACATTATACCCTTCCTTTTTTGTAATTTTCGACACACTGTTTTTCCAGAAAGATGGGTCGGTAGACGAGAGTAGATAGAATGACCAACAAGATCTCCTGGCCTGACATCCCTAGAATTTTCTCTATGAAGTTACATAAAGTCAAAACCTTTTTCTCAAAACAGAAACGTAGAGGTACTAAAGGGTATTGAAGGACAGAGTTCGCAAAATAGAACGAACTGTTACTAATAACTATTAGGCGAATTCATAAATGGACTAGCTTAGGAAGAAGCTAAGAATTCAATGGGTGGCATTTTGAATATTTAATTTAATAATATTAATTTCGTTTGTTTTATTTTCATTTTTCAGAATTTTTCGTCTATTATGTTTTATAAGTTATAAGTGCCATAATATCAACATTAAATGTTCAGCTCGATTTTGTTCTCTGTATTTTTGGTTATGCAAACTTATGATTTATTGGCATGATCATAAAGGGGAGAGGAATTAGTTTTGGATTCGACTACTAAAAGGCACAATTGTCATTTTAATTTTTTGTGATGACGTCGTAACTAACCAATAAATCGCACATATTAATGGGTACTTTTTTAATACTAAAACCGACGTGTTTCAGCGATTTTAGAGAAAAACAAAACAGTTGAGTTTGCCTCTTCTTAAATATTCCATAATTTAACCCCACACTGTATATATCAATCATTTTAAACGAATTTTGATTCTATTTAATATATTATCTATCTACTACAAAATACCAACCCGCCAGCAATACACTCTTTTTAAGTTTTTATAGTTTTTCTAGTCTTTCCTCTACCATTCTCAGGTTTTTGTCCGGTGCCTTGTCTCTCCAATTAGTGATGCTTATCTTGTGTTCATCCTTCTGGACGCTGTTAAGGCACCATTTCCGAGCCCTGTCCCTCGTCCGTTTCCCAACTGGCTTCCTGTTGAATATCATTTTAGTCATCTTATAATCTTCTAATCTCTGCATATGACCTAGCCATCTAATTCGTTGTGCTCTTATGACTATTCTTATCTTAGATTCCTTGTACAGATTCTCTATTTTGCTATTTGTTCTTCGTCTCCATCCGTCTTCCGATTTCTCTGGTCTCCCCTCCTCCCTTTTCAGAAGTTGCGCTTCACACGCATAGATAGTTGTCGCCCTAATTACAATCTTATATATTCTCCCTTTGGTTTTGCTTGATTTAAATCTCCATTTCATCAGGGAGCTTGACATTCTTTGACATACGTCCGATTTCCTTTTGACACCTGTGCTTCCAACTGCAATTTCTGTCTTATCTTTACTCCTAAATACATAATTTATTGAACTCTTTCAAATGTATATGAGCGTTGTTGACATTGAATCTAGTTGTCTAAGCCGTTGGTCTACCTCAAATTCGTTAGACCTTTCTCCTTTCCATACTATTTCATCTTTTGTGTGATTTAAAGTCATGATTTATCAGTTTGCTGGGTATGTTTAACTTTTCCATAGCGAGGCACACTTGCTTTCTGTATATCTGGTTATAGGGCTGTTTGAAGCCCACGAAAAGTATAGTAGGAACAGTTTTGTATTCGTAACAGTTTTCTTGTATTTCTTTCAGTGTGAAGATTTGGTTGGCTACTGATCGATTTCTCTTAGATCTCGTTTGATACCCTCCTACAGTATTTTCCATATATTCGTTTAGCTTGGTTCATATGCTTTAGGCCAAAGCATATGTACCTTATAGTCATGTGTGTAATTTTCGCGTAGCCGTTTATCTACTTTCTTGTATATTGGACATATTCCCTCGTCTAGTTTTCCGGCATTCTTTTTCATTTCATTTCATTTCATTTCATTTACATATATACATCCTTCCCAAATCTTCTTCTAGCATTTCTCCTACTTTTACCATTTCCACCTTCATTCCGAGCTTTTGCTGCTCTTTAAACTTTTAATTATATTCACTATCTCTTCTGTAATTGGGGCTTCTATTTTAGTTTCATTTCTCTCTATCTCTTCCGTTATGTTCTGTTCTTGTTTCCCAGTGTCTTGAAAGTAGTTTTTCCATCTTTCAAGAACCTCTGCTGTTTCACTTATTGCCATTCCCTCTTCACTTTTGATGCATACCGTCCGTGTCTGGTACCTCTAATATATGTTCTTTTAACGTCTTGGTTAAATTATAATTTCTTTGTTTTAAAATTTCTCTTCAGTTCCCTTCAATTTTATTTTGCTTATCGTCTTTTTTCACATATTTTCTTCATTTCTCTCGAATTTGCTTCAATTTTATTTTCCTTATAGCCTCTTTCTCATTTCTACTTTCTATAAATATGTATTTACAATATGTAATGATTCTATCTGCTCTGGTCTATACATGTCAGTCTTAAAGCAACATTGGCTATTACTATCTACTACAATACGCTCCATCGTCGATCACAATGCAAAATTAATTAAAGGTTTTCCCGTATTTATTCATGGAATTTAATAAAATTAAAGACGAAACCCGGTTAGATTAATTTACTTCGAAAGTATTCTATCGATTGGGGCCGTCGCGCGAACCATTTGATTTATTACGCGGAGGCAATGGTAATTCTTATCGTCGGAAAATGAAATCGAGCGTCGCCAGCCCGCATGAAAATGAGGGGCATAATTTTCGCCGATTGTTATTCAATAAGGGGAGATATGTACGAATTAAATATACATTGGGATATCGAACGGGGATTTTCGTTGTGGATTAAAAACGATTATGGGGCGAATTAACGGGTGAATTATTTCGCTTGAGCGTTTTCCTCGCCGAGTATATTGATTTCTTAAATGTATGTATGTATGTACATACGTCGTATAATGGGAAATGTAGGGAACGAGTTATGAGGCATTCCGCGCGAGTGGTCAATTAGTGAAACCACTACGGGCGTTATAGTTAGAGCATAGTTATACGAATAGGGATGCTCGTTATGATTTTCGGTCGAATAAATTGGATAAGTTCATTTCTATTTCCTAAACTGTAATTAATAGGATAATAGGCAACGAAGGTACGTAGAAGATTTACGGTAGGAATATCGTAGGACACACACTCAGAATGAGAGAGAAAATTTTGGCAAACTCACGTTTTACAGTAGATTAACGATTCTAAAATGAGAAGCGTATTTAGTGTTAAGCTACATGTGACAATTTTCAATCAACAGTAACCGTACACGAAAATTACGCTAAACCAAATTGCAGGAATCGTAAGTGGTTGGTTGATTTCTGACTGTATTCACCTTCTCAATTTGGCGTCTTATTTCCGAATAAATCCTGCATCTAAATACTTGTTTATTCATAAAACCTTTAAAAACAGATACAAACAGATACTCCTTAGCTTACGACTATTTCCGGTAGCCCATCATACTTTTCATTTTCGAACTCGAACAAATCACCTTCATTATCTAGAGGACTGTATCAGTTCATTTTTCACGATGTTACTTGTCTGTTCGCTTGGCAACCGGACAGTTTCCAATCAATCAAACGGCTGAGCAGCAGCAACAAGTAAACAATGCAGCGCTTCGCACAAAGTTAATCTATCATAGGCTTTGGTACAAACGATAAACATCGAAGTTGCTTAGCTTTGAAGTCTGTATCCTGTAATTTATCATATATGTATGTATGTACAAGTACAACGTACATAGATATTACTTATTGTCATCATATCTTTTGTGTGTTTAAACTAAAAAATGTTGTACATAATCTTTGAAGTTTTGTTGAAATAAAAGCTTTAACTTACAAATATATGATTGAACATCAACCTCCTCGCTTTTCTTACATCTATCTACACATACCCTTCTATGGCGTATAGCTTTAGATACGCTTCTGAATATACAACAATGTAATTATACAAATAAAAGTTTTTAAAAGACTTTAACTCTTGTATATATTTTCTTTATCATACAATCTGATTATACAATAAAATCTATTCTAACGGTCGTAAAGATTCATGTAGGGTATTGTAATTCACTTTAGCACATTTACAACAACTCAACAGACGGTAACACGATAGTTTTCACGTAGACGCGCATACTCATATAATTTTATCGAGTGCTTGGATATGGATATTACAGCTTGGATGTCGCCTTGTTTCAACGTCTATTTCATACGCGTGAAATTTTATGTAATTCGCTTTGTAACAGAGAATTCGCTGTTACTCTTTGACAAGCAAAGAAGTGCGGATGTCATTTCCTTGCCTCGTATGGAAACAAATTGACTCGTCCAAGTAGAACAGTTTAGTTAGAAATTCAATTACTCAATCATTTGTCAAATCTAGAAATGTGACGCATATGTAAAGCGAAATACTCGCTGATAAATTCTGTATAAAATTGAGAATATTTAACTACACGAACAAAACCATACAAATATTACTTCACAGACCTGATTAAAAAGAAAAAGTCTTGCAGTTTATCTCATGAAAAGCACGTAGAATAGAAATAGAATACCTACAAAATACCGACGTTAGAGTAAAATACTACCGAAGCACACGATATCTGTTGACGCTGATAGATTACGTTAGGGTTTCAAGAAAAGTGTATTACCCATATTATTTCAGAAACTCAGTCTCAAGACTAATCCCCTTCCCGAGGACAAATCTAAGTAGCAAATTAAACCCGGTAGATTACCATCCGCATTGATAAATCCTCCGAGACACATACTGAATGCATGTAAGCGATTCCGGGCACAACAAAGAAAGAAATATGAACGTATGTTTGTAGGTGCTTTAAAGCGAAATTTCAGCTGTTTTACAAAACAGAATCCACTGGACTTGTTGGTATCAATAGCTTTGTTTCAGCAGACATCACAAACTAGTCAGATCGAATCGAATGCCGGGAAATCAGTTGGAAATTGGTTTATGATTTCTCTCCGCCAATCAAATCGTCTTCGACCAGTTCGTAATTTCTGCAGAAACAAAGCTATTAAGGGTGTTCGGTACTTTTTCTCAAGATCGGTTAAACTAATTTTTTTATTGGTTCCAAAACTATTTTGAAAATTGTATATCTGACCTTTAAAAGTAGTGCGTGTAACAATAAAATATTATTTTTCTAGAATGTTAAGAGCTTCTACAGCTCTTTTTCAATCATAAGTGGAAAACCAATAAGTTTACGGGCTCGAAATTTTGCATACCGTGTATTCGTTACGATAGCTACGTCTTATCGGCGAGCTTTTTGTAAATTCCTTGTTTGTTGTTGCATTTAACCCCAATTAAGGAATAGAAAAATGGCCATGTGTTTACCGTCATTTTTGGACTTGAATTCCGTTTGTTTTATGTATGATCTTTATTTCTATTTAAAGACAACATAGGCCGACGTAACGTTACTTTAAGCTCGTCTATTTAATATTTTATTTAAGATACAACCATTATTTATCCCTCGTCCCCGTATTTACATAATCAGCGCGGTTGTTTTATCGACCAGCGTTAGTCAGGCCGGATATCCGGTACGTAGCTAAGCGCGAAATATGTAGTTCCTTAATCCGGGGCTGCAGGATGTGTTTGCAGATATGTATCTGTATGTAGTGTGTAGTTCAAACAACGTGGTTGGAAATAGATACCTACAGAATATCGCTACGAAGGTATTCAAATTAATCAAGTTTCCTGAATTATTGAAATATTACAAGTAATTCTGGGTGCAGAAAAGTTTGAAATCTAGATAAAGAAACTTCAGAAAATGATTCATGACAAAATTCTAACTAAAGTTAGGAAAGGAATTCCGTAGGACGAGGCAGTAAGTAAGTAGATTAGTTCTTGGTGGATGGTGAATAGAATCTCGTGAATACTAGACCATTCTTTATTTTTTAGTTTATATTATGATTTACTTTAAATCTGACACAATTGTGGATCTAAAATGTAAGGTAAGGTAAATGGATTTCTGGGAATTTCTAAATTGGAGCAAGTTTACAAACTATTTTTATATCCCAGAAGATGAGATGGCAATTTTTGCAATCTAGATCTAGACGGCCAGCTCTGACCTAATTACAGGCAAAATACTACAAGAGTTACGAACTAAGGCCACATACACTTTAAAAGCAATTACGCAAATCTTTAACGTTGTTTTGAGAACTTGACATTTTCCTAATGAATAAAAGATAGCTCAAATAATGATTTTAGAACCTGGAAAACCTCCAACTGAAATTACCTCATACAGACCGATTAGCCTGCTATCGGTTATATGAAAAGTCTTTGAAAAAATATTTGTAAAGCGAATAAATGCAATAATAAAGGATAAACAACCAATACTTGACCACCAGTTTGGATTCAGGAAAAGCCATGGAATAATAGAGCAGGCGCACAGAATCGTCAAATAAAATAAATAAAGATCTAAACAACAAGAGATATTGTTCCACTGCCTTATATATGAGGTCCTAAAATCATACCTAACAGGCAGACATGTTCTTGTTGAACGCCACCAGGAGTACACTGATTTGTACTCGGTGCACTCCGGAGTACCACAGGGTAGTGTACCGGGTCCTATACTATATCCTTGATATACCGCGAACATGGCCAGAACTACATCGACAACAGTAGCTACATACGCAAGTGACACTGCAGTATTGTCATCCCATCACAACCCTGATATAGCTTCAACAAATCTGCAAAGTTACATAAACAAAATGGCTAAAATTATGACGGATAGAGGTAAATTCAACTATGTCGGTACATATTACATTTACAATGAGAAAAGAGAATTGTCCTTCCATCACATTCAACGACCAATCCCTTGAGCATGTAGAACACGTGAAATATTTAGGAATGCATTTGGACAGGAGGATGACGTGGCAAAAGCATATAATGACTAAAAGGAAGCAACTGGGCCTCCAATACAGCAGGTTATATTGGATGTTGGGAAGAAAGTCACAACTAACAACAACCAATAAGCTACTTGTGTATAAGACCATCCTACAACTGATATGGACTTATGACCTGCAATTCAAATATTGACATAATGCAACGTTTTGAGAACAAAGTGCTTCGTTCGGCAGTGAACGCGCCATCGTACGTACCTAACTCTGTTATATGCAGTAACTTAAATATATAATCCGTTAGGGAAGTTATCAGCAAGTTCAGTAAATCCTACAGAGAAAGAACTTTAGTACATCCAAACACATTAGCCAAAAAACTCTAAACAGAAACTCATGACTCGATTTGATTAAGTAATACTTAGTTCTTAGTCTTTGCTCAGTTGTGTACATGTGTGTAAATACATATGTAAATTTTATATTGGGAATACCCTATGGGTACCCGTACATGTCTCCAAACATCAAACCAATGTACTTAATGTCCTACTAAATAGGACGGATTGTATAGAAATCAGGGAGATAAATGAAAAAATCTAGACTTTGTTAATAAATTCTAGATTATATATGTACATTTTTATTTTTGGCCGGTCTTCAGAGGTTCACCTCCGGTTCTGGGGAGATTTGTAGTGTCTGTGTCCGTCTGATGGAGGTGACCGCTCATGAAAGGCTGTTTTACATAGAAAAGAGTTTCGAATATTTGGGTTCCAAGGAAATTGTCCGGTTAAGGGAGGTGTCTGCTTGTTAGGTATGTCCACCAAGAGAGGTTTCACTGTATAAAGTTCTATATACGAATTTTATCGACGGTCAGAACCGTGATACATTGTAGAATCTCACACCTATTGCAATACAAATATCAATTTTCCCAATCAGAATTAAAAATCGAAAGTTACAAGGCACATGCATGTAAGTCCTACACGTACATCCGAGATTCGCCCCAATCTCTACCCAATTGTCCAGGCATTCGAGCTAGCGAACGAACGAAACTCCGGTCATTCCGGTTTTTATACCCGACAACATACCCACTCTAACCCGAGTCTGCAGCTCGATCGCTCGCCGGGCCATCCTGAAATTGGCATTCCAAAGTTCGCGATGCAATCGATTGCATGCTTCCTAAAGATCAATACCTGCAAATTTGTGTGCGTAAGCTTACGTTTCGTTCGGAAAACTCATTTCGATCCCCTTCAAATCTAATACGTCGCAGAGTTTATAATAAGAAAGCTGATCTATTTCTTTGACGAGATAAAAGGAAAGTTCTGTTGAAGCTGCTGGTTAGCGATGAAATCGTCTTTCCTAAAGTCCCGTATCCGTTTATGTTTGCGCCGGAAAAGTACTTCCACGTGAATTATTTAAGGAAATGTATTTTCTATGATTAGATTCCGTTAAAGTTTTCTTAAGTAAGATTTTGTTTTAGAAATACTTCTTCTAAGGATAGTTACATGGATGTGAATTGGTGGATCAGTTTGAAAATCCTATTAATGGCAATAGAAATTATAAATTAAGTACAGCTGGTAATCTTCGATCTCAAGGATCTAAACATATTTCGCAATTTGAGAGAACTTTTAAAAATAAACAAAGTTTTTGTTTATTTTTAAAAAGTTCTCCGAAGAATAGTTATTTAGATGTCGTCATCATAGCAGTAAAATTGCGGTATTAACACTTCTAGTTTTTTGTAAATCTGACACAACTAAAATTTCCTTGAAAGTATCTTTAAATATAACCAGTGCTTTTGAAAGTATTAAAGATGATCCTCAAGTATAGATTTACTTAGTTATTTATGATCTGAGCCAAACTTGACGTACAAGGAGAAGGTAAGGTAATCGGATTTTTGTAATTTTTGATATTTATGGTACGTGCAGTTTGGACCTTAAATAAGAATATTTTGGAGTAGTTCGACGCAACGTTCATAAATTACCGAGATAATCGATGTTGAAGTTTCACCCACCATTTAAATCCACTAGATATAATACGATTGTCAACTGGACTCGTGGCCTAGTCGACATCATTTTGATGCGATACTCACGAGATCGCTGGTTCGAGTCTCGTCACGGCACATTTCCTTTTCTTTCATTCAAAACGCACCATATGTTTTTTCATTCTTCTTCTCATGAACAAACGAAATATATGAACTATATGCAGGAACATTCTTCAAGTACATCATTAAAATGCACAATCGGTTGATAAACAATATTCATTTTGAACTAACTTAACAATAAGGTAATAAGGTAATAATAATAAAAAATGTTGCTCCCCGTGTTTCTATTGTAACTACCATTCTGGCTCGTGCCACACTGCGTAAAATGTCGCATACTAGATATAAAATAATAGAAATTTTCATTTCCTACCTGACTCCGTTCGTTTTTTTTAAGAAACCTTATTGTTAATTCAAAATGAATATTGTTTATCAACCGAATATGCATTTTAATGAAGTACTTGAAGAATGTTCCTGCATATAGTTAATATATTCCGTTTGTTCATAATTTTGATATGAGAAGAAGAATGAAAAAAACATATGATATCGACTAGGCCACGAGTCCAGTTGACAATCGTATTATATCTAGTGGATTTAAATGGTGGGTGAAACTTCAACATCGATTATCTCGGTAATTTATGAACGTTGCGTCGAACTACTCCAAAATATTATTCTTTAAGGACCAAACTACACGCACCATAAATATAAAAAATTACAAAAATCCGATTACCTTGCCTTCTCCTTGTTAGATTTAGATTAGCTAAATCAGATTTGATGAAAAAATTACTAAAATTTCGCTCCTATTTTGAGAATTACAATCCTACAAAAATTTAGCAAACACGCACAAGACAAAGAGCATTTACAAATAATTCTATATCCCATTCCAATCTCCTATTTTACTTCTTTATATAGTTGCTTTAAATACACACACTACATGCATAGTAAAATGCAACAACTTAGATAAGAGTTTGTAACGTTAACGTAGAAATAAATGGCCTCGGAATCATCGTTTTACTTTTGGCGAACAGATTACTAAAGTAATTAAACGTAACGGAGAGAATTTTCCGCTTCTTTCCGGACGTCCCTATTTAAGATACAAAAAATAAACTTTGAATAGGAGTAATTTACATTTAGCTTCTGTGTTACTTTAAAATTAATGTTTGTTCCGCACAGTACTTGTTTTTAATTGCTTGCTATTAACCGAGCAATTTGTATTTTAGATGTCCTTTATTGAATTGTGGGCGTTTCGGAATTGTATTCTGCAAAATTTTGGTATTCGGAGGTCAACGAGGGAAAATTAAATAGAAATGAATTGAATCAGGAATTAGATTGAAAATAAATTTGGAATAGAGTGCTTTAGCTGCTACCAATTTGGTTAAAGCGGAGATTTATTGAGGTTGTTGTCTTCAATGACAAATAAATAAAATATCATAAAATATGTTTGCGGTTAACTTGTGCTACGAAACTTTCAAAATTTAAATTGGGGAAGACCAAATGAAATTTAAAGAATTTTAATTAATATTCGTTAGAATTAATATCGAATAAAAGAAAATAAATTATGTTAGATTTCGAGCGACAACTCCACCCCTTGGAATTTCAATTTTGGGAAACAATAAACATAATTAAGTGGTATGCAAGAAAAATAAAGCGAAGCACATTTTAAATACGTATAAAAAATAATGAAAAGAAGACCGACTTAATGAGTGTGTTTGTCAAGAAAATTCCTTAACAGACGAAAATTACTTTAGGGTAGAATCTGACGAAATATGAAAACAAATTTTTGGGAAAACATGTTTTTAATTCTAAAGTTCTTAGGAGACCCTGGAGTTATCATTAAATATATGAATGAGGCTTTGTTCGTGTTTAATATAGCGACAAAAATGATTTATTTAGTTTTTCTTGCATAATTAAATAAGATGAAAATATTTTCGTTTTCTCCCGATTTTAACTTCCTTATGATTAAATTGTTGAGTTTCTTGTTCGCTGCGTAAATAAGTAATTCAATTTCAACCTCAACGATGTCAATATCCAAAGAGGCTGTGGTATCTGAAACGCCTAAAATCCGCTAACAAAATCATCACCTTACATGAAGTACATACGTTCGAAATTCAAGTATCCTCGATTCGAGTATTCTTCGATTTCTTTCGCTGGATTAGTTCAGACACCTGCGTATGTAGGTACGTTGCGTTTTAGCGACGGCGAAATTTCGAGCAGATGTTGGCAATAATCTCGAAAGCCTTAAAGGCGAAATGCGGGCTTGTCCAACGTTCGGTGAATATGCAAATTTGATTGACTAATAAATTTTATAACCGCGAAGACCCTTCTGTTATTCGTAAGTACGTAATATTCGAGAGGATCTGCAAAGAGGTTTTAGTAGCCACAAAAAGAAATCGTCTGGAGGACGGTTTGCATGTGAATCGACGAAATCAGAACTGAATAGACGAAGACTATCCAGGAAATCTAAATCTTAATATATCGGTAATGTAAGTTTGATTTCAGTACTTAATGATGTAGGAGAATGAATGGCAATGAAGGAGAAATTTAAATGTCAATAAAACTTTCGAATTTGCTCCCAGCTCACGACGCGCATTGAAGAAGAAAATTGGAAAGAAGTTTGGGGTATCGACAGTTTGGTCTCTTTTAATACACTTATGGGGTGGCACCCACAGTAGAATCATCCTGCTGATTTTGAATGGATAGCTCAGATTTTATTCAATTTTCCAAACCTATACTTGCAGGATTTTGGAGGTTTCAATATGATTTCTAAGCAAGATGTTTGTCGAAGTGGTAGTCATGCTTCTTTTGGAGATGTGTATACCTTCTAAAAGCTCTAGTATTAGGAAACTTGTAAATAAGTAAACATTTAGAGGTGGAAACTTATCTAAGGGCGATTTCGAGCTACATAATACCATATTGCAAACTTGTAAAGTAACAGTTTCTTATCTACGTTTATTTCTCAATCGTAATGGTAGTATAAAATTTATCAATCACTTAGGTTTGCACCTACAGGGGCAGGAACTTTGTATGTTACCATGCGTTCCTAAAATCGATACATTATTTTACTTAAATGCTCCTTAAGGTGTGCTCAAGGCTAGGAAAACTCACATTGTAAGTCCTGAAATTACACATTAATTCTATCGTAATCGCACTTTCCACATCGGAATTCCACAATAAATTAAATCTAATTTTCCGCTATGATATTGCGAAATTGGAAATTACTGAGATTGCACGAAATGTAAATTTCGTTGCAGGTCGCCGTAGTACATAAAGGCACATCACAGACATAGTTAGGCACCTAACGATTAATTATATTTTACAATTGGCTCGGACAGCCCTAAATTACGGCACTAATTAAGATTTAGTGAGATTTACGGTTCGGTCTCATTAAATATTCCAGGACTCCTGGATAATTGTGAAATATATTCGAATGTTTAATATTCGCAGATAATGCCGACTTAATAAGCTTTCGAATAAAATTGATAAAAACAATAGTTAATTATAGCGATGTATACTTGTTAAAGTCTTATTACAAAACAATCTAGAAGTATTATTCTAAATGCAACGCCTTTTTTATCATTATTATAACAGGAATATTTTTTACGATCTACCAAGCATTTTCCCGCTTGAGTGAGAATATATCGGGTGTATAAGTTGAAAATGAGAAATTTAGAAGGGATGGCGTTAGTTGTACTGGACAGCTCAGAACCATACCGAAAATACTTGCATGGCAATGCTTCGTCGAATGGCTTTAGTTGTCAGTATGTGTCAATTCGTCGAAATGTACGCATTCTAATTTTTTCTCTGTTCAAGCATGCGTGCGAAAACAACAGGATTTGAAGGAAGTCTTGCTTTTCTCCTTCAATTCGAAAAAGTGCTGCTGAAAATCATCGAACGTTGTCGGAAGTTTACGGCGAGCATACTCCGTCGTTGAAAAACATGCTAGTTCTGGTTTCGACGCTATTAAAGTGGTAATTTTGACACTGAAGACAAGGAACGGCCTGGCCAAAACGTTTGAAGACGAAGAATTGGAGACATTACTCACTGAAGACTCGTGCCAAAACGCAAAAAGAGCTTGCAGAGTTGTTGGGAGTGGGTATAAGCAGCAATTTCCAAACGCCTGAAAGCAAGGAAACTGGATGCCATGTAAGTTGAAGCTTCGCGAAGTCGAAAAGCAATTTTACATTTTCACTTCTTGAACGTCACAAAAGAAAGTTATTTCTGCATCGAGTGGTAACAAGGGACGAAAAATGGATCCATTATGACAACCGTAAACGCAGGAAATCATATGCACGGTGCAGGAGCTTAAATGTGAAAGCATGTACACACATTACAAGACAGAGAAAGCCTATGATTGTAGTACATGGAAACCTCAATCAGTGGCGCTGTATAAACTTCTAGAGAACTTTCTATTTTCTAGTCATTTGATTGGCAGTGATATTTTATGACTCATGTTATCACGTTTATAACAATCCGTAATCGTTTGGGATAAGAAACTTATTTAAAGTTTAAAAGGTATGATATTCTGCAAATACTAAATAATTCACTGAATTGACTTTTGTTGTATTCTTTATATTCTTTTCTGTTTAAGAGAAAAATGCCTTATCGTACATCCCGGCATTCATTTCCAGATCCAGTAAAAAATACAGATCTATTTAAACTGTGGAATGAAGCGTGTGATAATAAAGTATTATCAGAAATGTCCAATCAAGCCATATTCAAATCCAGAAAGATATGTCATAGACATTTTAAACAAGATGGTATATCTTCGAACATGTACTTGAAGAAAGGTTCCATTCCTAATTGAAACCAATACTGGAAACTTTGTTTTTATCGATCACTAATAGAAGCGCAGTCAATTACCTTTTTATATTTTGGAAAAGTTACCGATCAATTTTTATGGACAACAACAATTTAACGAACATATGTTAAACTATTATTTATAATTTTATATTTCTATACGGATACTTTTAAAATATTTTAGTTTAATATAAGTGTGACAAATTGTTGAAAGTACTGAAGATTTATATTTAAAATTTGCCGCGTTTAAAATTAATACATGAAAGCCTCGTTAGATGACGCTTTACTTGCTGACAAAACGGAGACAGTAGCTACCTATCTATCCTAAGCTTAAGTTATCTATGATCATATGTAAAGCGCAACTATCACGGGACAGTTGTACCGTCAACGACTGATTCGTTTGAAGAGAGCATTGGTAGAAAAACGACTAGAATATTCGTCTAGATACGAGTGCGTAATTTTCCATCATGATAATGCTGTTGCACCGGTTAAAAGCTATTTATAAAACTATGAATGGGAAGTCTTATCGCATCCGCAGTATCCACCAGATCTGGCCCGTTCTGATTTTCATTTGTTTCGGTCAATGCAAAATACTCTTTCGGGAATACGGTTTACTTGAACTCAAGGTAATTAAAAATTGGCTTGATTTTTCTTGGTCTCAAAAGATGAACCGTTTTCTTGGCAAGGTATCCATAAATTACCAGAGAGATGGCAGGAAGTTATAGATTCTCATGGACAATACTTTGAATAATGTACTCATTGATGTGTAGTTGAAATAAAGCCATATTTTTGCAAAAACAATCCCTTATTTTAAAGGTATAGACACTTTAAAAAAATAATAAAAAACAGGGTTCTGTTTTTATGTCCGTTTATTTAGGCAGATAAATTAATACATTTGCAATATCAATATAAAGACGGTAATAAAAATACATATTATTCTTATGTATAAGCAACAAAAAATGTATGTTTAATTCTCTATGTTCTCATAACCGGCAAAACGTTTGCTGTTTTTGCTGTATTTTACATTTTATTATTTAAAGTCTATTCAAATTGTAACTGGTTTTTCTGCAGTAAGACGAACAAACTGATGAACATCGTCACTAGTCTGGGCACATAGCGGTAATTCCGAAATAAGTTACGACGGCGTACATTTACACTGAACTACTCGCTCGATAGTAATTAATATTGATTAATTAAATGTATATATATATATATATATATATATTTTCGTGACCTTTTATACTTATCTTATATGATAGAGATCTACCACTAATAGGTCAATAAAACAAGGCTGGTTTGAACGATAGTTATATTTTCAGAACGTTTACAAACGTTTTCGGAACACCTTCGTCAGTGAAAATATAACTAGATAAATATATAAACAAACTTTTGTTTTTTATTTGGGACTATCAACAAAATAACTAGTGACTAGGATTTCTTGATATAGAGGATGTGTAAACAACTTTTATATATATATAAATTATAAAAACTAAATTAATGTGTAAACATACATGCAAATTAAGTAAAACCTTATATCAAAAAATCTTTGTCGAAACCTTAACAATTCTGTTCAAGGACTAGGGAAAACCAAATTCAAGAACCTAGCCAAAGGTTTCCTTCTTAAGAAATGCAAATGTCATTTTAACAAATTGCTATATACATTACTTAAATTTTGAATATCGGTCCTGAAATTAATAGTTTTAGTGTCTTTCTGTATATTTATCATTTCATATATAATGATTTTGGTGCAATGACCGCTGTAACAAAGCATTACAAAGATCTTGGGCATTACTTTGATTTTGAAAACACAATTATATTAAAAACAGAGAATAATTATAAAAAAAGACTAATATATGAAATGATAAATATACAGAAAGACATTAAAACTATTAATTTCAGGACCGATATTCAAAATTTAAGTAATGTATATAGCAATTTGTTAAAATGACATTTGCATTTCTTAAGAAGGAAACCTTTGGCTAGGTTTTTGAATTTGGTTTTCCCTAGTCCTTGAACAGAATTGTTAAGGTTTCGACAAAGATTTTTGATATAAGGTTTTACTTAATTTGCATGTATGTTTACACATTAATTTAGTTTTTATAATTTATATATATATAAAAGTTGTTTACACATCCTCTATATCAAGAAATCCTAGTCACTAGTTATTTTGTTGATAGTCCCAAATAAGAAACAAAAGTTTGTTTATATATTTATCTAGTTATATTTTCACTGACGAAGGTGTTCCGAAAACGTTTGTAAACGTTCTGAAAATATAACTATCGTTCAAACCAGCCTTGTTTTATTGACCTATTAGTGGTAGATCTCTATCATATAAGATTGATTAATTAATTAATAATTCTAAAGGATCCGGATACATTGAGTTACTTACAAACGTTTTGAGTCCTGTTTACCACTGATTACGTCAATTATATAATAAAAACAATTATTTAACAGAACATATTTCCATATCGAAAGAAATAAGTATTTAATCGGTCAAGAAAAACATATTTAGTTACTTGAAAACGAAATCAACCAATAAATCAGTTAGTAATGTCATGACTAAAGCCCTAAATATATGCAATCTATAGCTATGCCTTCTTTCTTATCGATAACTATCGACAATAACGACTGTGAGTCTATTAAAGAAGCTTATTGAAGTCGTATAGGGACTAGTTAGTTCTTCATGTTTCTAAATACCTTTTGGTGAATGCTAGCCTCTACAGAACCTGTGTGCTGCCTTTTCAGGATATCCCTTCCAAAACTGGTATGTGCAAAAATGGAAAATGCCCAGAAGATTGGCTCGTTGAAAGTCAGTAATTTTTGCTGTAACCGTCACTCATTGATGCAGTGGAACGTGTTCACTGTCTTTCTACACTCCAAGACTTGTATTAGAAGTTCGACTGGTTTTGTTTTATAGTGTACTATATTCAGTTATCTGCACAGATAATTACATATTTTTAATATATATTTTCATTCGATTTAGTTTGTTAACGTTCCAATCTTGGATTTTGTGATAAGGTTTTGGTTCCCTGAGCTTTAGAGTGACTAGAAACTTATTTTAACAACATTAAACTTTAACTTTCCATTTTCTGTTATATGAAATCCTAATACCGATTCTTTTTCTCAGATATTCAACTCCTCCATAAGCGAAATCCAAAGTTCAAGGGCTAGTAAGGAAGTTTTAGGTATGTATTCTCAAAATTAAATAAGTTAGTAACGTTCAGACGAGATCCATAAAACTCCTAATGGATAAGTTAGATCGGACCGCTCTCCTTGCCTTTTGCAATGCTTTCGTACACATTAATATAAAGGCACCGAATACACAAAACAACAATAACAATCCAAGCGTAATTATGCAAATCGTTTCCTTTTCAAAGGCGACAATAATAAGCGACAAGCGAACGGAGCAAACGAGCAACGACGGCAGATGTTTGCGCATTTGATTGACTCGTAAAATTGCATAGAAACCGGTGTCGTCAGATAAAGGAATATTATTTCCGGCGAGCGGTCATAAACTCAACTTCAATTCGCAAACGGTTCCGCATTTTTCATTATGCAAATCTCATCTTTTTATGGTAGGATGGAAGGAAGAATGGGGTAGGCGGGGGCGTATTTCCGGCTGCAAGAATGGGTATCCTACCGCTCTCCGAGTACACTTGACGGCGGCGGAATAATTAAAAACGGGATTAAACGATTAAAATTATAATTAGATGAGTTTAAAATAAACATACATCAACGTTATAGCAATCGATATTTCGTCCGCGGCAAGAATATGTTCGGGAATTTACGCTTTGAAGGTTTAGGATCCCGAGTTTTTTCAGTTCAGAAATTTCGCATCGGCAACGCGGACAAAACAAAAGTTTATACCTTGTTAGTGATATTAGACCAATTTGTTTTTTAAGACGCAACTTTCCTGAGCTAAGGCACTTGGAGATTGAGTTTTCAAGTTTTTCCTGCATATACACAAAGGAGAGATTTATAAACTTACAGCCAGCTTGTTATTTGTTGTAAACAACGTAAGTAGTATTGTGTAAACAAGGAATTTTCAAATCTAATTAGGACACCAATAAATACGTAAACATATGTCTAATGCAGTAATGATAGTTGAAAAAGTTATAAAATCGTAATATCCGACGTTTCTTTTCGTGTAATTTGTTTATCGTTGTTGCGTCATGCATGCAAATATGGATGAGAGTTGTTTCTATAATTTTCCTTAATTGATTTTTAGATCTCAAGCTCTTTCAATCTGTTACCACCCTCTGCTTTTTGGGTCCATGTTAACCGTCAACTGGTAACATGAAATATTAGTACGCTATAGGTAACACACGTATATGAGTCGTTGGTTGAGGCTTCTTTATTTTTATACAGGTCTTTTGAAGAAAAAGTTCGTGAGTAAAATTTGCTTATTACAATATACATTTATTGAACATATTTGAGTATATACAAATTTTTCTCTTCATTCACTTGAGTAATAAAATATCAAAATCAACCTACTACTAAATGAAAATATTAATCAAGAAATGTAAAAATCTATTATTTGAATTTTATAAACATATTCATGAATACTAAAATTAAAAGATAAAAACTATTGTGTAAAAAAATATATAAGAATGTAAAAATGAACACATAAAAATAATTAATTTCTGACTGGAACACTAAACAATGTGGATTATCACACTTGATGCATTTATAGGGCGTTTGTCTTCTTTTCTCAGAAGAGCATTTTTTTCTTCGGAAGTTTGTCTGATATTTCTGTAGAGCTTGAAGCATTTTGTTCTTCCAATCCAAGAATATCCTTTATAAGTTTTTCTTTGTCTGACTGTCTGGATAATTTGGAATTGACAATCGCCGTTGAAGCTGTTTTCTTACGAGGCAACTTGCCAACGAATGTATAAAGTCAAAGCGGTTTACTACTGACGTCTACTCAAAACTTGCAGAAATAATACTAGAATTGACTAGCCTCACAGCTATCGTATTATAAAATAATGTTAGTGGCCATCGTCTTCATCTCCTCTCTTTGGTGAGTAATTCCAGATTATTTTGTCTAGATTATCTACACCCGATTTTGTTGAATTATATAAGCTTACAATTTCTGGTTTATTGTTGGATTGATGTGCATACTTCGAATTGTGCATTGAGGATATCAAATTCACCGCTCTGTTTGGTTTGGTGACAAATGAAATGACATCTTTGGTGAAGCCATAGAAAGTCGACCTCAAAGTTACTTTTCTATTTGCAATTCAGGAGGAATTTCGCTCTTATTGCTTCGCATTGTGCCAAAATATATTAGATTAATTTTTCTCAATTTATCAGCTACTTGGATTGAAGAGAACCAATTATCTCCCGTGATTTGAATTTGCTATTGGTTTACAAAGGCGAATTACATTTTGTGTTGGTTTTACTTCGTTTTTGTTCTTCTTGAGAATGTGAATCCGTCACTATCTTTGCCTAAATATAGATAAGCATTATATATGTAAATAAGATGTGTGAGCGTCTGTCAAGCACATAATTGTTAACGCATGTTTTGCCGGTTGATTCGGCATAGTTATTCTACTCATTCACTCTCTCTCACACTCTTCCTCTAAAACCTACAAGCCTTTTGTCAATACGAGCGCGGTTTCCAATTTCGAAACCATTTTGGCAGTTTATTATAAATTTATTGAATATAAATGAAATTGCAGCTGCAGGGTCAGACTTTCTTCTTTGTTACCTTGTACCACCATCATCAAACCTTAACGCCAATAGTAATGTGAGGCATCTTTTCAATGACATCACGCCTCCAAAAATTGGTCGTCCAGAAGGCTCAGTTGAGAATAGGGAAGCTAGATCTTTTCTTCCTGATTTGAATATGGAACAAAGCATCAAAACGCCAATTAGGCTTTCAATTTCGATAATATCAGTATCCTTAAGATTTGGAGAATTTTCGTCTTTTATTTTCACCGTCATTAGTTTATGCTTTTGATTGGTGAATTGAACAATTTGACTAACTATATCATTGTCAAACAGAATACGCCAAACTTCTTCAATGGTAAGCTTTTTTCAAGTGCTTTTGGTGTTGCTTGTAAGGCAGGATGTTTCATTTTCATTTTTACGTCTTGCTTTTGTATTTTCTGGCTTAGCTGACCTCCAAGTGAAACATTTGTTTTTACCATAATAGTATTTTGGCACCACATTAATATGTGACGATGAAGCTTCATTGGATGCTCCAGGATATACTTCTAGGCCCGAATCAAGCGCACTGAGACTTATAGTTACCACATCACTTTCACTATGTCTATTGTCCAGAACAAATGATTCACAATCCTGAATATCTAATATATCTATTTCAGAAACAGTGTCACGATCCGAGCGTTCTAAATGATCAATATCATTATGAGAATCATCAGAATCAAATTCTGCATCACTCGATTCTGGCGGTTGTTCCGGAATTAGCATCGCCATTATTTTTTTGTTCGCGCCTAAATTCCTCAAATTTTATAATGTGAAAACCGACTTCGCGTAAATCAGAATGATGCAGCGTGCATTAAGATCACCTAACTGCTAGATATGTCTAATTCTCTTTTACGTTCAGACCGAACAAATGGCGAAGCACCTGCCCAAATAGCTAAACGATACACATGTATCATGGTAAAGAAACTAACATACAAGAAATTATCGAACGGAAAATATTATTTCCCGATGCTACTAACAATACAAAACGCGCAATCAATTACTTCGTCATAAACCTGAAATGCCCCAGATTCTACGCTCCATTCATATTCATACCCCTGAATTTTTCTCTCGACTCTCGAACGCTATCCTCACGCTTCGAGCGACTACATCCGACGCTCCGATGCAATATCGTCGCTGTTTATGCGTCCGGCTATTCACATGAACGATCGAACTGTGTTGTAGGTACGTGATTGATGAGAAGCCATCGGCGAATCGACATACGGTACAACAACGCCGCAATTTCTGAGCGCGCGTTACCCCCGGCCGGGCGTCCTTTCAGTGATCTCTGATCGTTGTTTGCGGTGAATGCGCCCGGTTCCTTCACCAGGATTGAGTTTGCCAGACCACCGATCTTGCGGCCGAATTACACTTGTAAATCAAGACGGCAAAGCCCCGGATGCACTGTACGCCACCACCGACCGGACCGCTCGAAGTTACTGCGCCGGAAAACGTTAAAGTCGGGCGGTACCCGGTGGGAAGTTTAGAGGGAAAAAATGGCAGAAGAAGAATTCTGCGGTTAAAAGCACGGCGGACGCCCGTACGTGCTGAACAATGTTCGTGTCGGAATAGGTTTAGCATTATATGGGCATGCTTTCAATTCGTTTTCTTATGCCCACTTATTTATCGTACGTACAGGATCCAGCATTTCTAAGTTTCCAATCTGGAAAGGAAACTCTTAATCGTAGATTAGTCAATTGTATTACCAACCCGTTAAATCTAATCGTTGCACGTTTCATGCATCGATCGTTTTAAGGGTTGCCTTTTTTTATTTGCATACTCAACTAAATTAAAGCAATGGTCGAAGAAGCTAAGGAAAGGTCATGGGAAGAATTTGGGGAAACGATGGAACGTGATGCTGCCGGAAATAAAAAATTCTTCTATAAAGTCTTAAAGATACTACGGAAAGGAAAGACAGAAAAAAGTAAACGTATTAAAACAAAAGAAGGAAGATTGGTGACAGGTGAAGAAGAAATACTAAAAAGATGGAAGGAGTATTTTGAGGAAATACTGACCATAGACCAAACAAATATAAAGATAGAAAAGCTCCATCATACCTGATACCCTACCGCAAACGTATACATCAACGAGGAAGTTACTATCAAAATAGAGGAAGTAGCTCAGGCTGTGCAAAAGTTAAAAGGTTAAAAGGAGGAAAAGGGACATGATAGTATAAGTACTGGAATGTTCAAGAATCTGGGAAGTGATGGATTAGAAGTAGTAACAGAACTGCTCAATAAGGTATGGAAAGATGAAAAAATACCAAAGGACTGGGAGCTGGGGATATTGATGCCAGTCTACGAAAAAGGAGATAGAAGGGATTGCACGAACTACACAGGAATAATCATTACCTGCATATTAGCGAAGATATACGAAAGGATACTAGGAAGAAGATTGGATAAAACAATGGAAATGCAATTGGAAGACTCGCAATGTGGTTTCAGGAAAGGAAGAGGAGTGTAAGATCACATGTTTACGATTAAGCAACTGATATACCAGTGAAAAGATATTAGTGGCCTTCATCGACTTACAAAAAGCTTTCGATAGCATACCTAGACGATTAGTGTGGAACAGCCTGAAAAGAAGAGGAATTGGCAATAAATTACGAACTGTATTAAGAGCATGTATACAACTACCAGAAATTATGTGAGAACTCGTAATTCACAGTCGGAGGAGTTCATCACTAAAGAGGGTTTAACGACAAGGAGGGGTCCAGCATTGTTTAACGTAGTCATAGACGATGTAGTGAAGGAAATAAAAGGAAAAACTAAGAAGCTAAAAGTGGGATATACACCTAGAAGCTTGAGATCAGTAGAGATATCGAAAAGTGCATTTGCAGATGATCTGCTTATTTATGCAAAAAATGAGCAGGAATGAGGAACAGGTGGATACATATAAATATTTAGGAGTGAAGATACAAAAGATCGGGAAAAGTGATGCAAAGATAAGTGATAGACTGGTAAGTGCAGCAAACCTATATTACTCCTTGGACAATACATTTATTAGGAAAAAAAGGAAATATCTCGGAAAACAAAAATGACAGTCTACATCACAATCTTCAAACCAATTCTAACGTATGGATGGAAGCTTAAAAACAGTGACAGGGGCACTCACAGGCCACTATACCTGTAACAAGTACCTTCACAAAATGGGCTTATCCAACACGGACACTTGCAGATTCTGCGGTGAAGAAGAGGAGTCAATGGAACACTTGATCACTAACTGTGGGGCACTAGGCCACAGGAGATATAGACTACTACATGCATATACGCTGAGTGAGGAGGACCTATTTACACTCCCATTGAAGGAGCTGATCCTGTTCCTCAGCGTATTAAATAAATAAATAAAACAAACAAGAAGAAGCACAATAGATCAACGTGGTCGCAGTGCAAAGGGCCATTTTGGGCCAGACCCCACCTCATTACAATACAATACAATACAACGCATGGATGTGAAAGATGGGTAGTAATAAAACAAGTGGCAAATACAATACAAGCAATTGAAATGAAATATTAAAGAGGGGTAAGAGGTATAACGAGACTAGACAGATTTAGGAATGACGGAGTGAGGGAAGAGTTAGACGTGGAGCCATGAACTGAAATGGTTTGAACACCTAGTAAGGATGGATGAGGAAACAACACTGAATAAAGTATGGCAGGGAAGAGGGAGAGGCAGACCAAAGAAGACCTGGGACAAAGAAATAGTGGATAACCTCCGAGAAGGAGGTTGGAACTGGAATGAAGGAAGAACACTAGCAAAGCATAAGAAGAAATGGGCGAGAATGTTATATAGTTAGTACAAATGGACTTGTTATGTAATTAAGCTTAACTTTAACACCTAACGGTACAAATAAGGTTTAATAGGGACTGATATATGAAGACATGATACGGGAAAGAGTCAGTAAAGAAGATTACAATAGTTATTGTAAGATACTAAGTATTAAAATACAATGGGAAAAACGAAAGGCTAATTCGGAGTACATAAATCATTCGATAGATAAAGTTGGTGCAACGTGGCAACTAGTGGGAGAATTCATAGGAAGATGAACATACATACATGATGTATTCAATATAAACAACATTATAATAGTGAAGGAAGCACAAAAAACTATAAATTAACTAATATTAACAGAGAATTAGTACAGATGTGCATCTTTGTTTTTCACAAAAGCAAAAATCAGTACTCAGAAGGAATGTTGCAAGAATAAGGCAGAATTTCACTTCGTCATTTCAAGAGCTAATAGGCGATAACACGAAACACGACAATATTAAGTTGTTATTCAATAACTCGTATATCGCAAATATCATTTCGTTGATGTGGATGCTTTATCACGTTTGGAATCACGTTCATTATTCGTTGACCTTTAAAGGCGTTTATGATATTAATTTTCCTCCTTTCACGTTCGATCCGATTTCTGAATTTATTCTTCCTCTCCGAAAGCCGTCGTTTGTTATCTAACCGGGAACAATTTCCACTCGCCCGCCGCATCGGCGCGAACACGTCGAAGATGCTTTTGCTGCAGGTTTTAATGAGAGTTTACGCCGCTATCCTCTTCCTCCCCTTTTGGAAAATGCCTAATCGAAGTTCGACCTCGGCGTTACGTTCGCAGCACGAACTCTTATCTCTCCACGTCAAATAAAATCGAAAAACGCCAAATGGGTTAATTACTTACGCGAAAGGCTTTTATCTAAGCTTGTAGGGTGGATCATAGTACGCTTACGTGAAGATATTTTTGTGCAAGGCGCTATGCAATGCACGACGACGATGCGCAGTATAAATTTCAAAGTTCCAAGTTCAAGTAAGTTTAAAATTATAGGATGCGGGAATATGCAGCACGCGATAATGTCGTAATCATGTTCATAATATCGGGTAAGGTGGAAGGGTATTGGTCTGGGACGATTCCGAATTTGGATGATAGGCAGATTTTACAACATTGATCTTCTGCTGAAGCGTATTCATACAATTGTCTATTCAGCAGGCATGGGCAACCTTTTTTGTAGAAGCTTTATGCTGCGAGTAATCGTGAAAAATATACATTTTTGTGGTATCCTTATGATTCATTATGAATTAAGTTTAGACGGGCCGTGCTAATATGCAACGAAAGAATTCAGTAGCGGGCCGGGCAAATCTTACTCGAGGCCGCATGTGGCCCGCGGGCCGGAGGTTGCCCATCTATAGTCTATTGAATAAGTTTTCAGCACCTGGAACAGTTGTGATCGCAATTTCCCACAACGAATATAATTGGTTTTCTAGGGTAGAAAGGAAGTCAACTGTCATAGTAAGAAAAGGGTTGTAGCTTACATAAAATCTGTAAATCCCCAAATATCGAACGATTATATGCCCGATATCGAAGGCTAGAACCAAAATATAGATTTCTTGAAAGGTCTCTATCGCTTTCTATGTAATAGGTATCTATTTAAAAAACAGTTTGGACCGCTTTTTGTAGTAATATGATGTTTAGAAAAAACTCGCCGTATAATAACTTTAATTAGCTATATTTGATTTTTAGGATTCTAAATGTACATGGAACGTAATAGTTCCGATTACAAAAGCAATGTGAATCGTCTCTAATACTAATAATATATATCAATATTTGTGTACCGATATTTATTGAGAGAGCTTCCAGAAATCACAACTATGAAATCTCCTTAATTCCTTCAGGCAACAAAATTCTGCTATGTAATTTAAACGAAATAAAAAAAAGGATCTGACTTCTGTAAAAATAAGTAAATAACGCAACACTTTAATGCACATCTAGATCTACAAAATGAACAAAATCAATCACCAGAAATCTGGTTAAGAGAATATAGAAATTCTTAGTTGTAAAAATATTTTGATTTCGGCTTAAATTCACAGAAGCAACCATAAAATGAATTCAATCCAGTTCTTGTATGGGGCAATCTGCTTGTGAATGGAGTTCTACTTTCAATTACCGCGTCGCTATTTGGCCAATCCGCAATCGTAGTCAGTCAAATATTTTTTAAATCCAACCCTTCACTGGCACTCGTATTTACAAATGTACTGTTTGCGCCAGTCCACGAGCCTATTTATTCAAACATTAATCTGAAAACTAGCAAATGAAAGCTTTTTCTCCGTTTCTCTTTTTATGGTAATCGCACAGTTAAATTTACACATGTGCAGCATGCTTGTGTAAGCACAAATTTGAAAAAGTTTCTACTTTCTTACACTTTACAAGTTATTCCTAGCCGGTACATCCAGAAAATAAATTTCGTAATTTGTATAGTATGTAATGAACATAACGGATTGAAGCATACTCTAGTATTGAATTTTATAATTCGATCGTTCTAGCGCGAAAATATTCGTCGGATTGAAGTATGAAGGCCCTGAAAAAGTATGCAGCTTGCTTCCCAAAAATATGCACAGCTAGTAAGTTTTCTTTTTATCAACAGCAAGACCACATTTCTGTGGTTGCCATTCTAAGGGAATAACAACGAACAAATGTAAATAGAATCCCACCGAAGCGACAACCATGGTATCTAAAGCTTATGTGTGCATATATACATATGTATGTATACAGGAAGTATATAAAGTATGACCTACCTGCATTTCCGCCATCTTCCTCAATTGATCGTCCTTAGTATTGACTGTTTTTACGAGATGCATTGTTACGAAATAACCAATAAGTTCTGAAAAAACAGATGTTAGATTAATAGAACATAAATTTTGAAAAGCTCTAGTTTGAAATGCTTACAAAAATGCAGTACTTCGATAATTAAGTTGTCTTATCCAATTAAAACAAGGAAATTAAAGATTATAATTCTTAATTTCCTTATTTTACTGTATGTTAGATGTATACACATTAAAACAGTATCAACTACTATGTAGTGCAATGATATTTGGTTACTCAATTAATGGAAAATATGCTCTTGTGTAGAGCAAGTTAGTTGTTGAAATTTCAACTGCACTTTATCTGTCGTAAGAATAATTGATGTATTTCGCAAAAATTGTTACGAAAAATATGCAACAGTAAAATCTGTTTATTGCTAAATTTATTTCGATCTTGGACATTTCCTAAACATCTTCCAAATGCCAAAATCTGAATAAGTTTGAAAATTGCAGCAAGAAAAGTGTGGTTCTTCTTCTTCATGGCTATTTTAACTTTTGATGCTGCTGTTCCAAATAATGTCACAGAGCTACATCCGTGCCACTGCCTCAGATTATTCATCCACGAAATGCGTCTGCTGCATAGATTCTAGTGCTTATAAATCATTTCCAGCGTCTATTGGAAAATATCTAACATCTTAGTTTGCTATCGCGTGTGGAGAACACGTTCGATATATCAGCATATTTATTTTGACTTCTTTTTGTAAAGGCCCTCCAGAATTCAAAACCTAGACGAGTAAAAGTTACAGCGTGGTCACTATGGTTCACAAATTCTACTACTTGCATTATTTCTGTCGTCTATTACATGTAGAATAGTTGAGTGTTTGTTTGTTGCTGCCTTCCGGGAATCCTAGTTTAAATCTGCTTACTACCAAATTTATTAATTCGATTCTGGACGTTTTTCTAAGCCCATTTGAATACGCCAATTTTGAAGATCAAAAATGCAAATGACTTCTGAAAATTGCCGCTCAGCTGATTATAGTTAGATTCCAGGTTTGCAAAGTACAAAATTTGAAGTTCAAAAACGAAAAGAGCTTCTTCTCCTTCTGGTTCCTTTCCCTATCGACAGTTGGAGATCATCAATCCTATAGTATGCACTTGTTAGTTGACAACAGGTTAAATACTTCGAACAGGCTAGTCTTAACCAATTCCTCTTGCAGACAAAAACCAATACAACCAAATACATGTCACTATCGAAAGCTACACGTTATAAAAGTGTATGCATATATTTATATAATTATAGTCAACGAGGAAAACGCGAAAATAAGACACCAATAAATCCAGTCTAAGCCAGATTTTGGTTCGATTGTTACGTTCACCTGTTACAGTTTTCTGTAATTGTTACTTGTTTGCTCTCTAGCTCCAACTTTTGCCGTAGACGGCGCCCCGCTTTCGTAAGTTTTATAACGTTCAGTTCAACAGGTCGTTTTGTGTAAATAAGTTATTCCGTTTTCGTTTTTAAGTCTCGTTTGTCGAGGATGTACACGCAAATTCGACTCTGGAAAGTTAACATTATCGTTATGGGGAAGTTACGCTTTCCCAATTTTAGGTTTCAACTATCGGGCGTTGTACTATTGCTTTTCCCTCTATTGGAGGTGAGTTTTCCGTTTTGTTAATCACGATGCCGTTACATTTTCTCTTCCACGTTGTTGTCCGTCTCGATAGAGTTACCACGCCGTACGAAGTTTGACAACCGGAACTACGTTACGTTAACTCCCGCTTTTATTTCAGACTTTTGACTGGTTGAGTTTTGGGAGAAATTCTCTAGAATCTCTTAGTTAATTTAGAGTTAGTAAATCGGGGATTTGTGTTCGAATAAACAAGGATTTTCCCACTTTTAACATTCAATTCTCATTGGTTTCCGGGTAATTTAATAATATATTTGTTAAACGAAATAACTAATTCTTTTAGTAGATTGAGGGAGGTATCACAGTTACATGGCACATGCATATATTATTGTTTTAATTACGTTCTGCTAAAGCTGTGATGTGACTGTAAGGCCGCCGGAATTCCGGTTACCGAGAGTGTGTAAATCTTAGGTAAGAAGTTAGCGTAAACGAATTTAACTTAATTGTTTCAAGTCGAGTGTCAAATAAACTGCTGTTAAACGTCATTCTCTCGCCTCAATTCATTGGTTTGTTTCTTTCATGGTATTTTTAAATAGGGTGTTCAAGTAATTTTGATGGTCGCTTCACGTCAGGATAAAGATCTAGAATGTAGACGGGTCGGATAACCTCGATTCATGTACTACAGAAACTGGAGAGTCCCTCTGACTCCAGATACTCAGATGTGATCCAGTTCTATAATTGGAGAGTGGTGCCTTCTTACTAATTTCCCGAACTGTAACCTACGCCGTTTCCATTATTACTGTTATATGTTTCGAAGTAAAACAAAATCTAATGTTGGAGCAAAATGACAACAGAGCACTTTGTAGTTGCTATCTGTGTAAAAACAAAACAACGACTTAACAACGTAACACAAAGTAAAAACCAGTTGTCAAACGTGTTTCGAAGTAAAATAAAATCCTTCCTAAAACCATTGTGGCATCTCTCAAAATATAACAATTACGGCCTGGATCTCCATCTTTATCAACAACGTATCGGTCACGTTTCCGACTATTCCCTTCATTATTACGATTTAACCAAAAGTTTTAGAAAAATCGTGTTACTATTTTTGTATATATTTCCAAATTTCAGGGAATACATAAATACAAAGAAACCACTTTACCTCTGTTCAACATATTTTATTCTCAAAATCACATCCCATCCAATTTCGACACAATATATCGAAAGTTGGCGAGGAATGAACGAACAATTCGCGTTGCAACGACAAGATTAACTACTTCCATCGGAAAATAAGCCGTTCCTGATTCGACAACAGCAGCGTGTGGACCGCGATGCAGGTAACATCGAAAAAAGAAAATCGAACCAATTTAATTCCGGAATCGATATACGTAAAACCAATCGCTCGTAAAGTGTTGCAAGTGGAGAACTACACGACTGCCAGTCAAGCACTTAAATGGATTGGCGTATTTAGGTCGTTAGTTGTAAATAGGTATAATCAACAGTGGCTACGCCGAGGCTTTTGCTAACGGCGGCGGATCGAAGATATTTGAAAGCTGCAATTCACGGCGTTCTCTGGAAAATTAGCATAAAATGGGGGCTCACTGAAGCCATTGGATGGGAGCCACTGTTACCAATTTGAATACGTAAACGATTAATTTTTATTATCGAACACTATGTGTTGGGTGACGATTTAATTGCACATAAATTCGTTGCATCTAAATAATATTTCGTAAATATGAGTTATCTACGACTACGCCTACATTGCAACCTCAGACTTAGAAAAGGATGTGATCTTGTTGATATCTAAAGTATTTAAGCGTGAATGCTTGTGGAACATCTAGCTCATTTCGCCGGCATTCTGATAATTTTCCCTGAACATTTTCTAAAACTAGATATGATATAATCTATATTCGAATGTACAGCTTTTGAGCTTGACGGCTTAAGATAAGCCACTTTGTAGCATATGAATTGACGAACGTGAATAATCATCGTGACCGTTGGTCATTCTAGGTCGACTGCGATGAGTAGGGCTCGGATTATACGCAAAATGCATATTCTATATTAAAAGGTATATCAACAAAACTTTTGAGTTTTCTGGAGAAATTGTTTCAGATTAAGTAGGCTTATTAGAAAATGCATATAATGCATATTTTTGTAATTTAATGCATTTTTTATCGAATGCTGCGTATTTGTGCATATTGAATCACAATTTTTTCAATATGAAATTTTGTTAATTTATTTTGAGGTAGATGAAACTACAAATTCTTGTGGTCGATATATTGCCAATTTGTTAATTGGTTCTTTGAATGTCGATAACGATGGAAAATCATGTTTAGTAGGTTGTAAACAATCAGAGAAAGCCAATAATTGTACAATAACTCGATTTATTCATGATGGATTAACAAATTCTTTTCTTGCTAATCCAATACCACAGGAGAAAATAATTTTAATATTGTCTGATGCCGCGCTTTATATGTGTAAAGCCTGGATTAATCTCAAAATATTTTTTCCTAATTTAGTTCATACCACTTGTTTGGCGCATGACAATAACAGACTTGCAGAAGAAATCAGAAACCAATTCCCTCTTTTAAATGAATTAATTAGTAATGTGAAGAAAATTTTTCTAAAATCACCATTACGAATTCAGTTTTACAAAGAATCATTTCCCAATTTACCGTTAGCTTCGCAACCAGTTATTACGAGATAGGGAACATGGTTAAATGTTTATATTTTTTACTCACAAAATTATGAAAAAACAAAAAGATTGTTTTAGGTTTATCTGAAGATTCAAATGCAATAGAAGAAGTAAAAAATGTTTTAAAGGTGATGTAATACCAAATCAGTTAACATTTATTGAAAGCACTTTTTGTGTAGTAGCAGAAACAATTTTGAAATTATAATCAAGAAGATGGCTTTTAACGAAATCTGTAACTTTAATAAGCAAGCGCTATAAAGATTTGTCAGTTGTTAAAGGAACAGGTGAAATAAGTTTTAAAAGGCTAAACTTAGTATTAGAAAAAATTAAGGATTCAAAATTCTTTCGAATGTTTCTAATATTTTAAATAGGGAATTTGCAGATGACATTGAATTAGACCCATATATTTTAGCCAACTTAAACAATGTCCCCAATACCTCCGTCAATGTTGAACGATCTTTGTCTATGTTCAAACACTTACTAGATGACAGACGGCAATCGTTTAAGATAGAAAATTTAGAAAACATCTAATAATCAATTTTTTTAATAATAATAAGTAGGTAATGAAAAGTTTCTGGGTATACATTGTTAGGCTAGTTTTATATGTGAATTTCATGGAATTAAAGTGTTTATATTTTTGTAAATACTACCTGGGTGTTGTTAAAAATATTGTAAATATATATATTACATATAAATTATATATTATGTAATGCACCCATTGCATAAACGTAAAATTTATTCTTCGTAGAATAACTACGTTTGTTTTTATTTTAGTTCTCCAAGAATTGATATATTGATGCACTTTTTTGTATTTTTTGCATATTTTGTATATACGGTGCATATTTGTTAATAGTTTGCACATTTTCTTTCAAAATATGTGCATATTTTATGGATTTTTCCGTGCATATAATCCGAGCTTTACTGATGAGTGTTATTATGAACACCACAACATCTTGTCTTCTATGTTATCATCTACTATCAGAGCTTGATTGTGAATGGAGGAAGGAGGAGTAATGCAAGGCACGTGCTTCGCTGTTAACCGCACCAGCCTTTTAAGGTGTTTAAGATATAGTTGACGAGGCGTACCAATGAGAACTGTATCCCGGAATAATTTACCGATGTGATCTAGTACCGTTGAGAAAAACACTTGCTAATATTTTAGGGAAATCGATCGGTTCCAATCAAATAGGTAAGATTTTGTGATTTCCGCCGAATAATCTCATTTCATTCGCGTCGAGGCATGTCCAGTTTCTTCTTCGTCATTACGAGACAAAAATCGAATCGGAATTGAAAGATGTCAAGATTTTGAGGGCCCATTAATTATTAATCTGGACGAAAAACATCTTTTTCGTATTTAACGTCATTCCCTCTCCAATTATTTAAATGATTGATATATTTTGACGGGCCGTTTTAGCACGATTTTACCGAATTTCGTCGCGTTTAGCGGCTCGATTAATCATTATTTCGGGGACGCGCGAAGAAACAAAACTTCCGCAGAAGTGAAAATTAACACCGTGACACGAAGATTAATATCGAAAAGTCGCGAAGTAAATACGGCATCCGTTCACTAACTCTAAACGTACCGTACTTAATTCGTTAATCACCCTTTGTGTAAGTTGAAATCTTCACCCTCGCAACGCGTGGATTTGGAGATTTTAAACGAATCAACTTCGAAATGCATTTCACAATTTCATCTCGATTTACACGCTGCGGAAATGATGGAATATTAATCGAGAATCCGCAAGCGGCCGGAACGTATGTAGGTATCCTGCCGTATCCGGATGCATATATAATTAATTTGTTGAGTTAATAACGGATGCGTGCGGCCTTTGAATATTATAACAATTAAACAAACAGGAGCGTCCCGGAGGCATAATTAAACCGTATCGCTCTTATGCGATGCTTGCGCTGAAAGTTGCATTTTCAGCGCCCTTTAATAAGGATATGCGCTAATTTGGTTCAGAAATGGAAGAAATTTTGCTGGAAAATACGTTAATACTCCTATGTTTCTGGGTGTTAGTTTTCGTTATTGAAACAAATATTTTGCTAGAGTACTTACGTGCAAATACAACTAGGAAAAAGGATATGCCGACGACGCGTAGAATTTTTTTCTTGCGCTTGAGTTGTAATTGTAATTTCCTTTGTAGCAAAGTTTCATAATAATACATCTCAATTTTGACAATACCCCAGTCTCTATTAAATAAAAAATGACTCCTCCCAATGTGTTGAAGATCGCATTCAACACGTACTGAAGATGCACCATCGAATACCGAAGTCATAATTTAAAATTCATAGTTTTAAACGCCTGAATATTAAGTTCGCGAAAAGCTTAAGGCGATCTCTCACCTCCAGAAGGAGTTTCAAGGAAATTAGCGCCGCTGGCGTAAGTTCCCCGCGACGCGTGAAACAAGCCATTAATCTTTGCAAGATTGATAGAGCGTATCGCACGCTGTGGTGCTAACTTGCGGTCTAAACGAAATAATGCTGAAGGACAGGTATCTAGTTTGCCGGAAACTAGATTTTCCTCCGTCCAGGATTATCCGAGAACGGTTGCTGGAAGTTGCTATCGGTGAAGGTTTTGAAGTTACATATTTATTTCTTGCGCTTATATCGAAGGATTGATAAGTTGTAATACGATAGCAAAGTAAGTGTCGGTGTGGTATAGTGGACAGTTCAGGATCATTGCCGGAAATCAATATTTGGATAGGTGCTATCGAGAACAAGAAAATCCACTTCGGATCGGTGCGTCACTTTACCCTCGATACTCCAGAGTATGAAAGGGTTGCAGGCGAAGGTTATAGACGCATAACTATTGGGAAATGGCAAAGTGTAAAAAATTAAATCTGCTACATATCACACAAATGAAGCGAAATGAGATATGACCAAAATCAAATCCATTATCTAACGCCGACGTTGTATCTAGGAAGAATGTTTTAATTCGAAATTTGATTAACGGCTGACAATTATGACTAGAAAATTTTTATGGAAATCACCCAGTTTTTCACCACAAAATCACATTTTAAAGCATATAACAACGTACACAGTGAGGACGTCATAATCTACCTACCTATAGCAGCCAATACCTATGCATGTGCATAATATTCTGCAAATTTTAATAGGAATCGTTGCGTGATCCATTTTAAACGGGTGGCTGCTGGTGACGTGATATTCACCAATTGATCGGGGAAAATCCGGTCGGAGTTGTAAGGTATTTGAGCATAAGCGCAAAAAAATTGTAAATCACCATAGTTGGAAGCGTCCGGATTAATAACGCGGCAAATTGAAAGCAAATAGGATCTATCGTTCGAACTTCGTTATATTTTCAATCGTGAGCTAACCGTCCGAATCGATTCGCCTTGTTTGTGCAATTTGCATTCAAAAGTCTATACCCATATCGGTTCTGGAAAATAATCATCAATATATTATGATCTACCTCTTTCTCGTTTTTGCAGCTGCTCTCGTTACAATCTATATCGAAAAAGGCATTCCTCGAACAAGATATGTATTATGTATAACTGGAATTTTGTCAAACACAAAAACAAGGAGATCGCGCTAAAAAAGAAAAACTTATTGGAATCGGTTTATACCAAGGTAGATAAAATTATGAGAGGACGAGGAGTAAGAAAGTAGAGATACGAATGCTCCCCTCAGCTGAGCCTAGTAAAGTAATACAAAATATATTCCCAAAATTTGTATATCTCTTCGAAAGTAATCCTCTTTGCAGTCGATGCAATTTCGCATCCGTGAAAACCAATCTCTAAAGCAATTCTTCAATCATCCACAGTGACATTCCTTATTTCGTTTTTAAATGCGTCCATCGCTGCTTCAAAAAAGAAGCCATTAGGTGCTAGGTCTGGATGATACGACGAATACGATTTCAATATTTTGGGCATTCAAGCGCGCAATCATTCGGGCAGTGGTATGAGCCCAAGTATTATCAACAGAGATCGGATTATATGCTTTTTGCATCTCGATAACTATCAACGGTACAATTGAACGCTTTAAGATCTACACGAATTAGGGTAAATAAAGACGTTTAGCACTAATTTAGTTTTACATATTTAGAATATTTTGGCTCTTTTGCACATATTTCAAATAATTTAACATATTTCAAATTATTCGACTCGTTTGAAAATCGCGTTATTTTTATAAAATATATAGTAGGCGATTTTCTGGGAAATTTACATTGTATGATTACCGATGTTTCGTTAGATATAATAAAATGTATATATATATATATATTTCGTGACCTTTTATACTTATCTTATATGATAGATCTCTACCACTAATAGGTCAATAAAACAAGGCTGGTTTGAACGATAGTTATATTTTCAGAACGTTTACAAACGTTTTCGGAATACCTTCTTCAGTGAAAATATAACTAGATAAATATATAAACAAACATTTGTTTTTATTTGGAAACTATCAACAAAATGACTAATGACTAGGATTTCTTGATATAGAGGATGTGTAACAAACTTTTATATATATATATAAATTATAAAAACTAAATTAATGTGTAAACATACATGCAAATTAAGTAAAAGCCTATATCAAAAAATCTTTGTCGAAACCTTAACAATTCTGTTCAAGGACTAGGGAAAACCCAAATTTAAAAACCTAGCCAAAGGTTTCCTTCTTAAGAAATGCAAATGTCATTTTAACAAATTGCTTATATACATTACTTAAATTTTGAATATCGGTTCTGAAATTAATAGTTTTAGTGTCTTTTTGTATATTTATCATTTCATATATTAGTCTTTTTTTATTCTTTTTTTATAATTATTCTCTGTTTTTAATATAATTATATTAAAAACAGAGAATAATTATAAAAAGACTAATATATGAAATGATAAATATACAAAAAGACACTAAAACTATTAATTTCAGAACCGATATTCAAAATTTAAGTAATGTATATAGCAATTTGTTAAAATGACATTTGCATTTCTTAAGAAGGAAACCTTTGGCTAGGTTTTTAAATTTGGGTTTTCCCTAGTCCTTGAACAGAATTGTTAAGGTTTCGACAAAGATTTTTTGATATAGGCTTTACTAATTTGCATGTATGTTTACACATTAATTTAGTTTTTATAATTTATATATATATATAAAAGTTTGTTACACATCCTCTATATCAAGAAATCCTAGTCATTAGTCATTTTGTTGATAGTTCCCAAATAAAAAACAAATGTTTGTTTATATATTTATCTAGTTATATTTTCACTGAAGAAGGTATTCCGAAAACGTTTGTAAACGTTCTGAAAATATAACTATCGTTCAAACCAGCCTTGTTTTATTGACCTATTAGTGGTAGAGATCTATCATATAAGTTAGATATAATAAAATAAATATTACTTAAATAAGGATTAACGCTTTTTCCAAGAAATCTATGTTTCTACATTTTCCTCAGAAGAAAATGGTTAGGTTTATTAATGAAACTTTCATGAATTTTTTCCTGCTTGACATTGTTTCAACTAATAAAATTGTGCTCATGCTTTCCGATGCTGCGTCATACATGGTCAAAGCTGGTCAACAACTTAAGGTTTTGTATTCCAATTTAAATTACGTGACGTGTTTAGAACATGGTTTCAAATGTGGCGAAAATATTAGACATTCATTTCCTGTAGTTAATAGTTTAATTAGTAACGTAAAGAAAATATGTTTAAAATCTCCTCTGAGGATTCAGTGTTACACAGAAAAATCCCCTAATACTCTTTGCCACCAGAACCAATAATCACAAGGTGGAGAACATGGTTTAAAGCTGCCAGTTTTTATGCAGTAAATTTTGTACCCATTAAAGAACTTTTTTCAACCTTTGAAGAGAAAGATATTGGTACAATTTCAAAATATAAATGAATTTTAGAAAATAATTCACTGCACCATAAACTTTGCTTCATTAAATCAAATTATAATTTTGTTCATACAACTATTGTTATTCTTCAAACTAAATCACTCCCGTTGCAAGAGTCTCTTAATTTGATTGATAAATTTAAGGAAAAACTTCTGAAAATTCCTGGAAAAATAGTACAATTAATAAATAAAGAATTTAATAATAATTTTAAAAGAAATAGCGATTTAATCTTTTTTATCTTCGTCAAATTATAGATATAATCCGGTCTTCAGTTATCAATATTTAAAATGGCCTTACGTCTTGGGCACTTATCGCGAACATTTTTGAGAACTTGGGACAATCTGTAGTGAACCATTCAGCATTAACACTATGGCGATTCTCCGATGCCACAGTGAAAACATGTCCAGTAATTCTATAAAATGTGGCAACCATTTGTGTCTCGGCTTTGTTCCCGAATAATCTTTGGCTAACTCGACTCATGATCAAAGGCGCAAACTGTCGCCCATTGTAACTTTTAACTTGGTGTAATGTCGTACACCAACCTCGCTTAAGATATTAATAGATACGAACAAACGCACCAAGTTTCATCATTTAACATTCACAATTCCAATCATATTTTGCATTTCACCAAACTCTGAAGGTCATCAATTTCAGTTAAGCGATTTCGTCGACTTATCCCCATTTTGCTCCTAAAATACATCTTACGGGATTCTCACTTATAAATTGATTAATTAACTCGTTACGACCATTAATGCATCATATCTACTCCTCCGGCATCGACGTAATGAAACAAAGCCGACGTGATCTCGGAGTCTTTTTGTTAAAGTTTTTATCACTCCAAGCTTAATAGTCTGCCGGCTTATTATTTCGAAGCGTTTAGTCCGATCATTACCGTTAACAGTTCCATTCATCTACATGAGAGGACCGAAATCAATTCGACTTTTTTTGCGAAAGTGGGACGTAATTATTAGATAGATATGGCGGGAATAACTTTGTCGAGCCGGTTACGTTGAAATGCTGATAAAATATGTAAGATACATGAAATCAATCCCAACGGAAAATAAGTTAGAATCTAGAAGAATGGGGCGAAAATAGGAAGATGGGATAGAAAAGTATTACATAGAATATTTGTATGAACTCAAGATAACGAGGACCAACGAACCAGAATAATGGGGTAGGAAGTGATAAATTTCTATAACCAATCAAGAATTCTTTTCTTTATTTTTATTTATATTGCAAGCGCTCGCGATCTCACAATCGAATGTCACGTCTTCACGAGTGTTGCTTTTCTCCATTGAGCATGAAATTTAGTTGTTGAAATGGTAAGACGGTAATATAGTTTTTATTACTCACCATTGCCCATCTTTTTGCTATTACATTTGCAAGACGACGGCTTCTTCTCATGATCTGCTGGGCATGTCGTCACGCAATCTTCACATACTGAAACAAAAAGTAAATGTGTAGGCTTTCGATACCTCCTGGGAGTACTTATTATATTTTAAACGTCAAACGTTTTGTTCCGGACTTAATCTCCGACGTTCTTATGGAACGGAGTTCAGATTCGAGACGAAGTTGAATAAGTTTGCCAGTTTAACACGTCAATTTTTATCAAATACGTTCCCCAAAAATAATTAAAAATGTAACGTCATCATCTAAGATTGTGCAAAAGTTTCTGAAGAAGTATCCATCTATTTTGTAGTGTTGTATTTTAGTTGTAAACGATTCAGACCGTCCTTGTTTTAATTCCAATAAGTTGGGTAATAAGTGACAGACAAGTTTCCGAAGCGATAACGATAAATCTTTGCAACGTAGGAAACTTTACAAACTCGGAGCTTTATGCCACCCTCAGGAGTATTTGCGGAATTATAATATTCCTAAATATATCATTTTAATACCAATAGTAATACACCGTCCTTAAATTACAAGCAAACTGTGGAAAACGTTCAGAATGGATTTGATAGACGGAGTAATCCAAATTCTTATCTTAGGACAGTTCCCAAAGTGGGTGCTAAGAACATGTTTCATTAATTTGATGAAAATTTTGACAAATTTCAAAGCAAAGAAGAAAAACATCTCAAATTTAAAGAAAGATACAAAAAGTACTCTGATTTTATAGAATATATAAGAAGTTAATAGTAAACAGAACAGAATGCAAATTTGTTTCGTTGTTGGTGTCACATGCTTTAATTTGTAGTGTATCATCATTACAATCTATACACTTCATGAGGACGAAACAAAGATAGTTTTTTTGTCCTACAAATCTGGTCCCAACCGGGTCGTACATAACAACCGTCTTCTGATATCACACACGAAAATTTATAGGATTAAATTACGAAATGACAAGAGATACCCTCATTATCCGACGTTCCGTTCACATTTTTTACCGATATATTCGCAATACAGGGCCGCCAAAGTGATTTATCGGAACGCAAGAACATCAATATCTTGTTATTTTACTCGAATAAAGTCGAAACGGGATTACAGACACAAAAAGCGTTCACTCGTAGGACATCAATAGAGAAACCGGCTTTTCGTTTAGCGACATTTTCGAAATTATTCCTCCTGTCTTGTTTCGCCAGCTGACGTAGTTTGTTCCGATCGATTAATTCCACCTTTTCAGTTCTCGTAGTAGTCTCGTAGCGTAAAGGTAGATGTGATCGTTATCCCTTTTAGATTTTCTATACGTAATAGTCTATAAGCACTGTATTTTGCGTTTTTTCACTTCGACCATGTTTATCATTTAACTCCTTATTGAATTTCGGCGCTTGTTATTCTATCGTCGCTTTTATAGCCTTCATATCCTCTTCTCTTCTTAGTACCTTTGTAATATCTTTGGAAATATATACTCCTTCGGAAATTTTCGTCTCGGATTCTTCTAATACCGGCTTTATTTTTCTCCCTTTAATGACCATAAGCGTATTACCAGCGGATCGTACGATTACAATCTTGGGGATGATATCATTCAACATTCATCGGATATAAAGCGTTCTATTTCAGAAGTGAAATATTCTATTCTTTTTCGATTTTTTGTAAATAAACGATACATATGTATATATGTACTTATCTAACCTATATATATATATATATGTACTTATCTAACCTATATATATATATGTATGTATATCGCATCTAATGTCAGGTTTTGGACGTACGTACATGTAGCTATATAGGGAAAAAACGTGTTTTCTTCTTCTTCTTCTTTCACCTTATCCTTCTGCCCATCTAGGACGTCGGATTTGGAGTACCGCTCCCTTCACCCACTGTTTCCATTCTTTCCTATTACGTGTTCGTTCCTGCATATTCCTCATTTCTTTGCCTCTTTCCTGTCCTATTCTGTGAAACTGCTACATTCTTTCTTTCTTCCTCTTCTTCTATTTCTTCCCAATTCCGCCTAGTTAATCTTCTTTAACATCCTATCTTGCTCCAATCTCGCTAGGTGTTCGTACCAGCTTAGCGGTTTATTTTCAATTCTCCTCAATACTGGTTCCTGTTTGAGTTTTGTCCTAATGTTTTTAAAATTAATTTAATTGAAAATATGTGAATGAATTTAATTAAAATTTTTACACCTGTCGATTATCCCCCTTAAATATCTCATTTCTGCTGCATTTGTCATCGATTTGTGTTTCATTTGTGTCGTCCACTATTCCACTATTCCATACATCCTTATTGGACTTGCAATTGAGTTTTATACCTTGGCTTTCGTCTCTTGACTGATTTCCCTTTTCCCTTATATGGTCTTATTCAGTGGGTAGTATACTTTAATTGCTTTCTTCATTTTATTACTTATCTCCACATCCATCTTGCCATTTTCTGATGTTACATTTCCAAGCTATTCGAATGAAGACACCGGTTCTATTATTCGGTTCTTTATTGTTATATGCTTAGTTTACTACTCCTTCTTTCTTTGATTTATTGTCACATGTTTTGTCTTATCTATGTTAATTTCCATCTTTAGCCTTTCTATCTCCTTCATCCCATATGTTCATTAGTTTTTGCATTTTGTCCCTCGTTTCAGCCATTACGATGATGTCATTTGCATACAATAACGAGTTAATTCCTATCGGTGCTAGGTTCTTGTACCCAGCTGTGCACTGGTGTTTTCTAAAGTCAGTATAAGTTGATGGAATAAAACTTTATTTGCGTTGCATTTTGTTGTTGTTTTCAGCACGACCTAGTCTTGCATATACACGTGAGTTTATCGCATTTAATTTTCCACGTCTTGCACATCACGCTTCTTACAATTTTTCGTCCGGGAACGTCCATTCCGCAACTAGGTTGCGGAGCAGTATCCACAAGAAGAATTAAAAAAGTTTTCAGTACTGCTGCTGGATATGTTTATATTATATTCATATTTACATCTTCAAATCACAAAATAATATACACAAGTAGAGTATCCTTGATTCAGGTCATATATAATAAAAGGAATGAATAAACAAGACAAACATATATTAAAATAAATAAATACTGAGTAAATAAAGACGGTGTATAAATAAAATGATAGACCACGAAAACAAAAAGATTAAAATAATTATGTATATAATAAAAATGTAATAATTGACGACAACCACGACAGCAACCCTAGCGAAATAATAATACCTCTTCACAACTCAAACTAAAAATACTCATCGACAACATAGAGAGCTTTATCCGTTAAAAGTTTTTTTATTTTAGATTTAAATGCGCGTGTTGATAAAATATTTCACGTACCCAGCGTGACATAATTGAAAAATTTGCATGTATTAATGCATTTACCTTTGATATTTTGCAGTCACATGTTGGTCAGTAATTGAAGTATTCTGTTTGTATCATCCCGTTTCATATGCATGATCACTACCTCTAAACTTTTCTCTATTGGAAAATCCAAAATACAATAACCCATATATATACAAATACGGAGCGGTATATGAAAATTCTTACTCGAAATAGGAGTTAATGTAATTGCAGAATAGGATCTGTATCCCTTCATCGTCAGGAGAATTATAAACATTTTTAGACATATCTTCAACAACAGAATCGATAATAAAGTTTCATATAATACAAGGGATAAGCTGAATTTATTGAGAATTAGAACATGTCGTAGACTGTGAAAAACAACCACACAGTGTTTATTTAGAGCAATTTTTTATCTGTAATTAGACGTTGAGTTGTTGAAGTTACGTTCGTTGTAGCTCAGCTACTTATTTTTTAAAAGTGACATAAAATGGAATTAACCAGAGAGCACTTTCGAATCATACCTTACTATGATTTTAGAAGAGATTTATGAGTACAAAGAAAGTTTAGACTCAGTTTTCAGTGAACAAGAACCATCCTTGGCTACAATTTATCGATTTTATAAGGAATTTGAATTCGAAAGGAATTCTGTTCAGCATGAAAAAGGAGCAGGGCGCCCTCTTACGGCTGTTAACAACAAAAACATTACTGCTGTTAAAGAAATAAGTGAAGAGGACAATAAAGTCACTTATGCGGTAATAGAGCATCAACTCAAGATTGGATCTTCAGCTGTTAAAACAATCATACACGGTCCCCTGCATTTAAAAAAAAAGTGGTAAGTCGTTTTATTCCGCGTCACATTTCTGACCTACAAAAATCAGAATGTGTGAAAATTTGCCATGAAACCTACGAAATAATGGCGGGCACCAAATTTTTTCCAAAATTTTTCGACATTCCTACCCGCCAAGAGAGTCGTGCATGGATTCATAAAGATGGGGAAACTCCTACAAAGACTAAGAAGGAGCCAGCTATGCAAAAGGTTATGTATCCGGTATTATTCAGAAGTGCGGGCTTAGTAAATGCAATTAAGCTAGATGGACAAAATACAGTTACAGCTTAGTGGTACACTGAAAAATGTTTGCCTGAAGTGTAAAATAGAGTTCCAGACAAGGGAATTGTGCTCTGCCATGGCAATGCATCGTCCCATACGGCAGTTTCAACTCTCCTGTTCTTGGCTGAAAAAAAAATATATAAAAGTAATAGAACATCCGCCTTTCTGGCCTGATTTAGCAATGTGTGACTCTTAGCCATTTTTTGGGGTTAAACGAAATTTGCAGGGTAGAAGGTTTTTGTCTGAAGAAGAGATTGATATCACAGTTCACGCTTATTTTGAAGGTATTTCGAAAGAAGATTCGTTGGGCAGCTTTTAAACAGTGGAAAGAAAGAATGGACAAGTCTAAGGGAATTACGTTGAGCATATTTAAAATAGAATCCTATAAAATATTAACCTTGTTTTTTATTCGCAATAATTTCAGCTTATACCTCGTATCATGAAAATTTGCTGCACTGCTTGTAAAAGGTCGATTAGAAAATTTACAAAATATGTTCGAAACGAAGACTTTGATTTTGTGATTGTTTCGTGAAAGTTTGTAAAGAATGTCTTACTGCTTAAAGTACTATAAATATAAATATCAAGTGTGTTTTGGTGCAGAAAGTTTAAAGCGGCCAAAACTTCCTTTCCAAAATGAAATGTGTTGAACTTTTTCATTTTTACAAATATTTAACAATAATCTCACTAATAGAGCTTAGAGAATAATCACCAAGTTTTAAAAGAAAAATTAATGTATGTATCTCCAGAACGTTTAAATACATCAAAATTCAAAAGTTAATCCCAACCATTTTGGCCAGATCATCGCACCAATAAAAAGCCCTCTTACTAAACTACGCCCGATATAATTTAAAGTTGAAATGTCGCCCCATTTATCTTCGCGATATTCTGCAGTGAAGGTCGGGCGTACTTAAACGAGTGAGTAAATCATCCCCTAAAATTAATTTGGACTCTAATAACTTTGTAGCAGAAAGACAGCGTCCTACCCGCTAAACAATGCAACAGCTGATGTAAGTAATTATATCACCGACGTCACGCCCCCTTTTTTGCACTTTATGCCCGGCAATGTTTGTCGTGTCGTGGTATAGTTCCCAAACACGTATTTCGACGAACATGTAAGTTAGTATCCTCGGTAGAATTAAAAAGTTGTATTGACCGATATACTTTTTCGTGTTGCAGATGCGAAAAGTTCAACGATAAAAAAAAAAGGTGATTTCAAGCTTTCACAAGTAAAGTTTAGAAATCACAGCTAAACTTGTTTAGAAAGCATCATCAAGTTAACGGCGTTCGTTTCTTCGTTTCGCTCGACATTAACGAAAAAGCACAAAATAGAATTTACGACATTTTATAGGTCACTCGAAACTGCCATCACCTGTTACAGGAACGATCAATCACGGAACATCGTCGACCGCCACCGCGATACCAGCGACGAAACGTTTATATGACAAAGTGTTCCGCTTTAAATTGCCTCGCTTCTATTGAATATCCACTCTCTAAACCGCATTTGTAACTTTTCGATGATATTCCTTCTCTTGTTTCGCGAATTAATTGGCGTGAAATCTCGATATCGAATTTACTTTACAAAACGATGCTGCGGGTATGTTGGATTTTCGCGAAATTTACCACTCATTAGAGGAATTCCAAAAGGGCTTTCCTGCTACAGGTGGTGTTCGAAATATGATTGTAATTCTTCCTACATTGTAAAGTTGAGAATTTTTAATTTACGATGAATATATGCATTCTTTATGTATTTTCTGTGTTACTGGTAATTCGAACCTTCTGTTCCAGATCGCAAGTAAGCCATCAAAAGTTGTCAAATTGAATCGAGAATCCCTATGCATTCAGGAAATTTTTATACGTACTCATCTTCTTCAATAAGCAGTAGGCTTAATGGGAGCAAATCCTTTAGAGTTTTCAAAAAATTGATGTTTCCTTGTACACATTTCGAAATTACAATATATGAAAAAGATACTGTTAAAAGGAGAAATCGAGATATGAAATATTTACTGAGTTATAGCTCAAGAGGCAAGTTGACCGATAAACTTGTGAAAAAAACACAGAAAATATTATTGTGTGAGTATTGGAAGAAACATAAATAGTGTTGAAGATATAAAAGAAGAAATTATGGCTACTTAGTGCCATATTTTCTCCACAAAAGAAAAGACGAGCCACGGAAACTGCCCCACTGAAGCCGAAAGCTGGTGCAAGTGAGGAAAACTGATTGCTGGCCAACGATTGCAGCTTAATAGCAGCTATTTCTCTGATGCAAATCTATGTCGTTGTTCATAAGAATCACTTTATCAGAAAAGATTCTGATAAAATGTTTCCATAATCTAAAACCAAACATATCTAGATTTTGTACGATTGGTGCTTTTTTTAGGAATATTTAAATTTTTTACAGTTTGATATTTTGGCACCAATTCCTGATGTTCGTCAACACAACGCCCATTCCAAGAATCAACCAGAAGAACACCTTTTGGTCCGATTTTTGGAAAGAAAACATCTGCTAGCCGGGTTTTTAAGCGATTTGAAGTGAGCTTTCTAGACGTCGTCGAAGAAGAAATATACACATTTATGGGTTTAAACGACGATTACGCAGCAATCAATTACCACTGAAACTTTATTATCGTTTTTTTAGTATATTTACTATTAGCTGTCTAAATTTGTTATTCAGCATCATTTCTTACGTAGAACCAACGCGCCATCTTTGAGACTGTGTCGTATACTTCAAATGATATTCTAAACAAAGAAAGATATCTGTGACCGAGATATTTAGAAAAATTCAAAGACCGTGCAATTTTTTGGAGGGCTGTGCTCCGAAGTCGGGGGATCCGCCCGTTAAAAAATTGCATTGTTCTTATAGCGAGGTACTCTTTCACTCTGTACAGTTTCATCGAAATCAGAATTTCTCAGTTGCTGGTGTGCCCTTGTCTTGTTCCAGTTAAGGTTACATTGACATGCATATTCGATAGATCTACATCTAATTAATGTCACTACATATTGATATTTTCATTCTATAATACGGGCTGCTGTTGCATTTATAAAGGAGATCGGCACCATTGTAGCAACGTCGTAATCCTACCGGGAATAATCGTATTTCACGTTTGCGGCACTGTGAAATACACGTATTGTGCTTTAACCGGTACAATAGCGGCTTGACAAACGGTTGGACGAAGAACATTATTATGCGGTAAGTAGCCCGAAAGTCGTAACTTCTTTCCGGAACCAATACCTATATATATATATATATATATATACGTCAAAACCCGCAGCAGTTTTCAGAATCCAAAGAACCGAATCAACTTTATGGTTGCGATATATATTTTATGCTTTTTATTAATATCAGATCGATATGTTATAAAAGTTTCTGAAATTGGTTATATTGAAAGGATTGGATCGACCTTTTCTGCAAACTTCATACCTATTTACTTTCATTTTTTCCTTTTACTGGAATTTTTGATATTAATGGTATGAATTAATTAATAAATTACACTGACCGACACGAATTTTGTAATACAGTTCAGCCCATGATTTTCACAATGCTAATACCTTTCTAATAATAGAAAAAGTATTCATAAAGTCCTAATACGTCCAGTTTTCAATATGGCTCATTATGACAGATCATTTAAAAGCAGTACGTTTTAAAACAAGGAAGAAAACCTAAAGAGGAGGATTTAAATACCTAACGCAAGTCTTTCCCAAGTTAAGTGAAAAGTGAAAAAGTGAAAGTGCTAAATTGAAAGAAGGCATTTTTGTTTGGGCCACAAATTAGAAAATTGCTAGACGATGTTAATTTTCTAGCGAAACTCACCGCGCAAGGACTCAGAGGTTTGTAACTCATTCTTAAGTAGGATTTTTAGGCAACAATATGGATGCTAACTACGAAAAACTAGTTAATGAACTTTTACACCCCTACAAATCGCTTGGTTGCCGAATGTCTTAAAAAATTCACTTTCTCCATTCTCCATTTATCACTTTTTTCCGAAGAATTTGGGCGCTGTCAGCGACAAACACGGTGAGAGATTCCATCAAGATATGAGGACAGTGGAAATTCGATACCAAGGGGATGGGATCCAACCATGATGGGTGATTACTGTTGGTTTTTGAAATGAGAGTGACCCCACATAAAAGGAAAAAAGTAGAATTAGTGTGTTCCAAAAAAATTTTTTTTATGTTTGCTTTTTCTTAGATGTCAACTTAATATAAATTATAAATGTGGGTAGATATAAAGGGTTAAAAACTTGTTAAATCATTTTTTCAATAAATATTGCATGGTACAGTTCTACATGTGGTTTGTCTAATCCAGGCATGGGCAACCTTCTTTTGTAGAAGTTTTATGCTGCGAGTAATCTTGAAAAATATACATTTTTGTGGTATCCTTATGATTCATTATGAATTAAGTTTAGACGGGCCGTGCTAATATGCAACGAAAGAATTCAGTAGCGGGCCGGACAAATCTTACTCGAGGGCCGCATGTGGCCCGCGGGCCGGAAGTTGCCCATACCTGGTCTAATCTAACAAGAACACCTTACGTGTTACAGCTGTTTTTCGTATTCAGATAGGTTCATTCTACTACAATATGCTATTCAGCTTTATCTTACAAAAGAAAATTGTCGGCCAGTATCATTTACTAGCTTTGAATGTTTTAAATACCCCGTATCCCCGTGTTGCATTTTAAACTTAGTACACCTTAAAAATCGTGTTTAAATTTTTCCTTTTCTTATAAAATGCTAGCAAATGAACTAAACTTTAATTTTGGTACGTTGGCGATTTAAAAACCGCATTATAAGTGCATACACGTCTTCAAATTAAATGACAAACCCAAACAAAGAAAATCAGACAACGACTCAAAGACTAACAAAATGCAGGTCTTTTCAATTCAATTTGCTTAAAATCAGCAACTAAAACGTAAATCAAACGCCATCCATCCATCCATCCAATCAACAGTGAGAGAAAGCGATTTATCGTCGTAGTCGCTCCATAGGAAAATCTAGCATTGACCGCGCAAATTTCCAAATGAAATTCAGGTAATCTGCATTTTTCCATTGTAAATAGTATAAAATCGTCGGACCGTTCGTCAACGAGATAAACGCTAACGCATTTGGGCTTCAAGTTAAATGCAGCGGCTAAAATAGGGGAAAAAAAGGGAATAGTACAGACAATTTTGGTCGGGCATAATTTCAATTTGAGTTACTGACTAATAAAAAGATGTCAAGCGGAAGAATTTCATGCATTTTTACGGCGATTTATTGCGCGGGGATCGTAAAAACGTTCGATCGAGTCAAAATCCCGCATAAAATGTTTCGACGTGATTGGAAATTATTCCATTCAAAACTCATTTTAGCAACTTTACATTCGAAAATAATAGCACCACGCCCTGGAATTCTCTCAAGTTGAACGGTGTTTCTTGATCAAGTAAGTTTCTGCAACATAAAGCTCACAAGCGAAGATTTTGGGAAATTTAAAGATGTATCTTAACAGCGGGTGATAGTACATGGCATAACTTAGAATTCTATCAAGTTCAGTCATGTTTTCTGTACTGGTCAGGTTATAAAACCTAAAGCCTCAGAACACTTACATATAAAATCCGAAATGGTTGTAACTTGTAATCCCAAAATAATCGCACCAGATCCTGGAATCCTACGAACTAAGTGAAAGCTAAAATTTCAAAGCATCAGGAACATATAAACTGAAATACATATTTTATGTCATTTGCTACGTCCGTTTTGATTTTCTTCGTTCTTTTACTTTTCGCTGCGTAACGCAAAGACACACAGAGACGGATCAACTGGTTGGAATAATTAAAATGTTTACTCTTTGATGCTTTAACCCCTCGGAACAGAAATAATTTTACGCAAGGCCAATCCTGACGTTCGGAATTCAGTTTAGCGGATTCGGACTCTCCCTTTTCATGCTAATTGTTTTAATTAAGATTTGTTTAAACTTAATCATTTCAAGCATCTAATTAGAAGTGTGTTTCAAAAACAGATTTCGAAAAGATAGACAATTAAACTTTTCAATTAAATTCTCTCGTCGCTTTTGCTTTTCTAACCGGAAAGGTTGGGGGAAATTTGGTTAATCGAAACTCCGTGATATACAAATATTTTGAGGTTATAATGTAACTGAGAATGAATCTGAACAATGTTGAAAGTAGAATTTAACGCAAAACTTCAACACGAACAGTTGATCATTGTTTTGGAATGGAGAACACATTTAGTAAGATTGACATGAAAACACTCTTCGGATTTAGCGCCAATGGTCTATGTCTTCGAAATAAAGTGTAGACTTACATGTTTGGAATTAGTTATCGAAATGTAAGTGCTAAGCACTTACATTATTTGACGCTGTAAGCGAAAGAAATGGATATCGAGTCTTATACACTTATCTCATTTAAAATCTGAAGAGGTTTCATGTAAGACCATTATCGTCTCTTTACCACATTAACACTTATTAGTAAACTAGTAATTAAAACAATATTTCAACATTATTCGTTGGTTACAAGATAGGTAGGGTTTGTATTTTCTAAATGATCCCCGTTCAATCTTCGAGGAAGATATGCGTTGATGTAAGCCTATTTAAGAAACTAACTACACAATAAGCAAACAAAACTGCCATATCCTGACACGAAATAGATTCCGCTTGCTTATTCTAAAACGCCTTTCTACGTACGGATTGCTCGTAGTCTCATTGCAGTCGACGAGGTAAATTGTAATACATAGTTTGCTTTGTACTGCAAAGCGACTCGCTGCTAGAATGGAACTGCTCTTTATGGATTTTAATCCGAGGAGCCTTCTTGGAATGGTTTGATCAGAAACGCGGGTTAGAATTATCTTGAATGCAATTAAATGAACGAGTTTATTAAATCACTGATGGCAAATGGAACGAATGGTTCCCAGCTTACAAAGGAATTTAATTCTAGGATTTTAATATACTCGTATCTGCGTACGTATCAGTTGGTTGTTAAGTCGGCAAAGAAACAAATCAGGTGGAAAAAATCTAGAAAAAATTAATGAAAATCCTTTACATAAGTTTCATGTATAACAGAAATCATTTGAAAATATAAATGCTTTTGTAACGAACTCGTTTCTCTCAATCTCAAACTATTTTCTACATCATCGTAGACATTAATAATTTCATTCCACGACTCATTTCATCGGAACATTAAAGTCAGATCCTTTGTTTCGCATAATAGGCGCTGTATTAACAAAACCGCACTACTAGGTACTAAAAACTCGCAGGTAGCGGTCCCAAAAAAGAAAGTTTAAATTAGAGACGTTAACGTCAAGTTAACGTGAAATAGCTCTAATTAAAACACTAACTTTCCGCTCCCGATTCCGCCTAGTCCTATCAAAGAAGACCGCAGGAAACAAAGGATAGGAACATTCCGACTAGCGTGTCGTGTCGAGTCCCTTATCGGAAAACCATAAAATATTACAAATGCACTCAACATCGCCTTTATTGACTTCCACTCGTTCGACTTTAGATATTTCGTATTTCATTTATCTTCGTTCGTTTGATACGGCGAAGCTCAGCTTTCTTGCTTTATTGCTTTTCTATATTTCCTCGTGTGATATCAAAAGATCCATTTTCTTGTCTCGAATTTAGATCGTATCGTTTTCAATCAAAAATACTTCCAAAGCACGTCGGAGAGATGAACGAAATTGATAGCAAAAGTTGAAAGTCCTAGAACCACCCCCGACATACTTTTGTAATGTCTCCACGGCTCCCATTTTCCTTGTAAATTACATCTCGCAAAAGGAGCATAAGAAAGGACGAATAATCAAGTATATATTTACACGCAACGTCAATCAGTCTCTTCCTTTTCGTGCCGGTGCTCTCTCTACATCTTAACTTTCCGGGCACGTACGTTATAATATTGTGTGGAAAGGGCGGCGTAGGCGGTGCAGCATAAACGAACGAGATCACGAACGAAGAGTCGAAATGTGCTACAGGTAATATTAAAAAGAAATAGAGCCGCCGGAGACACATCAAAACTGTATCTCGTTCGCGAATGCGGCATACACTTACTTTAATGGTTATTATATGCTAAACTTCGCCGTTAACGTGTGTTCTTTTTTTCTGGAAGAAAATGCCAGCCTCTAAAGTTTGGAATTAAAAAATTAAACTTATGGGATTACAACGCAAAGTAAGACGTCAAAGAATGAAATGAACGACGGCAATCACTTTGCTTAAGGATACTCTCGGTCATTTGGCAAAAAAATTCGATCATAGTTGGAGGGTGTTACAACCTTATATGTACACTCACGGACACTCTAAATGTCCGCCTTTTGAGCGCATACGCCCGGATTGTCACAATCTAAACGTTCGTCCTAAAACCTGCGAGGTTACTATCGGTTGGTTCCTACGAAATAATTTTTTAAAGTAGAAAATGTTATTATTTAATTTGTGTTATAAAAAGAGTTAAGAGAAAAACGACATATAAAATAATATGGTATTAAGTTAATAGGTCATTTATTGTACTAATTGCGCATTTTTACAGCTATTTGATTCTACAGAAGTAGACAACTTGTTTTGCCCCAAACTCCCATTATGGCCGAATTTCGTAATTGAACTCTCATATGTACGAACATCTAACACCCGGGCTTATATAGAGCTTCTATAGAAATGAAAACTAGTTCACACAGTCGCACTGATGAGCGGTATGACGGCGAAACGCGCGTCTGCGAATAGTGAATGTAGTTTTCTAATTAAGCACAGGTCATTTATTCTTCTTATTATTGCATCTGATTTGTTATTTTTCTAAGATTTATGTTTTACGTTTATAACTTATATTAACTACACAAAATAATTTAATAAGAATGTGGAATATAAATAATTCATTCAATACAATACGAAGATTTTGTAACTAGAAAACTTTAAGTTTAATAAATACTAATTTTATGAGAGAAATTATTTCATTAATATAGTGATAAATTATGTAAAACTAAGATTCTAAACAGTAGTGTTTTAGAACATCTTTAATAAATTTACTAACATTCGCCTTAACAAGACGGTGCATGTAGATGTAAAATATAACATTTTTTTATATTAACACAAAAAGGATAAATTTAAAAGGAAGGTAAGGGCAATAAAACCATATAGGTAGATATAAAGTATAACATTCTTTTATATTAACACTACAAAAGATAAATTTAAAAAGAGGGATAGGTCAATCTCGCAGTAATTTGTGTAATATGATTCAAATGTTACAAAATTCGAGTATTATTTAGGTCTTATCATTGTTATATTTGCTTGTTTTGTTATATTTTCGTTAATATGTTGTTTATTTTAGGTCAGAATTCAGAATTTCTTTATTTCTTTATTTCATAAAAATACGCTTTTATTTTGCGTCAAATTTTCGTTAATTTTCTTTTGTTTTTGCCGATTTATTCGTTTTTTTACACTACTTTAATCGTTTTTATTTTCTTTAGGAATATCTTTCATTTCAATACATTTTTGTAAGATTTTCTTATTTTGTGGTTCACATCTCAATTAGGTGAGAGTAGTACACCGGCAAAGTAAAACGTATACCATAACATGACATATTGTATTTAACCACCATCTCCAATGCCTTCAACATTTTAGAAAACGATTTTCCCTAACTGTTATATAATAGAAAGAATTGTTTTGTTTAGTTCTGCTTACATTCAGGTTTAGGTTATTTTTATAAAACCATTTATTCGGTTTAGCGATAACATCAAAAAATTTATCTTTTAATATTGTAATGTTCTGTATGTAATACTTTACACCTACATCACTTTATCAAAACGAATACCAGCAAATTTATTAAACATATTCTTAATCTTACTACTGATTAGTATCTGCATTTTACATTATTCTTCGCTCCATTCGTGAAGTTAATTTTGTAGTAAAAATTTGTATTTCTTTAACTGCTTCTAGATACGAAAATTTCGTACTAAATGGCATATTTTCTAATATTATACAGCAAACTTATTCGCACATATGTATTATTTATATTCCACATTCTAATTAAACTATCGTAAAAAATTATTTTAATTAGTGAAACATAATTTTAATTACTAACACATTATATTTGTTTATCTACAGAATATAAATTCTAGAAAAATAGCAAAGAAGAAGCAATCAGAATAGGTGACCCATTAATTCACTACTACATATATTATTTTATTTATTGGTTTTCTTTTAACAATTCGTAAACTCTTTTTATCCGACGCTGAGAGGCGGATAAGGATTGACGAGAAGAAGAAGAAGAAGTAAACTCTTTTTATAACACAAATTAAATAATAATATTTTCTACTTTAAATAACTGTTTCATACAAACCAACTAATAGTAATTTCGCGGATAGACCGTTTTTGGGGACGGGCGTTTAGATTGTGACAGACGGCGGATCTTTAGAGTTTCCATGTATGGCACATAATCCTAGCGTGATACTATCAAGTGACTATTAATTCCTGTGTATTGAAAACTTCCTAAACGGTAAAAATTACAATAAAATTAGCTCGCGCTTGTTTGCGCGAAGTAATTGCCATTCCCCATGAAACTAACCCTGAATCAATGATTCCTAAAATATTTACTTGCTCGTGAACGCATTTTTTCTGTTTTCTTTTTAGAAACGTAATAATTTGTGCGTCGCTTTTGATATTCAATGTTACCGTACAATAAACTGAGTGAAGTTGACACCAAGGGCTGTTGCTATTTCAACCAAACTCCGTAAACATGTGCAGTCTAATCGTAAATAGGACACCCCACCACCAAGATTCCGATAATTAATCGAAGCGGGAATAACTTGTTGAAACTCCATAATCATAACTTGTAAAAATCAAAAGAGATTTTGTGAGTTTCAAAAATTTATTTATTTACATTTAATTTTATTAAGAAATTTTTGAAACTCACAAAGTCTCTTTTTGATTTTTACAAGTTACCAAGATTCTGTTTAAATTTATTATGCACAGGTTTAACTTCTTAGTACGTTATTCTTTTTTAAACTTTATCGGTTCACATATAACTCGAAAGACAATTGGCTTTTTGCAGCAGAAAAACAACGAATTATTATATCATTCTCGGATTTAATCCGCAACGATTTTTTACGTTTCCCAACATCGAGACTAGATGCTTGGTCAACGATTCCAGTCGGCCCAGGGAGTAATCGATGCCTTCGGAATAGATATTTTAACTATCCCAGCCGAAGATTGGATTGGAATACTTGCTTTAACATATGCTGCGAACGAATGGAAAATTGTACCAATTGCTATGGAGGATACTTCAAAAAGCAATAAAGCACCTTCAATGCATCTACTGTCTTTCCATAGCTGTGTAGAATACTAAAAAGATAACCCTTACAGATTACTGAACCAAATTACTTCCGTCTACAAGGAAAAATCGCTTGTTTATTTGTAATCCGCAATTAATTACTTGCCAAACCAATTATTTCTACAGAATGCAATACTACGATAAGGGCTTTATCGCTTTAATGTACGGGACGAATCGCCTTAATACAAATTACAGATACCAGCACGACATACGCGCCACGGTTTCATACACGAATACACTCCATAAGCTTTGTTAGTTTAGGTGAATTTGAAATTTGACCCACTTAAGATCCCGACCGTTTAAGTTTATCTCAAACTTATTACTCTAGTTGTCTACATAGTTCTGAGATTGTTAATCTTGGAAGATGTTCCGCAATAGCTAAAATTTAACGGTTCCTCCTTTATGGTATAACGAAGTTTACGAAACAACTTCATTCCGACATCATCAAAGATGATGTTTGATGCCGAAACGACTGGTTTCTTAAAATTCACGGCTATAAATCTCCTTCCGGTAAAATTTCCAAGCTAAAAAAATTTATGTCCCCTCTAATACCGACATAAATTTCTTCCTGTTCCTCGTAATTGTAATAAAGAACTCTTAAAAGTGAGCGGATTTCACAAGAGGGAAAGACGTTTTAATTAAAGTCGCAGATATATATGTATTTCCGAAAGTTTTAATGTCAATGAGAGGACTCGTTAATTAATTTGAATGATATGCTTGCTTTCGACACTTGGTGGTGGTAAATTTAGAATTCGGTAAGAAATTAGGAAAGATTTTGTGTGAGCGTTGAAGGTACTTGGACGTCATCATTAACGATATTAAGTTTGTAGATATAGATCGCATTCGGATGTTATTAAAAAGGTTCAACGTTGCATCGAAAGAACTTGATAAGGACATAGTATCCACAAGCATTCATACAAAAATGCATTACAATTGAAAATGACTTTGTATACAGACTATGTAGTTTAATTATTCAAGAATGGGAGTTCTAAATAGTATAAGCATGATGTGGGTAGTTGAAAGATTTGGAAGGCAAGAACAAAAGACCGAGAACCTATTGTAATTAAATTCTCGATGTTGATGCCAATGAATCAAGATCTAAACAGGAAACACTAATGAGTGCCGGAAAAAAGATTCTAGATACCAAAAGTTAGACAACAAAAATTGTAAATGGCGAATATAGAAATCTAACGGTGAAATGAAGCGATAGAACCGATAGTAGTAGCAAGAAGGAGAAGTGAGGCAATATCTAGCCAAGAGAACACTGAAAGATTACGAATATATGAGGGATAAGCCGAAATTATTGAGAATAAAAAACACATTTAGTATTTTCTAGGATTTCATCTTAAAGTGATTCCCTTCATGATACACTTGACCATTCTTTCTTTCCACTGTTTAAAAGCTGCCGACCAATTTTCTTTCGGAATACCTCCAAAACAAGCGTGAACTGCGGTATTAATCTCTTCTTCAGACGAAAACCTTCTACTCCGCCAATTTCGTTTAAGTCCAAAAAATGGCCGAAAGTCACACATTGCTAAGTCAGGTGAGTATGGCGCATGTTCTGTTACTTTTATTTTTTTTTTTAGCCAAGAACTGAAGAGTTGAAAATGCTGTATGAAATGATGCATTGTCAAGGTGGAACATAATTCCCTTGTCTGGAACTTTATTTCACACTTCAGGCAAACATTTTTCAGTGTACCACTTAGGCCCAACTGTCCTTTATCCATTTAGCTTAATTCCAATTACTAAGGCAATACTTCTGAAGAATACCGCATTCATAACCTTTTTCATAGCTCGGTGCCTCTTAGTCATTGTAGGAGTTTCCCAATCTTTGTGAATCCATACAGGATTCTCTTGGCGGGTAGGATGATCGAAAAAGGAAATATAAGTTTCGTCACCTGTCACCATTATGGAAAAAATTTGGTGCCTCCCATTATTTAATAAATTAAGAGTTTCATGGAAAATTCTCACACGCTCTCATTTTTGGAAGTCAGAAAGGTGATGTGGGACAAAACGACTTACCATTTCTTATAGGTTATCCTATATGATTGTTGTAACAGCTGAGGATCCAATCTTGAGTTCATTTACGCATAAGTGGTTTCACTGTCCTCTTCAATAATATTTTTAACAGCAGCAATGTTTTTATCATTAACAGTCGGAGAAAGACGTCCTGCTCCTTTTACGTGCTGAATAGAGTTCCTTTCGCGTTCAAATTCCTTATACCATCGGTAAGTTTTAGCCAAAGATGGTGCTCGTTCACTAAAGCTGTATCTAAGTTCTCTTTGCACTCATAAGCGTTTAAAGCTCTTTTAAAATTATAGTAAATTATGGTTCGAATGTGCTTTCTGGTTAATTCCATTTTATTTTACTTTTAAAAAGTAAGTAGCTGAGTTATAACGAACGTAACTTCAAGAACTAAACGTCAATTGATTATGTGATTGTTTGTCACAATCTACTCCATTTTCTTATTTTCAATAAATTCAGCTTATCTCTCGTACAAAGGCAAATAGAAAGTAGTTAAACATGTGATTAAAGAAAAGGTACAGAGAGTACGAACAATAGGCAGGAGAAAACAGGATATATTAAACGCTGGAAAAGATATTGAACCTCGATCTCTGAAGAGATAAGCTAAATTGGAAGAAATGAAGTCATATTTACACCACTGAAGGAAAAGTCGAATGGACACTGGAACCATCCCAACCAAATGAGAATCTGATATGTGTTTTCGCATTGATGGAAAGAACTACTACTAATAGCAATACTAATAGCAATATGTCTAACATATGTCAATCGAAGAATGTATCAATTATGATGATGATCCATTCAAGCATCGGAAGAGATATGGAGCCAGATTGGAAGGAACGGGCCTTTTTCTTCTTCGTAATGGTTCAGAACGTCTTCTTACGTTGTTCGATGCCTAACTTCCATTCTTGCCTGTTATTCTATTAACGTTCTATGAGATTTTTTGTTCTTAAAGATTTTCTGACTCCCTCTATCCATGTTTCTTTTGGTCTTCCCCCTTTTTGGTCTCAGTGGTGATATCCAATCTGGTACATGTTTTCGTATCTCTTCTTCCTCTCATCCTTTGGAACATGGCCGCACCACACTGATTACTGTCTTTGTATGTCATCTACTACTACTAATTGAAATAGAAGACCAGTAGGCATTAAACAAATGCCAAGAAATATGAATAATCTACTTATTGTCTGGAGAATGTTAACTGGAAAAGTGTATGGTGCATTTTTTTTAATAAGAAGGGCTGCAATAGTAATAGGAATGATGAAGGAAAAAGTTTACCATTTTTCTTTGGATGAACAATAATCAACTTTTGCATGTACAATTGTACATCAATGGGTCTATGATAACCAAATGTATGTCAATATAATTAAGTATAAATACATTTTGTTTACCAACTATATGTTACAAAAAATTGATCATATAGAATTTCAAATGATATTATAGATACGATTGAACTCGATAAGGTCATCGAATTTAAATACTTAGGGGTCATTTTAGATAATCACTTTAATTTTGAAAGACATTCTATTTATGGTATGGGTAAAATGTCGAGAAAAGTGCATTTTCTGTATAGAATTGGCAAAACCCTAGTTTTTATATGCGGATATTAATATGTAAGGCTATTATTTCGCCACATATAAATTTCTATTCAACTATTCTTTTTAATTGAAAACAAAAAACAAAAAACAAAAAATTATGTGTGCAGTTCACACGCCGTAGAAGTGAAACCTTCAGAAAAGTAAACTACGAGAGAATGAGACGAATAAAATATAAGAAGTGGGATAATTATAGGGTTTATTTATTATAATCTTGGTACCAAGGTTTCGTAATATGCACGCGCAGACACACGTACTAACACACGTACAAACATACACACAGAACGCTTTGACCAAAGCATGTAGTGATGGCAAAATCGTAAATTTTATTTATTTAAAACAACAGTTTCGACCATTATTGTTATTTTAAAATAACGGTTGCAAAATAACAGGTTATCGTTATTTTGTATTCAACAGTTCTACACGATAACAACATTGTCGATTATTAAGATTAATTCATATTATAGGCTGAGTTTTATTTTTATTTATTTATTTATATTAGAATTATGTTATTTTGTTCCATATTATACAACGGTTTTCTTCTAGTATTTATAAATAATGTTTTATACAACATCCTTTTTCTTCAATTTCTTTTCTTGAATTTTACATTTGCTAAGTTTAATGCGTACAGTTATTTAGAAAATATTTCTATTAACTACTACTAACTACTAACTAGCGCCCTAATTACCGTCCGAAAGTTACTTTTCTACTAGAAGTTGAAACTGTGGTCTCGATCAGACAGTCGTAACTTAAGCAAGTATTAGGCAGTGAAGTATAGCTGCTATACTCACTATATGACGCCTTTCCTCTCTGGGGAGGCTATTCTATCTCATTCCCTCGAAGGATAAATCCTTTAAATGTACATGTTTGTTTCTTTTTAGTGTCGCTTTTTTCGTTTCATCGAATTTCAAATCACTCACAACGGTGCTAATTAAGTTTTCACTTCAAAATACAAAAATTCAAAATCGAGCTGTGTATGTGATCCTTAGCACTAGTAGATATACACCTATCAGTATGATGCTTGAAATATTACATTTTATGAGTGATTTTCAACACTTTGTATTTTATTTATAAAATGATTGATAAACAAGCATCTGATTACTTATCTAGGCAGCTTGTACTAGTGCAAGAAATTCATACATTTAATACCAAAAATAATTTTTTTATATACAATCTGTCAAATAACATACAACAGAAAATACATTCTTTTCGAAAACACAAAAAATGCACAATAACATGCCGCAAGAAATTAAATATTGTAACAATAGCAGACTTTTTGGAAACAATTGAGAAACTACATTATAAGCAGATTTAATTTAATAATAAATAGTAATTTGCCATATTGATATGTTTGTAATAGCATTTTGCAAAACAAATTATTATTATTACTATTATTATTATTATTATATACTGCTCTTAAATCTTTATTTGTGTTAGACTCAATACTTGAATGATTCTACTTTACCTAATTTCAACTTTTTCTTCTGGTTTGTAATGGGTCAACAAACAGTGATAACAATAAATTTGGTTTTAGTGCCTAAAGCTCCAAATTAAATAATCCCCCGAAATTTATCAGTAGATAAAATAACTTTGTCGTCTCCAGGATAAGATTAAAATACGAAAGAATTTTTCTTTCCCAGAAAAATACGAACGTTAAGTAATTTCACAATCGCGACGTGTACACACAAAACGTTCCTCAACACCGAACGTTTATTTACGAAATTAAGCGCGCATTAATTTAACGCTTTAACGTCGGCATTTCGACGATAAAGAAGCCGAGCGCGCGGCGCCTTATTTATGCGTACCCCGCGGGCGTCACCGTCGTCGTCCGAACCCTCATTACACGGAATAAAAAATAAATTCTTACCGTTTTTAATAGTGGGTTCCTTCCGGGAATTACAAGTTTCTCCTGCAAATCCCGCCGTGCAGTCACATTTTATGGCGGCGTCCCCGACGTGCCTGAAATATAAAAAATGCAAATCAGCATCGCATAAAAACTTTAATAATCCCATAATGAATACGATTTAGCCGTAGGAAGCCGAAAGAAAAAAGTAAAAGTGGAATATCAATATCCTGGCAATTTTCCATAACGGTGGATATAATAGCCGCCGAGTTTTACATACATATTTATGAGATTAAAAAGACTAATCGGTAGACAGAAGAAGGAAATGTGGGACGCTGAAAGTTATATCGGGTAGAATAAAATAAATGAGACAGAAATCTATTTCCGGTCCGAGATCTGGAAGTTATCAATATTACGTGGTATAATGGAACTTGCGCTTATATTTCAAAGATTTTCATTTCTGGAACAGTTTAGAAGTTAGTATAATAATACTAGCAATAGTAATGAAATTTGTTATAATAATAAGGATACAATAACAAATAAAAATATTCATCTACTTTAAAATAATTACAGGCGCCTTCGCCATTATTCTCAATTATACTCGATATGTCGCTTTCCCCTTGTATCTTCAATTAATTCAACTCAGCGTATCTCTTATCCATGACAGATCCTTAATGTAACCACATCAGCAGCGTCTTTCTGTCAATTTCATCAATAGAAACTGAAATTTCCTCCGGCGCATCATTTATAAAATAAAAGTGTTCTCAAATTTATAAACCCAACTTCCTCATTAATTTATCCGTTTTCTCCTGATATCTGCAAAAATACAACCACCAAATCCCTCGACTACATTATCATTAATTCATTTACTTCGTCCGGATATCCCTACGTTTTTAAAACAAAAAGCCGTACACCCAACGAGGATTCGCTTCGAATATTTACAATAAACGCAAATAATGTAACGTGACCGAAACTTCCAACACGAAGGCATAGATGTATCGTCACATTGTTCCGTTCGCCAGCGGAAATGTGCTGTTCCCAACTTTGTTCGATGTTACGTTGTATCTGCACGATCCTATAACAAAACATGCATACATGCATAAACATATACACACATACGTACTACGTTTGCAGACTAGAAAAACAAATTTAGTTCCAGTTTCGTAACGTAGGTAGGTTAGGGAGACCTCGTAATTGCATAATTAGCCTCGACAATTGCGGTGGACTCATTGAATAATTATTGCTTCGATGTCGAACACGAGCTATTGATATTTCCCGAATACCGCTCGATTACAGAATTATAGTACATTTCGTGTCGTCGAAACCTTTCAGAGATTGGCATAAACGATTTCGCTTCCAACAAGTTGATACATTGTGAGACGCAGATGATGAGCTCTTGTTAACAGCGTTCTTCTAAAATGAAAATAAACTTAGCTTGAATGACACGATTAATTCATTGTACGTAAAGTTTCACTGAGTGCTGTCCTATAAAATGTACGTCACCTTCTAATAGTCGACGCTGTGTGGAATCATGACAAGTTGTTTGAAGTCGACCTAGTACATACTTCAAAATATACACAAAGCAACTAACTTCATCAATTGTGTTGATCACCGATTAGTAGCAAAGCACATAGAAAATTTAACAGATTTTCAACATCTAATAAGTGACACACGTATAATGAGGGAGTTGAAACTTAAAATTCCTCGACCGTGTTTCTCTATGTCCCCAAATTATTATCATCGCAAGTGTTCACCTGAAAGATCTAATCCAAATTTTAGCATCGGGGAAAACCTGAAATGCGACCATAGCAGAAAAATCCTGGTAAGATCAAAGAGAAAGCCCCAGAGAAATCTACGTTCTATGAATGGGTACATGCGTTATTGTAGTGAATTATGTAAGATATGAAAAAATCGCATATTCTACCATATCTTCCGTGTTTGCAGCTCGTGTGATAAGGATAATTTATAGATTCCAAGTAACCAGCAATAAAAGTAGTTGGATACAGTACTAGAAGAATAAAATCGCCATACTCCAACACGATTGAAGATAACAATTTAGTTCTCGAGGTAGATATCTTGCTTCACTAACGTTCAATATTGTCGCCTGTTACAAAATTGTGTTCTACTCTTGCCATCAGTATACGTACCGTTCATGATTATATCGATGCTCAGTACGGCTTTGTAAATGCTCTAACTTTCGTATACAAATTTCATGTATATATGCAATGTATGACTAGAGACCGGGTAATATGTTCGAAATTAGACTAAAATATGTATGTATATATCGGGTGGCGCAAAATTAATCACCCTATCGGAAGATGCTATAATTTTTGCAAATGGCGTCATACGTCCATCATATTTGACATTTGTGAACTAAATAGGTGCAGTATACAAACCGACAAGTAATGGAGCGCTATACTCCGCAAGAGCGTGGAATAATTGTGTCGATTTATTTGACCAATAATCGGTCGGTGGTGTTAGCGCAGCGTGAATTTCGACGTCGATTTCCTAATCGTGCCGCGCCAACTGGGCAAACATTCCGCCGCTTAGCTGCTCGACTCGAACACACTGGAACCACAAGAGACCTTGCAGGTCGTGGCCGCCACCAAACTGGTCGTTCTGCCAAGAATATCGCGGCTGTGGCTGACGATGTCGCTGAGAACGAAAAACATCAACCAGACGACGGGCCACGCAATTGGGCATCACCAGACGGACCCTACAGCGAATTTTAGTGAAGGACTTACACATGTTGCCGCACAAAGTGCAAACAGTGCATCAGTTAATGCCTGCTGACCGCCAGTCGCGTGTGAATTATTGTAGAGCCATCCTCAATCTCAATCACGAAGAGGACGATTTTGAGTCGAAAATCATCATGAGCGACGAGGCACATTTCCATCTAAGCGGTTACGTCAATAAACAAAATCTTCGTTTCTGGGGCACTGAAAATCCGCGGGTGATGCACGAAGAGCCGTTACATGCATTTAAAGCCACTGTGTGGTGCGGCGTTCACGCGGGAGTGATTGGGCCGTATTTTTTGAGGACACCATCGGCAATACGGCTACTGTTACTAGCGAACGCTACAGGGCCATGATAAACGACTTCTTACTGCCAGAATTGAATGAGCGGGGCTTGGTGAACATGTGGTTTCAACAAGACGGTTCAACCGCACACACAGCACGAGCCACAACGGATATTGTGAAGGAAGCGTTTCCTGGTCCCGTAATTTCCCGTTTTGGCGATTTGGCATGGCCAGCAAGATCGCCCGATTTAACCATCCCAGACTTCTTTCTTTGGGGGTACTTGAAGTCGCGGGTTTATGCCAACAAGCCCCAGACAATCGCAGCCCTTAAGGAGAATATTCGACAAGAATGCGAACAATTATCACCGGAAATCTTGCGGAAAGTCATGGAAAATGCGATAAAACGGGCACAAATGTGTATCAACGCTGGAGGCAGCCACTTGACAGATATCATCTTTTCCACTTAACAGAAAAATTATAAATGTCCAAATAAAGATTTCCATTACTCAAAATCATTTTTTTATTTAGTAAAAAGTTATTCAAAACAAAATTGGATGATTAATTTTGCGCCACCTTGTATATATCTTTTAAATATGAGCAAAATATGTTGAAAATATTCCTAAAATGTATAAAATATTTAGAATATGTTTCAAAAATATTTTCAGAACGTCGCATATGTTTTGAAGTAACAAGGAAAAGAAACAAACACTAAGCACATTTAAACAGGTTTTATTAAACAGATACCTATCACTTACATTTCTACATTAAACATTGCATTCGTTACTGTAAAAATAGTTCACAATCAAATGTGTTTCAATATTTTGAGTAGTTAAATTATATCTGCTATCCGTTAGTAGCGATTTGTCCGCCGAAAAACTTCGTCCGACGTCAACTGATGTGTTTGGTGCATATTTTCAAACATTAATAACTTCCGGATTTAAATCGGTTTCAACATCGACATCGCCACGGAGAATTTGGTTTCCTCGTTGCAGCAAATTTAAATCGGTATTTCTTTTTAAAAACATCATTAAATTTTTTATTTATTAATTGTCCCATTCCTCCAGGAATTTTCTGAAGTTTTTACTTGAATTCATCAATCAAACAGAGATGTCTTGTTACGGGAGTGAATCAGTTTCAAGAATAACAATAGTTTCATGAACAAAGTCATAATTTGATTTAATAAAGCGAAGTTTATGGTGCAGTGAATTATTTTCAAAAAATTGATTTGCACTTTGAAATCGCACCAATATTTTCCTCTTCAAAACTTAAAATCAGTTCTTTAATAGGGACCACATTTTCTGCATAAAAACTAACAGCTTTCAACCATGTTCCCCATCTTATGATTATCGTTTATGAAGGGCAGTCGGAAGATGATATTTCACCCCTTTTAGATATAAGATAGGAAAACGATTTCGATTAATGAAAATAATTTTATTCAGCAATCCAAAGCAAGTTTTTGAACCAATTGTATGGCAGACTAGAATTTGTAAAATAAACATGTAATTTGAATTAAATAAATAAAATAAAATTGTTTTGTAAAATTATCAACTTACCATTTTACCGTACGCTTTCCAGAATATGTTTTCTTCGTTCAAAAGTAACTCTTGAGTGGTCTTGATCCAGGGGGCTACTAAATCGCTTTTCTCTTTTGTCATTTTTGGAACACTCGGTAACACTTCATTTTTTCGGTATTTGTAAATGATGAAAATTTTTAAATGATAAATGCTGAATCGTGTACACCTCCTACCTAATTACTTTTAACCGATCAGAACTCACCCTTAATCGTTTACTTTACAATTTTTATTCTTAGAAATCGTAACAAAATAATCTTTGCTCTTCGGTATTGAACATGATATTTCGTTTGGAAATTTGAAAGCAATTAACAATTTCTTAGAAAAATGTAGAAACATAAATTTCTTGGAAAAAGCATTAATCCCTATTTAGATAATATTTATTTTATTATGTTTAACGAAACATCAGTAATCGTAAAATGTAAATTTCCTAGAAAATCGTCTACGATATTTTTCATAAAAATAACGCGATTTTCAAAAGGGAAAGTATGTCAAATATATTAAAATATTCGAAATATGTGGAGAAAAGCCAAAATATTCTAAATATGTAAAATTAAATTGGTGCTAAACGCTTTCATTTACCCAAATTCGTGTAGATCTTAAAGCGTTCAATTGTACCGTTGATAATTATCGATATGCACAAAACATATAATCCGGTCCCTGGTTATCATGCAGCCGTTATATTAATAAAGAACTATACTAAAACTAAAAGATGCACGCAGACGGGCTGCACTAAAATTATGACATTTTAAATACTACACAAGAATATGGACATTACAGTTTGCTTATGTTTTGAAATAATTCCTCGAGAATTTCCATTTCTTGAATACAATCATATTTTCCCTCATACTAGAGCCAACCTCGAGATACGTAGTAGGAAACGTCAATTTTGCAAATAATCCCGCTCGTTAGTTCGTAGTCTCTATTACGGCAGAAAAATCCGACTCTGAAAGAATTGTAAAATCAGACAACCGCCTAAGAATGTCTACGCTCCTACGGAACATATAATATTAGATTTTAAAAAGAGGAAAGAAACATGACAACGACGAACTCTGAGAGCTTTCATTGGCCGGGATCTCGTTACCAAAAGAATGTACGGCTTATGTTTCTATGTACGTATGTATGTACGTGTGTGATATACAAGACGATGTGCTTTTAAAACAATGTCGACATATAATTAGCATCGTGATTTCTTTTCACTTTCCACTTTTCCGTCGTTGTGTCAGATAATGAGGTACAGAAGCTAATTGGAAGGTTGGAGGAAAATATTTGAAACACTGTTTATGTTATCTGGGAAACTTTATTACAACGTGTATGTACATCATTTTTCTTGTTGCTGGAAAAATATTTATACAAATAGTAGGTATGAATACATCTACCGGAATTTGCATGAAATTAATTATTTAAACCAAATTCGCTAAATTTATGTACATACATAATAAACCAAAATATGGTCCGCTCTTCGAAGTTGCTTTAAATAATATTAACTAAATCTATGTATTATACCGTAAATTACTAATAGTAGAGACAACGCCAAGGAAAAATTAATATCAGTGGTATTTATATAAGAAAATCTCCATTATTACTATTTCATTTTCTCAAAAGCTTAAAACTTATACCAAATGTTACAAAAAATTGCTTGCTGAATTTCCTACTAACACGCGAAGATCCAGGCACAGTCACGTCTGTTCGATGCAAATAAATAAAATTCAATTTGCCATTTTCCACATTTCTTCTAGCCACCCGAGTAACTAGATAGAATTAAATCTAATTCTTCGTACAGTGCCTTTACAAGCTTACCGGCTTTTTAGAAAGCACGTGATCCGTTTTAGAAACCTTCCTGAGCTTTTCCGGTTGTCCGCAACACAGAACTATTACATTATACAGGATCCTCCTGGTATTCTCTACTATTTAATCTAATATCGGAGTGCCGCTTTGTACGTTTATTGACTAGGAGAAGAACGTCCTTTGCTTGCGCCACCAGTGAGAATTTTCAGAGTGTCTTATTTAAAATGGCTTTAAAGAAGGAGTACGGAAGGAAATTTGTTCAGATCTATTTTCCATCTATGTGGACATGTATGTAGATGTATGGAATTTAGTTACTTACATTTATGACGAATTATAAGAAAACGCTCATAACTTTTGTAGTTGCAAAATTTCCCCATACCTATTTTTTCTACAGTTATCGTTCTTACAGAACTACGTGAATATTTTTTGATGAATACGCTTAAACACGAACTGCGCTGGTGTAAAGTGAATTTTAAGTACGAATTTGAACATCTAAAACGAAAACTAAATAAATAAAATTTCCGATTAGAAACAATGCATCCCGGACACACATTCTAGTAAGTCCACTGTTGCACCAGATTTAATGGCGAAAAATTATCCCAGCCGAGTTTCGGGTTTAATCTCTCGCGTTTCAACGTAGACCGTAGATCCTTTATTTTGCAATCATATTACGACGAGATGACAATGAAATTTCCAAATCCTTTTCCCCGCTTCTATCTTTTTCTCTTTTTCATTCCCTTTAATAATATCGTTTTACAATGGACGTGGGACAGGCGGAAAGAGATCCGTTTCAGAGGCTGCTGACGTTTCTTTTTCCGTTTCCAATCCTCGATTCGGTGCGAATATTTCACGCGGAAAACAGAAGGACGCGACGTAGCGGTAGAAAAACGGAAACAAATTAAATAGTGTAATTTGATTTGCCGATTAAAATTTATCAGTTTTTGTCGGTTATGCAAATGTTACGAACGCGTTTATCGTCAGTACCTCGCTTGAAACTTCTCGATCGGACGAGAAAAGGAGAAAAGAGAGAACTTTTCGCGATTCATCAAAGTTTTAAATACTTCGACGAGATCGAGTTTAATCTACTTTTTTAAGGAATTTAATATTACTGATTCGTTTATGTGTATATCCATTGTGATCACAAATCTTAATATAAATCATATACATATATATAAATATACTCAATGATAAAGAGGAAACTTCCAGGAATACTCGATCTCACGAATTGATTGTATCATTATGCCTCCGTTTATACGGTTGTTGAAGATGCTTGCCTCGAGCTAGCGAAACACGTGTCACCGATTTTATTATAAACAATTGTGTGGTAAGGAGTTTACCGATGTGATATTTGTGTCAGTAAATTACACCACAGTCCTTGCAATCACCTTTATTCCTCAGTTCTAATTTAACGTTGGTAGTAAAAGTATTAAAAAGGACGAGATAACATAGACAACTCGTACGGTATGGACATGTACAGAAAATGTCTCAGACGCGGATTCCAAAACAAGTTATAAGCTGAAAACCTGCAGGAATAAGAAATCCTGGAAGACCGAGAAGAAGTTGGCAGAAAACCATCCAAGAGGTAATGGAGGGAAGGAACTTGGAAGACGATATGTGCAGGGACAGACAAACATGGAAATCTGGCATCGGACGACGTGTTGAGTTTATAGACCAATTGAAGTATAAATAGTAAAAGTACAGGTAGCCCTCGGTTTGCGCCGGAGTTCCATTTCAAAGAAAACCGGCGTAAACCAAATCGACGTAAATTGAACCCAGGTATCGAGATAGGTTCCACCTCATCAAAAAATAGGCATAGGCAGGTATATAAAACATTGAACATGTACAATTAAATTAATAAATAAGTATATGTAATTGTAAAAATTAAATAAAATTCTCAATAGCCAAAACGAAACAATATTTTATCAAAAGAAGCGTGAAATTTCAATCAGGTGTTCTTATTTGTATGTTGAAGATCCTGGTTTCGGATTTCTTATATCTTTTTGTTAAATAATTCTCGAGTGGTAACTGTTTAGAAGTTCGGAATGTGGTCGAATTGATGCGGTAACATACCTCTTTACATTCGAACTTGGTTCCCAATCGTGGTCTATTACTAAGATAGAATGTCGTAACTAGAAAAAATCCACCGTTAGGGTGAAATTTAGTGATTTTTTGCGATTTTTTTGCAGTTTTTGCGATTTTCTCGGTAACCGTTGGAGTAAAGTAAAAAATCGCACGGCGTTGAATTCGCCTCGTCAAGACGCATCGATTGGTGTAGGATTGAACGTCCTAAAGTCCGATATTAGTGAAAAAGGGGTATGTCATTTTAGCACTTTTTTGCGGTTTTATGCATTTTCTCGGCAACCGTTTGAAATAATCTAAACAAATTATATACCGTTGAAATCAGCGCGTCAAGACGCGTCGATTGGTATGTGAATGAACGCGCTAGGACGAAGGAAACTTAAATCGTCCATATCTCCGTAACGGTTGGAGCTAGAGCGTTTATAATGCCATATTTGGAATCTACTCGTCGAGACCTATCCGATAGACCTATTTCGAACGCAATCGGGCGAAGTTTTCTTTGGCTCGAGAACGGTAAGAGATAGAGCGTCGGGGATGGAAGATTTGGAATCTACGGGTCAAAATTAGTCGGATAGGCATATTTTGGACGCGATTGGACGCAAAAATTTTTTGTCCAAACGAATTTCTACCTCAAGGCATAGAATTTTTTTCAGTTTTTCGAGATAGCATACTTCCGATAGCACTAGCGAGTTCAAACTCGGTGGGCTTATAGCACTCGAGGAGCTGATTAGAATAAAGCAAACCGCAGGTCCCTAAGTCTTACCGTTCCGGAGATATGGTAGTTTAAAGTTTGAAAAATTTTGTTATAAATATTTCCAATAATTTCGTCCTAGCGCGAAAACTATTAGAGATAGGTCGTTCGTTCTTGTTCCATTCGTTTCTTAGACAAAATCTGCATATAGAAAGGTCTATTCGATCGCGATCGAGCAATAAATAAAGTGGTGAGAGCGATTTGAAATTTGGCCAAAATTGCAAATCGCGTTTTTCAACGATTTTTAACGATATATTCGTCATTTGACGAAAAAGTCATGTTCAAACTTCGAAACTATTTTGCGTCAAAATATACATATTCGGACCGGTAATTACGTAAAACATATCGGTTCGGACGTAGAAGGCATAGGTTCCGAGAAAACGCCTTACGAAGTTAGGGAAAAGGGGTTAGAATAGGGGTGTATATAAGGCTTTTTCGAATATTCGACGAAAATTTCATGTTCGAATTTCGCGGTTATTTTGGCCTAGAATATACATATTCGGGCCGCTAATTACGTAGAATATATCGGTTCGGACGTGGAACGCATAGATTTCGAGAAAACGCCATTCGAAGTTAGGGAAAAAGGCCTAAAATAGACCGAATATAGGGGTGAATATAGGGCGAAACAGGGCACACTTTAAGCGCTCGTAGCGCCTAAACTATTAATAATAGAAAGCCGAACCTTAGATCATTCTGAAGCAGAAAAATACGCTCTTTCGAATGGTGTAAGATAGAATGTCGTAACTAGAAAAATCCACCGTTAGGGTGAAATTTAGTGATTTTTTGCGATTTTTTGCAGTTTTTGCGATTTTCTCGGTAACCGTTGGAGTAAAGTAAAAAATCGCACGGCGTTGAATTCGCCTCGTCAAGACGCATCGATTGGTGTAGGATTGAACGTCCTAAGTCCGATATTAGTGAAAAAGGGGTATGTCATTTTAGCACTTTTTTGCGGTTTTTTGCATTTTCTCGGCAACCGTTTGAAATAATCTAAACAAATTATATACCGTTGAAATCAGCGCGTCAAGACGCGTCGATTGGTATGTGAATGAACGCGCTAGGACGAAGGAAACTTAAATCGTCCATATCTCCGTAACGGTTGGAGCTAGAGCGTTTATAATGCCATATTTGGAATCTACTCGTCGAGAACTATCCGATAGACCTATTTCGAACGCAATCGGGCGAAGTTTTCTTTGGCTCGAGAACGGTAAGAGATAGAGCGTCGGGGATGGAAGATTTGGAATCTACGGGTCAAAATTAGTCGGATAGGCATATTTTGGACGCGATTGGACGCAAAAAATTTTTTGTCCAAACGAATTTCTACCTCAAGGCATAGAATTTTTTTCAGTTTTTCGAGATAGCATACTTCCGATAGCACTAGCGAGTTCAAACTCGGTAGGCTTATAGCACTCGACGGGCTGATTAGAATAAAGCAAACCGCAGGTCCCTAAGTCTTACCGTTCCGGAGATATGGTAGTTTAAAGTTTGAAAAATTTTGTTATAAAAATTTCCAATAATTTCGTCCTAGCGCGAAAACTATTAGAGATAGGTCGTTCGTTCTTGTTCCATTCGTTTCTTAGACAAAATCTGCATATAGAAAGGTCTATTCGATCGCGATCGAGCAATAAATAAAGTGGTGAGAGCGATTTGAAATTTGGCCAAAATTGCAAATCGCGTTTTTCAACGATTTTTAACGATATATTCGTCATTTGACGAAAAAGTCATGTTCAAATTTCGAAACTATTTTGCGTCAAAATATACATATTCGGACCGGTAATTACGTAAAACATATCGGTTCGGACGTAGAAGGCATAGGTTCCGAGAAAACGCCTTACGAAGTTAGGGGAAAAGGGGTTAGAATAGGGGTGTATATAAGGCTTTTTCGAATATTCGACGAAAATTTCATGTTCGAATTTCGCGGTTATTTTGGCCTAGAATATACATATTCGGGCCGCTAATTACGTAGAATATATCGGTTCGGACGTGGAACGCATAGATTTCGAGAAAACGCCATTCGAAGTTAGGGAAAAAGGCCTAAAATAGACCGAATATAGGGGTGAATATAGGGCGAAACAGGGCACACTTTAAGCGCTCGTAGCGCCTAAACTATTAATAATAGAAAGCCGAACCTTAGATCATTCTGAAGCAGAAAAATACGCTCTTTCGAATGGTGTAAGATAGAATGTCGTAACTAGAAAAATCCACCGTTAGGGTGAAATTTAGTGATTTTTTGCGATTTTTTTGCAGTTTTTTGCGATTTTCTCGGTAACCGTTGGAGTAAAGTAAAAAAATCGCACGGCGTTGAATTCGCCTCGTCAAGACGCATCGATTGGTGTAGGATTGAACGTCCTAAGTCCGTTATTAGTGAAAAAGGGGTATGTCATTTTAGCACTTTTTGCGGTTTTTTGCATTTTCTCGGCAACCGTTTGAAATAATCTAAACAAATTATATACCGTTGAAATCAGCGCGTCAAGACGCGTCGATTGGTATGTGAATGAACGCGCTAGGACGAAGGAAACTTAAATCGTCCATATCTCCGTAACGGTTGGAGCTAGAGCGTTTATAATGCCATATTTGGAATCTACTCGTCGAGACCTATCCGATAGACCTATTTCGAACGCAATCGGGCGAAGTTTTCTTTGGCTCGAGAACGGTAAGAGATAGAGCGTCGGGGATGGAAGATTTGGAATCTACGGGTCAAAATTAGTCGGATAGGCATATTTTGGACGCGATTGGACGCAAAAATTTTTTTGTCCAAACGAATTTCTACCTCAAGGCATAGAATTTTTTTCAGTTTTTCGAGATAGCATACTTCCGATAGCACTAGCGAGTTCAAACTCGGTAGGCTTATAGCACTCGACGGGCTGATTAGAATAAAGCAAACCGCAGGTCCCTAAGTCTTACCGTTCCGGAGATATGGTAGTTTAAAGTTTGAAAAATTTTGTTATAAAAATTTCCAATAATTTCGTCCTAGCGCGAAAACTATTAGAGATAGGTCGTTCGTTCTTGTTCCATTCGTTTCTTAGACAAAATCTGCATATAGAAAGGTCTATTCGATCGCGATCGAGCAATAAATAAAGTGGTGAGAGCGATTTGAAATTTGGCCAAAATTGCAAATCGCGTTTTTCAACGATTTTTAACGATATATTCGTCATTTGACGAAAAAGTCATGTTCAAATTTCGAAACTATTTTGCGTCAAAATATACATATTCGGACCGGTAATTACGTAAAACATATCGGTTCGGACGTAGAAGGCATAGGTTCCGAGAAAACGCCTTACGAAGTTAGGGGAAAAGGGGTTAGAATAGGGGTGTATATAAGGCTTTTTCGAATATTCGACGAAAATTTCATGTTCGAATTTCGCGGTTATTTTGGCCTAGAATATACATATTCGGGCCGCTAATTACGTAGAATATATCGGTTCGGACGTGGAACGCATAGATTTCGAGAAAACGCCTTACGAAGTTAGGGTCAAAACGGTCTAAAATAGAGGGTATATATAAGGCTTTTTTCGAATATTCGACGAAAATTTCATGTTCGAATTTCGCGGTTATTTTGGCCTAGAATATACATATTCGGGCCGCTAATTACGTAGAATATATCGGTTCGGACGTGGAACGCATAGATTTCGAGAAAACGCCATTCGAAGTTAGGGAAAAAGGCCTAAAATAGACCGAATATAGGGGTGAATATAGGGCGAAACAGGGCACACTTTAAGCGCTCGTAGCGCCTAAACTATTAATAATAGAAAGCCGAACCTTAGATCATTCTGAAGCAGAAAAATACGCTCTTTCGAATGGTGTAAGATAGAATGTCGTAACTAGAAAAAATCCACCGTTAGGGTGAAATTTAGTGATTTTTTGCGATTTTTTTGCAGTTTTTTGCGATTTTCTCGGTAACCGTTGGAGTAAAGTAAAAAAATCGCACGGCGTTGAATTCGCCTCGTCAAGACGCATCGATTGGTGTAGGATTGAACGTCCTAAGTCCGATATTAGTGAAAAAGGGGTATGTCATTTTAGCACTTTTTTGCGGTTTTTTGCATTTTCTCGGCAACCGTTTGAAATAATCTAAACAAATTATATACCGTTGAAATCAGCGCGTCAAGACGCGTCGATTGGTATGTGAATGAACGCGCTAGGACGAAGGAAACTTAAATCGTCCATATCTCCGTAACGGTTGGAGCTAGAGCGTTTATAATGCCATATTTGGAATCTACTCGTCGAGACCTATCCGATAGACCTATTTCGAACGCAATCGGGCGAAGTTTTCTTTGGCTCGAGAACGGTAAGAGATAGAGCGTCGGGGATGGAAGATTTGGAATCTACGGGTCAAAATTAGTCGGATAGGCATATTTTGGACGCGATTGGACGCAAAAATTTTTTGTCCAAACGAATTTCTACCTCAAGGCATAGAATTTTTCAGTTTTTCGAGATAGCATACTTCCGATAGCACTAGCGAGTTCAAACTCGGTAGGCTTATAGCACTCGACGGGCTGATTAGAATAAAGCAAACCGCAGGTCCCTAAGTCTTACCGTTCCGGAGATATGGTAGTTTAAAGTTTGAAAAATTTTGTTATAAAAATTTCCAATAATTTCGTCCTAGCGCGAAAACTATTAGAGATAGGTCGTTCGTTCTTGTTCCATTCGTTTCTTAGACAAAATCTGCATATAGAAAGGTCTATTCGATCGCGATCGAGCAATAAATAAAGTGGTGAGAGCGATTTGAAATTTGGCCAAAATTGCAAATCGCGTTTTTCAACGATTTTTAACGATATATTCGTCATTTGACGAAAAAGTCATGTTCAAATTTCGAAACTATTTTGCGTCAAAATATACATATTCGGACCGGTAATTACGTAAAACATATCGGTTCGGACGTAGAAGGCATAGGTTCCGAGAAAACGCCTTACGAAGTTAGGGGAAAAGGGGTTAGAATAGGGGTGTATATAAGGCTTTTTTCGAATATTCGACGAAAATTTCATGTTCGAATTTCGCGGTTATTTTGGCCTAGAATATACATATTCGGGCCGCTAATTACGTAGAATATATCGGTTCGGACGTGGAACGCATAGATTTCGAGAAAACGCCTTACGAAGTTAGGGTCAAAACGGTCTAAAATAGAGGGTATATATAAGGCTTTTTCGAATATTCGACGAAAATTTCATGTTCGAATTTCGCGGTTATTTTGGCCTAGAATATACATATTCGGGCCGCTAATTACGTAGAATATATCGGTTCGGACGTGGAACGCATAGATTTCGAGAAAACGCCATTCGAAGTTAGGGAAAAAGGCCTAAAATAGACCGAATATAGGGGTGAATATAGGGCGAAACAGGGCACACTTTAAGCGCTCGTAGCGCCTAAACTATTAATAATAGAAAGCCGAACCTTAGATCATTCTGAAGCAGAAAAATACGCTCTTTCGAATGGTGTAAGATAGAATGTCGTAACTAGAAAAAATCCACCGTTAGGGTGAAATTTAGTGATTTTTTGCGATTTTTTTGCAGTTTTTTGCGATTTTCTCGGTAACCGTTGGAGTAAAGTAAAAAAATCGCACGGCGTTGAATTCGCCTCGTCAAGACGCATCGATTGGTGTAGGATTGAACGTCCTAAGTCCGATATTAGTGAAAAAGGGGTATGTCATTTTAGCACTTTTTTGCGGTTTTTTGCATTTTCTCGGCAACCGTTTGAAATAATCTAAACAAATTATATACCGTTGAAATCAGCGCGTCAAGACGCGTCGATTGGTATGTGAATGAACGCGCTAGGACGAAGGAAACTTAAATCGTCCATATCTCCGTAACGGTTGGAGCTAGAGCGTTTATAATGCCATATTTGGAATCTACTCGTCGAGACCTATCCGATAGACCTATTTCGAACGCAATCGGGCGAAGTTTTCTTTGGCTCGAGAACGGTAAGAGATAGAGCGTCGGGGATGGAAGATTTGGAATCTACGGGTCAAAATTAGTCGGATAGGCATATTTTGGACGCGATTGGACGCAAAAATTTTTTTGTCCAAACGAATTTCTACCTCAAGGCATAGAATTTTTTCAGTTTTTCGAGATAGCATACTTCCGATAGCACTAGCGAGTTCAAACTCGGTAGGCTTATAGCACTCGACGGGCTGATTAGAATAAAGCAAACCGCAGGTCCCTAAGTCTTACCGTTCCGGAGATATGGTAGTTTAAAGTTTGAAAAATTTTGTTATAAAAATTTCCAATAATTTCGTCCTAGCGCGAAAACTATTAGAGATAGGTCGTTCGTTCTTGTTCCATTCGTTTCTTAGACAAAATCTGCATATAGAAAGGTCTATTCGATCGCGATCGAGCAATAAATAAAGTGGTGAGAGCGATTTGAAATTTGGCCAAAATTGCAAATCGCGTTTTTCAACGATTTTTAACGATATATTCGTCATTTGACGAAAAAGTCATGTTCAAATTTCGAAACTATTTTGCGTCAAAATATACATATTCGGACCGGTAATTACGTAAAACATATCGGTTCGGACGTAGAAGGCATAGGTTCCGAGAAAACGCCTTACGAAGTTAGGGGAAAAGGGGTTAGAATAGGGGTGTATATAAGGCTTTTTTCGAATATTCGACGAAAATTTCATGTTCGAATTTCGCGGTTATTTTGGCCTAGAATATACATATTCGGGCCGCTAATTACGTAGAATATATCGGTTCGGACGTGGAACGCATAGATTTCGAGAAAACGCCATTCGAAGTTAGGGAAAAAGGCCTAAAATAGACCGAATATAGGGGTGAATATAGGGCGAAACAGGGCACACTTTAAGCGCTCGTAGCGCCTAAACTATTAATAATAGAAAGCCGAACCTTAGATCATTCTGAAGCAGAAAAATACGCTCTTTCGAATGGTGTAAGATAGAATGTCGTAACTAGAAAAAATCCACCGTTAGGGTGAAATTTAGTGATTTTTTGCGATTTTTTTGCAGTTTTTTGCGATTTTCTCGGTAACCGTTGGAGTAAAGTAAAAAAATCGCACGGCGTTGAATTCGCCTCGTCAAGACGCATCGATTGGTGTAGGATTGAACGTCCTAAGTCCGATATTAGTGAAAAAGGGGTATGTCATTTTAGCACTTTTTGCGGTTTTTTGCATTTTCTCGGCAACCGTTTGAAATAATCTAAACAAATTATATACCGTTGAAATCAGCGCGTCAAGACGCGTCGATTGGTATGTGAATGAACGCGCTAGGACGAAGGAAACTTAAATCGTCCATATCTCCGTAACGGTTGGAGCTAGAGCGTTTATAATGCCATATTTGGAATCTACTCGTCGAGACCTATCCGATAGACCTATTTCGAACGCAATCGGGCGAAGTTTTCTTTGGCTCGAGAACGGTAAGAGATAGAGCGTCGGGGATGGAAGATTTGGAATCTACGGGTCAAAATTAGTCGGATAGGCATATTTTGGACGCGATTGGACGCAAAAATTTTTTGTCCAAACGAATTTCTACCTCAAGGCATAGAATTTTTTCAGTTTTTCGAGATAGCATACTTCCGATAGCACTAGCGAGTTCAAACTCGGTAGGCTTATAGCACTCGACGAGCTGATTAGAATAAAGCAAACCGCAGGTCCCTAAGTCTTACCGTTCCGGAGATATGGTAGTTTAAAGTTTGAAAAATTTTGTTATAAAAATTTCCAATAATTTCGTCCTAGCGCGAAAACTATTAGAGATAGGTCGTTCGTTCTTGTTCCATTCGTTTCTTAGACAAAATCTGCATATAGAAAGGTCTATTCGATCGCGATCGAGCAATAAATAAAGTGGTGAGAGCGATTTGAAATTTGGCCAAAATTGCAAATCGCGTTTTTCAACGATTTTTAACGATATATTCGTCATTTGACGAAAAAGTCATGTTCAAATTTCGAAACTATTTTGCGTCAAAATATACATATTCGGACCGGTAATTACGTAAAACATATCGGTTCGGACGTAGAAGGCATAGGTTCCGAGAAAACGCCTTACGAAGTTAGGGGAAAAGGGGTTAGAATAGGGGTGTATATAAGGCTTTTTCGAATATTCGACGAAAATTTCATGTTCGAATTTCGCGGTTATTTTGGCCTAGAATATACATATTCGGGCCGCTAATTACGTAGAATATATCGGTTCGGACGTGGAACGCATAGATTTCGAGAAAACGCCTTACGAAGTTAGGGTCAAAACGGTCTAAAATAGAGGGTATATATAAGGCTTTTTTCGAATATTCGACGAAAATTTCATGTTCGAATTTCGCGGTTATTTTGGCCTAGAATATACATATTCGGGCCGCTAATTACGTAGAATATATCGGTTCGGACGTGGAACGCATAGATTTCGAGAAAACGCCATTCGAAGTTAGGGAAAAAGGCCTAAAATAGACCGAATATAGGGGTGAATATAGGGCGAAACAGGGCACACTTTAAGCGCTCGTAGCGCCTAAACTATTAATAATAGAAAGCCGAACCTTAGATCATTCTGAAGCAGAAAAATACGCTCTTTCGAATGGTGTAAGATAGAATGTCGTAACTAGAAAAAATCCACCGTTAGGGTGAAATTTAGTGATTTTTTGCGATTTTTTGCAGTTTTTGCGATTTTCTCGGTAACCGTTGGAGTAAAGTAAAAAAATCGCACGGCGTTGAATTCGCCTCGTCAAGACGCATCGATTGGTGTAGGATTGAACGTCCTAAGTCCGATATTAGTGAAAAAGGGGTATGTCATTTTAGCACTTTTTTGCGGTTTTTGCATTTTCTCGGCAACCGTTTGAAATAATCTAAACAAATTATATACCGTTGAAATCAGCGCGTCAAGACGCGTCGATTGGTATGTGAATGAACGCGCTAGGACGAAGGAAACTTAAATCGTCCATATCTCCGTAACGGTTGGAGCTAGAGCGTTTATAATGCCATATTTGGAATCTACTCGTCGAGACCTATCCGATAGACCTATTTCGAACGCAATCGGGCGAAGTTTTCTTTGGCTCGAGAACGGTAAGAGATAGAGCGTCGGGGATGGAAGATTTGGAATCTACGGGTCAAAATTAGTCGGATAGGCATATTTTGGACGCGATTGGACGCAAAAATTTTTTGTCCAAACGAATTTCTACCTCAAGGCATAGAATTTTTTCAGTTTTTCGAGATAGCATACTTCCGATAGCACTAGCGAGTTCAAACTCGGTAGGCTTATAGCACTCGACGGGCTGATTAGAATAAAGCAAACCGCAGGTCCCTAAGTCTTACCGTTCCGGAGATATGGTAGTTTAAAGTTTGAAAAATTTTGTTATAAAAATTTCCAATAATTTCGTCCTAGCGCGAAAACTATTAGAGATAGGTCGTTCGTTCTTGTTCCATTCGTTTCTTAGACAAAATCTGCATATAGAAAGGTCTATTCGATCGCGATCGAGCAATAAATAAAGTGGTGAGAGCGATTTGAAATTTGGCCAAAATTGCAAATCGCGTTTTTCAACGATTTTTAACGATATATTCGTCATTTGACGAAAAAGTCATGTTCAAATTTCGAAACTATTTTGCGTCAAAATATACATATTCGGACCGGTAATTACGTAAAACATATCGGTTCGGACGTAGAAGGCATAGGTTCCGAGAAAACGCCTTACGAAGTTAGGGGAAAAGGGGTTAGAATAGGGGTGTATATAAGGCTTTTTCGAATATTCGACGAAAATTTCATGTTCGAATTTCGCGGTTATTTTGGCCTAGAATATACATATTCGGGCCGCTAATTACGTAGAATATATCGGTTCGGACGTGGAACGCATAGATTTCGAGAAAACGCCATTCGAAGTTAGGGAAAAAGGCCTAAAATAGACCGAATATAGGGGTGAATATAGGGCGAAACAGGGCACACTTTAAGCGCTCGTAGCGCCTAAACTATTAATAATAGAAAGCCGAACCTTAGATCATTCTGAAGCAGAAAAATACGCTCTTTCGAATGGTGTAAGATAGAATGTCGTAACTAGAAAAAAATCCACCGTTAGGGTGAAATTTAGTGATTTTTGCGATTTTTTTGCAGTTTTTGCGATTTTCTCGGTAACCGTTGGAGTAAAGTAAAAAAATCGCACGGCGTTGAATTCGCCTCGTCAAGACGCATCGATTGGTGTAGGATTGAACGTCCTAAGTCCGTTATTAGTGAAAAAGGGGTATGTCATTTTAGCACTTTTTTGCGGTTTTTGCATTTTCTCGGCAACCGTTTGAAATAATCTAAACAAATTATATACCGTTGAAATCAGCGCGTCAAGACGCGTCGATTGGTATGTGAATGAACGCGCTAGGACGAAGGAAACTTAAATCGTCCATATCTCCGTAACGGTTGGAGCTAGAGCGTTTATAATGCCATATTTGGAATCTACTCGTCGAGAACTATCCGATAGACCTATTTCGAACGCAATCGGGCGAAGTTTTCTTTGGCTCGAGAACGGTAAGAGATAGAGCGTCGGGGATGGAAGATTTGGAATCTACGGGTCAAAATTAGTCGGATAGGCATATTTTGGACGCGATTGGACGCAAAAATTTTTTGTCCAAACGAATTTCTACCTCAAGGCATAGAATTTTTTTCAGTTTTTCGAGATAGCATACTTCCGATAGCACTAGCGAGTTCAAACTCGGTAGGCTTATAGCACTCGACGAGCTGATTAGAATAAAGCAAACCGCAGGTCCCTAAGTCTTACCGTTCCGGAGATATGGTAGTTTAAAGTTTGAAAAATTTTGTTATAAAAATTTCCAATAATTTCGTCCTAGCGCGAAAACTATTAGAGATAGGTCGTTCGTTCTTGTTCCATTCGTTTCTTAGACAAAATCTGCATATAGAAAGGTCTATTCGATCGCGATCGAGCAATAAATAAAGTGGTGAGAGCGATTTGAAATTTGGCCAAAATTGCAAATCGCGTTTTTCAACGATTTTTAACGATATATTCGTCATTTGACGAAAAAGTCATGTTCAAATTTCGAAACTATTTTGCGTCAAAATATACATATTCGGACCGGTAATTACGTAAAACATATCGGTTCGGACGTAGAAGGCATAGGTTCCGAGAAAACGCCTTACGAAGTTAGGGGAAAAGGGGTTAGAATAGGGGTGTATATAAGGCTTTTTCGAATATTCGACGAAAATTTCATGTTCGAATTTCGCGGTTATTTTGGCCTAGAATATACATATTCGGGCCGCTAATTACGTAGAATATATCGGTTCGGACGTGGAACGCATAGATTTCGAGAAAACGCCATTCGAAGTTAGGGAAAAAGGCCTAAAATAGACCGAATATAGGGGTGAATATAGGGCGAAACAGGGCACACTTTAAGCGCTCGTAGCGCCTAAACTATTAATAATAGAAAGCCGAACCTTAGATCATTCTGAAGCAGAAAAATACGCTCTTTCGAATGGTGTAAGATAGAATGTCGTAACTAGAAAAAATCCACCGTTAGGGTGAAATTTAGTGATTTTTGCGATTTTTTTGCAGTTTTTGCGATTTTCTCGGTAACCGTTGGAGTAAAGTAAAAAAATCGCACGGCGTTGAATTCGCCTCGTCAAGACGCATCGATTGGTGTAGGATTGAACGTCCTAAGTCCGATATTAGTGAAAAAGGGGTATGTCATTTTAGCACTTTTTGCGGTTTTTTGCATTTTCTCGGCAACCGTTTGAAATAATCTAAACAAATTATATACCGTTGAAATCAGCGCGTCAAGACGCGTCGATTGGTATGTGAATGAACGCGCTAGGACGAAGGAAACTTAAATCGTCCATATCTCCGTAACGGTTGGAGCTAGAGCGTTTATAATGCCATATTTGGAATCTACTCGTCGAGAACTATCCGATAGACCTATTTCGAACGCAATCGGGCGAAGTTTTCTTTGGCTCGAGAACGGTAAGAGATAGAGCGTCGGGGATGGAAGATTTGGAATCTACGGGTCAAAATTAGTCGGATAGGCATATTTTGGACGCGATTGGACGCAAAAATTTTTTGTCCAAACGAATTTCTACCTCAAGGCATAGAATTTTTTCAGTTTTTCGAGATAGCATACTTCCGATAGCACTAGCGAGTTCAAACTCGGTAGGCTTATAGCACTCGACGAGCTGATTAGAATAAAGCAAACCGCAGGTCCCTAAGTCTTACCGTTCCGGAGATATGGTAGTTTAAAGTTTGAAAAATTTTGTTATAAAAATTTCCAATAATTTCGTCCTAGCGCGAAAACTATTAGAGATAGGTCGTTCGTTCTTGTTCCATTCGTTTCTTAGACAAAATCTGCATATAGAAAGGTCTATTCGATCGCGATCGAGCAATAAATAAAGTGGTGAGAGCGATTTGAAATTTGGCCAAAATTGCAAATCGCGTTTTTCAACGATTTTTAACGATATATTCGTCATTTGACGAAAAAGTCATGTTCAAATTTCGAAACTATTTTGCGTCAAAATATACATATTCGGACCGGTAATTACGTAAAACATATCGGTTCGGACGTAGAAGGCATAGGTTCCGAGAAAACGCCTTACGAAGTTAGGGAAAAGGGGTTAGAATAGGGGTGTATATAAGGCTTTTTCGAATATTCGACGAAAATTTCATGTTCGAATTTCGCGGTTATTTTGGCCTAGAATATACATATTCGGGCCGCTAATTACGTAGAATATATCGGTTCGGACGTGGAACGCATAGATTTCGAGAAAACGCCATTCGAAGTTAGGGAAAAAGGCCTAAAATAGACCGAATATAGGGGTGAATATAGGGCGAAACAGGGCACACTTTAAGCGCTCGTAGCGCCTAAACTATTAATAATAGAAAGCCGAACCTTAGATCATTCTGAAGCAGAAAAATACGCTCTTTCGAATGGTGTAAGATAGAATGTCGTAACTAGAAAAAATCCACCGTTAGGGTGAAATTTAGTGATTTTTTGCGATTTTTTGCAGTTTTTTGCGATTTTCTCGGTAACCGTTGGAGTAAAGTAAAAAAATCGCACGGCGTTGAATTCGCCTCGTCAAGACGCATCGATTGGTGTAGGATTGAACGTCCTAAGTCCGATATTAGTGAAAAAGGGGTATGTCATTTTAGCACTTTTTGCGGTTTTTGCATTTTCTCGGCAACCGTTTGAAATAATCTAAACAAATTATATACCGTTGAAATCAGCGCGTCAAGACGCGTCGATTGGTATGTGAATGAACGCGCTAGGACGAAGGAAACTTAAATCGTCCATATCTCCGTAACGGTTGGAGCTAGAGCGTTTATAATGCCATATTTGGAATCTACTCGTCGAGAACTATCCGATAGACCTATTTCGAACGCAATCGGGCGAAGTTTTCTTTGGCTCGAGAACGGTAAGAGATAGAGCGTCGGGGATGGAAGATTTGGAATCTACGGGTCAAAATTAGTCGGATAGGCATATTTTGGACGCGATTGGACGCAAAAAATTTTTTGTCCAAACGAATTTCTACCTCAAGGCATAGAATTTTTTCAGTTTTTCGAGATAGCATACTTCCGATAGCACTAGCGAGTTCAAACTCGGTAGGCTTATAGCACTCGACGGGCTGATTAGAATAAAGCAAACCGCAGGTCCCTAAGTCTTACCGTTCCGGAGATATGGTAGTTTAAAGTTTGAAAAATTTTGTTATAAAAATTTCCAATAATTTCGTCCTAGCGCGAAAACTATTAGAGATAGGTCGTTCGTTCTTGTTCCATTCGTTTCTTAGACAAAATCTGCATATAGAAAGGTCTATTCGATCGCGATCGAGCAATAAATAAAGTGGTGAGAGCGATTTGAAATTTGGCCAAAATTGCAAATCGCGTTTTTCAACGATTTTTAACGATATATTCGTCATTTGACGAAAAAGTCATGTTCAAATTTCGAAACTATTTTGCGTCAAAATATACATATTCGGACCGGTAATTACGTAAAACATATCGGTTCGGACGTAGAAGGCATAGGTTCCGAGAAAACGCCTTACGAAGTTAGGGGAAAAGGGGTTAGAATAGGGGTGTATATAAGGCTTTTTCGAATATTCGACGAAAATTTCATGTTCGAATTTCGCGGTTATTTTGGCCTAGAATATACATATTCGGGCCGCTAATTACGTAGAATATATCGGTTCGGACGTGGAACGCATAGATTTCGAGAAAACGCCATTCGAAGTTAGGGAAAAAGGCCTAAAATAGACCGAATATAGGGGTGAATATAGGGCGAAACAGGGCACACTTTAAGCGCTCGTAGCGCCTAAACTATTAATAATAGAAAGCCGAACCTTAGATCATTCTGAAGCAGAAAAATACGCTCTTTCGAATGGTGTAAGATAGAATGTCGTAACTAGAAAAAATCCACCGTTAGGGTGAAATTTAGTGATTTTTTGCGATTTTTTGCAGTTTTTGCGATTTTCTCGGTAACCGTTGGAGTAAAGTAAAAAAATCGCACGGCGTTGAATTCGCCTCGTCAAGACGCATCGATTGGTGTAGGATTGAACGTCCTAAGTCCGATATTAGTGAAAAAGGGGTATGTCATTTTAGCACTTTTTTGCGGTTTTTTGCATTTTCTCGGCAACCGTTTGAAATAATCTAAACAAATTATATACCGTTGAAATCAGCGCGTCAAGACGCGTCGATTGGTATGTGAATGAACGCGCTAGGACGAAGGAAACTTAAATCGTCCATATCTCCGTAACGGTTGGAGCTAGAGCGTTTATAATGCCATATTTGGAATCTACTCGTCGAGAACTATCCGATAGACCTATTTCGAACGCAATCGGGCGAAGTTTTCTTTGGCTCGAGAACGGTAAGAGATAGAGCGTCGGGGATGGAAGATTTGGAATCTACGGGTCAAAATTAGTCGGATAGGCATATTTTGGACGCGATTGGACGCAAAAAATTTTTGTCCAAACGAATTTCTACCTCAAGGCATAGAATTTTTTTCAGTTTTTCGAGATAGCATACTTCCGATAGCACTAGCGAGTTCAAACTCGGTAGGCTTATAGCACTCGACGAGCTGATTAGAATAAAGCAAACCGCAGGTCCCTAAGTCTTACCGTTCCGGAGATATGGTAGTTTAAAGTTTGAAAAATTTTGTTATAAAAATTTCCAATAATTTCGTCCTAGCGCGAAAACTATTAGAGATAGGTCGTTCGTTCTTGTTCCATTCGTTTCTTAGACAAAATCTGCATATAGAAAGGTCTATTCGATCGCGATCGAGCAATAAATAAAGTGGTGAGAGCGATTTGAAATTTGGCCAAAATTGCAAATCGCGTTTTTCAACGATTTTTAACGATATATTCGTCATTTGACGAAAAAGTCATGTTCAAATTTCGAAACTATTTTGCGTCAAAATATACATATTCGGACCGGTAATTACGTAAAACATATCGGTTCGGACGTAGAAGGCATAGGTTCCGAGAAAACGCCTTACGAAGTTAGGGGAAAAGGGGTTAGAATAGGGGTGTATATAAGGCTTTTTCGAATATTCGACGAAAATTTCATGTTCGAATTTCGCGGTTATTTTGGCCTAGAATATACATATTCGGGCCGCTAATTACGTAGAATATATCGGTTCGGACGTGGAACGCATAGATTTCGAGAAAACGCCATTCGAAGTTAGGGAAAAAGGCCTAAAATAGACCGAATATAGGGGTGAATATAGGGCGAAACAGGGCACACTTTAAGCGCTCGTAGCGCCTAAACTATTAATAATAGAAAGCCGAACCTTAGATCATTCTGAAGCAGAAAAATACGCTCTTTCGAATGGTGTAAGATAGAATGTCGTAACTAGAAAAAATCCACCGTTAGGGTGAAATTTAGTGATTTTTGCGATTTTTTTGCAGTTTTTGCGATTTTCTCGGTAACCGTTGGAGTAAAGTAAAAAAATCGCACGGCGTTGAATTCGCCTCGTCAAGACGCATCGATTGGTGTAGGATTGAACGTCCTAAGTCCGATATTAGTGAAAAAGGGGTATGTCATTTTAGCACTTTTTGCGGTTTTTTGCATTTTCTCGGCAACCGTTTGAAATAATCTAAACAAATTATATACCGTTGAAATCAGCGCGTCAAGACGCGTCGATTGGTATGTGAATGAACGCGCTAGGACGAAGGAAACTTAAATCGTCCATATCTCCGTAACGGTTGGAGCTAGAGCGTTTATAATGCCATATTTGGAATCTACTCGTCGAGAACTATCCGATAGACCTATTTCGAACGCAATCGGGCGAAGTTTTCTTTGGCTCGAGAACGGTAAGAGATAGAGCGTCGGGGATGGAAGATTTGGAATCTACGGGTCAAAATTAGTCGGATAGGCATATTTTGGACGCGATTGGACGCAAAAATTTTTTGTCCAAACGAATTTCTACCTCAAGGCATAGAATTTTTTCAGTTTTTCGAGATAGCATACTTCCGATAGCACTAGCGAGTTCAAACTCGGTAGGCTTATAGCACTCGACGAGCTGATTAGAATAAAGCAAACCGCAGGTCCCTAAGTCTTACCGTTCCGGAGATATGGTAGTTTAAAGTTTGAAAAATTTTGTTATAAAAATTTCCAATAATTTCGTCCTAGCGCGAAAACTATTAGAGATAGGTCGTTCGTTCTTGTTCCATTCGTTTCTTAGACAAAATCTGCATATAGAAAGGTCTATTCGATCGCGATCGAGCAATAAATAAAGTGGTGAGAGCGATTTGAAATTTGGCCAAAATTGCAAATCGCGTTTTTCAACGATTTTTAACGATATATTCGTCATTTGACGAAAAAGTCATGTTCAAATTTCGAAACTATTTTGCGTCAAAATATACATATTCGGACCGGTAATTACGTAAAACATATCGGTTCGGACGTAGAAGGCATAGGTTCCGAGAAAACGCCTTACGAAGTTAGGGGAAAAGGGGTTAGAATAGGGGTGTATATAAGGCTTTTTCGAATATTCGACGAAAATTTCATGTTCGAATTTCGCGGTTATTTTGGCCTAGAATATACATATTCGGGCCGCTAATTACGTAGAATATATCGGTTCGGACGTGGAACGCATAGATTTCGAGAAAACGCCTTACGAAGTTAGCGTCAAAACGGTCTAAAATAGAGGGTATATATAAGGCTTTTTCGAATATTCGACGAAAATTTCATGTTCGAATTTCGCGGTTATTTTGGCCTAGAATATACATATTCGGGCCGCTAATTACGTAGAATATATCGGTTCGGACGTGGAACGCATAGATTTCGAGAAAACGCCATTCGAAGTTAGGGAAAAAGGCCTAAAATAGACCGAATATAGGGGTGAATATAGGGCGAAACAGGGCACACTTTAAGCGCTCGTAGCGCCTAAACTATTAATAATAGAAAGCCGAACCTTAGATCATTCTGAAGCAGAAAAATACGCTCTTTCGAATGGTGTAAGATAGAATGTCGTAACTAGAAAAAATCCACCGTTAGGGTGAAATTTAGTGATTTTTTGCGATTTTTTGCAGTTTTTGCGATTTTCTCGGTAACCGTTGGAGTAAAGTAAAAAAATCGCACGGCGTTGAATTCGCCTCGTCAAGACGCATCGATTGGTGTAGGATTGAACGTCCTAAGTCCGATATTAGTGAAAAAGGGGTATGTCATTTTAGCACTTTTTTGCGGTTTTTGCATTTTCTCGGCAACCGTTTGAAATAATCTAAACAAATTATATACCGTTGAAATCAGCGCGTCAAGACGCGTCGATTGGTATGTGAATGAACGCGCTAGGACGAAGGAAACTTAAATCGTCCATATCTCCGTAACGGTTGGAGCTAGAGCGTTTATAATGCCATATTTGGAATCTACTCGTCGAGAACTATCCGATAGACCTATTTCGAACGCAATCGGGCGAAGTTTTCTTTGGCTCGAGAACGGTAAGAGATAGAGCGTCGGGGATGGAAGATTTGGAATCTACGGGTCAAAATTAGTCGGATAGGCATATTTTGGACGCGATTGGACGCAAAAAATTTTTTTGTCCAAACGAATTTCTACCTCAAGGCATAGAATTTTTTCAGTTTTTCGAGATAGCATACTTCCGATAGCACTAGCGAGTTCAAACTCGGTGGGCTTATAGCACTCGACGGGCTGATTAGAATAAAGCAAACCGCAGGTCCCTAAGTCTTACCGTTCCGGAGATATGGTAGTTTAAAGTTTGAAAAATTTTGTTATAAAAATTTCCAATAATTTCGTCCTAGCGCGAAAACTATTAGAGATAGGTCGTTCGTTCTTGTTCCATTCGTTTCTTAGACAAAATCTGCATATAGAAAGGTCTATTCGATCGCGATCGAGCAATAAATAAAGTGGTGAGAGCGATTTGAAATTTGGCCAAAATTGCAAATCGCGTTTTTCAACGATTTTTAACGATATATTCGTCATTTGACGAAAAAGTCATGTTCAAATTTCGAAACTATTTTGCGTCAAAATATACATATTCGGACCGGTAATTACGTAAAACATATCGGTTCGGACGTAGAAGGCATAGGTTCCGAGAAAACGCCTTACGAAGTTAGGGGAAAAGGGGTTAGAATAGGGGTGTATATAAGGCTTTTTCGAATATTCGACGAAAATTTCATGTTCGAATTTCGCGGTTATTTTGGCCTAGAATATACATATTCGGGCCGCTAATTACGTAGAATATATCGGTTCGGACGTGGAACGCATAGATTTCGAGAAAACGCCATTCGAAGTTAGGGAAAAAGGCCTAAAATAGACCGAATATAGGGGTGAATATAGGGCGAAACAGGGCACACTTTAAGCGCTCGTAGCGCCTAAACTATTAATAATAGAAAGCCGAACCTTAGATCATTCTGAAGCAGAAAAATACGCTCTTTCGAATGGTGTAAGATAGAATGTCGTAACTAGAAAAAATCCACCGTTAGGGTGAAATTTAGTGATTTTTTGCGATTTTTTTGCAGTTTTTTGCGATTTTCTCGGTAACCGTTGGAGTAAAGTAAAAAAATCGCACGGCGTTGAATTCGCCTCGTCAAGACGCATCGATTGGTGTAGGATTGAACGTCCTAAGTCCGATATTAGTGAAAAAGGGGTATGTCATTTTAGCACTTTTTGCGGTTTTTGCATTTTCTCGGCAACCGTTTGAAATAATCTAAACAAATTATATACCGTTGAAATCAGCGCGTCAAGACGCGTCGATTGGTATGTGAATGAACGCGCTAGGACGAAGGAAACTTAAATCGTCCATATCTCCGTAACGGTTGGAGCTAGAGCGTTTATAATGCCATATTTGGAATCTACTCGTCGAGAACTATCCGATAGACCTATTTCGAACGCAATCGGGCGAAGTTTTCTTTGGCTCGAGAACGGTAAGAGATAGAGCGTCGGGGATGGAAGATTTGGAATCTACGGGTCAAAATTAGTCGGATAGGCATATTTTGGACGCGATTGGACGCAAAAAATTTTTTGTCCAAACGAATTTCTACCTCAAGGCATAGAATTTTTTCAGTTTTTCGAGATAGCATACTTCCGATAGCACTAGCGAGTTCAAACTCGGTAGGCTTATAGCACTCGACGAGCTGATTAGAATAAAGCAAACCGCAGGTCCCTAAGTCTTACCGTTCCGGAGATATGGTAGTTTAAAGTTTGAAAAATTTTGTTATAAAAATTTCCAATAATTTCGTCCTAGCGCGAAAACTATTAGAGATAGGTCGTTCGTTCTTGTTCCATTCGTTTCTTAGACAAAATCTGCATATAGAAAGGTCTATTCGATCGCGATCGAGCAATAAATAAAGTGGTGAGAGCGATTTGAAATTTGGCCAAAATTGCAAATCGCGTTTTTCAACGATTTTTAACGATATATTCGTCATTTGACGAAAAAGTCATGTTCAAATTTCGAAACTATTTTGCGTCAAAATATACATATTCGGACCGGTAATTACGTAAAACATATCGGTTCGGACGTAGAAGGCATAGGTTCCGAGAAAACGCCTTACGAAGTTAGGGGAAAAGGGGTTAGAATAGGGGTGTATATAAGGCTTTTTCGAATATTCGACGAAAATTTCATGTTCGAATTTCGCGGTTATTTTGGCCTAGAATATACATATTCGGGCCGCTAATTACGTAGAATATATCGGTTCGGACGTGGAACGCATAGATTTCGAGAAAACGCCATTCGAAGTTAGGGAAAAAGGCCTAAAATAGACCGAATATAGGGGTGAATATAGGGCGAAACAGGGCACACTTTAAGCGCTCGTAGCGCCTAAACTATTAATAATAGAAAGCCGAACCTTAGATCATTCTGAAGCAGAAAAATACGCTCTTTCGAATGGTGTAAGATAGAATGTCGTAACTAGAAAAAATCCACCGTTAGGGTGAAATTTAGTGATTTTTGCGATTTTTTGCAGTTTTTTGCGATTTTCTCGGTAACCGTTGGAGTAAAGTAAAAAAATCGCACGGCGTTGAATTCGCCTCGTCAAGACGCATCGATTGGTGTAGGATTGAACGTCCTAAGTCCGATATTAGTGAAAAAGGGGTATGTCATTTTAGCACTTTTTGCGGTTTTTTGCATTTTCTCGGCAACCGTTTGAAATAATCTAAACAAATTATATACCGTTGAAATCAGCGCGTCAAGACGCGTCGATTGGTATGTGAATGAACGCGCTAGGACGAAGGAAACTTAAATCGTCCATATCTCCGTAACGGTTGGAGCTAGAGCGTTTATAATGCCATATTTGGAATCTACTCGTCGAGAACTATCCGATAGACCTATTTCGAACGCAATCGGGCGAAGTTTTCTTTGGCTCGAGAACGGTAAGAGATAGAGCGTCGGGGATGGAAGATTTGGAATCTACGGGTCAAAATTAGTCGGATAGGCATATTTTGGACGCGATTGGACGCAAAAATTTTTTTGTCCAAACGAATTTCTACCTCAAGGCATAGAATTTTTCAGTTTTTCGAGATAGCATACTTCCGATAGCACTAGCGAGTTCAAACTCGGTAGGCTTATAGCACTCGACGGGCTGATTAGAATAAAGCAAACCGCAGGTCCCTAAGTCTTACCGTTCCGGAGATATGGTAGTTTAAAGTTTGAAAAATTTTGTTATAAAAATTTCCAATAATTTCGTCCTAGCGCGAAAACTATTAGAGATAGGTCGTTCGTTCTTGTTCCATTCGTTTCTTAGACAAAATCTGCATATAGAAAGGTCTATTCGATCGCGATCGAGCAATAAATAAAGTGGTGAGAGCGATTTGAAATTTGGCCAAAATTGCAAATCGCGTTTTTCAACGATTTTTAACGATATATTCGTCATTTGACGAAAAAGTCATGTTCAAATTTCGAAACTATTTTGCGTCAAAATATACATATTCGGACCGGTAATTACGTAAAACATATCGGTTCGGACGTAGAAGGCATAGGTTCCGAGAAAACGCCTTACGAAGTTAGGGAAAAGGGGTTAGAATAGGGGTGTATATAAGGCTTTTTTCGAATATTCGACGAAAATTTCATGTTCGAATTTCGCGGTTATTTTGGCCTAGAATATACATATTCGGGCCGCTAATTACGTAGAATATATCGGTTCGGACGTGGAACGCATAGATTTCGAGAAAACGCCATTCGAAGTTAGGGAAAAAGGCCTAAAATAGACCGAATATAGGGGTGAATATAGGGCGAAACAGGGCACACTTTAAGCGCTCGTAGCGCCTAAACTATTAATAATAGAAAGCCGAACCTTAGATCATTCTGAAGCAGAAAAATACGCTCTTTCGAATGGTGTAAGATAGAATGTCGTAACTAGAAAAAATCCACCGTTAGGGTGAAATTTAGTGATTTTTTGCGATTTTTTTGCAGTTTTTTGCGATTTTCTCGGTAACCGTTGGAGTAAAGTAAAAAAATCGCACGGCGTTGAATTCGCCTCGTCAAGACGCATCGATTGGTGTAGGATTGAACGTCCTAAGTCCGATATTAGTGAAAAAGGGGTATGTCATTTTAGCACTTTTTTGCGGTTTTTTGCATTTTCTCGGCAACCGTTTGAAATAATCTAAACAAATTATATACCGTTGAAATCAGCGCGTCAAGACGCGTCGATTGGTATGTGAATGAACGCGCTAGGACGAAGGAAACTTAAATCGTCCATATCTCCGTAACGGTTGGAGCTAGAGCGTTTATAATGCCATATTTGGAATCTACTCGTCGAGAACTATCCGATAGACCTATTTCGAACGCAATCGGGCGAAGTTTTCTTTGGCTCGAGAACGGTAAGAGATAGAGCGTCGGGGATGGAAGATTTGGAATCTACGGGTCAAAATTAGTCGGATAGGCATATTTTGGACGCGATTGGACGCAAAAATTTTTTGTCCAAACGAATTTCTACCTCAAGGCATAGAATTTTTTCAGTTTTTCGAGATAGCATACTTCCGATAGCACTAGCGAGTTCAAACTCGGTAGGCTTATAGCACTCGACGAGCTGATTAGAATAAAGCAAACCGCAGGTCCCTAAGTCTTACCGTTCCGGAGATATGGTAGTTTAAAGTTTGAAAAATTTTGTTATAAAAATTTCCAATAATTTCGTCCTAGCGCGAAAACTATTAGAGATAGGTCGTTCGTTCTTGTTCCATTCGTTTCTTAGACAAAATCTGCATATAGAAAGGTCTATTCGATCGCGATCGAGCAATAAATAAAGTGGTGAGAGCGATTTGAAATTTGGCCAAAATTGCAAATCGCGTTTTTCAACGATTTTTAACGATATATTCGTCATTTGACGAAAAAGTCATGTTCAAATTTCGAAACTATTTTGCGTCAAAATATACATATTCGGACCGGTAATTACGTAAAACATATCGGTTCGGACGTAGAAGGCATAGGTTCCGAGAAAACGCCTTACGAAGTTAGGGGAAAAGGGGTTAGAATAGGGGTGTATATAAGGCTTTTTCGAATATTCGACGAAAATTTCATGTTCGAATTTCGCGGTTATTTTGGCCTAGAATATACATATTCGGGCCGCTAATTACGTAGAATATATCGGTTCGGACGTGGAACGCATAGATTTCGAGAAAACGCCATTCGAAGTTAGGGAAAAAGGCCTAAAATAGACCGAATATAGGGGTGAATATAGGGCGAAACAGGGCACACTTTAAGCGCTCGTAGCGCCTAAACTATTAATAATAGAAAGCCGAACCTTAGATCATTCTGAAGCAGAAAAATACGCTCTTTCGAATGGTGTAAGATAGAATGTCGTAACTAGAAAAAATCCACCGTTAGGGTGAAATTTAGTGATTTTTTGCGATTTTTTTGCAGTTTTTTGCGATTTTCTCGGTAACCGTTGGAGTAAAGTAAAAAATCGCACGGCGTTGAATTCGCCTCGTCAAGACGCATCGATTGGTGTAGGATTGAACGTCCTAAGTCCGATATTAGTGAAAAAGGGGTATGTCATTTTAGCACTTTTTTGCGGTTTTTTGCATTTTCTCGGCAACCGTTTGAAATAATCTAAACAAATTATATACCGTTGAAATCAGCGCGTCAAGACGCGTCGATTGGTATGTGAATGAACGCGCTAGGACGAAGGAAACTTAAATCGTCCATATCTCCGTAACGGTTGGAGCTAGAGCGTTTATAATGCCATATTTGGAATCTACTCGTCGAGAACTATCCGATAGACCTATTTCGAACGCAATCGGGCGAAGTTTTCTTTGGCTCGAGAACGGTAAGAGATAGAGCGTCGGGGATGGAAGATTTGGAATCTACGGGTCAAAATTAGTCGGATAGGCATATTTTGGACGCGATTGGACGCAAAAAATTTTTTTGTCCAAACGAATTTCTACCTCAAGGCATAGAATTTTTTCAGTTTTTCGAGATAGCATACTTCCGATAGCACTAGCGAGTTCAAACTCGGTAGGCTTATAGCACTCGACGGGCTGATTAGAATAAAGCAAACCGCAGGTCCCTAAGTCTTACCGTTCCGGAGATATGGTAGTTTAAAGTTTGAAAAATTTTGTTATAAAAATTTCCAATAATTTCGTCCTAGCGCGAAAACTATTAGAGATAGGTCGTTCGTTCTTGTTCCATTCGTTTCTTAGACAAAATCTGCATATAGAAAGGTCTATTCGATCGCGATCGAGCAATAAATAAAGTGGTGAGAGCGATTTGAAATTTGGCCAAAATTGCAAATCGCGTTTTTCAACGATTTTTAACGATATATTCGTCATTTGACGAAAAAGTCATGTTCAAATTTCGAAACTATTTTGCGTCAAAATATACATATTCGGACCGGTAATTACGTAAAACATATCGGTTCGGACGTAGAAGGCATAGGTTCCGAGAAAACGCCTTACGAAGTTAGGGAAAAGGGGTTAGAATAGGGGTGTATATAAGGCTTTTTTCGAATATTCGACGAAAATTTCATGTTCGAATTTCGCGGTTATTTTGGCCTAGAATATACATATTCGGGCCGCTAATTACGTAGAATATATCGGTTCGGACGTGGAACGCATAGATTTCGAGAAAACGCCATTCGAAGTTAGGGAAAAAGGCCTAAAATAGACCGAATATAGGGGTGAATATAGGGCGAAACAGGGCACACTTTAAGCGCTCGTAGCGCCTAAACTATTAATAATAGAAAGCCGAACCTTAGATCATTCTGAAGCAGAAAAATACGCTCTTTCGAATGGTGTAAGATAGAATGTCGTAACTAGAAAAAATCCACCGTTAGGGTGAAATTTAGTGATTTTTTGCGATTTTTTTGCAGTTTTTTGCGATTTTCTCGGTAACCGTTGGAGTAAAGTAAAAAATCGCACGGCGTTGAATTCGCCTCGTCAAGACGCATCGATTGGTGTAGGATTGAACGTCCTAAGTCCGATATTAGTGAAAAAGGGGTATGTCATTTTAGCACTTTTTTGCGGTTTTTTGCATTTTCTCGGCAACCGTTTGAAATAATCTAAACAAATTATATACCGTTGAAATCAGCGCGTCAAGACGCGTCGATTGGTATGTGAATGAACGCGCTAGGACGAAGGAAACTTAAATCGTCCATATCTCCGTAACGGTTGGAGCTAGAGCGTTTATAATGCCATATTTGGAATCTACTCGTCGAGAACTATCCGATAGACCTATTTCGAACGCAATCGGGCGAAGTTTTCTTTGGCTCGAGAACGGTAAGAGATAGAGCGTCGGGGATGGAAGATTTGGAATCTACGGGTCAAAATTAGTCGGATAGGCATATTTTGGACGCGATTGGACGCAAAAATTTTTTTGTCCAAACGAATTTCTACCTCAAGGCATAGAATTTTTTTCAGTTTTTCGAGATAGCATACTTCCGATAGCACTAGCGAGTTCAAACTCGGTGGGCTTATAGCACTCGACGAGCTGATTAGAATAAAGCAAACCGCAGGTCCCTAAGTCTTACCGTTCCGGAGATATGGTAGTTTAAAGTTTGAAAAATTTTGTTATAAAAATTTCCAATAATTTCGTCCTAGCGCGAAAACTATTAGAGATAGGTCGTTCGTTCTTGTTCCATTCGTTTCTTAGACAAAATCTGCATATAGAAAGGTCTATTCGATCGCGATCGAGCAATAAATAAAGTGGTGAGAGCGATTTGAAATTTGGCCAAAATTGCAAATCGCGTTTTTCAACGATTTTTAACGATATATTCGTCATTTGACGAAAAAGTCATGTTCAAATTTCGAAACTATTTTGCGTCAAAATATACATATTCGGACCGGTAATTACGTAAAACATATCGGTTCGGACGTAGAAGGCATAGGTTCCGAGAAAACGCCTTACGAAGTTAGGGGAAAAGGGGTTAGAATAGGGGTGTATATAAGGCTTTTTTCGAATATTCGACGAAAATTTCATGTTCGAATTTCGCGGTTATTTTGGCCTAGAATATACATATTCGGGCCGCTAATTACGTAGAATATATCGGTTCGGACGTGGAACGCATAGATTTCGAGAAAACGCCATTCGAAGTTAGGGAAAAAGGCCTAAAATAGACCGAATATAGGGGTGAATATAGGGCGAAACAGGGCACACTTTAAGCGCTCGTAGCGCCTAAACTATTAATAATAGAAAGCCGAACCTTAGATCATTCTGAAGCAGAAAAATACGCTCTTTCGAATGGTGTAAGATAGAATGTCGTAACTAGAAAAAATCCACCGTTAGGGTGAAATTTAGTGATTTTTTGCGATTTTTTTGCAGTTTTTTGCGATTTTCTCGGTAACCGTTGGAGTAAAGTAAAAAAATCGCACGGCGTTGAATTCGCCTCGTCAAGACGCATCGATTGGTGTAGGATTGAACGTCCTAAGTCCGATATTAGTGAAAAAGGGGTATGTCATTTTAGCACTTTTTTGCGGTTTTTTGCATTTTCTCGGCAACCGTTTGAAATAATCTAAACAAATTATATACCGTTGAAATCAGCGCGTCAAGACGCGTCGATTGGTATGTGAATGAACGCGCTAGGACGAAGGAAACTTAAATCGTCCATATCTCCGTAACGGTTGGAGCTAGAGCGTTTATAATGCCATATTTGGAATCTACTCGTCGAGAACTATCCGATAGACCTATTTCGAACGCAATCGGGCGAAGTTTTCTTTGGCTCGAGAACGGTAAGAGATAGAGCGTCGGGGATGGAAGATTTGGAATCTACGGGTCAAAATTAGTCGGATAGGCATATTTTGGACGCGATTGGACGCAAAAATTTTTTTGTCCAAACGAATTTCTACCTCAAGGCATAGAATTTTTTCAGTTTTTCGAGATAGCATACTTCCGATAGCACTAGCGAGTTCAAACTCGGTAGGCTTATAGCACTCGACGGGCTGATTAGAATAAAGCAAACCGCAGGTCCCTAAGTCTTACCGTTCCGGAGATATGGTAGTTTAAAGTTTGAAAAATTTTGTTATAAAAATTTCCAATAATTTCGTCCTAGCGCGAAAACTATTAGAGATAGGTCGTTCGTTCTTGTTCCATTCGTTTCTTAGACAAAATCTGCATATAGAAAGGTCTATTCGATCGCGATCGAGCAATAAATAAAGTGGTGAGAGCGATTTGAAATTTGGCCAAAATTGCAAATCGCGTTTTTCAACGATTTTTAACGATATATTCGTCATTTGACGAAAAAGTCATGTTCAAATTTCGAAACTATTTTGCGTCAAAATATACATATTCGGACCGGTAATTACGTAAAACATATCGGTTCGGACGTAGAAGGCATAGGTTCCGAGAAAACGCCTTACGAAGTTAGGGAAAAGGGGTTAGAATAGGGGTGTATATAAGGCTTTTTCGAATATTCGACGAAAATTTCATGTTCGAATTTCGCGGTTATTTTGGCCTAGAATATACATATTCGGGCCGCTAATTACGTAGAATATATCGGTTCGGACGTGGAACGCATAGATTTCGAGAAAACGCCATTCGAAGTTAGGGAAAAAGGCCTAAAATAGACCGAATATAGGGGTGAATATAGGGCGAAACAGGGCACACTTTAAGCGCTCGTAGCGCCTAAACTATTAATAATAGAAAGCCGAACCTTAGATCATTCTGAAGCAGAAAAATACGCTCTTTCGAATGGTGTAAGATAGAATGTCGTAACTAGAAAAAATCCACCGTTAGGGTGAAATTTAGTGATTTTTTGCGATTTTTTTGCAGTTTTTTGCGATTTTCTCGGTAACCGTTGGAGTAAAGTAAAAAAATCGCACGGCGTTGAATTCGCCTCGTCAAGACGCATCGATTGGTGTAGGATTGAACGTCCTAAGTCCGATATTAGTGAAAAAGGGGTATGTCATTTTAGCACTTTTTTGCGGTTTTTTGCATTTTCTCGGCAACCGTTTGAAATAATCTAAACAAATTATATACCGTTGAAATCAGCGCGTCAAGACGCGTCGATTGGTATGTGAATGAACGCGCTAGGACGAAGGAAACTTAAATCGTCCATATCTCCGTAACGGTTGGAGCTAGAGCGTTTATAATGCCATATTTGGAATCTACTCGTCGAGAACTATCCGATAGACCTATTTCGAACGCAATCGGGCGAAGTTTTCTTTGGCTCGAGAACGGTAAGAGATAGAGCGTCGGGGATGGAAGATTTGGAATCTACGGGTCAAAATTAGTCGGATAGGCATATTTTGGACGCGATTGGACGCAAAAAATTTTTTGTCCAAACGAATTTCTACCTCAAGGCATAGAATTTTTTCAGTTTTTCGAGATAGCATACTTCCGATAGCACTAGCGAGTTCAAACTCGGTGGGCTTATAGCACTCGACGGGCTGATTAGAATAAAGCAAACCGCAGGTCCCTAAGTCTTACCGTTCCGGAGATATGGTAGTTTAAAGTTTGAAAAATTTTGTTATAAAAATTTCCAATAATTTCGTCCTAGCGCGAAAACTATTAGAGATAGGTCGTTCGTTCTTGTTCCATTCGTTTCTTAGACAAAATCTGCATATAGAAAGGTCTATTCGATCGCGATCGAGCAATAAATAAAGTGGTGAGAGCGATTTGAAATTTGGCCAAAATTGCAAATCGCGTTTTTCAACGATTTTTAACGATATATTCGTCATTTGACGAAAAAGTCATGTTCAAATTTCGAAACTATTTTGCGTCAAAATATACATATTCGGACCGGTAATTACGTAAAACATATCGGTTCGGACGTAGAAGGCATAGGTTCCGAGAAAACGCCTTACGAAGTTAGGGGAAAAGGGGTTAGAATAGGGGTGTATATAAGGCTTTTTTCGAATATTCGACGAAAATTTCATGTTCGAATTTCGCGGTTATTTTGGCCTAGAATATACATATTCGGGCCGCTAATTACGTAGAATATATCGGTTCGGACGTGGAACGCATAGATTTCGAGAAAACGCCATTCGAAGTTAGGGAAAAAGGCCTAAAATAGACCGAATATAGGGGTGAATATAGGGCGAAACAGGGCACACTTTAAGCGCTCGTAGCGCCTAAACTATTAATAATAGAAAGCCGAACCTTAGATCATTCTGAAGCAGAAAAATACGCTCTTTCGAATGGTGTAAGATAGAATGTCGTAACTAGAAAAAATCCACCGTTAGGGTGAAATTTAGTGATTTTTTGCGATTTTTTTGCAGTTTTTTGCGATTTTCTCGGTAACCGTTGGAGTAAAGTAAAAAATCGCACGGCGTTGAATTCGCCTCGTCAAGACGCATCGATTGGTGTAGGATTGAACGTCCTAAGTCCGATATTAGTGAAAAAGGGGTATGTCATTTTAGCACTTTTTGCGGTTTTTTGCATTTTCTCGGCAACCGTTTGAAATAATCTAAACAAATTATATACCGTTGAAATCAGCGCGTCAAGACGCGTCGATTGGTATGTGAATGAACGCGCTAGGACGAAGGAAACTTAAATCGTCCATATCTCCGTAACGGTTGGAGCTAGAGCGTTTATAATGCCATATTTGGAATCTACTCGTCGAGAACTATCCGATAGACCTATTTCGAACGCAATCGGGCGAAGTTTTCTTTGGCTCGAGAACGGTAAGAGATAGAGCGTCGGGGATGGAAGATTTGGAATCTACGGGTCAAAATTAGTCGGATAGGCATATTTTGGACGCGATTGGACGCAAAAAATTTTTTGTCCAAACGAATTTCTACCTCAAGGCATAGAATTTTTTTCAGTTTTTCGAGATAGCATACTTCCGATAGCACTAGCGAGTTCAAACTCGGTGGGCTTATAGCACTCGACGGGCTGATTAGAATAAAGCAAACCGCAGGTCCCTAAGTCTTACCGTTCCGGAGATATGGTAGTTTAAAGTTTGAAAAATTTTGTTATAAAAATTTCCAATAATTTCGTCCTAGCGCGAAAACTATTAGAGATAGGTCGTTCGTTCTTGTTCCATTCGTTTCTTAGACAAAATCTGCATATAGAAAGGTCTATTCGATCGCGATCGAGCAATAAATAAAGTGGTGAGAGCGATTTGAAATTTGGCCAAAATTGCAAATCGCGTTTTTCAACGATTTTTAACGATATATTCGTCATTTGACGAAAAAGTCATGTTCAAATTTCGAAACTATTTTGCGTCAAAATATACATATTCGGACCGGTAATTACGTAAAACATATCGGTTCGGACGTAGAAGGCATAGGTTCCGAGAAAACGCCTTACGAAGTTAGGGGAAAAGGGGTTAGAATAGGGGTGTATATAAGGCTTTTTTCGAATATTCGACGAAAATTTCATGTTCGAATTTCGCGGTTATTTTGGCCTAGAATATACATATTCGGGCCGCTAATTACGTAGAATATATCGGTTCGGACGTGGAACGCATAGATTTCGAGAAAACGCCATTCGAAGTTAGGGAAAAAGGCCTAAAATAGACCGAATATAGGGGTGAATATAGGGCGAAACAGGGCACACTTTAAGCGCTCGTAGCGCCTAAACTATTAATAATAGAAAGCCGAACCTTAGATCATTCTGAAGCAGAAAAATACGCTCTTTCGAATGGTGTAAGATAGAATGTCGTAACTAGAAAAAATCCACCGTTAGGGTGAAATTTAGTGATTTTTTGCGATTTTTTTGCAGTTTTTTGCGATTTTCTCGGTAACCGTTGGAGTAAAGTAAAAAATCGCACGGCGTTGAATTCGCCTCGTCAAGACGCATCGATTGGTGTAGGATTGAACGTCCTAAGTCCGATATTAGTGAAAAAGGGGTATGTCATTTTAGCACTTTTTTGCGGTTTTTTGCATTTTCTCGGCAACCGTTTGAAATAATCTAAACAAATTATATACCGTTGAAATCAGCGCGTCAAGACGCGTCGATTGGTATGTGAATGAACGCGCTAGGACGAAGGAAACTTAAATCGTCCATATCTCCGTAACGGTTGGAGCTAGAGCGTTTATAATGCCATATTTGGAATCTACTCGTCGAGACCTATCCGATAGACCTATTTCGAACGCAATCGGGCGAAGTTTTCTTTGGCTCGAGAACGGTAAGAGATAGAGCGTCGGGGATGGAAGATTTGGAATCTACGGGTCAAAATTAGTCGGATAGGCATATTTTGGACGCGATTGGACGCAAAAAATTTTTTTGTCCAAACGAATTTCTACCTCAAGGCATAGAATTTTTTCAGTTTTTCGAGATAGCATACTTCCGATAGCACTAGCGAGTTCAAACTCGGTGGGCTTATAGCACTCGACGAGCTGATTAGAATAAAGCAAACCGCAGGTCCCTAAGTCTTACCGTTCCGGAGATATGGTAGTTTAAAGTTTGAAAAATTTTGTTATAAAAATTTCCAATAATTTCGTCCTAGCGCGAAAACTATTAGAGATAGGTCGTTCGTTCTTGTTCCATTCGTTTCTTAGACAAAATCTGCATATAGAAAGGTCTATTCGATCGCGATCGAGCAATAAATAAAGTGGTGAGAGCGATTTGAAATTTGGCCAAAATTGCAAATCGCGTTTTTCAACGATTTTTAACGATATATTCGTCATTTGACGAAAAAGTCATGTTCAAATTTCGAAACTATTTTGCGTCAAAATATACATATTCGGACCGGTAATTACGTAAAACATATCGGTTCGGACGTAGAAGGCATAGGTTCCGAGAAAACGCCTTACGAAGTTAGGGGAAAAGGGGTTAGAATAGGGGTGTATATAAGGCTTTTTTCGAATATTCGACGAAAATTTCATGTTCGAATTTCGCGGTTATTTTGGCCTAGAATATACATATTCGGGCCGCTAATTACGTAGAATATATCGGTTCGGACGTGGAACGCATAGATTTCGAGAAAACGCCTTACGAAGTTAGGGTCAAAACGGTCTAAAATAGAGGGTATATATAAGGCTTTTTTCGAATATTCGACGAAAATTTCATGTTCGAATTTCGCGGTTATTTTGGCCTAGAATATACATATTCGGGCCGCTAATTACGTAGAATATATCGGTTCGGACGTGGAACGCATAGATTTCGAGAAAACGCCATTCGAAGTTAGGGAAAAAGGCCTAAAATAGACCGAATATAGGGGTGAATATAGGGCGAAACAGGGCACACTTTAAGCGCTCGTAGCGCCTAAACTATTAATAATAGAAAGCCGAACCTTAGATCATTCTGAAGCAGAAAAATACGCTCTTTCGAATGGTGTAAGATAGAATGTCGTAACTAGAAAAAATCCACCGTTAGGGTGAAATTTAGTGATTTTTTGCGATTTTTTTGCAGTTTTTTGCGATTTTCTCGGTAACCGTTGGAGTAAAGTAAAAAATCGCACGGCGTTGAATTCGCCTCGTCAAGACGCATCGATTGGTGTAGGATTGAACGTCCTAAGTCCGATATTAGTGAAAAAGGGGTATGTCATTTTAGCACTTTTTTGCGGTTTTTTGCATTTTCTCGGCAACCGTTTGAAATAATCTAAACAAATTATATACCGTTGAAATCAGCGCGTCAAGACGCGTCGATTGGTATGTGAATGAACGCGCTAGGACGAAGGAAACTTAAATCGTCCATATCTCCGTAACGGTTGGAGCTAGAGCGTTTATAATGCCATATTTGGAATCTACTCGTCGAGACCTATCCGATAGACCTATTTCGAACGCAATCGGGCGAAGTTTTCTTTGGCTCGAGAACGGTAAGAGATAGAGCGTCGGGGATGGAAGACTTGGAATCTACGGGTCAAAATTAGTCGGATAGGCATATTTTGGACGCGATTGGACGCAAAAAATTTTTTGTCCAAACGAATTTCTACCTCAAGGCATAGAATTTTTTCAGTTTTTCGAGATAGCATACTTCCGATAGCACTAGCGAGTTCAAACTCGGTAGGCTTATAGCACTCGACGAGCTGATTAGAATGAAGCAAACCGCAGGTCCCTAAGTCTTACCGTTCCGGAGATATGGTAGTTTAAAGTTTGAAAAATTTTGTTATAAAAATTTCCAATAATTTCGTCCTAACGCGAAAACTATTAGAGATAGGTCGTTCGTTCTTGTTCCATTCGTTTCTTAGATAAAATCTGCATATAGAAAGGTCTATTCGATCGCGATCGAGCAATAAATAAAGTGGTGAGAGCGATTTGAAATTTGGCCAAAATTGCAAATCGCGTTTTTCAACGATTTTTAACGATATATTCGTCATTTGACGAAAAAGTCATGTTCAAATTTCGAAACTATTTTGCGTCAAAATATACATATTCGGACCGGTAATTACGTAAAACATATCGGTTCGGACGTAGAAGGCATAGGTTTCGAGAAAACGCCTTACGAAGTTAGGGAAAACGGTCTAAAATAAAGGGTATATATAAGGCTTTTTTCGAATATTCGACGAAAATTTCATGTTCGAATTTCGCAGTTATTTTGGCCTAGAATATACATATTCGGGCCGCTAATTACGTAGAATATATCGGTTCGGACGTGGAACGCATAGATTTCGAGAAAACGCCATTCGAAGTTAGGGAAAAAGGCCTAAAATAGACCGAATATAGGGGTGAATATAGGGCGAAACAGGGCACACTTTAAGCGCTCGTAGCGCCTAAACTATTAATAATAGAAAGCCGAACCTTCGATCATTCTGAAGCAGAAAAATACGCTCTTTCGAATGGTGTAAGATAGAATTTTTGCGATTTTCTCGGTAACCGTTGGAGTAAAGTAAAAAATCGCGAGTTCAAACTCGGTAGGTTTATAGTACTCGAGGAGCTGATTAAAATAAAGGTATACTATTATTATATAGAGTCAATAGTCATGATTTCTATGGTTGAAGGAATATGCTCTAAATCTGCCGTTTTTACAACTGTTACAGGTTTTTCGGTTTTCTTTGTCCCTGTCTGACCGTTGTCGATTTAATTCGTTGCCTAATTCTTATAATTCTTCGTTAAAGAGCTTCAACTATCACATTGTCCAATCCTACCTCTCGCGCAAGCCTGCTACGTCTTCAACAACATTCTCTACATGTTTTAATTCTTCGATATCGGGCATAAATTCTGGGATAAGTTTACGCCACCCTCCATGTAAACACTTTACTGACACTTCGTTCCAAGATGTCTTAATGATGTAAATGCCTTTCAAGATATCATAGGACCCCCAATAGCCTTTAATTGTCTTTTGTGTATCGTCTAAGACCGTCACCATTTTCATAAAAGTGGTGGGGTGGTTATTGGATTTTAAAGTAGCAATCACTCCCTGATCCATTGGTTGTAAAAGTGATGTTGTGTTTGCGGTCATGTAAGCAATATATTACATTGCTTACATGACCGCAGAATGTCGAGAATGTCCAGGGCATTGTTCAAGAGAAGAGTTGCTTTAGGAGGTAAATCATTTTCTTTACAAAAGCCAAGCACGGTTGGCAAAAATAATAATCTGTGTACGACTCTTTAAAAACGTTTTATGTGACCCATGCATTTTTGTTCCATTTTCAATAGACTGGCAACATCTCTTTGTTTAGACTCTTTAAAGCACGTTGTGTTTGTGAATGGTAAAATGGTCAAACTGTGAACTTAGATACTTTTACAGACATTAAGACGTGTTTGTCCATCTTCCATTCTTCGAATCACTTCCGTCTTTTTTTCAAGTGTTATAGATCTGCGTGCGTTTCTTGCACGATGTTCAGATACCTTTTCTGCACTTCTTTTATGAGACATGGTACCTAAAGTACTTTCTTTCAACATCGGTTAAACTTAGAATTTTTTTATTGGTTCCAAAACTATTTTGAAATTTGTATATCTTACCTTTAAAAATAGTGTGTCTATCGATGAAATACTAGTTTCTTACAATGTTAACAGCTTCTACAACTTTAATTTTTTTGTTTCAATAATAAGTGAAGAACCAGTATGTTTACAGGCCCGAAATTTTGCATACCGTGCATTCGTTACGATAACTACGACTTATCGACAAGCTTTTTTATAAATTCCTTGTTTGTTGTTGAATTTAACCTCAACTAAGGAATAGAAAAATGACCATGTGTATACCGTCTTTTTAAAACTTCAAGAAAGCAATGTTATCGGAATTTCAAAAATGCTCTTTGACAAGTCTTAACTACCGTATCGAATATGTGCCATTCAAAATTTCAAGCCTGCAAACCTGCTGGTTCTTTACTTATTACTGACAAAAGATTAGACCTGCATGAGTTCTTAAAATTGTTATTAATTACAAAAAAACTTTAAGCGATCTTGAAAATAAGTACCTTACAGCCTTAAATACAAAAAAATAGCTTCAATTGTAATACTAAATTTAATAAATGTGCATACGTTGTAGCAATTCGCTAAATACAATATCACCGAAGCATCAATCGGTCCAGTTGCTTTGGTACTTCCCCAGTCAGGCCGGGGAAGTCCAGTACATTCGTATTCACAGTCATCAGTCGAATTGGGGAATTTCAAGACGCAGGCATTGATGTTACTGTGAATCGGCGTAAATGAAGCCGTCGTAAACCGAGGGCTACCTGTATTAAAATGTCAAAGTCGAGAAATAAGAAATTATGTAGAAGGGCATTTAGATAGAAACTATGTCTGTACCAGAAAGTGAATAAAAGACCTTATAGTCTAAAAACTCAAAAATCATCAATATAATAATGTACATCTCACAAGGAGAAGGCAAGGTAATCGGATTTTTGTAATTTTTGATATTTATGGTACGTGTAGTTTGGACCTTAAACAAGAATATTTTGGAATAGTTTGACACAACGTTCATAAATTAACGAGATAATCGATGTTGAAGTTTCACCCACCAGTTAACTCCACTAGATATAATACGATTGTCAATTGAACTCGTGGCCTAGTCGATAGCGTTTTGGTGCGATACTGACGAGATCGTTGGTTCGAGTCTCGTCACTGGACATTTCTTTTTCTTCCATTCAAAACGCACCATATGTTTTTTTCATTCTTCTTCTCATATCAAAAATTATGAACAAACGAAATATATGAACTATATGCACGAACATTCTTCAGGTACTTCATTAAAATGCACAATCGGTTGATAAACAATATTCATTTTGAATTAACAATAAGGTTTCTTCAAAAGAAAAAACGAACGGAGTCAGGTAGGAAATGAAAATTATTTTATACCTAGTATGCGACATTTTACGCAGTGGGGCGCGAGCCACAATGGTAGTTATCATAGAAGCATGGGAAGCAACACCTTTTATTATTACCTTATTGACACAAATATCACATCGGTAAACTCCTCACCACACAATTGTTTATAATAAAATCGGAGACACGTGTTTCGCTAGCTCGAGGCAAGCATCTTCAATAACCTTATAAACCGAAGTTCGGTTTATACGGTTTATATGGTTGTTGACGATGCTTGCCTCAAGCTAGCGCAACACGTGTCACCGATTTTATTATAAACAATTGTGTGGTAAGGAGTTTACCGATGTGATATTTGTGTCAGTAAATTACGCCACAGTCCTTGCAATCACCTTTATTTATTACCTTATTGTTAAGTTAATTCAAAATTAATATTGTTTACCAACCGATTGTGCATTTTAATAATGTACTTGAAGAATGTTCCTGCGTATAGTTCGTATATTTCGTTTGTTCATAATTTTTGATATGAGAAGAAGAATGAAAAAAACATGTGGTGCGTTTTGAATGAAAGAAAAAGAAATGTTCAGTGACGAGACTCGAACCAGCGATCTCGTGAGTATCGCACTTAAATGCTATCGACTAGGCCACGAGTCCAGTTGACAATCGTATTATATCTAGTGGATTTAACTGGTGGGTGAAACTTCAACATCGATTATCTCGGTAATTTATGAACGTTGCGTCGAGCTACTCCAAAATATTCTTATTTAAGGTCCAAACTACACGTACCATAAATATCAAAAATTACAAAAATCCGATTACGTTACTTAGCGAATGTTTATGAACAACGTATCTAGTATGTTTATGAATCTAGGGTTAATATTCTTTGCGGGCGAAATTATATGAACAATTCTTCGTTCTTGATTTTTCTTCTTCTTCTTAATCTTTTACCCTTTCTACCTTTCGGTGTAGGGGTTGATTTTTACGATACAATATTTGAGAATACATAATTAAGAATGTCGTTCATTCTGTTGAATTCAAATACATTCATTTAGACGGATAACCGTCGAAATAATTAGCAGATCAATATCTTCGTCAGGCACCCGTTCCTGCTCATTAAAATTCCATAACCTACATGCGAATCGTTAAACCTCGCTTCGGGAAAACGCAATGGAACGGCTAGGACGTTTTTACAAAAAAAAAACTAAATAATTAAACATCATCGCGCATACAACGACCGTCCATTGCGGGACGGAACGGTCGCATTCGTGGAAATAATTCAAAGCATCGGGGCGGAACAATTAGTCGGTCGTGTTGAGGTTAACGTTGATATCGCGTTTGTAAATTTTCGTTAATGGCGGTACATGAGGTCGTAATCGCATTCTGTACGATTTTTTACGAGTAAATTGCAGGAGAAATATGAACGCGTATCGTATACATAGGTACCAGTGATTTAAACCGCCGCGCCGTGCCGTACCGTCGACAAAGACAAAGAGAAATTGCTATTAACGCTACGTCCGGCCAAAAAAAAATACGGAAATTTAAAAATACAACATACGGACGTAGGTACATACGTAGGTTGAGGGGAACGAACAATATGGACGTTTATCTCGAACGTACGGAAATCGTATTCGCCGGAAACGGATTGAAAAATTATTCCGGACCGGTCTTTTGATATTAAACGATGGCATCAGTTTTTAGTATGGCTTCTATAGGAACGTATGAATATCTGTTTCGTACGGACGCGCTATTCCCCTAAAGAAAAAAGGAAATTTCATTTAGCTTTGAGCAACTCAACTCGCTTAAAAATTCTATTAACCGTTTTTCGATTTTCAAAATACTCCCAGTGCCTGTATTTATCCTCAGGGATATTATGACAATGGTACGCTTCATTAGTAATACATCACCTTCATTTTAAACCTGGATATTCCGGATGAATGAACTGAAAACATCGATTTCTCGGAAGAATTGCTAACTTTTTTAAGCAAACACACTGACAAAGTCAATGCACAAATTTCCACTATCACCAAACAAATATTGCATGTCTCTCGACGCGCGTTTCGCTAACCAAGTTAGCATCATCAGGAGATGATCAAATGTGGGCAAATCATCTCCTGATGATGCTAACTTGGTTAGCGAAACGCGCGTCGAGAGACATGCAATATTTGTTTGGTGATAGTGGAAATTTGTGCATTGACTTTGTCAGTGTGTTTGCTTTGTTACACCAAAGGTTCCAAACCAATTTTCTGAACTTTTTTAAGATTTTTGTGAAAACGTTGTTTCAAATAAGGTCACTTTTTAAGTGTAACCAATGAGATCAAGAAATATTTAAACATCTATCGAATAAAATGAACGATTTTATTACTGCGGTCGAATTTTCTACGTACGTATTATCGACATTCACCACAACATTTCATTTTCGCACAAAACCCGACCTTCATATCGGAATTCTTTATTTCCTTATTTGCGACAATAAATGTTCGTACAGCGAAAATGCGGATCAAATTCCAGCAACCACTGTTAGAACTAACACGTTGGATATCATCCAGAATATTAGAAAAAGTAATTTACGTACGGCGATGCATAACGCTCGGAAATTTCAAATGAGGCTATTTTCATTCAGTGCCTTTCCGTCTCGTTATTCCTATTCATTACTGAACACTATCGCAAGGAAAACTTGGCGAAAATTCCGTTCTCACTGGCGTTTGAAAAATAGCAACATAAATAGTGTACGAAGTAATATTTTCTGGAAACGAGCTAGAATAAATTTGTTTTATTTGCAAATTTGAAATGCGTCTTACGTTTTCATTTCTTTAAAACTGCAACTTTTTTGGAAGAATGCTGATTTTGATGGTATGTTTGAAATATCCTTAGGGTTACTAAGTCTACAACTACTATAAATAACATATGTGAGATGTCCTTTTACTGTTACATAACATAAATATCATGCATCCCAGGTCGAGTGGGGTTGTATGGGTAACTTTCTTATTATTGAAGATGAAGTTTTGGCTAAATGGGATATGTTTTGCAGCTTTATATGCTGATTGAAAATCTGTTTGAAAATTTTCAGAATGTTAGACCCGTCAGAAGTTATTAGAAAAAAACAGAAAACTGGCATCTTCTTGTAGATCAAATATCTTCATAAGTATAAGAGACACGAAAAAGAGCTTCATATGAAAATAGCTGTTTTCGATAAGACCAACTTAAAATTTATATCGAACAAAAATTCAGAGTGACTGTGAAGTAGAATTCTTTGTTCTCTTTTCAACGATGTAAGATAACGTATGATTCAATAAAACTCACCAGTAAAATTAACTTATTTTACATTTTAATCAAGAAAGCATATATAAATCCGAAGAAAATTAAGTGAAAACCTTTGTATGTAGTTCCTATAATACTTAGTAACATGTTAATTCAAAAGAGAAATTTTATCTAGTAACCTACAAGTCCAATGTGATCGCCATTCAAGAGCAGCTACCTTGAATTTTCTTTTTGACATGAATTTGAAATTGGTATTAACGAAAACAGTAACGTTCATAGGAAACTTTGTTTCGTATCTCTTATATTTACAAAGGTATTTCATGTAGAAGAAAATGGTTTCTGCTTATTTTCTAAAACTTCTGCCGGATCTGAAATTTTGAACTATTTCAAACAGATTTTAAATCAGCATATAATGCTGCAAGACATATTCCATTTAACCAAAAGTTCACCTTCAATAATAAGAATGTTACCCATATAATCCCACTCCATCTGGGACACAAGGTATATGGAAGATGAAAACCAATAATATTTTGTTTCACCTGCATTTATTTTCAGTCGATTTTTTCCAGTTGAAATTGAATTCTAATACTTATTCTAGTTAACGCGACTTTCGACATTCATTGCCTAATCTACTCCAATTTACGTGCGTTAATTTTCACACACTCGGAAGACTTCCATAAAATTAACTAAATTACTACCAAACCGGGGCGAAACAAGATAAATCACTCAATTTACAACATATCACACTCACCAGGACGTAATTAGATAATCGCGTAGATATCGATAATTGGATATAATCCAATTACAACTTTCCCCCAAAAAAACCGAACGTAGTCCTTTTCAAAAATTCGATTTCGGAAAATATCAGGTTTAATAAATCCGACGATACGCATCGAAAAGACAGCGTTAATTATTGATATCAAACGAGAATACGGGAGAAAAACGTGATCTAAAAATAAAACGAAAACGCGAACGCGGGAAATAAGTATCCACTTTTTGACAGTTCGATACTCGATTATCTTTTCATCTCGCTGGAAAATTATGTAACGAAATGAGGCCGAAACGGTTTATGTTGTTAAAATGCAATTCCAGTGAGGAGGGAATTAGGGTGTTTTAAAAGCAAGCTGGAAAATTCCTTTTTGGTCCATATACTTTTGCAGATTTAATCATAGTCTTAGTCCCGTGGGAATTCCATTCAAGAAAAAATTGGACAATACCATTATAGATATAATATTATTCAGATAGATTTCAATAAAATATTATGAATTAGATGGAAGCAGAGGAAAATATTCAAGATTATGATACTGCGTGTGTATAAATCTAAGACTTTCTTGCTTCGCCTCTTGGAAGCGTACTTTCGGTCAAAATCATAGGAACAAATTTTTCTTTCTCGTTGATATGACGATATAATTGACACTTACTACTCGTTAATGTCCTGGAGATCCAATTAAAGCACTTGGAATTGCTCCACTAAGTATTAAATCATAAACTAATTTTAAAGAAGTTACAAAACCATTAATCTGCTAACAATATGTAACTCTTCTAGAATAGAGACCATCGAGTGTCCACCAAGGTAAAGACCTTGGTGGAAGATACGCCATAGTAATTTCGTGGCGTTAAATTTGGAGTATTTATGTTTTTAATTTCTTCCTCGACTAATAGGGAAAATGAAACATAACGCATCACAACGCTTCAAGAACGTTTTTGTTTACACTTCTACAATAAAATATCATTCTGCAGTTTCTACGTGAAATATTTAAAAGATTGTATGGAAAATATTTTTACCTGTTTGAACAAATTTGCAATCGATCACGTATCTTCAGATCAAACTCGTTTAGTTGATCAGGTATTGGACTTTACGACAGACAGTGGTTCCAAGTGCCCAGAAAGCTCGTCAAAAATCAAAAACTCAATTTTCGATTTTGACGTGTTTTTTATGCTAGTTCCATACAGAGAGCTCTCGTGCATGTAGTTAAGAGAAAGACAGCATTGAATATCGAGTTGTCTATCTTGTGCTTCAACGCGAAGTAGTTGTTTATTGCACACGTGTTGTTCTGCCGTTCCAAAGCGTTCATTTCAAACAGTGATACATATTATTAAAAAATGATTATAATCACAAATTAACATCGTTTGAGGTGGATGGTTCTTCCCCGGGTAAGTTGATAACTTCGAATGTACTTTGCTACAGAGTACCATGTATTTTCACGTGTATCATTTCAATTTCGCCATGTGGCATGAAAATCCGCCAAACCGTAGAGCTGCGAAAAAACTACCACGTACTACCACTTCCAGTGCTTCGTATAATTGTTAGTCATTACATCAACTAATTGCATGCCAAAAACTACCTGCCCGTAGCTGCCCGTTTAATTGTTACCGATATTTTTGTAAACCATGAGCACGGCCATAGAGAGAGCGCTACTGGCGTCCACCCAAAACCAGTCTATTGTCTCAAACTCCCCTTGGGAGACATCATGAATATATAGGGACATTGATTCATTTATTATTCTAGGACATGAGGACGAGTTGAAAATTACACGCCTGAAAATTTTCAACCTCACGAAGGAAGTCCGTCAATGTGAGCTGAAAGTTCAAATCCAAATAGTGGAAGACGCGCTATCGAAAAGAATCGGAGCGCTTTTTCAAATCTCGAGAACCGACTATGATAGATTACAAACAAAATGAGGTCAAAGTGGAGGAGTAAAAGCCGCCTATATCGGTACACATTGTTCTTATACAAGAGTACGCCATTATCAATGCTGCCGCTTTACCCATTGGACAACTATCCGAAGATGCTCAGGAAGCCCGAAAGAAAGACATTAAAAAATGTCGAGAAAACTTTGCACGAAAATCATCAAGAATGAAAACGATGGAAGACGTTTTCAAGAGGCTCCTGGTATCTTCGGATCCAGTCATATCAAGTTTGCAAAAAATGCGTCCTAAAAAGGCAACTCACTTTCTCCAAAAGTCTTGGAACTGCTTGGTTCGTCGTACGCCTGTAGACCGATGATTCATTTAAATGTAGACAGCGATTCAGAATACTCGGATGAAGAAAAATAAAATTATTAGAATTCGGCGGCCATCTTGTTTCTGTTCTTCGTTTTAAAAAAGGTTAACACACGATTCTGATTCCTCGACCCTAAAATCCTATGTACATCAATTTTTGCGATAATAAAACAATTTGTGGTCAAATTTGGTCGCCGTTTTATATCAGCTATTTTGTTTTTGAAAAGTTTGACGCCAGGCTCAGATTCCCTAACCAAAAAAACATTAAAATAATGAACCTTAGGTATTTTGATAGATGACTTGATTTTTGCCCAGCTTTTTGGGTACTTGGAACCACTATGCGACATCGCGATTCATGAATTTGTCTTATGTAGTAACTGGTCCTCACTAACTTACATTAGATTTACATACGTATACCGATCGTTCTTAGAAACATTCTTTCATGTTTCAAATTTGACTAATTTTCTTATATTGTGGAGGTGTACTGGTCACTTGAAATTTTTAACAACTATTATATTTTATTATTTATTATACGTATTTATAGGATTTTTTTGTATCTAACACCCACACTTCTGTAAAGAAAGTATCTTTTCGAAGATATCACATACGATTTAAACCTCAATTATTTCGTCTCACCTACATCTCTATATTTTCCCGATATTCTACGTTACTTCCGTTTAAGTCGCTTTAAAAGGACTGGAACTCCCAAACGATATTTTTGAGAGCTACAATCCGCTTTTATCCCCTTACATATTTCTCTGAAAACTGACTTAAATGACGTAGCAAGCACTACATACAGCTAACTTGTATCCATTTATCGCAAGCAAGCGAGATTTAAAAATAGAAATAACAAAGCGAGGCAACGTTTGCCTTCAGCAATTGTTTCTCCGCAGGGAATCTTTGATAGCGATTTATATTTAGGAGAAACAGGACCGACGTGGGCTCGAAACGGGGTAAGAAAACAAAAGTTCGAGACTCGCGCAACTTCTTACGCCGGAACGTAAAAATGACAAAGAAAACTTGTGTGTGTGTACAATAGCACATTAACGGTAAACAAAACAAAAGGGCTACAATTTCCCCCGGGATGTTGATACGACGACGTAACGCGTATCCGATGGAAATCTAGGAAAAGCCAAAAATGGAACGGCAAGGAACGCATAAGAAGAAAGTAGGAAGCGGTGTTTCCAAGAGAATTTAGAAAAAGAAGAAGGTGTCTAAAGAAACATAAGTCGTGAGCCCCTTATCGTATTGTAATGGGAAGTTTACTAGGTGAGGTGATAGTTTTCTCATAATGCAAAATTAGAGCTTAGAAAGCTTCCTAATAATTTTGTCAGCTCATTCTATACATTTTCTCGTGATCTCAGTTCTTAAGAATTTTAGCCCACTGTCCAATGTCCTCTACCATTAGAAGTACGTAGAGGATCGATCGTTTAATACTTCGATTATGATTAGTGCGAATTTAAACTGATGTATCCTCCTAATAAAAGTTCACAATCAATGATAATAATAAAAACTTCTTTCTGCTTTTATTCCGGTAAAATTGTTCCATTGTCAGTACTTCCTCATTGTACTGAAACGGAAATTCGTTTAGTATTTCCGAAGAAGCTAATAGCTAGCTATATAGATAACGAAATTTTGATGTCAAATACACTCGAACATCGTAAAGTGTCACCTCACAAAATGTCGGATTATCCGATCCTCAATCGTTTTGAGACTCGTATTTTCTACAACGTGCTCGACAAAGCAGTACCGTATTGTACACAGTTTCAAATTGGCAGTCACGCTGACAAGGATTATTGACTTTCATTCCATCTTTCGTAGCGTTAATCTACATTACTCCCTTTCATAGCGAGTTTATAAATATGTACAATGTACATACTGACGACATCTCCACTAAATGCTGTAAAATCGAATTATGTAGATCGAGACGTTTTTAAATCGTGATTTTTGAGATTCAATTTCTAATACTATTTAATTTAAAAATTCAATTTTAAGAGGTTAGATACTCCTAATAAAGACGTATTTATCGAATTCTCATTTTGAAACTACAATTTTAGAACAAATTTTATTTCCATCAAAATGTCTTAATTGTAAACGTAGTAATTTTCCAAGCTTAACTGATCTATATACAATTTCTGACATTTCATTTAAAAAGAAAATTATTCTCACGTTTCTATTCCAATACGGCACTGCGCGCCCATTAGCCCTAGTCCTAGGATTTCACGACCTCGTAAAGTATCCAAAGAAGACCCAAGCCTCGACACTTTACGAGGTTCTTGTGTATTTACAAAATAATTTTGTCTCTATTACTTCGAATTTCCTAATTCCTTACTATATTTGCTTTCAATAGTCGTTTTAAAAGCTGAATTTCTGATTTAAAAGGTAGTATGATTACAATTGCGTATAGTGTAATAATGAACTCTTACGTAGAGGTTTTGGAAAAAATGTTTCCAGGAATTTTATCTTGTAGAAGTCGTACCGTCAAGTGGTTGCGCTAAATAAAAGCTCTCCTGGAGTAGGACCTGAACACTCGTAAAATGATACACAACAAAACCGTTCCCACAAATTTAAGCTGATTTCCTAGACGTTCGAATTCATTTTTGTAATCAGGAACTTACGCCGAATATTCACGTGCTTATAATTTCTCCGCATTCCTTTATACAGAACTCGAATTCGCGTACTTCTACCACTTCGCAGTTTCACCATTCACTCTAGTTAGTCGCGAAATAGCTTCTGATTTATCGAGTAAATAAATCTGCGGTCGGGAATGTATTACGGATTTTAATCTTTCGCGAGTGCCATTTATTCGGTAGTAAACTAAACGGCGAATGCGACCTAAAGAGGCGGTATCGGCGATGGTGGTGGCAACGACAGGGGGTGTACTTTAGATTGGGCCGCGTGTAAAACGGTTACGAGTTAATGTCTGACGATATTTTGTATCAGCAGATACGTGCACATAAATACGAAAATTTCGCAGGTGAATTTATTGAGCTTTAACTTCGCCGTTTACGAGGGAATTCTAGATCGCGTAAACGTAATTTTCTGGTTTGACGACTTTGTTATGTCGTCGAAAAGTCGAACTGGATGATAAGAATGGAGATTCTCTTGTCTTTGTTATCCAAAGAGTTTTTATTTCTTCAGTTTACAGTTACCAAAGTTATTAAAAATAACTGAAAAAGTAGAACGTCTGCAAAACTCCAATGCAACTCCAATACCAATGAACGACCTGCTTAGTACAGGGGTTCGTATGTTAGGCGCCAATTTTTACGGAAAATTCTGCAATAGCACACTGCATACGCCAATAATTGTCACAAAGGGAATTGTGCTTTATTAATCGTAGGCTGCAATCGTGGACTAGTTTCGTCCATATTAAGATTCTACAGTACTATACAGCATTATGTGATTAACAAAATGATTCTCCTCAGCTAGGTATTACAAGAATTCATTATATTAATAGATTTCACCAAACTAATGGGTCCGTCTGAGGAACAGAGGTAATATCGGCATACCCAGATACAACGAGTAACAAATAAAAAAACTAGTTCCAACGAGATATTTGAGAGCCTCAAAATAACAAATGAATAAAAAAGTAGAACATCCAAATAATTGGCGAATGAACGACCAGTCCGAGCGTAAGCGTAAGAGCGTTAAATTTGGGCGGAGACTCGTGTAAAAGACAAAGAAAACAAGAGAGAGAGTATGATGTGCGAGCGAGAGGCTATGAGCGAGAAAAAGGACACGTACGGGATTGCTTCGTCTGAAACAGAAGGAGAGACAGAGCGAGTATGATACGAGCGGGAGTATTCACTTCAGACGCGCATAAACCACACACACCAATTTTTATGATAGAGTAGTTGGTACTAGTGTTGTGAGAGATTAGAGACATAAGATGGTATGATGTTAAATTAATACAGTTATTTTATTAAAAGAAGGAAGTCCTGAATTTGGCGATAAAGGGGAAGGCTATAATAATAATAATAATAATAATAATGATGATGATGATGATGATTTATTACCCAACAGTTATGAACCAATTACAAGACAAACTAAAGTAACATACACATACCTACTAAAACAAAATCTTATATCTTATATCAGTAATATAAAAAAAAACAAACATTCTTAATATTATATTTGATTGATGTTGTTCCAAAATATATCGCTGTAATGTAAATTCGCATATCTACACATTGCTATTAGTGGTGACTTCTGCAGCAAATTTGTCCTTGGGATATAGAAATTTAAATTTCCAAGAAGGCTGGAAGCATCAATAAATCCATGCACCAGTTTCCAAACAAAACGCGCCCCATGATTTTCACGGCGATGATGAAGTGACTCAAATGAATGCCTATCCAGTAGAAAAATATAGTTAATGCTTCGTTGAGGATACACTCCGTCCAATTTTAGAGAGGAAACTTAAAAATCTTCTCTGTACTTTCTCAATAGCGAGTTAAAGATAAATATAGTGTGGAGACCAAACTTTTGAAGCATATTCAAGTTTAGTGACAATAAAAGTGCAGAATAGAGTTTTTAGAAGAACAAAATTATTAAAATATTTGGAAATGCGAAAAACGAATCCCAGCATTTTGGAAGCAGAGGCGCACAAATTCATTATGTGCTGTGAGAAGCCTAGACCTGAATCAAACAGGATTCCAAGATCCTGAATTTGTTCAACTTTTGTTAATGTTTGGTCATTGATAATATATACAGAATCAATATATTTGATTTTTCTGGTGTAAGTAATATGGAAGCATTTATTAACATTAAATTTTAATGAAGATTTGGAGGACCAATTAGAAATTATCGTTACGTCATCTCAAGTTTCTATATTTGTGAGGATCTTTATATTATCAGCATATGCTAATACTGGGCAAGATATGGATTCAAGAAAATCATTTGTATAAAATATGAATAATAGCGGGCCCAAATTGGAACCCTGAGGAATACCTGATTCCGGATGAAAGTCATGATTTGTATGAATGAAGTAGTAGGATAGCTATCACAAATAGGGGGAGCGGATAATGCGGCCCACTTACGAGGAAAATATCATATCTTTATTATGCAATAGATTGAGTTAAACTGGGAAGCAATATTTTTGGCATATATTCTTCATTTTCATTAAGTAAGTAAGAGTTAACTACTTGGAGGGAATAGTTATGACCTTTTCAATTTTAGTAGAAATTTTCCTTGGTGAACTTGGTATCGGGTAGTATGAACCATAGTAGAAACACACTGGTATTAATGAAATAATACATTTTCTTGATACAAGACAGTGTTATAATGTAATACATAACATGTTTAGTATATCACAACTGTAATTATATTTTAATTTTTATTATCGTCAATATCTGCACACAGTACAGTCTCCATTTGCATCATTATTCGAATCTTCTTCCGCACACGGAGGCAAATGCATTTTTTATTCTTGGTCCTAGTTTGCATTTTTCTTCCTTTTTCGTTTTTAGTGTCTTGTATCGTAGATTGATTTTTTCATTTTTCATTTTCATTCATTTGTTTTCTGATATTCTTTGCTTCATCTATATCTTGTTGGCCGTTTTTCTTTTCAATTAGTAGATTCTTAATCGGTGATGATGTCAATATTTCACTTCTTCCACTGTTCCTTTCACGACTTGTTAGTCGTCTACCACTGCAAGATAGCAGGGGTGACACCTTTTTCTAAAATGGTTACAAAGACAGATTGCTTGATTGCACTAGACTCAGGGGAAACACCATACCTCGCAGAGTATCCAGATATTGCTGGTGGTTGTGAAGATTTGTGAGAACCAGATGAAGCAACGACTGTTAGATGAATTGTCAGAGACGCCCAGGGAATGCAGAAACATCATCAGTGGTAGATGAGTTCTCAGAAATTCTAAGACGTAGCACAGGAAGCGCGGAAGTAGCAACTGTAGAAAAAGAGTTGTCACCTCCTCTATGAGATGATCCAGGAACCTCTAGAACTGATGAAAGATCAGATTCGGTTGATTGTGAAACATTAGTTAATTCACTCCTCATGAAATCTGAATCAGTGAACACATCTGGGCGTAAAGGGCAGATTCCTGTACATGTAAACCCATTTTGGGGTATGTCCAAGAGAAGGCCTGTTTGTAGGCATCAGCGGCTAGCTTTGCAATGTCACACTCATTCATTTTGGGTCCGGGATTTGCTTTCATCCACAAACTACAAGTAACTTTGTACCCATTTTTAAATGGTTTCATAAATGTTCTGTCCAGCTGTTGTAGTTTACGAGTTGTGTGAGGGGACAAACTCAACATTGTACGTTATTTTCCCGGGCGTACACAATAATATCAAGTTCTTTGTGTGTACCATTCCCGTCAATTAAAAGAGGAACTGGGTCTTCCTTTGAAGGCTTAGTGAACGAAACACGAAAACAGACAAGAAAAGCCTTCCCAATCATCCATCCATTGGGAGTTGGAAAGCCTATGCTTTCCTCTGGTGAACCTATCATTCATTCTCTTTCTGGGGAATAAAAATAGAGGTGGAATGAAATGACCTACCGCACTCATAATATATAAAATATTATGGTCACATTTCGGCTTCTCTCTCCTGATGTGAATTTGTCAACTTGACGTTTTCCTTTTAGCGAAATTACCATTTCATTTTCGTGCACACAAGTAATTCTCGTGTCATCTACATTATACATCCTACAAGAACGAAATGATTGATCTCGTTGAAGCTTCTCTAACTGATTAAAGAATGTATCAACTTGAGACCTGTTAAAGCGTACAGCACGCATTACGCTAGTTGACTGAGGTTTACTGTAACTGAATTCGAGATATCTCTTCATAAATCCAACATAAGAATCTGTTTGTTGTTGTTCTGCAAGTTTCTTTGATTTCTTGAACATATGAGGTAATTTCATATTTTCAGCAAGGTCATAGGTGAGTTTAAGAAATGCGTGTTCAGACAGTGGCAACAACCTTGCGTCTAAATCTCTCATATGATTAACCAATTCTACCTCGGGATTGCCTTAAAATGTTGGTCTAAAATGGCCCATCGTGAGTTTTATTTCAACTGGGTGGCCATATTTCATTTGTTCAATTTTTCTTCTTGATATCGATCGAGGCACCTGGTAACGTTCTGCGACAGTACATATTGATCATTTGTTTTCTAAAATGGCTCCTACTGCTAATATCGTTCAGTCCTCAGACTATTCTCCACGGCCTTCCTCCCTCAGGCTTCTTCTTGAACTTGGGCATTGCCTCCTAAAATGAAACAAAGGAATTTATCATCTGGCCTATGCTACCCGACCGACAGGTTGAAGGAAAGCATGGCGTCACATCAACACAGTTACAAACACTTAAGCTAAACTGTTATATTAGGAACTAGAAGTAGTAAGTTACAAGATTATACTATAATCGTGAATCAAATCTTAGCAGATAAAATACACAGCGCCTTCGAAATTTACTTCCACACGAAAAATAAACAAACATAATTGGTGCACAACGCAGCCCAGTCTGGCTATTCTCCTAGTGACGGATTGTATGAGGGCACTAGCTTCATACGTAGAGTAATGCATCGTGTTGTAATCCTGAGAAGTAGGTGCTGGCCCATACTACCCGCATCTCCCCTATCTTTTGAAACTAGTTTTCTACAAAGTTATGACATTTATACGATTTATAAATTCATAAATGTCCTACGAATACGTAAAGAATCAAAATTCATTTCCACCGAGTATGAGTCTGTCGTTTCTTGAACAATTCCAAAACGCAATTACTTCCCCGTCACATAATTCAATTCGCCCGTTTTTAGTGTAAAATACTCCCTATTTTTGCGACCACGAATAGAAATATATCGTTCAAGTTACTAAATTATTTTTAAAATGAAAATACGATTTCGCGATCTAACAAAGAAGAACGCCCGCGACGTAAGCCGTCGAATATTCTTCGGGAAAGACCGCGACCGAACTAAATTATTAATCATAATCTGCTAAGTTTCGAGCGCCAGACCTCATCATATAACTTTAGGAATTTATAACACATTTCCGGAATTTACGGAATTCTCCTGCTCCGGCAATAACGGTTCCCATTCCCATTCGTCATTTTTAATGGGCTTTCATCAGCGTACGGCTACGCTTAAGTCTTCTCGGGGTGCGACCGCTAGAATTTCCGGTCGTACGAGATAAACGAGCCCTGAGATATTGACTTCAATACGGTAATTATGTCGCTGTCACTACAGGTTAGCCCCGACGGCGGATTAATCAGCCCATTATTCGTTCCGTCCGCCGACTTCTTCTCGAACAATTCGGCGAAAGATCGTCGCAAAATTGAAGGATGGAACGGAACGAAAGGAAACGACCCAGATGTTAAATAAATTCGTCCTTGGCGCGACAAAAACAATAATCGCGTCTGAAGGAATTACGTCCAGACGAATAAAGAACGTGATACATAGAAGCCGTAATGAACGTGGAAGCGTTATACGAAAAGGACGACGGCTGTTTGATAGATCACACAATTATATAAATTGATGTGGGCTATATAAAAAGGTTATATGAGCAGATTTTTCGCCGATGTAATTTGATTAATATTGCGAATTAGACCTACCTTCCCCCAGAATATTTGTCAAGACATATTCCCATGACTTTGCGGGAAAAAAATTGAAGTCCCGAGGGAAGGGAAGGGAGAGTAGGCGAAATGAAATAAGGGCTTGAATACTTTTTGTAATGGTAATTCGGAATTGTTAACATCATTATTTAGGGAACCTCCACGATAGAAGTAAGTAAGATTTTTTTTTGTTTTAGCTCCAAATAGCGCACAATATATCCTTTTCAGGATTATTTAGACAGATTTTGTTAGACAGATTCTGACATTGGCGAAGATGCTGCACTGAACAATTTCGCTTATTAAAATATAAATTTGCAAACTTACAATCTACCGTCTAAATAAATCTATTTGGTGAATCCGCAGGTTTGTAACGTTTCAAACGTCTGGTTTTTGTGTTCTCGTCCATGTATCTAACAGGTAGTTGGTTGGGGTGTGTGCTCAGTCTGGCTCTATATTTTTCACTCAATTTTTGGATTTTCACTAAAGGTACCTTAAGATCGTTATACAGTATATAATTAGGAACGTACCACGGTACCAGTTTACTAAACTATAGTCCTAATTGTTTTTTTTTTGTAAAGATATGCTTTCTCCAATTGAGCTTTTTATCTAGATGCAGCCCTAAATATTTGACACACTACTCATGTTTAAGTTTGAGGCCATTAAATGTGACAGTTGGACAGTTTTCCTTTCTATTGGTGAATGTGATGTGTACCGATTTATTTATGTTAGCATTCATTCTCCACTGTGTGAATCATTTTTTACCTTTGTTTAATGATTTTTGTACGTCAAGCGAAGTAGTTGTAGTCAATCTTGTTGTTGGCATATTGGCTTTGTATAGAAAAAATAACATGGGCTCCAGAATTCTACCCCGAAACATTCCGGCTAATATTGATTTCACGTCCGTGAATTCGTCATGTTGTTCGACAAAGCAATATCTATCCAATATATAAGATCTAATTATTTCATGCGTTTGATGTGACAAATAATTTTTGTAAATAAGAATAACGAGATTGTGGCTAAAATAATATATAAAGTAAATAAAATTACCTTTACCACACCTTTCTGAAACATCGAGATACGTATTTCGGCAACTAAGTTGCCATCCTCAGTGGAAAAATAGGGAATTCAGTATCACCAGCGAATCCGGCTAATGCCCAAGACGAACATTGTACAACACCAGAACACTGCACAATGAACATCACACAATGGACTGAATGTAAATAGTATTTTGTTTGTGTTTGTGCTTCGTGCGTTAATTGTGTAATGTTCATTGTGCAGTGTTTTGGTGTTGTACAGTGTTTGTTGTGTGGTGTTTGTCCTGGGCATTGGCCGGATTATTTTATTTATTTTATGTAAATAATTTTTGGTCTTACAAAATAGTCTTGTGTGGCAGACTTTGTCAAATGCCTGCGCGGTGTCCAGGAATGCCACAGAGCAGTTTCTCTTGTTTTATAAATCTCTATTTATTTTATTGACTATTCTGTGGATTTGCTCGACAGTTCCATGCTTGTTCCTAAAGACGAATTGGTAGTCTGGAATTATTTTCCTCTTTTCAAGTATCACCTGTATTTTCTTGATAAAGACTTTCTCACAGATCTTAGACAACATCGGGAGTAGGCTAACAGGCCTGTAAGATGTAAGTTCATCTGTTGGTTTACCTGGTTTAGGAATCATAATAATTTTGACTATTTTCCAATCACTAGGATTGTATCCAATTTTGACGATGGCATTGTATATTTCAATAACAGCCTTGATTACTATTTGAGGTAACTCCTATAATGCTTTGCCAGTAATAACATCGTATCCGGGTGCTTTCTTATGATATATTTCATTATTAATAACATACTTTACTTCATGATGTGTTACATTGGCCATGGGTAGAGTCATTTGATAGGGAATTTCTAGACTATTGTATATTTGATCACTTAGTTCGTGCGTAATTCCGCTTGAAAATAATCTAAACACATTTTCCAGGTGTTTGGCAAAAGCAATTGCACTTTTTCGATTCGGTTCGGCCCAGCAGTCATTATCTCTTATTGGTCAGAAAATCGTTTGTGGTCTTTTCATATATCTTGTTGTTTTCCATAAGGAATATTGAATTTTATCAGTTGCATCTAGGTCTTTTAAATGATTTTAAATACACTCGTTCTTCACTTCTAACATCAGCTTTTTGAGATCTTTGTTTGCTTTATTGAGTTCCACTTTATTTCCCGGAGTACGGTTGTTGTACATTTTCGCAATCTTCCTTTTTCTGCTATTTTTTTCTTTCAAAGATGGTGGACAATTCATTTGTGTACTAATTTGTTTTATCTCAGATGTTGGATCCCAGGCTGCATTTTGAATCTATTGGGTTAATGTCGATACAGGGATTTCTATCTGAGCAGAGGCTTTTGATGGTATTTTTAGATTGATATGATTTTCCAGATTTTCTCTGAAAACCTCCCAGTTTGTTCTTTTGTTATTTAAGGTTGGTCGTGCTTCTCGATATGTTATAACAACTTTTCCAAAAGGTCGTATCAATTTTAACAAAATTTACATGCTACCTGTTAATTCTTGTAAACATCATATTCCACAAGGGCACTTCTTTTACAGTATTATCTAATTTTGTCACTCCAAATCGCAAATATAAAAATTTTAAATATTCGCCGAACTAAATTATTTACAACATGCCGAGATTCACTACAATATCGTATTATAAAACGAATATCATTTCAACGAGAATATTTCCATTCGTATTGAATATTCCAAATTAATTTACTTCGAGCGCATCCAACTTCATGAAATACGTCCTCTACATGTTAAAAATGACATTTCAACTTCAGCTCTCGTTTAATCCATTTATCAATTATGATGCCCGTTTCCTACGTGTTCGTGTGGAAATAATCAGAATAACTAATTTTATTACCGAGATTCATTAACTAGAAATACGGCTAGAATATTCCCAAGAGATGAAATAGGGGATTTTTGCGCCACCTCTTACGCCCATTTACGATATTAATTCTAACCCAGTTACGACGTCAAAGGCGAAGCACGATATATTTCTAGCCTTAGCTTTAACAGATAGAGCGCATACAGTAAATGATTTCGTCTAGAGTCGTTTTTACCGTATAAGAGCTTACGGACGCGCTTAATTCGTTGAGCAGCCTTGCATAACGACGCATAAAACTTTCTTGTTTGTACGCCGATGGCGGGGCGCGCAAAGTGAGTTCGGTGAAAGCAGAAAAAGAAAAAAACGGTAGGATACTCACGTGCATGTGGCTCCATTTTTGCAGGCCGGGGACCCTTCGGCGACGCAAAGCGATTTCTCACCCTCGGAGCAACGTCTGCCCGAATATCCGGGGAAGCATTCGCAGCTGAATTTCCTGCAAATTAACGTAAGATAACGCCTTCGAGTTTGTTTTCTTTCTGCCATTGTTGATAATTATCGTTGCAAATTCGCTATATTTCCTAGTATAAACGATAGATACAACTATTGTAACGAATAAAAGATTTTTATGGACCTGCATGTCTATAATCGGTACATTTACAATTTAATTCGCGAATATCGAGTAACGAGTTTAGATAGATTTTTACGAATGAAATAGAGTGAGGTTAGCACGTTACTTCTGGATGCTGGAGACACGGTACAGCATAGCCTGTGTTTGATGACAATTCCAAGGAATTATAATTTTAGACAAACAAACAACTGAATTAAGTTATATCACCTTCACTTTCAAATATTCAAACTTTAACACTTACTACAGTTTCGAACTAATGTATGTAGTGTTAATTACCCATATCTGTAACACCCCTTAATAGAACCTGAGTTTATGTAAAAAGTAGAGTACACACGTCCTTGTTATTGATTTTCTTAATATTTGTATCTTATTTTCTTCTTCCCATTGTTCATACCCTTTCTTTAATCACATGTTTAACTAATTTCCAGTTTCATGTGTAGGAAAGATAAATTGATTTTATTGAAAATAAGAAAATCTAGATTATCTGTCAGTTGACATTTAGTTGTTGAAGTTACGTTCGTTATAACTTAGCTACTTACTTGTTAAAAGTAAAATAAAATTAAATCAACCAGAGTGCATTTTCGAATTATAATTTGCTATGATTTTAACCTTCCTATACTCACGCATACGGTCTGTGAGGCCGGTTTATATAGTATAGTATACGTCTTTCATTTTGACGTGAGTATAGGAAGGTTAAAAGAGATTTAAGCGCTTATGAGTGCAAAGAGAGTTTAGATTCAGTTTTTAGTGAACAAGCACCTACCTTGGCTACAATTTAATAATAATAATAATAAAGACATTTATTTCCGTACATGCCCAGTACAATAAATACATGTAAACGGACACGAAGAAACACGTCAAAGAAACAAAAAATGGCTCTATAATAAGTAATCGTCCAAACTAGAGCAATTACGTTCTAATAAATACCCTTTTACACATCTTTTAAACGAATAAAATGACATTATAGATCGAATAGTTTATTGGTAACTTATTATATAAAAAGCAACCTCTGTAATGAAGATGTATACTTCGATGGTAGAATTTAGTTTGCCAGCCTAGTATTAAAGTTATGGTAAGTATTATTAGTATTGAAACTACTACAATGCTTGTGTACGAAGCATACAACCTCTAAGGGTACGAATATGCCGAGTAGATCACACATCACACATCGCACAATGGAAATATCTGTGTAAAAATGGTGTAAAATCAACTTCATAGAATGGAATTAGCCTGTGCTTTATCCGAGCACAGCGCACATTTCACACAAAATCGTTTGTTTTTACATCGCTCGTATCGATGTGCGGCGTTCTCTGATTGATCATTCATAGTCATATTCATATTTTTATTGATTCGATTCTATAAGGTTGATTTTACATAGATATTTTCATTGTGCCATGTGCGATGTGCGATCTACTCGGCATGTTTGTACCCTAAGATATAAATATCGTAAAACGTTAAAAACTTATTTTCTTTAAATGCGTGTTTACATTACAAATACACGGTGTGACTGTGATGAATAACCCCAATGTATTATTCCATAGCACAGAGTAGACATAAAATTGGAATTATAAAATATTTTCGGGTGTCAAGATTACATGATTTTTTCGAAGATCTTATTGCAAAACAGATGTTGCCCAACTTTTTGCATAAACAACTGACATGACTGTCCCAGTTAAGGTTTTTGTCGACTAATAATCCTAATACAGTGACCTCGTGAGTCTGTGGTAACATACTGGAAGTCATGGACAGATTCGAGATAGTAGTTCTCGGGTTCGAAAATAAGACACAGTTTGTTTTACTCTCATTGATAGCAAGCCCATTATTCGAAAACCAGGCAGTTAATTTTTCATAAATCAATTGAGTAGTCAGATAAAGATTATTTAAGGAATCATGCTCTACAACCAAGTTAATGTCATCTGCATAATTGACAAGGTGGCAGTTATTATGCTCAATAGTCCGCCGTAAATCATTAATAAAAGGTAGAAATAGTGTTGGTCCAAGGACTGAACCTTAAGGAATCCCAATGTTTATGTGGGTCAAATTAGAATCATCGCTTTCACAGCGAACTCTTGGCAGTATATTATGTAGATAAGTTTTAAATCACTGTAGGGTTACCCTACGAACACCCATTATTTTCTCCAACTGATACAAAAGGTAGGTATGATTCACACAGTCAAAAGCCTTGGTCAGATTAGCAAATAAGCCAAGAACAAATTTGCGACGGTCTAAGGCCCCATAAACATAGGATGAAAAAATGAAGATTGCAGTATCAGTATTGTTGCCCGAGACAAAACCATGCTGAGTATCTACCAAAATCTTTTCAGTAGCTAAAAAGTGCATTAACCTTTTATTCATAATTCGTTCAAATATTTTAGAGAACATGGGTAGAATACTACTAGGCCTGTAATTGTTAAGCCGATTTAAGTCACCCTTCTTATATACAGGATGAATCGTAGACATCTTCAGTTTAGATGAAATTATTCCATACTGAAAAGATAAATTAATAACATAGCATAGAGGTTTTACAATATGCTCAACGCAATATTCTACTGTAGAAGAAGACAAGTTGTTTTCATCACGCGTTGTAGAGGATGCCATGCTTTTGATATATTCAAGAATTTCTACGTTATCCACTAGTGACACAAAAAATGATATGTTATGGATACAGCAATAATTTACGCTAATAGATAATGAACTATCATTAAGGAACTAATCAGCTACGATAGTAGAAGCAACTGTGGAGAAATATTGGTTAAAGGCAGTACGTAACTCCAAATTGCTGGAAAAATTGGGGGTAATATTTTGTCCTTACGTTTTGTGCAACCTGTAGATTTATGTATCAGGTGCCACATTGCTTTCATTTCGTTGTTGGAGTCTGCCATAAATGCTTTATTATGTAAAAATTTAGTGTCTCTAAGAAAACGTTCATAATAATCTTGGAAGGCAATCTATTCGTTTCTGAAATGGGGGTATCTTGTAGACATATCTTTTAAGAATAATAATTTTTCTCTTAGTTCAAAAATTGCGGGTGAAATCCATTTGCAGTTATTTGTATTGATGTAATGCTTTTTGTATGGAAAATATAAGTTGGCCTAATGCATAAATGTTTCGTTGAAATTGTCAAATGAATCTTCAACTGATATTGTAATAATGCCAGTCCTCCTTACTTAAATGCTGCATGAAGTGATTAAGATTTTCAGAATTTATGTTACGTTTCGTTATATAGCTTTTTCGAGTATGAGAAAATTGTTTTAATTTAAAATTAATAATCTGAGTCGAATGATCCGATAAATCTAATCGATGCATACAGATTCATATGTATCGTAAGGTACATTAACAATAAAGTTATCTATACAGGATTTTGTCGACTCGCATATTCTAGTTGGGAGTTTGATTGTTACATGAAAATTGTGAGAAGCAAGTAAGTCACAAAATTCAGAATTGTTGGTGTTGCAAGTCTAAAAATGGATATTAATATCTCCTCCAATAATAATAATCTCATCTTCTGTTTTTATTCTCAATAATTTCATTTTATGCCGCGTATAACGGTATTAATACTGTTAAATTCTATATGCTATTAAATCGTCTGTGAAAGAAAGTATAAGTATTACAGCTCTACCCCACGATCCAGAACGAATATTTACAGAAACAAGTTCATAGACTTGGTACCACTATTCAGCACTTGTGTTTGGAATTTCGTATTCACCGCTACATGTCCTAAACTTCATAATTCTGTACATGTTTCCTTCAAAATTGGGCAGCTCTAAATATGCACCGCCATTCGCTTCGACTATTACGTCGATGTTACCGCGAGTTGTTCCAGAACGGTGAGATATTCAATTACAATAGAGTTTAGTCTTCCGACTAGCACAAACTAACGTCTTTTGTACAAAGTACATCGTCGAAGACATTTCAGTATGTCTAAAGTGGAATAAAATTTGACCGCATTTTTATCAATGCACGTATACTGGAACGTTTCCTTTGAGCACAAAGCATCGCCGCCTCTTTATAATACATCGTTTTCTGGAACGGTTCTGCAGCACTCGTTAGATTAAAAAGTTGGAAGATTTTAAACAGTGTAAAAACGCGCCCTTCGGATTGTTTCTATCACTTTTAAACTAAAATCGAAGCGAAAATTTTAATGTAGCAAATAATATTTGACGGCCTTGATTTTTAAAAAGTAAAAAATGTGCTTAAAATTATTTTCAGACCAAGCAGGCATCCCAAACCGTTAAAACGAGAATCAAAATTTTTATCAATTATACTCGTACCTATAGTGAAATCAATCGTAATTAGAGTTGCTCAATTTGCGCCAATAATACTACAACTATCTGAAACGACTCTACTAAAGTAGCAACATGACCCTATACAAATACAGATGGCTTCATACTATACATTGAAACTGAAAACGTGTAGTACAGTCGTTTCAGATAGCTGTAGTACTATTGGCGCAAATTGATAAACTTTAATCATAATACTACGCAGATTCTATATACGATATGAAAACGTAATATATGAAAAGTCAGAAGGGATAAAATGAGATTAAAGGAAATCACTTAAACCAAATAATACATTCCATTTCTGTTACCAAAGATTCAACTGACCCCGATAAGAGGCCAAGGTTTTCCTGGTTTGGGGATTAGGATAACCTCTGCCATCTTCCAAGCATCAGGCACGTGTTTGAGCCGGAATGCCGCGTTTATGATGTAATTTATCTTGATTATAGCTTTTCTAGGTAGCTTTTTATTATCTCTCCTATTATAGGGTCATAGCCCAGAGCTTTTTTAGGGTTTAGGTTTTTCTTAATTTCCTCGGCGACCTCTTTTGGGGTGACCAACTTAATTTCTAAGTTTTCTACGTTTTGTTCAGTCTCTTCCAGTGCAGCATTATTTTCCTGGGATTGATAAATATTTTCCAAGTGAGGGTGCGAAGGTGTCCACCTTTTATTGGTTATCTCTTGTCCAAGTGGCGTCTCCAGTTTTAATGGGTGGGCAATGTTTGTATGTTTCTTTTTAGCTTTTTAGTTACCTTCCACAAGGAGTATTCGGTTTCTTTATAATATAATGTGACAGATCTTGTAAGTATTTACTTAGAGACTCTTTTTTGTGTTCAAGAATTTCCCTTTGTAATCTTTGGGTGGTTCTATTGAGTCTGTTTTTATCTTCTGGAGCCCTCGTGGCCTGCCACTTTTCCCTTAATCTTCTTTTTTCTGCAATGGCATTTATAATTTCGATGGGATAGTATTTGCCAGCTGTCGTTGTTGTGATCGTTGCTGTAGTTTTCCACGCAGCTTGTATTTCTTCAACCAATCTTACGAGTTCATTGTTTAACTGTTCTTTTGTTTTTAGCGATAGGTTTAGTTGGATCATATTATTCAGGTCTTCTTGAAATCCTTGCCAGTTGGTTTTTCTATTAGTTAGGGTGGGATTTGCTTCCTTTCGGATGACTTTCTGGCTAAGTGTGAGGATGACTGGTGAAATATCTGAGCTCAAGTCCAAGTTTTCTTCTATGTACACATAATTTCAAGAAATATTTTTTAATATGAAAAAGTCCAGAAGATCCGGTATTTTATGATGGTCCGATGGCCAATAGGTTGGTCTTTCTGTTGTCTGATATCTACATCTTAGTTCTAAAACAGCCTGATGCAATTCTTTATCTTTAGTGGTGCTTAGCTGCGAGCCCCAGATAGTATTTTTAGCGTTATAGTCACCACCAACTATGAATTTGTTACCTAAGTTACTTAATACGTTAAGGTAGCCTTGCTTCTTTCTTTTTGGTTATGCCACAGGGGGCAGTAGATTGTCGCAATTGCAATTTTCCCTTTTTAGTATTGATAGTGATAATAGTCACCTGGTTGTCTTCGTCTTGTATACTCATTTCTTCATAGTGTAAGATGTTATTTTTTATATTTGACGGATGGATGGTATGGCAGAAATTATGTTCTTTAAATTTAATTAATTTAAGATTCAGTTGTTAGATGAGTTTTTAGAAATTAAGCAAATATCTACTTTTGGATCTCTAAGAACACTTGGATTTCCGTTCTCTTTTGTAGGATGCCATTGGCCTTCCAGATTGCTTTTCTATACAAAACATTCCATTTCTGTTTCCAAGGATTCAACTGACCCCGATGCTTGTTACACTGGTGAAAGAGGCTACTGGAGAATGAAAAATAGAAAAATATCGGAGATATGCTATACGGATGATATGGTTATAATTGCAAACGACGAAGAAACACTTAATATGAACAAACAGACTTACAAGGAAACATTGGAGGAAATAGACATGAATATAGAGAAGACTAACACAATGACAGTGGGAAAGAATTCGCAAAAACACACAGTAAAAGTAGAAGAAGAAATACTAGACCAAGTAAAGAAATTTAAATAGCTGGCCTCAATACTAGCAGAGGACGGCAAGATAGAGGAAGAAATAAAAGAAAGAACAACAGCAGGAGGAAGACTGGGGAAAAAGGAGATACCGAAAGATGTTAGTACAAGCCTTTAAAAAGTAATTGTGCGATACTTTTATACGGTGTGGAAACTTGAACCATGACTGAGAAACAGGAAAGCAGAATAACAACTACAGAAACAAGATTTGTGAGAAGAATGGTGGATAAAACAAGAAAGGACAGGATTAGAAACATAACACTCAAAGATAATCTGAAACTGAGACCAATGGAAGAAAATATTGAGAAAGCACAGCTGAGATGGACACGTGCAAAAGATTCCGGAACAAAGAATAGTCAAACAGGTGTTTGAAGCCAAGACGAACAAGAAGAGACCAAGAGGAAGGCCCAGACGGAAGTGGCTAGAGAACGTGAGAGGTGCATTGGGTAAAAGAGGAATATCGTGGGGGAAGCGTAACAAGCCATACCAGATAAGAAGAGATGGAGGGAAATATGCAACAAGACAATATAGAGAATTCAACTAGTTAGAAAAGGCTTAAGGATTAAGTAAGTAAGTAAGATTTCATTAAATAACAGTCTCCACCTTACTCTATTTTATTTAAACTGTAACAAAAACGTTCCCAATTCAAGGATCTTAACAAATTTCAAAAATAGCAAAGAGTCGATCTCGTTATTGTTAAAAATCCTAATTTAGCCTGCCGATCATCAGAAGATTAAAATTCAATTTCTAATTAACGAAAGGAGAGTGGTAATGGGGCTAGGGTAAACCTTCATTAATAATTAAGTATCTAATGATTCAATCCAAAAAAAAAAACGATAATTTCGTTCCGTTATTCAATTTCGTCCCGGCAATAAAAATAAATTTCGTTTCGAACGCTTTTTCACCGGACACGACGATGCACTACCTCCGCTTCCAATGTCCTAACGCAAACAATTTCGCGCCTATTTAACGTTTGGACGAAATTGTTTTACATCAGACGGACGCTCGCTTTGGGATTTATTGCCCGAAACTTTGTGTAGTATATGTTTTTCAGTTTACAGTTCAACGAACAACGCCGTAACCGACTATCGATTTTTCCAGTGTAGTTTATGAAAACTAAAGGAACGTCGACCGTAACGCGGAAAATGGCTTAAAGAAGAATGCGATAGTATAATTTGTTATCATCCTCTTTAAATATTTTCGTGGGGATTTCCTAGAGAAAGGAATTTCCGGTATTGATTTTCCCCGCAGATGAAAAGGACCGCGGCGTGCTCTAATTTTCGTTTGTTGTGTGGGCGTGTTTGCATCTTGTAAGATTTTAACGGAGGTTCTATATTTAAAAGTATTCATATTTTTCTTGAAAATTATCTCCCCGCCAGACTCGATAACTGCGTGATGTTGAGTAAAATTGGTACTATTATTACCAACCTAAACCCGTGTTAGGACCTGTTTTTTTGACGTTGTTAAGTCTAAAAAGCGAATAAACGAGAAACAAACAATACACGTCGTAGTTACCCACCTATAAACTCGTAGCTCCAAAGAGTCATGGCAAGAAAGACCCTACATCCATTAAGTCGCGTTTTTCTAACTTTTACTGAGACGAGAAATATAACTTTGTGCAATATTCCACGCTAAGCAATTTGATAAATTCTTCCCCTACGAAATAAATTAGTTTAAGTGTCACTGGCGTTTCTAACAGGCGGGGAATAAAAGAACTTTAACGTTGTACTTGGGAACTTCTACCAGTTATTCGAGACTTTATAGTCTACAGGAACGCAAACCGAACGTGCCAGAGCTCTTGGCGAAACGGATGTAACTGTCAGATCGTATACGCTTCGCAAAGCAAACGGTAATAATATCAGCTTAGTAAAAAGATATCTCGCTTGAAATTAACATAAGGCCCCGTTCTCCCGAGAAAAAATACTTTCAGGTGAAACTGCAACGTTCTTTGATTCGCGGACTGGACGCCACCGAAAGAATCGGTTTACCCTTTTACGGTAGACGCAGAGCAAATATATAAAGGCGTTTTTTTTCGTAGTTTTTGAAGTGTTTACTTAGGACCGGAACAAGCAACCGAAGCGTTTCGACCGGTTTTTTAACGGTGTAAGTGTATAATCCGCAACGGGAAGACAGAGCGTTAAATATTCCAGGGATTCCCTTTTGCAAAAGGTCTGCAGAACGTTCCCGAGCAAACTTAATTATTTAATTCGTTTCCTTTACCGTCGTGAATTTATCTCTGCGTATTTTCTTATTTTTATTAGGGGCGCGGCTACGAAATCGCATTTCGTATTAAGAAAATGAGAGGTTCTTTAAGGGGGTAGTTTTTGCGGTCCGATCGATAAATTCATAAAAATTAAGGTTTCATGGATGTAATTAGTAAAGGGAACCAAAACTAATAATAATAATAATAATAATAATAATAATAATAATAATAATATATAATATATAATTCGAGCGTTTAGAAATATATATCGGGAGGGTAACATGTAATTGTTGACAGATTAAAATGAAAATAATTGTGTGTGTGCGTGTGTGTGTGTGTGAGGTTCCAATATTGTGAGATAAGGAAGTCATTGAGGTTTAGAGCAGTGGATTAGAATGTACTTCTTGTAGAATGTAGATCTTTTCTAATACTTATCTTATATGACAGTTTTCTACCACAATTACGTCAATGAAACAAGAGTGATTTAAATAATAGTTATATCCTCAAAACATTTACAAACCTTCACCAGTTGACACATAACTAAATAAATGTATAAAAAAACATTTGTTTTTTATTTGGAAACTATCAACAAAATAACTAATAACTAGAATTTCTTGATATATAGCATCTGTCAAAAACAATTATATTATAAGTAACTGATGTAACTAAGTAACTATGGAAACACTCAAAAAAAAAAAAAGAAAAACCTTATATCAAAAAATCTTTGTCAAAACATTCTGTTCAAGGACTAGGCAAAAGCTGAATCAAAAACCTAGCCAAAGATTTCCTATATTAATCATTTTCTGGTTTTAATGTAATTGTGTTTTCAAAATCAACTAAGATTTCTTTAACTGTGTATTATGTATTCCAATCCATCTAAACATAGGGCGACGCCTGTATACAGTAGCTAAAATTTAAAAGGCAAAAAGGACCCAAAAACCCCTTCGGTTGTACCGATACGTAAGCGAGGGCGGACTTAGAAATTAAATTAGCAAATACACGTGTCGCCCGTAAACAGCCGCTAAGTGTTCTATCAGTTTCGTAATAAAACTCAAGAAAAAGTGTACAAGGCGTGAGTTTTCTTTCGAGAATCCCCAAAACTCTATTTAAATTCTTTTTCCTAAACTCAGGATTAGCTAATCTAACTGCTTGATCAACTAATCCGGTATCCGGTATCTACATTAATTTTATGTAATTTTGATATTTCTGAAAAATAATTTAGATAATCAACACTACCCTTTCGTACGGAACAAAAACAGTCATCCAGATGACGCCTGTAAAAATTGACACTAGAACTTAGTTTTACCAAACAATTTTGCTCTAGGTCCTCGATTACTAGGTTTGCGATAACTGCTGATCATGGAGAACCTATTGCAGTGCCGAAAGTTTGTTTACAAATTTTATTTTGATATTTAAAATATGTAGGATTTAAACAAAGTTTCGAATCCCTTTTGAAAGATCTCTAAAATCTTTTAGGGAATTTCATTTTTTATCTAAAATTTTTAGTGCTAAATCCACGGGAATATGAGTAAATAAAGAAACAACATCTAAACGGATTAATTCAAAATTTTTACGAATTGTTTGACTTCTAACTGACTACAAATTTCTATGAATTTTTCACATTATATGCAGTGTCACCTACAATATTGCTTAAAATTTCAAATAAAAATTTGGAAATATTGTAAGTGGGAGATACGATTGGACGTACAGGAATATTATCTTTGGGTCATTCCATGCGATGTAATTTTGAAGCCACTTTGAGCTCAAATTGTGATTCACATATTGTTCTGCGAGTGTTGACACTAAACTTTTCTTGTTCACTGGCACAAATTGAGCTAGTGTGTTAAATTTCAGCATTACAGTTACTGTGGTACCTTAATGGCGGCATGACAAACTTCCGAAAATCTCCATATCTAAAGAATGCTGTAATTAATGTTGATTCCGTGAAAGAAATAGCACCATGTTCAAAGGAATTTTTATTCTTTAAACCGAAAAATACTAAAATAGAAAAATATGACTGAATACTAACGCTAACTGACTAAATACGCTGCTCTTTCCAGCGGTATAAAAATAAATGAATTTGGAGTGGTCCCACATTGAGATATTTGACTTTGGAAATAGGTTACATTTCGCTTTTAAGTGTTTTGTACCATGTTTGTGTGTTAATATCTCCACAAGTATGCCAGCCTTTGTTCTAATATTGCAGCAATATATTGTCTTGCCGGTGGGTAGTGTACTGGTAAAAGCAGAACCTATCAACTGTTTTTGTTTTTGAGTTGTACAGTGTCAAAATTTGGCTTGTGCATTACGCGACGTAATTTTGAAGCCACTTTGAGCTTAAATTGCGATCTATATATTGTTTTGTGGATGTTGATACTAAATTTTTTATTTTCACAGGCACAAGTTGAGCTAATATGTTGAGGTTCAGCATCACAGCTACCATAGTTCTGCAATGGCCCCATGTCAAACTTTGCAAAATCTTCGTGGTTGACGCGGCGAGGTTGGTGGGACCTCCAAAGAAAGGACGCGAAAGTGGTGCTCCAGGTATATGATACCTAGAGCTAAAACTTTGCAGAACCTCGTTTCAACATGTATATACATCCGTATAAATTTTCAGCCAAATTGGAGATGGTCGAGTGGGAAAGATTTTCAAGACCAATGACCCCTTTATATATTTTAAAAATACCTTAAATTTTGGTATGCTGGGTAGATATTGAGAATGTAATAATAATAAAAAATTGAATTAATAAATTATATAATAAGGATATTAAAAATAACGTTTTTAAACATAACTTTCATTTCAAATTGTAGTAGCAGGTCTTGTTTTACTAACACAAAATCTAAAATAAATAAACAAAATCAAAAAAAAAAAACTGCTAAACACTGTGATGGCTGTTACATCGGTCAGACAAAACAATATTTCAAGAAAAGGTTGTATAACCATAAGTATCCTTTGTATATTGATTTTGGTGCACGTTAAATCCGTTATTTATGATATAAAATTTTTTGACAGATCCTATATATTAAGAAATTCTAGTCATTAGTTATTTCGTTGATAGTTACGGAACAAAAAACAAATGTTTGTTTATACATTTATCTAGATAACTATCAGTGCAAATATAGATTTTCACTGACGAAAATGTTCCGAAAACGTTTCTAAACGTTCTGAGAATATAACTATTATTTCAATCACTCCTGTTTAATTGACCTAATTGTGGTAGAAAAGATAATCCTTAGAATCTTTTCTTAGAAAACAGGCGCCATCCTTTTAATGTACCAAGGACTTGAACATGAATCAAATGAACTTTTTCTTAATTTTCTTGTCCTCATTCTACCTTTTTTGCTTCTTCTTCTGTTTGTCAGATACAATCCTGAAAAGGTGCAAGAAAAATGAACGAAAAAATCATGAGAATGATAAAAAGGAACAGCGCACTGTTAATCACAATCAAATGTAGAAAAGCGGTATGCATGAGACAAGTGACACAGGATATAGGGAAGAATGAACAAATGTGATCCCATCCTTTAGTGCAGGCATGGGCAACCTTCTTTTGTAGAAGTTTTATGCTGCGAGTAATCTTGAAAAATATACATTTTTGTGGTATCCTTATGATTCATTATGAATTAAGTTTAGACGGGCCGTGCTAATATGCAACGAAAGAATTCAGTAGCGGGCCGGGCAAATCTTACTCGAGGCCGCATGTGGCCCGCGGGCCGGAGGTTGCCCATCTATACTTTAGTGGATGCGCTGCAGAAGAAGAACAATGATCATCATTGTGTATTTTCATTAGAATATTTCAAGTTTGATAATGTAGCAGTATTTACGAAACTGGAGTCACGTTTCTATGTAAAATAAAAATTAAACAAAGTGATAGTTTAACCAAGTAATGTTTTCTCTCATATGTTTCATAAGACAATATTCTCAACTATCTTTTCATCGTTCTGGGAGTCACCACAAAGATTTGCTGCTTAGCAAAGGCAGTCACGCATATACTATTGGTATTTATTTTTGCTTTTCCCTTTTGTGAACTGAACAAAACAAAAGCAACGACCATAAAGGTATTGGAGGGATTATTACAGTACGAAGCAACAAAAATTGTAAATTGCAAAAGAATATTTCAGGGCATGTCTCTTTTGTCAAAATATCGTCCTATGTTATTACTCGAAAGAACTTCTCGTCTAGAACGGCTGGAAATAACGCGTCTTTACAAAGAGCTTTTAAGATTTCAAGAGTACATGGTCTCTTCGTAACGGCGGCGGTGACCTAGCCGAACTTAGTGCACTTAAATCTCAAACTTCTCCGCCGTTAATAATTTCGAAGCAATTACGTACTCTTTCGGAATCCGTCGCGATAAAATTTACTGTACCGAATAGTTCATTCATTAATTCCGTACTAGTTCTATATTCCATTACCGGTTCTGTCTTCGGATATAACGCCTTGGTTCGGTTAAAACGATCAACTCCCTTAAGCGCTGAAATTTTATTAATAACGATTCGATATTTGCGAACTATTTAATACAACCTTACTTCTACCAACCTCGTTTAAAGTAATTAAAGGTTATTTCGTACGGCTACACGACTATATTGACCATCATCGGCTATATTGAACGTAAATAATATTACGAAGGTCGTAAACGCGGGCATAAACGTATTGTTGAATATCTCCGGCGGACCAATTTCGCCAATACAACGGACGCGAAATTGTCGCTTTTGGATTACCTCACGTCTATGGAGCAATAAAGCGAGAGTGTATATAGGATGTAGGGCCAGACGGAAATGGCAAAAACTTTCTCCTTCAAGCGACAATGAATTATTCATGGAGGATATAATTAGTCCCTTATGGTGGAGGTTTTCGGCGCGAATTATTAATTCCTAAGCTTTGGTATCGCTGAGAAGTTTCTTATTTTCAAATAAAGCTACCAATTTGGAAAGTGATATCCAAGGAAATTTGCGGTTTTTGTTACCGGTTTTTTTCTTGGTTAAATTTCAGGTCTCGTTCTCAAGTTACTTCTTGAGATACGGTTTGAACATTACATTTCTGTTTCGGATAATCCTTGGCTTGATTATTGCTTCTGATATCCACGGAAAATTAATATTTTTTTTACTTTTACCATACTAACTTGAATTTGAATTAAAACTTGTTCAGAGTCACTTCGTAACACACGTCCTTGTAGCGATCTCTACGAATTCTTTTTGATACATGTCTTTACTTCTCAAAAGCACTGAATTCCAGCCAGATGCCAAATTTGAGGCTTATATCTTTTGATGATCTTCCACTACCTCTCATTTTGGAGACGGAATTATATGTTCGTAAAATATATTGAAAATATTCCTAAAATGTCTAGAATATGTAAAATATGTTTCAAAAATATTTTTAGAATGTCGAATATCGGTAATCGTGCCATTTAATTTCCCGGAAAATCGTCTACTATATTTTTTATGAAAATAATGCGATTTTCAAACGGAAAGATATGTCGAATAATTTCAAATATGTTAAAATATGTGGAAAAAGGCCAAAATATTATAAATATATAAAATTAAATTAGTGATAAACGCCTTTATTTGCCCTAATTCGTGTAGATCTTAAGGCGTTAAATTGTACCGTTGATAGTTATCGATATGCAAGAAACATATAATCCGGTCTTTGCGCATTTTGAAACCCAATTTATTTCGATTTTAGCAAATTTATTAAAATCTAAAACATTAGTAATACATAATAACTATAAATATGTAGCTTTTAACAAAACTAATGGTAAGTTAAAGTTAGATATCGTAATCAATAATTCAAACACACGATTTCATAAATATTCCTCCCTCGAACTATGGCAAAATCTATAGAATACTTTTTATCGGTTCGCAAGAAGCACTCGGTGCCGGCGGACTTCGGAGCATAATGTAATTTAACGATCGATTTCCGTTTCCAGCGGCAAAAGCTCTACCATCTGTGTTTATGACTCGAGAATTTCTTAACCTACCAAAACAACATACAAACAACGAATCGATGTCGAAGCGTATCGTCGTTTTTATTGTTGTTTGGAGAACGTTCCGTTCGACTACGCACCGACCGTTTCAATTAAAAATCGGAATAAATGAATCGGCAGTGTCTGAAATAATGATGGTGCCGTTCTTGAAAATCGGCTTTCTTCCCCTGGTTGTATTTCGATTACGTGTGCTTGGCTTTGACCTACAGGAAATCGATATGATTTGTTTATTTAAAAGCCAAACAGGGCCCAATTATTGGGCACTAACATTTGCTGCTTGCGTGCTTCCTGATCACATCATATTTTTGCCTCGTCTAAATTGAGAACTAAAAGTATACTGCATCAGAATGCTTTATATGATTTTGGAGACTTTCTATGTTTGAAGTCCAATGCTTTTAACCGAGCTTCACCGTAATAATAATAAATACTAGGATCAGCCGATGGTCTAAATTCGACCACAACATCTATATATTAATGCGCAGTCAAATACAAACAATCACACCTGATTTACATTGAATCTTTATTGTTTTTCGAGTAAAATAAAATAAAAATCGCGCTCTACTTTTCAGAAAATCGTTGAAAAAGAAATTGAAGTTTATTATATTTATATTTCATTATTTGTCTCTTATATCGTTAATTTTAAGTGCTGTTCAACGAAGAGATCGTAGCGCAGTAGATAGGATCTAGGTTTTACACCCCTGGGAATGTGTGTTCAAGTCCTTTGTGCACGAAGAGATTGGAAAAAAAGGAACATGAGGACACATCCCTCACGAGTTTAAACCCTAGACCTTATCCACTGCACTACGATCGCTTCGTTAAACAACACTTAAAATTAACGATATAAGGGACAAATAGGAAACTTCAATTCCTTTTTCAACGATTTTCTCAAAGAATAAAGCACGTTAGGACAAAAGCTCATACCTAGATATATAAGACCCATGAAAATTCTGGTGTGTAAATGCTTGGCACGAACGGATGAGCTAAACATACAATTATTTTACTCGCTCGCAATGTATTGAGACGCCAACTTAATCCACTTAATCTGCTTTTGTGCAATCAATATTATGCCACACAATTTTTGTCTGTTTCTCGAACGTATTTACTATAATAATATGTCATTACTTGACGTGCTTGACGTATATCACGTTGCATGTGTCATTCTGACATTTACAATATGTAATATATGCAATATGTTACAGACTCTCATCTGCGTTCCACTGCACGTATCGCGATGAAACATACATTCGACAAATCTGCATTGTAATACGAAAACAACGATATATGTACCATCGCGATACATGGAGGGAACATTCTGAAATATGTACCAGAAGACGATCCACTGCGTATTAATATATAATTATTGATATAACTGTTCTGTTGTATACATTTTTATTTTTTGTAACCTATTTATATGACGATGCCGATACACTCTATGAGTTAAATAGCAATAAATAAAAATTTGGAATTTTTGGTTTGACAAATTAAATACAATCCTCCCTATTTAATAACGATCTAAAAGATCAAATTGATGAAATGCACCTTCTGTTTTCGTTTCTTACAACTAAAAGGAAATCGGAACGTGCTTTAAAGAATAAGTTACATACATGTTCCTTCAGTATATCGCTCTTTAACTGGTAGGAAGCAATTCGTGTAAATTGGAAAATACGTGAGTAGTCAGTAAATAGGTCGGACGATAATGTGGAGTACCTAGCTCAAGATTAGAGCTAGTGGTTTTGTAGAACTTGTCGATAGCAGCAACGTAATTTAGCTTCAAGATAAGTTATGTAGGAAGCGATGGCTTTCAGAAATAGAAAAATGAGTTGCTATTGATTTCTCTACATATAGTGACTTCCAGCGAAGCAAAATCATAAATACACACTTCCTACGTACTTTCGCTAATAAATATTTATCTCATCTCTCCGGGAAGATACAGGCTATCTTTAGCCCTTTTTTTGTATTTTACAAAAATTAAATAGAGCTGGCTTTCACTTTGTGAATATCCATAATAATAATAATAATAATAATAATATCTGTTTTTCCTATCCCTAAAGAAATGGCAAGATAGTTCGGAATAGAGAGTTTTATGCTGAAATAAGACAAAAGAAGGAAAAGTATTGATAACGTAAAACGAAATATATGTAGTGGATAGAATCAATTGTAATAACGAAATTTTGAAAAAAAAGCGCATAAAAAACTGCAGCCTCAATTTACAAAAGCGACATGCACAAATTATAGCCAATATTTGAATCACTTTTTTCGTCCGAAACTCGCTCAACTTGTGTCGTTTCTCGGAGGTAAAGATCGCAAATTTATTATATACACATTTTCCTTTTGAAATTCGAAATAAGCAAATTGAAACTCGTACAATTCGAAACGTGGAATATATAGAAGTTTCAAACTAACAATGCGCAATTCCTATTCGCCGTTCGTTCGCAACTTGTAAAAGGGTAAACGAAAAACTTTAACACTTTCCAATTTCGCAACGGCAATATTTCTAACGTAAATTCCCGAATAGGAAACGTACGAGTCGTATTTAGACGAGCCGTGCTCCTTTCGCGATAAACTTGTTGCTTGTCCGGTGAACATATGCGCTCTTTGTGCATATGTAGCAACATGTGTATATTTTACGTGCCGTGTTAAAGTAAGTATTGGTTTAAAGTTTGTGTTTTGGTTTCCAAACTTTTAGAAACGTAGTTTTACATATAGATATTGTATATTTGAGTCCATAAGCGATTTAAAAGATGAAAAGGAATTTGTGGCGCAGTGGGAATTTTTCATATTTATTCAATCAAAAGATAAAACGTTGGGGATATGGCTTTATTAAAAAAATCCGTACTACACTGATTCCTTGAAAACTCCAAATATGCGTTTCGAGCATCCTCAGAGAAGAATGAAATTTGGTTAACGATATGCCCTAAACTAGCATACTTCACCATCTGACAATCAGCACTGCATATGTAAAGTGTATAAGTATGATAAAGTCTGTTCATTTAGAGCAGGCATGGGCAACCTTTTTTGTAGAAGTTTTATGCTGCGAGTAATCTTGAAAAATATACATTTTTGTAGTATCCTTATGATTCATTATGAATTAAGTTTAGACGGGCCGTGCTAATATGCAACGAAAGAATTCAGTAGCGGGCTGGACAAATCTTACTCGAGGGCGCATGTGGCCCGCGGGCCGGAGGTTGCCCATACGTGATTTAGAGCATCGTTAACCAAAATTTTCGAGTAACGCTTTTATTTCTTTGTGTTCTCCATTGGCCATGTGCACTTGATGGTCGGAATGCATATCTGTAGTTTTCCAAAGACTGGGTGTGGTAGGAATCAGTTAATTCATTTTAATATAGTAATAATTTATAATAATTTTCCGTTGATAATTGCAAGTTATCCTGAGATATCGAAATGTTGAAGCGAAGATAATCTTCAAGAGGATATAAAACAGGCGCAGCACCAGTTTTACTTCTAGGATTCTACCAGTCGCGTTTGTTTAAAAAATGCAAAATTTTATCAAAAATATGTCGATAAACCATTCTGGTACTGCTTATTTCTCCACCATTTTAAACTTTTTTTCTTTAAAAGCGGCTTCCAAAATTTTAATAACAAATGACTCCGAACTATATCGGGATTGCAAATTACATATTTTCCTTAAAACTCACGGAGAAACCGAGAAATTTCGAATGAAAAGGAAGCTAACGGCTATAACAAACATATTTTATGTAATAGATCGACGCAAGCCAACTTTCCCCTCAATAATGTTTAACAAGCTCTTAAGAAACTAACTCGGAGTGATCCGAAAAAATATTTTTGACGAAGAGGACTTCGAGGGGCTGTTATATTTCAAGCATGAAGTTGACATGCATCGTTCTTTTCAAGCGGCGCGTTGACGCTAGCGCCCGGATATTCTTCCTAGTTCTATTTTCCAAGTAAATTCTTCGTAATGAAACAATAGTGCGGCGATAAAACTAAAGGCAGAAAACTTGAAATTGGAGATTACGAAAATGCAGCAAAAACGGGTGATATTGGGAAATATTGATGATCTTGTGAAAATATATTACGAAATTGTGCGCAATAAATTTCGAAATTATTGCTTGTTCTTCTTCATCTCGTACTCCCGTACACCATCGATAGTTCAAATTTCGAAATATACTTTTCCAACCTCTATTAGAATTCTTCTAAGCATTTAACTCGTATTTCATATACGATATCTGCCCGTATTTATAGTTATTTGTTGCTGGAAACGCAAAAGCTCCCGCCTCCCAACCGAACTAATTAAACTACTTATTGCTCTGCAAACTCTACTTTTTGCCTGCACGTTGGAGTTTTAGAACGATTAAATTTACTGCAGCAAAGCATAGGAAAGAAAAGAAGCAAAACGCAGTTCTCGAAGTATCGGGCAAGTAGCAACACGAACGGTGTTTTTGAACTGCATTTGTAATGAAACTATTTTAGGAATTTCTTTATCCCAACGAATACGGAAACAACAAAGAAAAGCCGACGTATCCGGTTCGTGTCGAGTTAATAAACATCTTAAACGTCTTAGCTCGAAGTCAAGTAAACTATGTTTTCAGAACTTCAGTACAAATAAGTATAGAAATGATTGGGACGAATAGCAAAGTGTAATATGTGGAATCCAATAATGTTCTTTTTATATACAATAATGAAATTTTATCAACTCGATTTATGTCTATCTTAGCTCGGAACTATATCGTTAATCACATATGGGGGTTAAATAAAATTAAAAAATAGAAAAATAAACAAAAAAAGTTAGGAGTGTGTGTTTTTGGATAAATAGGAGTACGGTCCTACAAAGGCACGCACACGATCGTCTTAACTAGTCTGGGCAAACAGCGGTAATTACGAAATAGGTTACGACAACTTACATATACACAGAACTACTCGCATACAGCTAGATAAAGCGATGGGGAGTCGGCGATGCTGTCGTAACTTACTTCGTAGTTGTGCGCTATTACCGCTGTGCGCACAGACAATTCTTAACAAATCTCCGGGATGTAGCCAGGATTCAGTTTCCCACTTTTGCTTTCTAATCGTTGAAAATTTAATACTCCGTAAAGCAATGAAATATTAAATACAGCAGACAGAAACGTAATCTCACCACGCCTCTAAGAAACTAATAGAATCTTTAATCGTTCTCGAGTCACTCTTTGATGCTACTCTGCCTCGCCAAAACGCTATATACAACGTAGCACTCAAAGAGGGTGTCTTACAATTCACTTTCTAATTTATTCAAATATTTATGAAGGTACTTTCACCGGGCATTTCGGCTGACACTTGCTTAAAATCTTTCGCTTAAAGAACTTTATACATATGTATTGTGCAGAACAATTTTTGCAATATCTACATTTAGTATATAGGAATACTACACATTTTTGTAGTAGATAATTCGCAAAGAAATCCATCGTTGCATAGCTAGATTTATTATTCTCTAGTAAGCTAACGATTTCTGACATGCTCGTGTGGATAACTAGAAGATTTTCGACGCTCGAGTAATCTATTTCGCATATATTTTACATTTACGGAAATAAACTGCCACGAAATACGCGAGCTCCGAAAACACAGACCCTTGTTCTTTCTTGCATCAAACACATTCTATCAAAAAAAGCGCAAAAATGGATTATACGTTAAAAGAATCTTTATCAAGAAATCCTTTCACATACTTCGTCTCCCATCACATCCTCCGTTTTTCGTACTGCTTCTTATTTATTTACTTATTTATTTATTTATTTAGACCAACAGGTAGAAAACCTATAAGAGGTCGTTACAAAGTATACAAATAGTTGTAAAAATATACACGCGAACATACAAATATTACACTATATAGACAAATGCCGCGCTACACTGGATGGAAATAGACAAAAACAGACACAGAAAGAGGAGAGGGGAAGGGAAACAAGGAAAACAAGAACCAAGTCAACCTCTTCAGCCTCACACGTCCAAGCACAGTAAGCCAATCGTCGACACAACCTCACCGAACGACGACGCAAAAATATCCGTCCCACTTAAAACCCTTGACTTCAGATGATTTCGAAACATTTTGCGATAAGGCTACACATTACTCTGATAATTTTCAAGTCAACCTTCCAAATTACGCAGTTCCAGTTATTGAAGGTTTGTGTGGGTGAATTAATCTCATCAAGGATCATCAGTTCGAAATCAGTTTAGATTCAATTGAATACAAGTTCAATTTCTTAATTTTACATTTTGACTGATCAGTGCACATACGAATATCTACTAGGTTCAATAGGGTATAGGCAAGTTGAAGCTCTACAACGAAATATAAGTTTATTGAAATAATTATATAAATAGGTGTCTATTTGTAGGTTATAATAATATTTATTTAAACGAGCAATATTTTATATATCTTACTTAAAATTCAAATTATTCGAATGTCTCCGATCAATATCCGAGACCTGACGAGTGTGGCCGGCGAGTCCATTGATGTCACTAGATTTATTTACAAGCATCAGTTCATTGTCAATTGTATTTAGCTGTGTTACAAAGACAAATTTTTGTTAAGAAATATTAATTTGTAATGGTTTAACACGCGCTTAAGTTCACACTTAAAACTTTACTAATTACCGAAGACGCATTTGTAAAATCACAAAGCGGTAATTGTCCCAATATTGACCTGTCTATGTTGATTAAATTCATTCGCTCAAACGATCGTTTCAACGTCGCCGAAATCTGAGGAGTTAAAGCTAAATCGTAAGTAAAACTTATTAAATATTTAATAATCTAATAGAGATGCCGTTATTTCATATTAATTCACATCCGAAGTGTAAATAAATACTAATACGTCACGCTCGTTTTGGCGGGAATACAAGATAACATTTTCCGATGATTATTTTATACCAAATATAATGTATTTTATACAGAACTAGCGGACCCTGTGCCTGCTTTGCCAGGCAAAACAAAATAAGAAATCTTTAAAATAAGAAATGAAACACACTGGTTTTTAACAAAGTTGATTTTTGGCTTATATTTATTCTACTTTGATTTCTATTTGTTTACACTATAAATCCTATGTTTTAACTTAAACTATCGCAGAGCTCTTTCGTAAACGACATTCTTTGTTTTGCCCTGAGTTGTAGTGTAAATAAAGAGAACTGATGGCTTGGCGACAGGTGAACACGATACATATACTTGACCGTGAGAGAAGCATGGATATTCCAAATCAATTCCACACGATGCCAATGATTGCCCTTGCGCTTTATTTATTGTCATAGCAAATGCAAGACGTATCGGAAATTGGAGTCTTTTGAAATCAAATGGTAGATCTTGTGGAATCATTGGAATACGCGGAATAAGTACATCTTCCCCGTTTCCTTTTAAAATGGTTGCTTCAATGAGATTAACATAACCCTTTAGACTGCTAATGTGATCCCATTACACAATCGAGGCTGATTTAAATTTCGGAACATAATAATGGGAGCACCAACTTTTAATTGTAAACGATGAGGTGGAAAATCTGGTAAATCCAATGAATTCAAAAATTCTATGGGATAATTAAAAACGTCATCTTGATTTGTAACCGTGTCAACTGATTGATATGTTACAACCTCGCCAGAAACATGGGCTAAAATATCTGCATTCAATGCACCAACGTCCTTGTTTTCCGCAGCCAGTATGGCTCTTTCAGCTAACCAATTGTGATTTCGATAATGTTTCGCAATGTTTGGAAAAATACTTGAAACCAATTCTTGTTTTGTTGGTGCGAAATTGCAAACGTTGTCGGGCAAAATCAATAACAATTTGTCCATTTCCTATCGCCAGTAGTTGCGCCGCCAAATATTGCTTGACTATTGTGTAAATCCTGTCCAATGCTTCTACTGATTTCTTGCCGGCCATTGTGCAATCATCCCAGACAATTAATTGGCATTGTTGCAAAACTTTTCCCATTCCAGAATTTTTGAAAATGTTACACGTAGAATTTTCATTGGCATTCATATTGAGGGTAACTTCAGTGCAGAGTGAGCTGTGCGACCACCATCTAATAACGTGGCGGCTATTCCAGAGGATGCAAGTGCTAATGCAATATTACTCTGTGATCCATAATGGTATCATATGCATGTCCTTGTTCTCGATTCAATTTCGGCGAATTCGAATTTATAAATGTGTTCAATTCATTTAAATCGTATGCCAAAATCGCCTCCTTTTTGATATATGTATATAGAAGTCAAAACAATAAATTTATGCTATCTTGAAATTTATTTATCGCACACATGCGATTTCTGATTTCAACCAAACTTAACATAAGCCATATAGGTCCCAATACCTACCCTGTGTATAAGTTTGGTTGAAATCGGTCGAAGCGTTTGAGCGTGATGCGGCGACATACGTAAGCCCAAAATCGCCTCCTTTTATATATATGTATATATAGAAGATTGATAATAATATGAATAATTACTAATGTTAAACTAGCTAATTAAATTATAATAACAAATCATGCGTATACCCTATTATATCGAAGGACGGAAAAATTGATCTAAATATAGCAGAAAAAGGACGGAACAGCCACAAACATACGACGGTCTAAATCAAACCATCATTGGTAAGAAAGAAATAGAAACAAAGATTATACAAAAGTATACAAGTCAGTAGTACTAACAACAATAATGTGCACGAGTGAGTCCTGGACAATACAGCATAAACACGAAAGTAAAATAACGGTTATGGAACAGACATTATTGAGACAGATCGCGCGGAAAACTAAACTGGATAAAATAAAAAACCAACAGATCAGGAATATGGAAAATCAAGAAGATATATTAAACAAAATTGAAAGATGTCAACTGAATTGGTACGGTTACATGATAAGAATGAAACAAAAGAGTCTAAGAAAGGAAATAATTCAAGCCTAAAGTAACAATAGAAGAAAAAACAGAACACTAAGAAAAAAGTGAATTTATAGAATAGACGAATTGAGACGAAAGCGAGGAAAACCATAGAAGGAATGAGAAAACTGAGTACAGACCGGACATTATGGAAGGAATAGATTAAATCGTCGTAAGTTTCAGAGATAATCCGATGCTGAGAGGCATGAGGATTGACGAGGAGATCAAGAAGAAGAAAACTATACAGTGTACTTTTAACAGCATCAACTGTAATCTAGAGTCCCTAGACTTGTTCCCCGAATATCGATCGCCGACGTTCCAAACTTGTTTACTGCGAGCAACCTCAGTGCAGCAATTCCTCAACGAACCTCTTCCAGAACGTAATAATGAATAAGACGAGAGCACGAGCTCGTTATTATTTTGCGGTATGCATAAAATCAAATTAGAATAGACCATCGTTTGCGATCGTTTCCTTCGAGAGGGAAAATTATGAAATTTAGGTAGGGTACCTACTTAAGTCGTCGACGACGATGTCGAAACGTTCGCCGTCCTCGTTTGCATATGAAAGGAAAATAAGGGATCGACGGTGATAGTCCGAAAAGTTAAGCTTCATCGATAAAGCATCTTTGAATTTCGTTCACGCTTTCGCGGACGTATAAGGGACACGCACCCCATCCGTCCGATATACAGACGTCAGCGGGAAGAGAAATAAAGATAAATCGCGCCACTTTAGATACCGGTACCTACATTTTTCTTCTCAATAACACGCACTCGAGTAGAGCGCGTGTGGCGTTGAACGTGTGATACATAGCGATTGCATAATTGTATGATTTCTTATCGCGTTGAGGGAATACAAAATGCGAACGTTGAAACTCGAGGAAATAAATAGGTCTAAATTGTAAAATCTTTTCGGTCGTTTCTCCTTATTTGCCCTAGTAAATTTTGTCAGTAGCAGGAATCTGAAAGAAATGTCCCTCTTCCGAAGCTTCGTTCTAGAAGGTTGAAGTGGACAATTGGCTTCGGTAGTACATTATGTGTATCTTACCCCATATATTGGAAATATGGTAGTTAAAAATGCTTCAACTTTCTATCCATCAAAGCTATAGTATGAAATAATAAGGGAAGCTCTATATCGGACGGCTATAGTAGTTTATTTTATCATACCCTCAGGACTGAACAGATTTGACGACCCTTAAGATATCCGAGGTGATCGTTAAATTCCCAGGAGAAGCTCGGACCGGGCTGAGGATTTGATAGACAATAAATCAGCGTACAGGTCAAAGGTTCAATTAAAACAAATTGGGACGCAATGTTACCCGAAAGAAAAAGCAAGACGAGGACGAGATTGAATAATGTCTGAGCGTCGAATTTATGCTAAATGATCTAAGACTGTCTAATTTTGTATTCTAATACAACATCTCTACACACTTTTATTTCGATTAGACATATTGGGTAACGTATAGAGTTGTTGGCACATCCACATCGATATTATATATTTTTAAAAATTTGTTCCATTTTAGTAATATTTTAAATGGCGCTTACTTTTGTGGTACGATTTTTCCAAGTAGGTGATCAATTCTGTGTTTGCTAATTCGGAATAAGACCTTTGCGCGCCAAATAAAGTTTGGTAGACTATTGTGATTTGTGTAGTTGGTAAGTTCTTATGAAATAATTAAGAATGATTGTAGCATTTCTATAACAGTTCTTATCAAATATTATTTTGATCTTTAGTTAATAATTAATTACAGCAATAAAATAATGAATTTAACAGTATTTGGAGACATGTTCTAAGCTTAAATTTTCGATATGAATATAATCAACTCGGGTGCCAACAATCATATCAGATATTCATTTCAATATTTTTATTGGCATAGGGTGCCAATTAATGTATTTTTAGTCCCACACGGAAACTACTGCTTTTTCCCTTATTTATGTAATCTTTAATCCCATGCTAGAGAAAAATATGAAAAAGCTACAAATTTCAAGCATTTGAATAGCCCTCAGCATATGCCAATTGTTGTCAATTTCACTATGCCAATTATTGTATTTAAAATTCTCCACGATTAGTGTTACACCTATTTATACATACCTATTTGGTAATCTCATTACGCCTAGAAGTTAAGTTGTATTCTATTAAAACAGCTGCTTTAAAAAGCGGTTTCCGTCCACGTGGTTTATTCCCGTGGGATACGCATGCTGTTGATTACCGTAAATGCCTCAGAAGAACTAATATTGTAGTGTAGTAATACTCGAATGGTTATTTAGAATTAAAAAATTTATCATTTTTTACAATTCAATATATCAAAATTCACAGTAAATGTTGGGGTTATGGACATCTTCAAATGACATTCGGTTTATATTGGGTTCTATTTATACCTTTTCGATACCACGCCCACCACTTTTAAGCATTCTATTAGTCTACGGGTGTTAGCTTCTTATTTTAGCTCCGCGCCAGAGACGTTTAATGGGAGAAACAAAAGTAACTAGAAATTAAATTAATAATTATTATAAAAAGCATCGATTAAAAGGTAGAAAAGCATTATAAACATTCAGACACATACATACAACACTTTTACATTACAAGAATTCATAATAACTACTGGATAAATAACCGAAGATACATCGAGATTCAATACAGGTTTCTATAACAACGCTATGCCTGGATGAACTGGAGTCAAGAAGAATTAAAGTTTTCGTTTCGTAAACAACAAAGAAATAATGCAGTGTAGTCGTCGTTTCCAAAAAAATAATAAAAAGTTTGTTTGGTTAACGACGAAGAAAATTGACAACATAGATAAGTCAACAAAAAAGTTTATAAATATATTTGGAATAGAAGGGTTTAAGAAGAAGTACCAGTCAATAAAACAACCTCACCATACCGGAGAAGATAAAATTTAAAAAAGTTAAAGAAATTACACTCACACACACACAACACTAGGTAATTATCTTGATTTTATGTGAAATATTTCTCAAAATTTATAAATATAATTTGTTATAATTTATGCTTTTTATATCATTAATTAAGAGCTAGATCGGTGCAATTTTGTTTAAGAAATTAACTAAATTGTCAGTACAATATACCGAATAGCAACCACAATGATAAGGATTTACAGCAAAGGCGACCTATAAATTTCACATAGGAAAATTTTGAAGAAATAGTTGGTTGAGAGTACATTCAAAACTCTAGAGTATTCCAGAAATTTGAAAAAGACTGCAACGACGACTTTATAAATTTATTTGTTGTAAGTTGTGGAAAGAACTAAACGACACCCATCACTCAAGAATGAAGAAGTGAGAGTGTATCTGGCCAGAATTGAAAGAAACGGTGAAAAAGTAGTGGCAGAACTATTGATAAGCTATCTAAAGCTAACTTCATGGAGACATCACCCTCAGATAATAAACAGTATAAATACCAGTAGCAATAACGATAACACAATGGTAGAAAACAATATAGCAAAAAGCCAAAACGTTACCTGTGACGATGATTCCAAAGATCAAAGAATTAGTAAATATGGTACTGCTGAAGGCAATGAAACGAATATAAAACAATATAGAAAGACGAAAGGATTTGTTATACAACAACAATATTTATTATCAAGAGTGTGATTAAATGAGTGATTTTGTTAGACGAGAAGAGCTCGGAAAAGATGTTTTAATGAAAGATGTCCTACTGCAAATATATCAAGAGGCACCAAGACAAAAAGGAAAATATTCATTTCTAATGATTTCAGAGAAATTTTAACTTGCACTGAGAGAAAGAGAGGACGAGAAGAAAAATCCAAGAACAGAAAGAAGAACACAAGGAAATAAGCGTGGAAAAAAAAAAAACCAAAGAAAAGTAATAGAAGCAAGAACGAAAACTAATGAAGGTTAAGTGAGTCGGAGCAAAAAGAACAATCAATGCTTCCTAAACTCAATCATGGTTTTTAATTTGTTTTAGACGAAATTATAAATTGGGAGTGAAACAGTCAATAAATGCATTTCACTAAAGTACTAATCGTTGTATATGTTACCCTAATGCAGCTAGTACATATAAATGTATATATATATATATATTTCGTGACCTTTTTATACTTATCTTATATGATAGAGATCTACCACTAATAGGTCAATAAAACAAGGCTGGTTTGAACGATAGTTATATTTTCAGAACGTTTACAAACGTTTTTGGAACACCTTCGTCAGTGAAAATATAACTAGATAAATATATAAACAAACTTTTGTTTCTTATTTGGGACTATCAACAAAATAACTAGTGACTAGGATTTCTTGATATAGAGGATGTGTAACCAACTTTTATATATATATAAATTATAAAAATTAAATTAATGTGTAAACATACATGCAAATTAAGTAAAACCTTATATCAAAAAATCTTTGTCGAAACCTTAACAATTCTGTTCAAGGACTAGGGAAAACCAAATTCAAAAACCTAGCCAAAGGTTTCCTTCTTAAGAAATGCAAATGTCATTTTAACAAATTGCTATATACATTACTTAAATTTTGAATATCGGTCCTGAAATTAGTAGTTTTAGTGTCTTTCTGTATATTTATCATTTCATATATTAGTCTTTTTTATAATTATTCTCTGTTTTTAATATAATTGTGTTTTCAAAATCAAAGTAATGCCCAAGATCTTTGTAATGTTTTGTTACAGCGGTCATTGCACCAAAATCATTATTTAAAGAATACTTATGGCTATACAACCTTTTCTTTAAATATTGTTTCGTCTGACCGATGTAACAACCATCACAGTCCTTACAGTTTATTTTATAAACTACATTACTCTGATTTTGTTTAATTATTTTAGATTTAGTATTAGTCACTAGTTTTGTTCATAGTCCCAAAAAAAAAAACAAAAGTTTGTTTATATATTTATCTAGTTATATTTTCACTGACGAAGGTGTTCCGAAAACGTTTGTAAACGTTCTGAAAATATAACTATCGTTCAAACCAGCCTTGTTTTATTGACCTATTAGTGGTAGATCTCTATCATATAAGCTAGTACATATACTAACTTTCTTTTCCAGTTCTTTAAGCATATTTATGCATTCTGAGACAATTTCTTTTAATAAAAAATTGGAAAAAGTGATTTTGATTTACTTTACAGTATCCTTGAAATAAAAAGTGCCATCTGATTCCACGACAGGAAGAGTTAACACTAGCGATGTTTTTAGGCGTTGCCTACAGCCGTATTCAGGGCGTCAGAAATAAAATCTCGAAGGATATCAAGAATGGACTTCGTTGGCAAGAGTTTTAGTCACCGGAAGAAGCAGTCGATACCTTCGAAATGGTAATTTTTACTATGCTAACTGAAGATTGAAATAGCTGCTTTCAGATTTGCTATGAACGATCTTTCCGGGGCATACTTTGCAAAGCAGTAAAGCGTTTTCTGTCGGCCTACTATTTGCATTTTATGGCTGTAGACAATGCTAAAAGGGCAACCTTTGTACATGACTACAATTTATCGTTAGCTTTGACAGAAGTGAAGTTTGGTAAGAATCGAAACCTTCTACGCTATTAAATGAGATCCTATAAAACTAGATCAAGCTGATTAGCCTAAATACAAAGCGAACTCCGGGGATATAAATTTTATTAATCAATTACTTCAACGAATCTTCACTTGAAAATCTCATTCGACGCGTTGGTTGCGCTTTCGAATTTTCTGCACTTCCTTCTATATATGCACCCCATTATTGAATCGAATTTAATCTCGTTAATACGAATTTCCATGTAATTTAGCTACATAATAATAAAATACAGCATGTAATGCCGAGCTTTGGCTAATAGATCGGAGACGAATTATGCGAAATAAGGAATAGGAAACTAACGCAAATGATGCATTTTATTTCCTCGGGTTCCTCTGCTTAGAGCTCACAGCTAACTACGTCTACTCTGCGAAACGGTATTTTCCTATATCGATCTGAAACGGCGATTTCGTTAGTTAAAATCAATCTCTACTTACGTGTAGTGATCGTAACAGTTTCCGGTATATCCGCACAAGAACATGGTACATCGATCCGCCCTCGGCGGCTCGGACGAAATCTCATACGTTATATTGAAACCGTACACGTCGAGAAGATGATCCAGGACCCTCAGGTGCGTGCTGTCGATAGCGTCCAGTTTCAGGGTTATAACGAGATAGTCCTGGAAGGTCTGCACGTAACTGACTTTCGAGACGTTATTTTCGGTGAACGGCGTGAATCTCTTTCCCGTTCAGCTGATAGGATTTATCGTAGATCTGGTACTCTTTGAAGGTGAGACCTTCGAAGACGAAGAGCTGCGTTAAGTAAACAATTATCGACGATCGATTGGAGGCGTGCTGCGCTTCGATTATCCACTCGCAGTGGATCGGCACGGGAACTTGCCGGGGAACCCCGGAGTTTGGATAATTCCCCTGGCGGTTGTGTAGGTTTCGCCGCAGCGTGGTCGACTGAGAGACGCTTCCGGAACTAGCAGGATTAAAAATATAGGCCACATGATGGGTAGACAGTCGGTTAGTTGAGATCCATTATTCACGCGGTTATTAGCCTCCCATTTCCGGAGCCTGCAAATAATATTAGAAATATAATTACACACGTGCGACGATCGATCTAATGTGGCATAGTAAAAGGCGAGTATAAAGTTTCTGCATAATTCGGTGCGATATGAGTCGGATTTTACAATGTCTGGATGGAAAGTTAGGTGGTTGGATGAGAGTGGCTTTAATGGCTTACTAAAATGTGTTGATGTGAGGACGACGCATTTGGGAGTTACTGAGACTTTATGAAATCTCAAAAGTGTCGTGAAACTCCTTTAAAACAGGAGTAGTAACCATTTAATAAAAATAAATTCAAGAAAAGTGGTATACATGTATAAACGTCAATAAGTATATTATGAAAACAATACTCTCCATTTACAATTTTCCTACATATGCTAGTATATTATACTGTAACTATGTGTACGCCTCAAAGTTGCTGCCTTGGGCAACTAATTGGCAAATAAATATCACTGGGTCAACACATATTTTGTTGCTTGATTTTTTTAACTGTTCTTCACTAATTTTGGTACGCTGAATCCAAAAATACCATCAGATTTTCTCTATCACCTCGTCTTAAAAATATGTGAACACGTATTTGCATTTAGCTAGTCCTATTCCTGCGTATAAATATTAGTTCCAATACAACCTATAAAAAACGAACAAAAAAGAGAGAATAAGTTTATTCTATGAAACAGATATTTACAAATGTTATTACCTAAAATAAATAGTTACAGTAGTTCGTAACTAATTTAAAAACTTTCTTTTGGGCGCTTTTATTGCGCACGTCTGAAAGGGTTTGTCCCTTTTAATACTCCAGCAGTAATCAGCCATCATGTCTGTGCCTTGGTACCTTTCTTCCATTATTCTGATATCCTGGTGGAATCATCCGCCCTGCTCCTCACTAAAGTTGCCTAAATTTACACGATATTTCTCTAAACGATTGTGGAGGTAATGGACCTTAATGCTCATATGGCAACCCAAAATTTGAGCATATCTTCCACTATTTGTTCGTAATTTTCAGACTTATAATTACCAAGAAAATTTTGCACAACTTCAACAGAAGATGACTTGCATTGGACTCAATTTCAGTCATTGATTCTGTGAACTGGGGGTCTTTTATAAGTTGCCTGAGGTCTGAGGTCCATCAAATATTCCCGCTTTTAAATTTTCATTACTGATTGCAGGAAATTGATTTGCCAAGTGTTGAAAACAAATACCATTTGATCTAAAGCTATAACAAATTATTTCATTGGCCCCAGTTTAATGTGCAAGGAAGGTAAAATTATTTTTCCTCGTTCTACTGATGCTTCACTAATATCATTGGCTTTTCCCTCTACTAAAGCGCCTCTGTAAGGCCAATTCCTTTTAATCCAATATTGCTCTTTCGCGCTTCCTCTCTTCCAAGGACACAAAGAACAAGAATATTTCGTATATCCACATTGCAGTCCTAAAAGGAAATTTACTATTTTTAGATCAACACATATCCTCCACCCATTTGTGTAATAATTAATTTCTTTCAGAAGTAGAGATATTGTTTTATAGTCCTCTTTCATCTGTGTCGAATGCCCAATTGGAATACTACCGTATTCGTTTCCATTGTGTAGAAGGACACACTTCAGACTTCTTTTGGAACTATCTATAAAAAGTCGCCAATCAGGTGATCTGTACTCTGATATACCCTTTTTCTGTAACAGTCCTTTTATGTCGTTACGAAATACCAAATTGTCTTCCTGAGAATAAACTGGCAAAGGATCTTTGTCTTTGTTACGGTAATACGTAATTTTTGTTTCCGGAAAAAGAAGATTTTTTCATTAAGTCTAGAAGCAAGCAACTCCGAAGACTCGTTTGAAAGGTTTAGATCTCTAATCTCATTTAATTCTTCCTGGGTAAATCTTTCTGGACATGTTGAATCTCCTTCAAAGTTACTATTGTCATGTTCACAAGACGACATTTTATCATCATCCTCTGGTAATATACTAAATATTGCAACTGATATTTCTTCTGAATGTAGAATAGGTCTTTCCGCTAAATACAAATTGAGATATGCTCACTTATGTCGATTATTTCGAATACCCTTTATATTCACTAGATAAAAGCAACAATCGTCAAAATGGTTTCTTGGTTCCCTCCATACCATCGGAATCCCAAATTTCAAGCAGTTTCTTTGTCCTTTTATCCATTGGCCCAGGTTCTCAACACATGATTTGCGGGCGACATGTGGCGCCCAAGTTTTATCTTGATCTCCTAGATGAACACCTAAATAGGCCATGTATGCCCATTTTACAAACTCACAAATTGTTTTTCTAACCACAATTTCATATTATCTTGAGAATTATGTTTTCAAAGGGCATTTGATAACAGCAGAATAACGTCAAAACTTTAAGCAGATTTAGAAGTTTGAATTCGTTTTCTTTCATCTTCAATCATATTTGAATCATACGTTTGACAAAAACGCTTTCTTTTCTGGATGGAGATACGTCGCCTAAAACTGATTACATTTTTATCTTCCGGAAATAGAAACAAATCGAGGGAAACGAGAAAGAAAATGTACCGTCACAGGATTCGAAAGATTACCGTTTCCAATTAGGGATGAACAAAACGGTTTCGGATATCGATCCGGTTCTAGGAACTGTTTACCTTATATATTAATCCGCTTTTGCGAATCGGATTGTCCCGATTAAATGAAAGCTTTTGATAGAGTCGTGCCGATTTTATTCGGGCCGGATTCGATACGTAATGGAAACGTACGCATACGAAATTGTTTCTCGAGGAATTCAAAATTGGAAAATAGCATTAAATGGTGGAGTTTTATTTGAGATTTTCCAAACTTTCAGTTAGTAACTAATTCAAAAGTTAATGATGTACTATTGTGTTCATCTTTGATACAAGATCGTGATAGAATTCGGAATATCATTCAATCTTATCTGATTGCAGGCCTTCGAGTGATGTTCTAATTCCTCCGCGGATATTTTGTCGTGGTTTATGGCTCCAACTGATACTTCACCAGAACCTTCAGGAATTAGATGTGGAAACAATTCAACAGTTTTTAATAATATTTATTCGATATTGTGGTAGTATTGGTCTTTTGGGCAAATATTTTTAAATTGCCCAAAACTTTTTGCTAACGCTTTTAAGTTTGGAAATTTAGCCTATACTCTTCTCCAATTAGGGATTCGATAAAATTCCTATAATGTTCAAGTTCAAGTTACATATACAAGATGGCACATTGATAGATTTTGAAGAAGTAGAAGGTTTTATGTATCGCAAAGAGCAATAAATGTGCAGGTGGTTTAAATGGAATTATGAAATCGAAAGAAGTGTCAAGGAAAACAAAAGTAAGGATATACAAAACTATTTTGAGACCTACTCTAACCTACGTGTGTGAAGTTCGGATAATGTCTAACAAAACAAAACAAAAGCTAGAGATTTAGGAAGGGAAAGTTCTGAGAAGAATTTTCAGAGGTAAACAGACAGAGCTAGGATGGGAACAAAGGACAAACGCAGAACTGTATGAACTGTTTACGAGGCACACGATAGCAACACCATCAAGGCAAGAAGAAAGCAAAGGCTTGAGGTTTTAAGAAGAATGGAACAAGAAGGAGACGCAGCATGAAAATTACTAGAGGGTAAAAGGAAACGGAAAAGACCTAGGAAACGCTAGATGGAAGCTGTGGAGGAAGACTTAAAGAGAAAAAAATCCCGAATTGAAAGGATAAGACAGAAAATAGAAAGAATTGGAGAGAAATCGCGAATATAAATTCTGCGCAGATCATTTAGGTCCACAGCTTCGCGATTTCTCTCCAATTCTTTCTATTTTCTGTCTTTCCCTTCCAGTTCTGAATTCTCTTTCTCTTTTAGGACTTCCTCCGCAACTTCCATACAGTGTTTTCTAAGTCTTCCATGGTACATCCATGCTACATCCTTTACGTGTCTTTCTTGTTCCATTCTTCTTAAATGCCCAAGTATATATTAAATTATTAGGTATAATATTATATATTATATATCATAAATAATTAGGTATAAGACTATTTACAGTCACTACTCACCTAGCTGTGAGTTAATCTTCCAAAATTTATAAAATATTTCACACATTAACATACATTTATTTTACTACACTGCCCGGACCAAAGCGTGGAACTTTAGGATATTAGCATATTGGCTAGCAGTTACGAAGTTTCGTGAAGAAAATAAATAATTTAGCAGTACCTAGTTTATTGCGCACGTGTTTCATAATCTCAATGATCCAAAGAAGAATTTATAATAATAATGAATAAATGTTCATTCCAAATATGACGGTTTCATTGGGAAATGGAAATTTTCGTCTTCTGAAGTTTATGAATGCACATTTTCACCATTAATGACGATAGTTTGCAAAGTAGAGACACATATATATTTCATAATATCGTTGATTTTTTCAATGACGGTAAGTATATTTTTAGTGAGAAAATTTAATGAATTCATATCAGAAAAAACGAAACTTTTCAGCGTTTTTTACAACAAACAAACAACGGAAGCCCTCCTATTGCATCACAAACATGGATTTTGTACGTCCAATCAATAAACAAATATTATCGGAACAGCCGGGGCTGCATCAATATTCATTTGCAATATTTATTAGCGAAGGTGATTGATGATTCTGACCGAAATGGATTTTCGACGAGAATTGAAACGAACGTAGGGAATGTACACAGTTTATTTGTACGAATCCATCCGAGATCTCGTTGTTTAGGGATATTTTTTATCAAGAGCGGATTAAGTCGAAACTTATGTGCGGATTAGTTTTTCCCGACTATACAGTGAAACATCGAAACATTTCCAGTTTACAAAGCAACAAACTGATGTTTTCCCGTTCCAATTTACATGCATGTCTCGTTTAAAATTATTCATCTTTTCGCTATACATACAAACATATGTAGTTTAATATTTAAAACTAGCGGAGCTGTAATCAATTTTAAACTGCCGTAGTACCTAAACATAAATAAATAGTTTCAGATAAATGCATTTGTACGCGCGACACTAAACTAATAGAACCAAACGAATACATACGCTGAAGTTCCTGCGTTTGCAAAATTTTAGCGTGCATTTTCTGATCAATAACACATTTATCAAATTCGTCGGAATTCAGAATTGATTTATGAAATGCGTTACGTTTTAACCCAATCTGAGTTTGTTACCAGACAGAAATTCGGGTATATATCACACCAAACTGTATGTGAGGAATATATTTAATTTCGAAATTAAACAAACTACATACTTACGTATGTCATCGTGATTTAGTAGTGGATAGTTACTTTCAGATTTCTTTGAAAATAAGTAACAAGATGCTGGAAAGGGTTCAGTTGCTATTGCAAATTATATCCGGGTGAATGAATACATAAGTTGTTTAATTGAAGAAAATTAAATAGCTAAAACGGTAGAAACGCAACTTATACATAATAATTATAGTATGTCAATCGTTTTCTAGCAGTTTTTTTTTTTTGTACATATAATAGTAGTGGTATAATGTAGAAGAATTACAACAAAATTTAACAAAACGTAAAAGAGATAAGAAAAACAGAAATGGAAAACAGATTAGTAACAGATATAAGCTAAAGACAAAATCTTCGGGTAAGAAATTCTTGACATGGCTAAATTCCCCAACAAACAATAGAGAAGAGACATTTCTTTCGCAAAGGCAGTCTACGTATCTCGTCGCTTGAAAGTATTGACATCATAAATCACGTGCTTACGTACGTACTGCTGAAGATAGTCTATATCTCGGATGTATCGCGAGCGCTATAAAAACGATATGTCACAGTCTAAGTGACTTTAACGTTGTCTCTACATTTCGAGCTACCGTTGAGATAAAACGGCGAGTTGAACGTCGCGAGGAATGTTCGTAGCAATGACTTCGATGATTAAAGTTATATGCGCAAATGTTCGTGTGTTTCTTTTCGTTTTAGGAAAATAACAAATTCTATTTTGATGATACCAGAAAAGAATCCACCATAGAACCGCTACAGCATTACAAATTTCAATTAAGAAAAGTGGTCCAGCTCTCTTCAATTCCATCTAACGGTCGTGTTAATGTTGTTACGTACATGTTCCCGAAAATCATTGTTTAATTAATCACCTGGCTGGATTCTATAAAAATCCATATTAAATTGCAAATACCTCACTTTATCGTTGATACTACTTTATACCTGCTTGTATAATTAACTAATCCAGTTACATAGTTGATTATAACGAACTGAATCACTAAACAACCAAATTACGGCACCACAAATTAATTTAGTTTCCACGTACGGTTGATTACGTCAGCGCCGATGTTACTTTGGCGAATTTTAAGGTAATTAATTATCGAATGTATTCATTAACGGTAGCCAGATTGAGCCTGTTGCTTTATAATAATTTGACCAAAATATATAAACAGCCCTGCACGCGAGCAAGTCACAAATGCGAACGAAATCCGGAAATTGTGGTACTATCGATGCATATTACCGCATCCATTAGTCCTAGGTTGCAAAATGTGGTGATCTATTCATTCGTCGATGTAACATTAAGATTGATGCTGTTCGATTACGGGATATTTGCAAATTCACCGGTTACAATATTCTAGATAATCAAGATAACATTAAGTGGCAACACCACTGCAAATTTTTCAGAAAATCATTCTTTTATTGGCTTAATATATGCCTTGGACCTTCTAGAATATGGGGTAAAAAGTTAATTACCCGGAAGAATGTTTTTCCTTTGAAATTTCGAGCTCTTGCCGAAGCGCGTCGGACATCTCCGAAACGACTACCTGCGCCAAATAAATACCAGTTAGGGAGGTCTTACTTTTTGATTTGTAACTTCTCCAATACACTAACAGAAGTCGTTAGAAAGTGTTTATCATTATTCTATATATATATATATATATATATATATATATATATATATTTAATTGTATTTAGTTAAAAGTTATATTATTAGCTCTTCAATACTTTATATAGGTGAATCATATGAATGTTTAAGTGCTTCGGAATGAGGTAATGAGGTTTCGAAGACGTTATTGCGACATTAGTGTTCAGTCTAACTAACAAATGATTGATATTGCTGTGTGCAATTTTAATGATGGGCTGACAAATATTCTACGAATCATGAAAGTAGTGGAGACGGATATTGGCGTCCAATCATCCAGCTTTTGTGTTGAAGTCAATACTAAGCGAATCTTTGACAGAAGCGGTAAAAGAGGCACGCTCTAGCATACAATCTTTCAGGAAACAGAATGAGGAAGAATATTTAACCACGCAATGGCAGCTTTATGGTCCTCGCATATCAGATTAATGGTAAAAAAATATAAACAGTCGAATTTTTCATTTGTTCATGTCTATAACATATCAAAACTTTAAACGCGTTTTTCTCGAAATACGATTTTTCAAAGCGGCACGTCGCATAACTACAACAATTTTTATTATATTTATTCTAATTTTTAACCATATCTTTAACATAAGAATAACTAGTGTAACACATATGGGATTTTCGATAAGTTTATTTAAACATTAGTTATTAACAAATGATTGCCCTTTTTGGCCGAAAATTGAACGTTTTACTTCAAATACTCGTCAATCGCACAAAAATCAATATTTTTAAAATTCCCACATGCTTCACAAGCATGTCTCCGGCGCCGCCATTTTTTAATATTTATCGATGACATTTTTTTGTCTTATACTTAAATATATGCTTAATAACTTTCTAGAATATTATTATCATGTTGCCTTTTGTCCTATCCAAAATAAATTGTCAAAGAAGCGCCCTATTGTAGGCTGTTACAGTGGTGTTAAATAGACGCCATTGACATAAAAGAGAAAACTAAATAATTTAAAGAGTAGCATTCCTCTTACAAAAACCTTCTCAAAAAAGAAGAAACAAGCAATCAAATTTAGAGAAGTTACGGAAGTGGAGAAAACAGAAACTATTATAGTAAAAAATGATGAACCTCCAGAAGATGTAGATGATCTTAAAAAGCAGGGATGAATATAAGAAAAGCAGTAGAAGTAATAACAAAAGAAGAAATAAGAAAGTAGACATTCTGGAACTAGGAAAGGTTAGAACTTTAGAAATGGAAGATACGGAAGTTTAATAGTAAGATTAGAAGGACCTGGCTTAGAGGAAACATCAGTTGCTTTTCCTTCCTTTCGTTTCTTAGTAAAAGTCCTAAATTTTATTAATTTACAATCCATTGTCGGTTATATTACGAAAGAAAAAGGTTACTTCTTGCATCGACTCAACATAAACGTGACATTTGCGGAAGTTGTGATCAAATCTTCCCTTGAAAGCATAAAAATGTAGTAAGAAGCTTAGCCTTCCCGTGGGGGATAAAGTGGCGTACAAAGGCAACCAAGCGTAGGAATACGTGTGCTTTCTTCCTCTCTCTCCCTCTCCATCTTTCATGATCCCCCAACATATTTACAAAAAGAAAAAAAGAAATAATAATAATAAATTTAGGAATTTTCCAAAGCAACAACTTCCTGCATTATGCTAGAATAAACGTGCGTCAAAACGATTTCAATCCTTTCGAAAGCATTCGATACCGGTACATTAAATTCCGCTTTCATCCGAGAATAAATCGCGCTGCAACACGTAGTAGGACGCGAGATTACGCGACTGGAAACGCCGCGCCGGCTGCATCGAACTGAAAAATCGGAAGTTCGACGATTGAGACCAGTCATTCTTTCGATTAGGTCGAAACGTAATACATCCGTTGTCTATCCTTGTTCCGGTTCGTTACGCTTCGCGGCGCAACAAAGGTTTTAAAAAGCGTTTCTAACTGTGTATAGTAGGTACTCGAGAAGCTCGCCTCGAGAATCGAACATTAAAACGAATGGAATAAGTAGAAATGGAAAAATAGCGAAGGGTTTGTTATCCTTGCTGATTCGCCGGTAAATTCTGTACAATCTGTTCTATTTTGCCCGATTTGATTTGGAGATTAATCCATCCTATTAGGTCGGAATTAAGTAAATATATCAACAGAATAAAATTGTTCCTGTTGGAGGATTCCTCGGAATTCGTTAATAGTCAATTCAAATAGATATTTAAAGATCTGTTCTTGTAACAAGTAGTCTGAAACTAATTATTTCTTAAACATTTTTTGTAATTGTAGGTAGTCTCGTTCTGTCTCTTTTCCTTTATGCCATTCTTGCGCCATTCTTTTGTCCATTGCCAAAGCTTCTGCTTCACTCCATCTCACATTGTTCTTTTGCAGTATTTTTGTGATCACTTTGTTCCACGTCTCCTTTGGTCTATTTCTGCGTCTCCAATACAAAGTTCTTGCCTCCCATATTTTTCACTATCTAGTCTACGTAAATGACCCCACCATCCTAATTGTCGTTATTCCACTATTTACAACTTTCAAATCTTCTCTTATTTGTTTATTTCTAATTTGGTCTTTTCTTGTTACGCCCTTAACACCTCGTAGATACATCAATTCCTCCGCCTGGACTCCGCTTTTCATGCTGTTTGAGAGGGTCCATGTTTAACTGCCAAAGAACAAAATAGGCTGGAAGATGGTTTTATATACGAGCATTTTCGTCTTCGTGGATACTTCTTTTTTTTTAACAATTGACTTACACATGCTATAATATGCGTTTAGAGCTTTCTCTGTACTCTGTTTAATGCTGTCAATTATTACTCCCAAGTTCTTAAATTCTTTAACTAGCTTTTCACCTAGCCTTATATTTTTTCCTTGTCTTCATTATTTGTTACTACCATTATTTTAGTTTTACGGGTATTTATCGTCAAGTTCTTATTATCCAGTATTTCTTTCGTTATATTTACGTTACTTTGTAAATCCTTCTCATTCCTAGCAAATATAGCTAGATCATCTGCGAAAATGCATTCTGATATACTCACTGTCTGTAAATTTTTGTAGCTTACCCCTACTTTCTTTATTTTTGTAGCATTTTATTTAATTATGTCGTCCAACAAAATTACAGAGAGAATAGGACTCGAAACTCCTCCCTGGCGTAGTCCATCATTTACCTCAAATTCATGGGATTCGATATTTTGGGTTTTCTTTTACCCTTTTATATTTATATGAACGTTCAAGGGGATGGGCTCTCTGAGCCATAGTGATAATTGTTTCCCGTCCAAAGATTGGCCCGAGCAATTGCTATTTGATTCCGATAAGAGTTGAGTCTAGTGCATTCTGGTAAAACCACCCTTACGAAACTATGCCTGAAATTTTCTAGCCATATATAAATTAAAATGGCAACCTCAAATTCATTATTAATTACTCAATAGATCCACACCAAGACGTTGCTACCGTGTATGTACGCGCGTTCTACCATTCCGGGCGATGTATTTTCGATAATGCTCTTTTAATATAGATTGAGAAATTGCCTGTCGCAGGGCAAAATTTATAGTCTATCGTTCGCACTAAAAAGTAACATAAACCATAGGTTCCCGATGATTTATTATCTAATAACGTTTAAATAGCGGCGTTGACCGCAGGTACTGTATCACGTTCGCTGCAGATCAATTTGCGATATAAATATTTTATTTAGTGCAGTACTAATTTTCCCATCTGCGCTCTCGGGGAAAGCCGATGCGTCGCAGAACAATACGCGAACAATTTATTTTCTTCAATATCTCTCCGGCGCAATACGGCGTGGAATTTCCGCGTCATTTTGCTACACATATTTTACTCTCCGTCCTTGCCGGAGATCCGACTGAATTGATAGTGATATCCGGGGAAGGTCTCGGATCCACTTGTAATATACGACGTATGAGTTATTAGGAATCCGAGTTTTTATTGCGATGTTACTGCGAGAAGGGGCGATATTGTATGAACTAGGCGGACGAATTTTTCGAATATCTTATGGATGATTCTTGTTCATTTGTTCTCGTTTTGTTGTTTACGACCTATGATGTTCTTTTATTGAGAATACCAATGGGGTGTGAATACAAAAAGCTCGAATCAATTACGAGTGGCCATCGGCGTGAAATTGTCAATTTGAAACGAAAAATGCGCCGAACGGTCTACTAAGGATATCGGTGGTGCGTGAAAGCCATTCATTAAAGGAACGTCAACGTCAATTATAAGTCGAAATTTTAACAAGGTGGTCCTTTGAATATGAAACATACGACAGTCAACAAATGCAATTATTAGAAAATAGAGCTTAGGTATTTCAACTGATCGACTATTCCCAAGAGTTTTATCAAAACAATTTGTCACTTTCTAGGTCATCTTTACGGTAAAATAGTTTTTTTGCGAAAATCGAATGCGCCGTATACTTCACTTTTTCCGTTAGATGATCTAATTGTAGTTTAGTTCTACTTGTTCCGTATAAAATGTATATGTATATATAAAAAGTAGACACTAGGACACGTGTAAGCAAGTAAGAAAATACAAAGAAAAAGTAGAAAAAAATCTACATAACTCCCACATAAATGGTCTCACTGGGATTTATTTATTCGGCAACTTTCACAGAAAATTATGCACTGCACTGCAGCCTACATTTTATATACCAATAATTATCAACGGAAGGAATTATGCTTTGTTTATGGCGGACTGCAACCGTAGACCGGTTTCGTCCTTATTAGACCTTGTCACTTCCTAGACACAACTGAGTACCTATTTATAAACAAGTGCCCGACGAAATTAGTAGTCAATCTTTTATAAGCTGGGCAATATAAAATTACATATACCTTGTTCGAAGTCTATATCTCCCTTTCCTGTCTCGCAAATAGAACACCCTGATATAGTCGTACATGTGAAAAGTCGATCCAAAATCACAAATGATATCTGTAAAACAATGACTAATATGTAATGGTTACCGCCATCGAGGGTGAATCTTCTGACTTGATGGTGGAAAAATCCCCGACCCTTTTATCGGCTGGTAAGAAGCTTAGTTTGATGGGAAAATGAAGGAGTGCTGGTCAATCAAAAGCAATTCACTTTTCAGCTTTTGTGCTTTGCTCCGAGAATCATTGCCCGTTGTTGGAAGACCAGCCAAGTCCTGCACCTGATGTCTTTTTTATTTCACTTCCCCAATCGATTGCTTATAATAATAAAACTACTGGAAACAGACCTGTCAGATCTAGAACTGCATCATGCGGTTCCATTTTTTCCTATTTCTAGTTTACTCTCTCCAATTACTGATTGGTCGGTCTCCCTGATCATCACCAACTGCATGTTTCCATTTCTTCCTCGGTCTTTCCCGCTTCCTTATACTTTACGACAGACTCCAGGCGATAATATTTGTATTTCTTGCCGCGTCTAAAGTGACCCAATCATTCTCTCTCTTTATAGAGGCCCTTCACATAGAAGCTTGTTAGTGTCTCCTGTCCAAGGTCAGTTTCTTTCCCTCCAAAAGTTCTCCGTATCACATTTGTTATGCCCAGATAATTTCTTTGTTCTCATTACATTTTCTTGTCTCCCAGATATGTATATGTCTCCACTTTTTCGAATTCACATACTTCACTGTTTTGGTGTCAGATTTGAAGATCTTGTTTTGTATTGCTTGCTAATCTATTCTTTAGTTCCATAAATTTTGTCTTCTGAATGTTCAATTGGAGAGTCATGGTGTGCACTGCTGTGTTTAGTTTTTCTGTAATTTTATGTAACTTCTCTCTACTTCTTGCTAACAAGACTATGTCGTCAGCATAAACGAAGTACTTATAACTCCTATAGAATATTGTTCCCTCTCTGTTTATTGAGCTTTCGTCTAATTTCTTCCACGCCAGACCCTTTCCGATTTTAAAGTCTTTGTTCTCCCTACTATTGAACCCCACAACGAAGTCTATATTTTATAACGACATTTTCACCAGACTAATTCGCTTTGGAAAAGTTTGAAGCTGGTGCAATACTCCGATGATTTTTTTCTTGCTGTACATTATCATAGGCATCTTTGAAGTCGATAAATAGGATGTAGGAATGTTTGGTCTATGGTCGATTTGTTTTTTTAACCCACCCTGATAGTCTCTTTTATCAGCACTTTGTAACATCCTGCAGGACAATTGCTTTATAATTCCTACAACCCGTTTTGTGTATCTTCTTCTGAATTGGTACGCTGCACGCTTTCTACATTCTTTCACAATTCCAAACAATTTTTATTAGTTCCCATATTTACGCTATTAGGAAAATTCTCCTATATTTCAGGTTCAGACATTTTCCCCTGGGTTGTTGTTGTCTTTTAGTATTTTAAGAATGCATTAGTTTCTTATAAAATTGGCCCTGAGGTTTAGCGATCTCCAAGTGTGTATAGTCATACTCTGCTTGGTAGTCTCCTGCATTATAATTTAAATTATCATCAAAATATTATTTTCACGTTTCTAGTTTCTCTCTCCCATTTCCTATGAGATTTCCTTCTTTATTCTTGATAAATGGTGGTTGACTTTGAGATCCATTTCTTATGTCTTTTTGTGCTCATAAAAGTTTCTAATTTCATTTCCAGCTCATTTATCTGATTTTCAAGGTATTCTTTTTCCTTCCTTCTTAGAAGTTTTTACTTACTTTTTCTGTTGGAAATGAACCCTTTTATTTGGTTGCGGAATAACAGAATTCAGAGCGACCTGAAAATCCCCTCGTTAGAACTCCATCTAGGTGCCATGGTGACGTCTACCTGAAGAAGAGCTGAGTACTCGGAGCATCGTCTGGTGAAGGAGCTGATAATGCTAAACCTCGATCATCTGCCGCCTCGTTTAAAGGTTCGGCGCGTCAGAGATGTGCTGGAGGAGATTCGACAAGAAGCCTAGGACGAGTATCATCGACTTCGATGGACTACTGATTCGCCCGTAGCGCCGTGACATTTCAACCCACCTTTCTAACTTCTACAACTCCGAGGCGGTGTGGAATCAGCCGTATATCCTGGAAGATGTGAGCCCCGGGAGCAGAAGCTCTCTTCTCAAGAGAACGATGCCGCTCTTGGGAACATTACGTTTTAAGTTATTCGTTTCCAAGATGCAAAGGGAAAACTTGTTGGTTTTGTTATCAACCTTAAAGGTCACGAACATTTCCACCAAACTAAATTTTGAATGCAAGGAGGTAGTAAGTCGTAGCAAAATTAGTGAAAAAATCTCATGAGAAAAGTAAAATTATCCACCTGATTAAAAAATTTCAATGCCCCGGCAGGAAAGATTTCCAATTCTCCAAATTTCTCTCTAACCAGAAATAACTAGATTCTATTCCAACCTTATTCCTTTCATCAACACTTTCGCCAAGCAACACCATCTTGCGCGCCATGAACTCCAACGTATGAGGTGTAAAATATGTACAAATTTCGACAAATTGCAAGATAAGCAGACGATAACAGATGGTGATTCCCCCTTATTAGCGAGGGAAACCGTAATCAAGCATCTTTTGTAAGCGGAAAAGGAAGAACGAAACTCGGCCGATTCGCTCCAACTTCGCGCAGTTTCGGCAACAAAAGGAGTCGATATTCGCATTTGCATATCTGTAGCGTTAGCTTCGTCGGTAAGCACACCATATTCATTTAATAACACCTTTCTTTCTACGTCGACGTAATTGTGTAAAGTTGCCCTGCCGCTTTCCCTTATCTTACGTTGCCGCGAGGCAAACCCTGGGGAAGTATTTGTTGCACTTAATTATCTAACGTCGTTCCCAACAGTTTTCTTCCTAATTGTGTTCGTTCGCACAACAAAGAATACCTGCACTCCATTAGAAGTTTACTATGTATGTGTTTACATACTTGTGCATGTAGATTAGGTAGAAACAGCGGGTTTTTCCGGAATTGCTCCGTTATACGTACACCACCGTAATATTCACGAAGGCGTGGATGAAATCTACGTTGAAAACAAGAAGTTCTAAACTTTTAATAGATTTGTTTGTATCAACACAAAGAGCAAGCTTGGGGTATTAGATACATACCTTTAATTAAGAAATTGGAAGCTATTCATGTAATTATTTAAATAATTAGCGTTAAATATTAATTTTGCAAATCGAGATAATACAACAGATAAATGAATGGACGGGAACAAGAAGACGAGAGTGGAACAGCCACATCTTGAGTATGAAAGGAAGGTAGAATTGGCGGAGAGAAATTATCGCTGGGGAAGAGATTACGAGCGAGACATATCGGGAGATGGCGAGAATCCATATAAATTATGAATAAACAAGCATAAGAAATGAGAAGAAGGATAAAGATAAAGATAATTAATATAGGGGAAAGTTGCCTATATTGGACCGACTCCTAACATGGACCAGCGATATTTTACACATATAGACCAGCAGCGTCAGAGCTGCTAAAATTTAGAATGCAGCTAAGAATGATATAATTGTGTCTTGAGTATTTTTAGTTTTGAATTTGGCTTCGTATCTATAAATAAATGAAATATAATAAAACATCTTTATTTGGTTAATCGATTATTTTTGTAAGGTCCACTTTAAAAATCATATGGTCCAAATTCAGAAATTAGTTGCCTATATTGGACTGATCTCACTGAATGGTTTGAAGTTACGTCGACAAGTAAGTTTACAAGATATTGAAGATTGTTTGCACATTTAGGCCGCGAAAACGATAGTCCAACCCATAAATCAAATTTGGTTGCGATGACTTAAATATCGTGCTTACAAATTAGTTAATTGGAATTTCGGTCTAATATAGGCAACCTTCCCCTATAAGTCCTGACAAGCCGATAAAAAGATAGGAAGAAAACTTTATGGTGTTGAAAGTGGCGTTAAATAATTGTTCCCACGTCGATACTCGATACTCCTATGAATCGATGATTGAGGTTTAGGACTATCGCTCGATCCTGGCCATAATATAATAGTACTTGATGTAAAATTTGCATTTCATGAATGTTCCAACGTCTGGCGATTAAAGATCTTCAGCTTTTGAGGTGCAAAAAAGTTCAGTAACAGTTTCGAAGCAGGTATTAAGAGAGGGAGTTTCAAATACTAGACCCCAGTTTGAGTGAATGAGAGTTTCCAGTTTTCCCATTAAAAAAAAAAACATCCTACGACGGGCATATAACAAAATTCGTGTCAAAATGTTTCAGCATCGATACTAGACTATCCCCGTATTTAGTACATCAATTTTAGGAAAAGTACGACTGAACAACGTGTTACAACAGACGGAAGATACATTAAAAAGTTTTATTTGCTTCTAACTCGACTGGAAAAACAATTCTCAAAAATCTATTACATCAGTCTAGGTACACGGTACATCTATAAAGTTCGCAACATCAACTCTAACGCTGATAACTTTATTATCCTTCGAAATCTCGTAAGAACTCTAAAACTGTACGAGTAACGCGACATATACACGTACAACAATACCGGAAAAGTGAGTTGTAGAGTAAAGCTTTCCGTATCTATTCGGTTTATCGCGCCATTACACTACAACCGGAGTCCCATTACCGTTTCGTCCATCCTTCGCGTCTCTGTTTGTCCTGTTGGCGTCCGCGTCCGCTTCGGTCATGGGTTTTTATTTTTATCGCAGCGCGCGAGTCAAATATTATTGGGTAATTTTGCTCCAGTAACTTAATATTGCCCGCTACGAGTGGAACGACGACGAGGCTTGCGACTAATGACGTTACAGCTGCGACCTCGATGTTTCTTCTGCCCTTAACGGTGTTTACTTGCTTAAGATAGGACTGATGCCGGCGAAGAAGAAAATATTCACGGACCGTCTCTTTTTAGACTAGGTATATGTTTATGTGGGCTAGAAAATTTTTAAAAGAAGGATATGTGGTACGCAATACATATTTCACCCTGTAGAACTTTTGAAATATTGCAGGTTGTTCGGAAAGTAACTTCGTTTTCCCCCAACAGAGGACTTAATTGTATTTTTCACAGCAAACTTCACACTTAAGTCGCATGCTTGTGAAAAAGTTCTAATTGATTCTACGCAGTAGTTTTTGGTTGGTGCCCTGTCAAATATGGAAAGTGAAAAGCAGCGTTTTCGGCATATTTTACATTTTCACTATCGAAAAGGTAAAGATGCTGTTGAAGCAAGAAAAACATTGTCCGATGTGTATGGAGAAGATCTATTGACGAACGCCAGTGCGAAAACTAGTTTGCAAAATTTAGATCCGGCAATTTTGATGTTGAAAGTGCACCACGCTCCGGAAGCCCACTTGAAGGTAATGAAGACACAATAAAGGCATTTATTGATGCAAGCCGGCGAATAACAATTCGTGAGAACGCTGAGAAATTAAATTTATCGAATTCGACCGTTCATGATCATTTTAAACGCTTAGGTTTAACGTTAAAGCTCGACATATGGGTTCCTCGTGTTCTTACGGAAAGAAATTTGTACCGTCGCGTTGACGCCTGTAATTCGCTTCTCAAACATCAAGCAAATGATTCATTTTTGAAGCGCATCATTACTGGGGAAGAAGAAATTGGTTGTCTACAACAATGTTAAGCGCAAGAGATCATAGAGAAAAAAGATTAACCAGCTCAAAACACTTTGTAAGCCGATATTCATCGAAAAAAGGTGATGCCGTCTCTTTGGTGGATTCTGATGTGTACTGTAATCAGCTGGACAAATTGAACGATTCACTTAAACAAAAAAGGGCAAATTTGATCAATATAGAGGATGTAGTGTTCGACCAAGCTAACGCAAGACCTCATACAAGTTTGGTAGCTGGCCAATACAGCTTGGATGGGATAAACTGCCAGACCCACATATTCTTCAGCTCCAGCACCTTCTGATTATTACTTGTTCCGGTATATACAAAAGTTTTTAGACGGTAAGACCCTTACTTGAAATAAGGTCCAAAAAAGTTATGAGCGTGGTATCATGCTAATGGCAGAAAAGATGGCAAAAGGTATTGGACCACAATGGACAATATATAATTCACTATAATAAAATCGTCTTTCATTTTCATAAATAAAAAAAAACAAATTACTTTCCGAACAGCCCAATAGAAATATTATATGTACAGGGTGCGGTGCCAAAATCCGGACAAATTATACATTTTTTCCAAACATATTTTTTATTGCAGAAACGAAATGTCTCACAATTTCTTTTTAGCACATCGCTTGCAAGACCATAAAGAACGTATTTACTAATATATCGCCTGCTTGTTTCAAATCTGGGCTGTTGGGAGGCCAGAATTCTTTCGACGAAAACATGTCGACGTTATCCGACAGACCAACTTTGCACCAAATGACTGGTGTGTGAGCAGGTGCAATGTCCTGCTCGAAAATATACGACCTTCCAGACGACACGGCTTCACTACATTTGTCAGAACACGCAAATAAATTTCTTTTGTGACACTTTCCCCTTTGTTAAAGAAATGGGGTGGCATGACATCACCCTCACTGGACACAACACTTAGCACGTGTACATTTGCCGGAAATATTAAAAGAAGATATATTGGAAAAGAACGTTACAAATACAATCTAACGTAATAACTGGTACAGAAAGGTACGAGGAATTAAAAGAAGAGATATCAAAGGATCCTGATCTTAAAGGTATAATATTTTACTTAAGAAATGGATGGCCAAGGAAACTGTCATCAGTGAATAAAGAAATGCAGCCTTATTATAATTCACGCTATGAAATTGACGAACAAAAGGGATATTTATTTAAGAACAAACAGCTAATAATACCTGCGTGCATGAGAACAGAACTAATAATAAGAATTCATATAGATCATATTGAAATCCAATCTGTATATATAAAAATGGATCCTGGTTTGTTCGGATGCTTAAAACTTGAAAACGACTGGACCAAATTGGATACTTTCTTCTGCATGTTTGTTCGTAATTGGTTCGCGAAGGTTTAAGAATAAAGAAGTCGAAAAAGAATTGGGCAAAACAAAGTTTGCCGGGTCACCTAGTCATGTATAAGAAGAGCGCAAGAATTGGTATATTGGTCAAACATGAATCAAGATTTAATTCACAATATTTCGTTGTGTACAACCTGTCAAAATCAGGCAAGGAGAAATATAAAAGAAGAGACGTAACGGCACAATGTGCCAAATTGTCCGTGAAAAACCTGGGAATGGATTTCATGGAATGGAAAAATAAAAAATACTTATTAGTTACAGATTATTACTCCAAGGTTAGAATAATTAGTCCGATGAAAACAACAGCTGCAAAGGATATAATTAACGAATTAAAAATAATTTTTGGAACACATGGACTACCTCTGAAAGTGATATCAGACAATGGACCACCAAATGATTCACAATTACTTCGAAGATACTTAGGAAATATGGAAATCAAGCATATAACGAACAGTCCGAAATATCCACGTAGTAATGGATTGATAGAGAGTCATGGTCAAATTTTTAAAAGCATGATGAGGAAATCACCGGGTGAAGCCATTTATATATTAATGGCTATTTATAACAGTACACCTAAAAATAACTGGGTCGCAAGATAAGAATTAATAGACCAATAGTAAATTAGAAAATTTTGGTCTCTTGCCAGCCCTAGACGTACTGTAGAAGAAATAACTGCAAAAAATGCGCAATACGTGCATAATGAGAGAATTCATACCAAATCCCCTCATGTGTACAAACATCAATATACCAATACTCAAAAATATAACAATAAAGCAAACAACGACATTCGGGATAAATTATTGAAACAACAACAACACAACAGCGAAAATAAATGGAGAACGATGTGCTTATACAAGAAGATACAAGAAAATAGACACCTGGACAAATTACAAGGCGAGACGAAAATCCGAACTTTTATAGGATCAAAACTAATAAAGGAGGAGTATATAGAAGAAATAAAATTCATATTAGGGTTATCCCCAATATGGAATAGAAGGAAGAAGATGGAGAAAAGAAGAAAGAAGAAGCGGTATGACCTGAAGGTTCGACGAGACCGATTGAACCAGAACTGCGAAGAAGTACCAGAGAAATAAGAAAGAGTAGCAGATTTGAAGATTCTGTTTAAGAAAGGACATGTAAACATATACATAGGTAAAGTTGGCCTGATTGTAATATATAAGATGTAACAGTTGGCAACGCCGAGTAATCACCAACGTGTTAAGTATGTAGTATGTTTTCTCTTAGATATTATTATAAATAAGAATGTATCTCGAACACATCCTGCTTCTGGTATAAAACATATTACAATCTGTCTCACTTTAATAGTGTAAGACCTACAGCGGATGTCGTTCTCAACGATTCGACGCATAGTTTTCTCGCTCACCAGACAACCGACGACAATTTTCGGATCGATTGCCCTCGATCCTCAAAAATCAGCTGCTGATCCCGTTGAATGATGTCGGGCATCCTGACAACGCGTTCCACCAACTGGGATTTCCTCGCCAGTGTTTCGAAAACTTCGTAGGACTTCTTCAACTCATTGTACTTTGTGATGACAGCATACTCAATTGATCTCGAGTATCCGAAGAACGGAATGATTTCTGTCACCACTCGCAATGTACGAGTAGTATAGAACGGCAGCAATTTCAAATTTAATTTTATCCGAATTTTGGCGCAGTACCCTGTATATGGTTTAGGGGGATATCATTCAAGGTGATACATGCCAATTGAAGTAAGTCTCAAAGAACTAGTTTGTTGAAAATATTCTCAAATCAACTTCACTCCAGCATTCGAGCAACAAAATTACTTCCCTAATACTTCCTCTTATTATAGCGAAAATATTTACGCCATCATTAAGAGCATGTTGAATACTCTAAATTGGCTTAACTTTTGCTTCGATTTCTCTTATAGTTTCTGAGTTATTGAGTCAAACAGCAAAGTAGTGTTAAGCTTAGGGCGCTGTGCACCCCGCCAATTTGAGATTGGACAGCTAAGAAAGTTACCGTTGTTTTTCCAACTACATCGGGATATAAACCCACACACTTTCATTTAAATTGATGAAACACACTGGCCAATGTTTCCTTGTAAGCGAAAGGTAAATCCATATGAATTTCCACAACAATTAAAAATTAACAGATAGAACAACAAAGCGAAATTATTTTAAAATAAATATCGAATTTTTATATCATAAATGTCAAATTATAATCGATGAATAAACGCAATTAATATATATTTATAGTCCATTGAAATTCGAAGCGCAATTTTACAAATTCATTCCGAATTAGCGATTGATTCTAAAACAAATGAACTGTTAACCGCAGGAATATACCAACGTATTTAAAACATTACCTGCATAGAATTTCATCGACGTATCAACGATATTTATTTCATAGTCCCTTTCGCGTTTTAATTTTAATGTTTCTATTGCGATTTCGGCTCTGCTCTCGCATGATATTAAACGTAACCAATTTTGAAACGCATCGCTTCCTGATATGCCGTAAATATGAGTTTGTTATTTCGATCATTTAAAATATTAAATTGCGTATAGTAACGATAGATAGAATATTTTTCCTCGTTTTATTTCCGCCATAATCCACCCTTAAACAAATTATTCCGTCCATTTCGTTTGATGGAAACAGACCTAGGAAATAAAATTGGGGAAAATTGAATTTAACGTCCCGTACAACGAATTCCTCTAAAGGTCCTTTCGCGGCCTTATTTTGCTTTAACCGTTTTAGAAAAGCAAATAGCGACCGAAACGACTAAACAGGAATTCCGGGCGCTCTATATTGGACACATCTTTCTCCCCCAAGAGTTTATTTACAATTCAACCGCCGCCGCCACCTGATCCGCATCAACATTACTTCGGCATTGACATGTTATTTTATGGTCGGCGAGGCTGAAGTGGCGTAGCGTGTTTGCTCTGTGTTAATATTTGAGCTATTTCGAATTTTTCCAATAAATTTAACACTCAATTGAGTAAGAAAAATAGTTCTTGCTGGTAAAATCGAGGGGAAAGTTTGAGATGCTAATGTGCGCATCTTAACTGCAACAATACTTTCAAATACAAGTACATATAATGATAATATTATGCGGTGCGCATAAGGTGCAAACAAAACCATGACAATACGATAAGAAAATTATAAAGTGTTATGGAAATATGTAGTCCACATTTTATTGATTACCCATGTATGTAATTCGAACAAACCTACTCAACTTAAGTGCTTTGAAAACATAAAAATGTGAAATGGTGCTGTGACATACGCGCCACAAAAGATAAAAAGAGACAAATTAGTCTAGAGCAGTGGTCGGCAAACTCATTAGTCAAAAGAGCAAGAAAACAGCAGCAAGACGATTACAAATTTTTTAAGGGCCAAAAAGCCAAGAACCTGTCAAGAAGCATGTTTGCTGGAGTCGGTTTAAACTATTTACTAAATTTTAAATTTATTAACAGCAAATACAAAACACACATTTAATGTGAACTATGACCTTGCATTTCCTTGGCGAGTTTTGATAAGTCTGGTTTGTATGTCGTTGTTTCTATTTTCAAGCAGGATTCTAGATTCTCATCAGTAAGACGATTTCTCAATTTAGCCTCGATGAGGTTCATGCTTGAAAATGATTGTTCCAATGAATACGTAGAGCTAAAGGATGAAAGAATAGCAAATGCTAGTTTTTAATTGATTGTAAGAGTCAAGAATACTCTTCCAGGTATTGAAAATTGTCATCTCTTAGTTTTCCAGGTATTTCAAAGCAAACCACTTTTGCTGTGAACTGAGATCACATTTGTTTTTCCAGATCAGCATTGAGGCGTGCAAATTTCGAACTCCATAATTCTTTGTTTTTTGACTCCAGCAATTTCATTATAAAAGTCAATAGTAAAGGGAGCGAAATTCAATTCTGTTACGTCAGCACTGACTTATTCTTAAACAAAGGCTAACGTCGCGTCGCTAAGCTATTTCTGAATTCCTAAAACCTCAATAGAAAAGCTTCCCTCATCTTTAAAATTGTTGTTTTGAAATAGCAAATGTTAATTATCCAGTTATTTCCTTTGCAATGTCTCAGCAGGCTTGGAAAATAAATTAATGTTTCTCTTTCAAAATCTTGACCAAAAAGGGACAATTTGGAGTTTTTCCAACATCGAAAGAAATTGTGTTTCCTTTCCCTTATAGTTTACGATTAACATTATTTAGATGAGACATAACATCTGAACATTCTTTAAATTGGCGATGATAAGGAGCTCTAGCTACAATTGTGTTAACAATTCGGATGGCCAATTCCATAATATTGCAAATTTCTTCTGGAAATGTCTGGGAACAAAGCGCTTCTTGATGAATGAAGCTACGGTTAACTAGTATCTCCTGATTTATTGTGACCTTCAAAATAGAAATAAAACCTTTTCTTACTCCTGTCATACTTTTTGCCCCATTGGTTGAAACTGAAACGTGTTGGACCTTTCAGTGGTAGTAATCCTAGAAGTTCTTCCTTGGGACTCGTAAACGAAATAAATCGAACAAAAAGTGAAACTTGCGCCGTATCATCTATTAAGATTATAAGATTCGTCAACAGCTAATGACAAAGCCAAAACCAGTTTAAGATCTTCAATTTGCTAATTAGTTATATTCGAAGACATTTTGATTGTTCTCTGTTTTACAGTTTTAGGAGACAGTGAGAACTCTGTAATTTTTAAAAGAATTTCTTCGTTCTTCTTAACCTTCCTATACTCACGCATACGGTCTGTGAGACCGACTTATATAATATAGTATACGTGTTTCATATTTTGACGTGAGCATAGGAAGGTTAAAATCCCGGAATAGCTCTTCTGATGCATTGATAAAACAACTTTTAGTGTATTCACCGTCTGTGTATGGCTTGCATCGCTTTGCAATCTCTTGGCTGACAATAAAGCTTGCAATATTAACATTGTTGCATGATTGCACCAAGAATTAAATGCAGGACTTGATATTTTTTGACTCTTCTGAAGTACCTCGACTACTTTCTTCCTTGCATCACTGGCAGGATATTTACTGCCAAATGACGAATTTCCAGTTGTAAACTGTCTCTCCAAATTTGACTTTTTGCTGTGGGATAATTTTTCTGGACAAATAATACAGGTTGGAAGGCCATTCAACTTTAAATTCCCGGTTTTCGTCTTCCGTTTTTGTTTGCTTCTTCTTTGTAGCCATGTCAATTGAAAACATTTCATTTTATAACAGAACATTTAGAAATTACACCACAAATTATAACAACCTATTGAATTGATGCCCAGCACCTGCTCCAACTGGCCGAGCCGCACTCAGGTCGCTAAAGAGCCGCGATTTGCCGATCACTGGTCTAGAGTGACATGTATGACAAAATCGTAAATTTGGGAAATTTCATAAGTATTATACACGAGCAATCGAAAAGATTGATAAACAGAGTTACATAATTAACGGATTAGAATCTAAACGTGTACAATAACAATTTATTGCTAAAGAAATAAAGCAAGAGATCTCTAACAAAAGATGTTGCTAAAGATAGACACATGTTTGCAAAGATCAGAAGTACCTCTCAAGTCAATGGTCTTTTGCCAAATGACATGCAAAAAAAAAAGTACAGTTTGACGAGAGAGGAGAAAAACATGCGATTTTTTCTCAAATACATACAACTCAAAATATCACCAAAACAAAGACTATACGTGGAAATGAAGCGAATACTTCGATTATTATTGCTGCTGAAACTAGAACTGAGGATACCGAAGAAAAAGTCGGAAAGTATTTGTTTGAAAAGAAAATAATCATTTTAAAATCGCATAGATTCATCATTCAAGGCGTTACAAATAAATACTTTTATTGAAAATCAAGTTAAAATTGTATTTGTTTTGTGCTACATCTACGACGCCTAAGAAACTACTCAATATCAATTTCGGACGTATTTTCCGTACACAAGGGTAAACAATTTTGAAATAAAATTGTCCTTTAGCTGACTTGCAAGTTATATGTCTAGTTGTTTCATATTTTCTTGGTACTCTTAAATATCTAAAAATGTACTATTCCGATATTATTCCCTTGAACATATCTCCAATATCTTTTCACTCCCGCTCTTCCCCGTAAAGAGCCACCGCCTCTTCCTTCAAAGAGATAGAAGGTTTCGTCCGGAAATTTTAGATGGGAACGATGCGAATCCAACCGCCTCGCAAATCGAGGTCCCCGCATTTTCGATGCTCGAGTAGATAGAGACGTGCATCGCGATGCACGAATTCAGATCCCGCAAAGTGCGATGCATCCCGCAAGAAAAGAATATAGAGATAGTTTTTGGTATTTTATGTAGTTCTTTACCGTTTTACGTTGCGGCATTCTTCTCTGTTCTCTTATGCATAGAGAGCCGTCGCGCATTCGATGCATTATCATTGAGAAAGACGTCTCGTCTGGTCCATTTTCTATGCGCTTATATGTTTCGCGGTTGGCATAATCCGATCATGTTTTGCTGCGCCCTTTGGTTTCGCTTCATAGTGCTTGTTTGTTATGCTTTTTACGGCGGTGGTGCACTGTAATAATAAATTCGATATCCGCGGCGTGATTTCGAGGTATGAAGTATACTATATGATTTGTATCACGAGAATTCACTGATTTGAAAATCAGTATGAACACCCAGAAGAAGTACGATAGAATTCTAACCATAGCTTAATACAGGATGCGTTGGAAGTCAGCTATCTATTATTTTTAGAAAATTTTCCAGCTGATATTTATACAAAGGAAAAATCTGGATGGCTCTCCATATAACGACCCAATTAAAATAAGTACTTTTAGGAGACAGCTACCAAATAAGTGTGCAAACAATTACTAAGTAAGTACAATTTCCAGTTTCGATCTGCGATTGACAGGGCTTAATCCCCGGCAGATTATTGGCGAATATGCAAATTGTTCTTACTTAGTAATCGTTTGCACAGTTACTTGGCAACTGTCCCCTAAACGTGCCTAATTGAATTAAATTTAATTTCTTTAGATGTTGGCTCTCGCAAAACAGAAAGAGCTTTCAAAAATCGCATGAACGAACACGACAGAAGCTATTGATACAAGAAAATAGATTCGACTTTCGCCAACCATTGATTAGAAAATAATCAAAATAATCATAAAGTCAACAATTTCACATGTTCAAGACAAAGGCAGAAAACTTGAGTTATTAGAGAATCTGGAAACTAATAGATACAAAAATTAGGAAAAGCGTTAAACGTTCAACTGGACTTTAATAAGTCCCCCGTCCTAAATTTAAATCTGTAAACCCCCACACCTTTTAGACTACACATTTTTCTACAAATGTAAAAACTTTAGATTCCAAGTCATCATTCATCCACCTGATGAAGCTATATTATAGTGAAACAATATTGTTGTGGCTTTTTGCAACAAATATTTGAAATTTTTAACATTTTACGTGTCCTCATCTCTTACTATTTTCAGCTAATATTCAGTATAGTTTCTTATATTTCCAATAAATACGCGTTGACCATTTATATCTTTTGTTCGTGTGTACACTCATGGAAACTCTAAATGTCCGCCTTTTGAGCGCATACGCCGCAATTCTCACAATCGAAACGCCCGCCCCAAAACCGTATACCTGCGAGTTACTATTGGTTGGTATGTACAAAGCAGTTGTTTAAAGTAGAAAATGTTAGTATTTAATTTATGTTATAAAAAGAGTTGGTGACATCTTAACAGGAAAACGACAAATAAAATAATATAGTTCTAACTTAATAGGTCATTTATTCTTCTTATTATTGCCTCTGATTTGTTATTTTTCTAAGTTTATTAATAAGGAAATATAATTAGAATTACGGTTTCAGTAATTGAAATTAATTTTTAATAACTACTACATAAAATAATTTAATTAGAATCTGGAATATAAATAATCATATCTGCAAAAAATTTTGGTACATTATTAAAAAATATGCCATAGATTACGAAGCTTTCGTATCTACAAAGCTTTAAGTTTAATAAATACTAATTTTTATGGGAAAAATGATATCATGAATGTAGTGATAAATGATGTAAAACTGAGATTCTAAACAGTAGTAAAGTTAAGAGTATCGTTAATAGATTTACCAACAAAACGGTGTATGTAGATATAAAATATAACATTCTTTTACATTAACACAAAAGATAAATTTAAAAAGAAGGAGAGGTCAATCGCACAGTAATTTATATAATGTTATTTAAACGTTACAGAATTCGAGTGTTATTTAGTTCTTATTATTATTATATTGGCTTTCATCACTTTGTTGTTTATTTTGGTTATATCACTTCATTTTTGTTTGCTTTCAGAATTAATGTCTTTTATTTCATTAAAATATTTTTTTATTTAGCGTCAAATCTTTGTATATTTTCTTTTTGCTGATTTATTAGTTGTTACACCACTTTATTAGTTTTTATTTTCTTCATGAATATCTTTTATTTCCATACTTCTTTTTGTAAGATTTTTTTACTTTGTTTTTCGCCGATTTATTACATATGTATTAAGTTTGGAAAAATCATCTCAATTAGGTGAGAGTAATACAACGGCAATATAAAGCCTTTACCAAGCGTATAACATCACATATTGTATTTGAGCAGCATCCACAACGTCTTCAACATTTCAACACAATTGTTCGGCTCGGGTTTACCAATAACATCAAAAAATTGATCTTTTAATATCACTTTATCAAAACGTATGTTGGTAAATTTATTAAATTTACTACTGTTTAGGATCTGAATTTTACATCATTTATCACTCATTTAATGATGTTAATTTTGTAGTAAAAATTAGTATTCATTTAACTGTTTCTAGATACGAAAATAGCGTAGTAAATAGCATACCTTTAATATTATACAGCAAACTTATGTGCACATATGTATTATTTATATTCCACATTATACTATCGTAAAAAATTATCTCAATTACTAAAACGTAAGTTTAATTACTAAAGCCTTATATTTATTTATTTATAGAATATAAATTCTAGAAAAAACAGCAAATAAGAGGCAATAATACGAAGAATAAGTGACCATTAATGCACTACTACATATTTGGTTTATCTATTGGTTTTCTTCTAACAATTCGCATACTCTTTTTAAAACACAAATGAAACAATAACATTTTCTACTTTAGAGAACTGTTTCGTACGGACTAACTAATACTGACTTCGTCGGTAGACAGTTTTGGGACGGACGTTTGGACTGTGACAATCGGGGCGTATGCGCGACATTTAGAGTTTCCATGAATGTACATTTTCTACATATGTACAAACATTTACGAAAATTAAATCCTAATTACAGCATTGATCATCACAGAAACTGTCATCTCCACGTTTCCACTTTCTTGCTTCTTACTAAATAGTTGGAGGAGAAACATTTAATCCCCTCGCTATATATATATATATATAGCAATCTCCAAGAGTGCTTATGCAAACAAGATTTGCGAAACGTTTACCGACGTCTGTGTTTAATTATAATATCCCCTCAAAACACATTCGCGATCTTCCTCCACTTCTAATTTCTCATGAAAAGACTTCCTCTATAAACCCCGTCTCCAAACTTTCACCACTAAAAACAAATATTCAGTGGGGGGACTCAGTTTCTCTAATAATTGCTGAGAAGCGACTGCGGATCCGGTCGGAGCAAAAGTAAACCCGAAATCGTCTTCCGGTTGAAATCGCTTCGCGTTCGCTTTGTGCGAAGCGTACGAATATCTTTCCCTCCTGTCGCGAGACCTTTCAATATTCTACGAGACGGATTTTTTGCTTCTGGCGAGTGAAACTTGCAAAGCTACCCGCCGTCGTCCCGGAAGCGCGTGAAATAATAACGAACGCCTAAAAACTGCGTATCGAGGCATAATCACGACGCGAGCCCCGCATCGCCGACCTTCTCATCATTTATTATGCCCTCCGTTGATAAAAAAATGGTGTAAACGGTTCCGACACGTTAAATGCGGGGAATATACGGACGATGGATTGGCTAGCTTTGCATTAAAGGAATCTATGGAATAAATATGTAGAAGGAAAGAAATAGGGGAAAAAAGCGAAAAATTGCCCCAAAAAACATGGGCCAACTTCAGGAGGTTATAAAAGACGAAAGTGCAAGCTTATATAGGCAAACCCTATGTAGGTTCTGTAGTCTGTTGGCTTACTTTCATTTGGCGTTGAAACCATTTGGGCTGCGAGTGATAACCTCAAAATTGTTGCCCAGTGTTATCGTTCTTTTGAGATTAAAGGATATTCACAAGAGACCCATAGTAGTCACGAAGAAAGAAGTACATACGTACATATGTAAACTCAGTCGCGCAAGGGTAAGGAAAAAATATCTGAAAAAAATCTTGAAAAGACATTGTAACTAATAATAAAGCATGACGGATGGTCTATTGGTGAGGAACCCTAAAGGAGTGCATGAATCAATGAAAGAAGGCATTGTGAGAAAATATAGAGATGACATAATTCTTGGTTGCTATCAACATTATACATATTTACGTGTCAACAGTAGTGTCAATATCTATATCCGAGTAATGTCAACAGCACAACCATCGACAGCCAGAAGCAGTATATCTACTGCAAAATCTCTCCTACCGCAAGTTAGTGTTGTCGAAACTACCAAAGAGAGTTCAGACGCTTCCTCATCGGGTTCTACAGATAGTGAGGTATTTATCCCCAATTGCAACGGCTTCTGTAGTCGCTTAAGTATGACGTATACCCACCATTGATTTCTTAACCGAATGAATGCCGAAATTTTCGACTTTCTAGTTCTTAAGTCTTGCTATTAACACCATCCGTACGTGCGATTTAATTAAGTGTGAATGTATGAAAATGACTTTGTGGGAGTTGTGTAGATCATTTCATTTCGTTTACGTTGCTTCAGTCGTAAAATGAAATAATTTTGTGGGAGGATCTAAACTAAGAGGAAAATATTTATAGGAATCGTATCCGCCCTTGTATACTTCCGATGAAATCCTCGAATTCTTAACCTTCTTAAACTACAACACGAAATGGTTGTGCGTTTCAACCTTCGCCAATGCGTCGTTGTTCTCGATCGTGCTCTTCAACGTAAGTATATATTTTTTTAATTTCTAATTTTAATTTTCTCGATGCTTTACCCAAAAATAGGTATATCTTTATTATAGGATCATTCCATGTCCAGTTACCAAAGGTGTCCCGTTTCGTCCCGTTTAATTTTCGTTAAACATTGGCGCGATATTGTCTGTGGTTTAAAATGAGACGCTGCAAAATTTTAGCTTTATATGTCATAAAGCTGTTACATTAGGGGCCTCTTTTGAAAGGTCCTTAGCCAATGCGGATGAATTAACCGAAGTGTTCCTTAAGTTTGATGCTTTATTTTTCTGCATTGAAAACAGTTTGCATGTTGAGTTTTGGTATTCTGGGTCATTTTTTGTAGAGTATTCAAGAATGATACTGCCAAAGACCAGAACCTAATATACTTTTTGGAATTTGATTTCAAACTTGTCAGTAAATTTAGTCGCAACTAATTAAAGCCCTGCTTTGAGAACCGGTTATTAAATAACAAATGCTTTACATGACTCAAAATTGTGGCAGTGTGATCCCAACCTTGCTCACAATGCAGTATAAAATTAGCAAAGCCATATACTTTCTAGTTTTCTGAATACTGCTCAATGAAATTGTTACCGAGAAATCAGAATATTGAATGTAGGTAATTTTTAGAGGCCAATTTCTTCTAATACTTTATTGCCAATCTCGTTTTCAATAGCACCATTAGAAAGAGCGGGTCTTGTTCTACAAGGCACTTGTCTTTTATTCTGGGCTGGTATACTTTGGTCCCTGAAAACTAAGCGATGAAATGATCATTTTGGTGATTTGAAGTACGTATTTGTCTATTGTCCTGACATTTGTCCAGAAGCCAGGAAAGCTTGTAAGCCAACATGTCTGAAGCTATTAAAAGGGGAATTTGACAACATTGCAATTAAACAAACATTACTGTGATAACTTTGTTGAGTGGCAGATGAAAATTTAATTAATACCCTTTTATATAATGAATCATCGCGTGTTGTTTATATATATTTAAATGTCTGTATAAATATTTACAGTGGCTTTATTTTATAGATCCTTAAAAGTATAAATGTATCTAGTGATATAAGATTTGTTAATAAAGTTAATTCTGGAAGTTCAAGAATCTAATTTATGTCTATGTACCATTGGGAATTTTGATAATTCCGCCTGCCATTTGACAAGTTTCAATGCCAAGAAAGGCCTTAAGCTTGTATCAGAATTCACACTAGAAGTCCAACATTTAATCAAGTCGACGAAGTGGGATCAGCTTTGATGACAAATCCCAAATTTGTCTTCATCATGAAGCACTACTTCTGACCAAATTGGAATTTTTGCAACAAACTCGTTCCAATCCTTCCCACAAAAAGAATCATGCTCTGCGAAAAGATTTGCGATAAATTACATCGACTGCTGTTGATCAAATGAAAACTTTATATCAGTTTTCATTTGATCAGCAGCAATTGATGTAATTGGTAAAACTATGTGCAAGGTGTAGGAAGGAGTTAAAACAGGAAATCGGCAGCAACAGGAACATCAACTTCATCTCCTTCTGACGACCCTGACGACATCACTCTAGTTTTCGAAAATATAAACACGAGCCTACCAGCTGTTGGCATATCACCTGTCAAATTCCAACGAGTTAGTGCAAGAGATAAGCAAAGTTATGGAAAACGGAAGACAAATGAGGCTCAGCAAGTAATTTCTGAAAAAAATACTGCTGTAGGTAGTTGATGGAAGCCGATGCTAGCCAAAAAGCACGAGTTGTTTGGATTATAACCAGGTTATAGAAGACTTCAAGCAAAAAGTACAAGTGTCCAAACGTCCATAACAAGTAACTAAATGCAAAAAATGCAAGTACGACGCGATTCGACTATAAACCCGCCTTTATTCCTAGCTTTTAGTGCACGTGCGTTGCGAGATATATCATGCATCTTTAATGGTCTTTTGACTCCCTGAAAGTGGTGGGCCCAGAATAAACAAACAAGTTTCTTGTAGAAAAAGAACTTCTCTGTCTAATTGTGTTATTGAGAATGAGATTGGGAGGAATTGGCCTCTAAAAATGAACCTAAATGTAACATTCGGAGGCAACTTCATCGAACAGTATTCCCAAACTACAAAGCCTATGTGTTGTTAGAATTGTTAGAGTTCACACTAAAATACCAAGCATTTTCCATTTAATAAATCGTTCTAAAAGTAGGGTTTGAATTGGTCACTGACTTTGGGACGAAATTCCATAAAACATATTGAACTTCAGTCTGTGGTAATATTATTTTTGAATGCTGTGCAAAAAGTTGACCCAGAATGCCATGCCTCAAGATACAGGCTGAGTCTCAAACAGAATAAAGCACCAAACTCGGTAAGAACTTCAACTAATTCATTATGCCTTGTGTAACCATCTTTCATATGGGGTCACCTAGTGTCATAACGATATGTTGTATTAAGGTAAAATTTTGCAGGACCTCGTTCAAGATCCCCAGAAACATTGTGTAAAAATTTTAAAAAAATTGAAAGTGGTCAAATGGGAGCCATTCTTAAAATTTGGTAGATTAACAAGGAACGATCCGATAATACTAATACCAGGTACATGTTATGTCCTGATTATCTTAGTTTCGTCTGAAGATCTGTTGATCTCGAGTTGATTTTAATTCTAAGAAATGTATATTACTAATTCTCTGAGTTATAGTTGAACAAAAATCCATTCTTTTCTAGTACGTTTTCAAAGTCTATACCGGACATCACGAAATCTACGTACCAGTGATCTTGATATGCGGAACTATAATTGTTCTCGATGCTACTGCATCTCTGATGTTCATCTACAACAAGAACACCGCCAAGCGAAGATATGTCACGGCTAGAAACAAAAGTAAACTTCACCCATAGAGTAAGAAGTGGCGATCCATATCTGATTCCGTCCGTTCCTATTTTTAGTATTTGTCGTTCTTGAGATCATATCCCTGGCAGCACTCCCCTTACGATGATATCCTTCACCAAGTACAATTACAAATACATATTTATTGCGAATTGTATCTGCTTGGGGTTCCGCAATTATAGACTGTTTGTGTTTTTCCGTAAGTATCGATCTGTTTCGATTTTGTTTTAAGGGTTGAAGTAGTAGGAATAGGAATTAAATAAAATAAAATTCTGAAATAATATCGCAATTATTCGTTAGTATAAGCAGTTTTATAGCCGAACAGGATGTATCAGACCCATGAAAACATGGAAGCTCCCGGTATTAAAGTGATTTACAAGTAGCCAACTTAGCCAAACAAAATGGAAATCTTCCCAGTGCAGGACGGAAAAACTATTGGATTAAGACGGCTTGTTGACTGGACGAAGGAGTTCTTGATTTTAGCTAGGGACTATCTGAGTACTCTTGTTAAGGGTAAAGAGTGGAACATATTCTACTGAACTACGTCACACCCTTTGGAGTATCACCAGCTTGACCTTCACGATTTGAATGTATAATGAAAATAACTTGAAAAGACCACTCCAATAAGGGACGAAACCAAAAATAGTCGCCGCTGGAGTAGACCAAGGATAATTCTTCTCTCACCCTTAACATTACCTAAACTGCACTTCGTCTTTCTAGAGTTTTTACCTACGTCATCAATTTTTGTCCATAGATATTTGTTTCTGAGACAAGCACAAATCAGTGCTTCCTTTTTCACCGGCAGCACTTGAGAAGTCAAATTAATAGATTGTCTTTACTCTTATGACAAAACAATGACGTAAAAACTTATAATAAACAAAGCGTATATCCGCTTGCTTGTTCACTTGATTGCAACATTTGTTTCGGCAGCAACGAACATGACATCATAAATGGTATCTTATCTCGAACGTTATTCTTCCAGATGTTTTATCCAAAATGGCCGGACACAACACGCTATTTTATTTGGCATTCAAGTACGGTCTAATTACATTCATCGTAGCTCACATATTCGCCTGCATCTTTATGTCGATAGGATGCTTTGAGGAGATAGGCGTACGTGAAATTAGATTACGCTAATTGTAACCTCGACGGGCACTTTTGACGGTTCTGTTTGTAGTGCGATAAGTCGTGGACCAAAAGGATGAAACTAATGATCGAATACAAGACGGAAAAGCAAAAGTCTTAAACTACGTTTGGTGCTTGTTATACTCGATTAACACCATAACATCTGTAGGGTAAATATATGTTCGCTTAGACCAGTGTTTCTCAACGGGGCCAGGGAGCGAAAAACAATTTTTCGAGCGACATAGTAAAAGATTATGTTAAGAGTAATTAGTAATATTTTATTCGTTATATCAAATCGTTAAACAAATATCATTACTAGTCACTAGTCTATTAAATGCAATACGAATTTGGCGAATTTTTCGAAATGAAGGGGGCCATGATTCGTTAGAGGTTGAGAAACACCGGTTTAAACTAATCTGAACCCAAATAAGAATTAAGAAAATATATACACTTTGTATGTAAATTTGTTTTGTTTTCAGTAAAGTCGCGCACAAATTTGTATCATAAAAAATATCGCCCTGTATTACATATATGAGGAAAACCGTGGTTGGTTAACACAATTTACGAATCTTATGATTTTCTTCTGTTATTGTAGTATACCAAACAAAATTTACTTTTTTTATCATAGTTTGTTGGCTGTTACTTACTTATAGTCAGGCATTAAGAAGCGATTATAGAAACCAAATAAAAATGTTGTTTAATGCGTCACATAACTCCATTAATGGAGTTGGTTAGCATTTGTATTGGGACAGGTAGACACAATTTTTCATGAGCCTGTAGTTTACAAGAAATGCACAGTCCTTTTTGCCAGTTTCGCTGCATTTCTAGCATATAGAACGTAACATCTGATTATTTCGGCTCTTTGTTACTCTGTATCATATAAATATTACGTGCAGATTTTTTGTTTAGGATTCTCTTAATGTTTCGTTTTCGATTTTTTCCATCTGGTTTATTTGGTTTTCCTTCTAGGGCGTATCTATAAGTAGGTATTACAGTATTTCTTTTGACATAACGTGCTAAGAAACCTTTACATGGTTGTATCAATAAACACCAAAGTCGATTCCAGTTTTAAGTATGTTATAACTGTTTCGCACGTCCGATATAATTTCACATTAAGAATAATAATAATAATAATAATAATAATAATAATAATAATAATTTGTTACTCAACAGCTTACAAAAAAAGTTCAATAAATGAACAATATACATGGTGTTGATATACGAAAATCTCTAGTTTCAAGGGATATTACTGAAAAAATCCTGCATATACATGTAAGGTATTCTAGTAATATTGAGGTTGGCAAGAAAGTAATTTCGCTTGCCACACATCGAGAGAGTCACTGAACACAATGAATCAATATTTGCGGTATGCATTTCCAACGTAACGAAATCGACCCCTTTTTGAAAGGAATCATCACTGGTGATGAGAAATGAATCATCTACAGCAACATCACTCGAAGACAATCATGGTGTAAGCGTGATGAACCAGCGCAAACCACATCTAAAGGGAAATTGCATCAAAAAAAGAGCATGCTGTCAATTTGGTGGGATTACAAAGGTGTTGTGTATTTTAAGCTGCTTCCAAGAAACCAGACGATTAACACGGATATTTACTGTCAACAACTAATGAAACTGGACGAAGGAACCAAAGAAACACGGCCGTAATTGGCAAACCGCAATGGAATTGTGTTCCATCATGATAATGCAAGGTCTCACACTTCTTTAGTAACTTGTGGGAAACTATTGGAGCTTGGTTGGGAATTGGTGTCGCATCCCTATACATCTCTGATTTGGCACCAACTGATTACCATTTATTTCGGAGTTATCAAAACTCTTTGAATGGTAAAACTTTTACAAATGATGTTGACCTTAAATCGCACTGGGTTCAGTTTTTTAAGGATCAGAACCGAAATTTCTATGAACACGGAATCACGAACCTGTAAGAAAAATGGCAAAAGGTCATTCAAAAGATGGAAAATGCACGATTGGTTAAGGTTTATTCTTTGTATAAAAAGCAAGTTCTATTTCAGCCTACAAAACCGAAATTACTTTCTTAGCAACCCATTACATAATACTAATCAATAATATTTGACTTAGCAACGAGAAATTTTCAGAAACGTTGCTAACTTACGCAGCTAACTTCATAAACTGTCTTTATTCCAATAGAATGGATGTCTGATACCAGGAAAGCTATTTTTGTTTTACTATTTCTGATATCTCCATCAACATGGTAACAAATTTGCCAACAAACCACGTGTGCTAACTAACCCCGATATTCTCTACATAACTGCGAAATCATGAAATAAGTCAATCGACCCCCTAAAATCCTGTAAGTAGAGGCATTTTAATTGTATTTATCATTGGACTTTCTTTCTATGAATAGTTTACTGGGAGCTACCAACTCTAGCTCCATCGAGCAGTTCGTAACTTCCGTGCTGATGTTCTTCGGGATCTATCTCGTCCACGGACTTTTCCTAGGGGCGTTCACTTCCGTACAAACCGAAACCTACAGGAGACATGCCGTTTTTTCTTACAAATTAGAGTTGATTAACTCTTATTTGGTAAGTGCACCTTACCTTATCTTTTTACCAATATTAACGCGGAAATCATAAACGATAATTAATCTTAATAAGCATTTATCTACATACATTACAATGTAAGTATGTACACAATTATATAAAATTAGGAATCTAGATATTTGATAAACGGAAATGTCACAACGTTACTGTTGTTTACATGAAATTTACATCCACGTCTTCGATAAAGTAAAAAGTTGAATGAAAATATTGAAAGGAAACACAAAGATGCGTACCAGGCATCGGTGCGATACGTAATTTCCATAATTTTAACTGCTTGGCTTTATGTAAGTTTATCTCACATTATTGCATAAATAGATTAGATAGACATAAATCAAGGTGCAGAATTATACTTATTTACTCAAGCAGGAACTTTTGTACCTTTCGGTGTTGAGTTGAGTTTTCCACTTTTTATCTGTCCTTTTCTTTCAGCGTTCTTACATCTTCCCACTGTGTTTATCTTTTTCCGCCGCTGTCCTCACCTCTTCTATTCACATCGACTTAGGTTCTTCTCTTTTCTTTTTTCCAATTTCTGTTTCACCAGTTTATTCTCATCATTTCTTCTCATTAGATGTGCGAGTCATGTGAGCTTTCCTGATCTATTTCCAGTTTCTCTCAGAATACTTTATTTCTTATTTTTAGCTTTCTTCGTTTCTCCTTCTACTCTCCTCAGAAATCTCATTTCATTATTCGTTAATCGGCTTTTCTGGCTTTGTGTTAGAATTCAAGATTCGGATGCATATGTTAGTGTCGATTTTGCTCCTTGTTTTATTACCTGTACCTTAACTCTCTTGGGTACCTCTTTTTTATTCAGAAAATTACTCTTTATACTATTGATATAATCCACCGGTATTTCCTATCCTTTCATTTATTTCGTCGTCCATTTTTCCATCCTCGCTTATTATTACTCCCCAATATTTAAACTTATCTACTTGTTGAATCTGTTCTGATTCTATTTTTATGTTTTGTTTTCTCTGATTTTTTGGATTATTATTCCTTTGAAATCTTCTTTGTTTATTTTCATATTTAAATGTTTTCGCTCTATGAAAGTTATTTATATTTTCCTGTAGTTGTTTCTCCGTTTTTTTCAATTATTACTAACAACCTGTAAGTATCTCATCGCCGTAACACAATTTAGTGCATTTCTGTATACTTGATCTTCCAATAGCCCTAAATTGTACTTTTCCACTGCTTTGTCCAAAATCAGATTGAAAAGTAAGTGACTCAGTACCCATCTTTGCTTCAAACCTATTTTGCTAACAAGCGTATGTGGTTTTCCATTTCTTTCTGTTACATTTCTTAAGTTTTTTTTCATATAGGTTTTGGATGCATTGTGTTAGGTCTTTTTAATTTTTCTTTACTGCAACATTCTCCTTCTTGTTACTCTATCAAAAGTCCATGTCTATAAAACATACATGTATTTTCCTCTCCACCTGATATTTTATAGTATGAATATCTGGTCATTTGTTCCACTTTCTTTTCTAAACCCACTTTGACTTTTTTCTAGTGTTTCTTATAATTTGTCCCCTGAATATTTTTCCGGTATTCTGGCGTATATTTGTCCTATCGTACTTCCCAAAGTTATTTCTCTGCATTTTGAGCAGATTTTGCCTTCTCCATTTTTATAGATTGGCGTGATAATTTCTACTTGCCACTCTGATGGTACGTTTCTTTCTGTTCTGTGATAGAATTATATAAATATAAAATAATTGTTCAAAACACTCACGTAGAACAAAGGTTCTTCAAATTTCGTTCGATTTGGTTTATGCACGCAAAATATCATTTAACACTTTCGCCGCGCAAACTGCCGATTGCAAATGGTAAAACGTCCCAATACTGTTATCTGCGTATGCAAACGTGCCCATCAATGTGTTAATAACAACGTCGTAACAACGTCGTACATATGAATGTATGTACGTTGTGTACAAAGCAATCGCTTCGTGTTGCTAGATAGATTCATTCTCTCGTTTTCACTCAATATAAACCCTCCATGAAAATGTATGAATGTATGTTCGTGCCCTACATACATCGTAACACAATATAAACCTATATGCGTACATTCGCGGAATTTCCATACATTTGTGCACATTACGAAACACAAGAGTATAATATTACTATTTACATATACCCAAACCGCTCGAATAAAGCAAGGTAGATTTTATAAACAGTTGTCACATGAATATGGATATTATCACGAAGCTAAATCCTTCTGAAACCTGTTGTAATTTCCTCTTATGAAGCCTTTGCCAAATCGTACAGCAAGATAGTTGTCTAGCTTGGTAACGTAATGATTGTATTGGCAGGCTCGAATAATTCTCCTTTTAGTGTCAACTGCTTTAATATCAAGAAATATTTTGAGATTATTAAATTATAACTTTTGTTAATAAAATAAAATCTGGACGACTCTCGATATAACGATCTAATTAAATTAGGACACGTTAATTTGCACCTACCACGTAATCGTGCAAAAGCTTACTACCTAAGCGCAATTTACATTATCTGCCAATAATCGGTGAGGCTGAATTAGGCTTCGTGAATCGTGGACCGCAACCGCAGACTAATTAGCTGGCGAAATATGCAGAATCATCCAGATTTTATTTTATAGAGATTTTGGTCCTCCGAAATAGCTTACTATTTTTCTCATTTTTTATCATAAATCGCACTAGTGCTACCTACTAATCGTGCATACATTAAATAATCTATCCGCATACCTGCGAAAATTTTAGCGTACCGAGACCGTATCTAGGCGAATAAGAAGAAAAATCAAGGAATTTTACATCGTGTTCTGGAAGAAAAATCCGCTTTACGGAGATCCATCCTGCTAGAGAATTTACCTCCGGGAATTAAGGATAGAGTACTCCTCGATAAATATTGGGAAGCATTGAATTCGGTAAGAAAATATGTAGTCATTTGATATTTTATTCTTTACGAAAACATCTATCCAACATTAAAAAGACACCTCAAAGAAACGATCTCATCAGTGCCTCGACACTTTGAAGTATCAGTGCGTTAAATATGAGAAGACGAAGAATCTGATTTAGTAACTTTAAGAACTATAATGTTAATAAAAAAGGAAATACTACAATACGATAATCAAATGCTCTGGAAGATGTTGGCCATTTTACCAACAAACTACACACGTATACCAAACAAGCAATTAAATTTATGTATTTATATACAGTGTGGAATTAAAGTATGGAATATTAAAAGAAAAAGCGAACTCGTCGGTTTTAGTTTTAAAAAATACACTAATGTGTAATAATCGCATATAGTAATCTATATGCGACTATTGCGACTTTCATTTATTCTTTTAGTTAAGACGTTATCACAGCAACGTTTAAATAACAATATAGATCTTTTTCTAGTGGAATCCGATAGTGATTTTTCTTCCCTTTATGATCCTGCAAATATATCATAAGGTTGCATAACAAAAATTCTGAAAGAAATCGCTTTCATGTACATGGTGTAACTGTGAAAATGGTAAAAAATGTTGTCCAAAGGTAGATAATTAAAATATACTCAATATTTGCTTAATAAATGTAGAGGCCCCAAACGTACCGTAAGCAAGATATTTATAATTACAGTTTTGAGTCCGATCCTGTTATACAATTGTTGCGAATTTCCAATACGTCGACGGTTATGTGCATGCATAGAAACAAATGGCGGGCACGTTGAACAGCTCATAACAATTTTCTCTTTCACACGGCTTGCACAGTATATATATATATATGTTATCTACGGTTTGTTAATCATTTTACTTTAAACATTTTTACACAGCAATCAGGCATTTCTTGTGAAACTTTCTTTGTTTTATTGACTTTACATTGTTTATCAATAAATAAATCTTTTTGAAAGAAAACATTGGTATCATTACCAATAAGAAATCGTCGAACTTTTCAAATTTAGGTCAAGTTCACGCAACGACAGCGAAATAAAACATCTATCTATTCTTCTGTAATAGTGACAGAGAAGCATTATTCACCTGTCGATAATATGCTATTTACTGGGGGCGCCATTCCAATGAAAGAATCTGCTTATATTGCAGAATACCCGAATACTGACTGAATGCCTGATTATTTATTTCGACTTTTAAAAATCCCTTACCTCTCAAATAAACGTCTACAAGGAACACAGTACCGTAATGTAAAAATGTAGCGGGTCAAAATGTTATTAAAATTAAACAAAAACGTTTCGCGTGATTTGCCATTGTTTTGCTGATTACGGTAACTATACCACACCAGCGTTGCCATATTAATAAATTTACCATTTTCACAGTTACACGCTGTATATATGTACCACTATATCTCGATATTACTTAAAAATTCCAACTCGAAATTGTCATTTATTTGACTGAGGACGCTTGAGTTATTTTAACTGTAACAAACATTTCATTTATGTCCACGTATAGTACATAACCCATTCGTTTTTATTTCTACACTTCGGATACCTATGTAGATATACACAACGATCCGCTTCGAACATAAAACGCGCGAATTTACGAACAATTATCCTCTCGTTTCAACCGGTAAGTTCGCGAATTCAAATTGTGTTTGCTTTTCAAATTTCGATTGCGAACGAACGAAATTCTTGATTAGCGTCCATAAAACGCGTATCAACGTCGAAGGAAATTTAGGCGAACAAAGGCAGCCGGGGTTGAAATGAATGTTTTATATAAAAAGATTCAAATATTAGAGGGAGAAGCGCCCATCGACCCGCTATATGTGCGTTTATGTACGTATGTATATTCGCCCGGCCGAAAATAGATGAGTGCGCATATAATTTATGTTTTGAAGATACATCTATAAAATGGTCTTTGTTTGTTTAACGTGTACGAATCGCTGCACATGCAAACATTCGCAAATACGCGAAGTTCGGTGTGCATTTTGCTTCGTCGGGAACGTAAATCATCGAGTTTTAATGCGAAGTAAGCTGGGAATTTTGGCTAGTTCATTTTCGCAAATATATGTAAATATGTGTGGGGATAAAGTGCTGATTTTAGCTAAAAGTATGATGTATCGTATATTTTTGAAATTATTATACCGTGTGTCCCGAATCGAATAGGATTGCATGGGTAACTTTCTTATTATTGAAGATCGACTTTCAGCACTTCATAAATTTGAGAAAAACAAAACAGCAACAAATACAATAAAATATTGAAACGAATATTAAAGCAAATAAGAAAAATGGACGATCAATACAACCAAATCAAAATAAAGAGAAATGATTCATCACATGACACGTTTTGTACGTTATGTTATTTCATGACGCATGTTATGGCTTGTAATGAATGCAATAAAAACACGCGTACCTCGATTTCTACATTCCTCTTAGGGTTAGGTCTGGAGAAGACAAATTACTATATAAACTTGATATAATGTATTGACAAACAGCAACAGAACCTTTCGAAAGCGCATAAAAAAGTGTACTATTACAACTGTCAATATATTACAAATATACGCTTAGAAGGGGCATCCTTCCTTGACTCAAGTATGAGCTAAACATCCGGACCACGCAAATAGGCAGATAGTATCTGGACACACTAACACTTCGATATACATCACTTCATCAGGGATGCACTTAAGGAGGATGTACTGAAGATAGCACACGTACCAACGGAGGAAATGCCCGCTGACATTCTAACCAAAGCTTTGACGAAGCCCAAACACTGGAACTGTCTAACGATGCTCGGTATGATGGACCACATGGAACGACCACGCTTCGAGGGGAAGACCTAACCCTAACAATTCCACACTTATTTTCACCACTTTGAAGAATTCTCGTAAGCATAAACTCGGCGATTACTAATCTAGTGATTCCCAGTGATTCCGTTTGTGTCAAATCGTCAGCAACGCGGGAATAGAGTGGGGGAAAAAGAAAAATGACGACGTTCTTCTTACGCTCCGACCAAAGGCAACATCGGAGGCTTTATATGCTGATTTAAAATCTATTTGAGAAAGTTCTAAATGTCAGACAAGTCAGAAGTTATTAGAGAAAAAAACAGAAAACTTTCATTTTCTTCTACATCAAATATCTTCGTAAGTATAAAAGATACGAAGAAAAGCTTTCATATGAAGGTCACTGTTTTCGATAAGATCAATTTAAAATTCATGTCGAACAAAAATTCAAGGTGGCTGCTTCTGAAGTACTCGTATCAACTTCCTTAACTTAAATGGCCGCCATATTGGATTTTTAGGTTACTGGATACAATTTTTTATTCTTTTCAACGATGTAAAAGGTACCAGTAAAATTAACTTCTTTTACATTCTAATCAAGTAGACTTACATAAATCCAAACAAAATTTATTTAAAATAACAAAAGCTAATCCTAATATGTAATCACATGAAATGTTCAAAATGCTGGCCATTGTTATAAACTAACCGTTGTAACACTAATAAATTGTTTTCCCTAGTTTTCCCTACACTTTTTCAAATTTCCATACCGCTGTATATTCTTGTCCACTCTTTTATACGGTTTGATATTTGATTGTTTCCTTTCCAGAAAATTAATTGTTTAATTCAAGTTTGAGCATCAAGATGGGGATTTTTGTAACACTTGATAAATGTACAAAACATGGTAGCTTGCAATAATTGGAAGATTTGTCATAATTTTTTAAGTTTGTAATACAAATAACTGTAGATAACACTTTAGCTTAAGTAGCTGCTTTTTCACAGATTGTGATAACATTTGTTATTGTCTTTCATCTTGGCTACCTACCTACTTAATTATACGTTTAAAAAGTAATGTCGCTGTCTTTTGTGGTTCAAGTACTTAATATTTAGTATTAAATTTACATGCTTGTACTAAATATTATAGGAACTGCATACGTTATTTTATATCGTTGAAAAGAGAATAAAAGAATGCTATCCAGTAAAAATCCAATATGGCGGCCATTTAACTTAAGAAAGTTGATACGACTTGTTAAGGATTTAAAGACATTTTCAATAGACTCTTAAATTAACAGTTTTTTTATATATTAATATTATTCATTTGTTTTAATTTCAATAGATGCTTTTATTTGTATCAATGTATTAAAATTAATATTTATTTCTGTATATATGTACTAAATTTAGAATAGTTTTATGTTTCGAAATTTGTAAATGCTTGTATTATGTATCAAACATTATCTATACTCGACTCGCCGAACAGATGCAGTAGCAAATTATGGCAACGTTGCAATGCAAATGTCCGACACACACAGCATAAATCACATTTAAACATATCAAAATAATAACCTCATTTTGTATTTGACATAAATAAAAATTGCAAAATAAGTACTAAAATAATTTTCTTATTTCTTCAAGTATGTTTCGTTGAATTAAATTATGCATCTCCAATATATACAATTGTATATAGTAAATAAAAAATACACAATGGTTTTAAGAAGATCTATGTAATATATAAATACAAAATAAGGAAACAAATAATTCATATTTTTTTTGGTACGTATTTATATAAGAAACAGTATCCTAAAAAATTAACTCACTGTGCAAATAGGTATAATCAAAAATAATAAATTTTATACATATTACAAAAATTTAATACAGTGAAGGAATTAATTATGACACACTAAAACGTTCTTAACATGTATCTTCTTCGCTATTAGATGATATAGACGAATCATCATTAATTGTAATGATTAACGGCTCTATGTGTATATCTATGAGATTGTCAAGTTCCCACATTTCCTTCTCTGTTTAAATAACATGTTTAATAGCATTTTGCCAATTTTCAACTGAAATATTGTCAATACCTCGTTGAAATAATTCTTTCACGTCTGCCAATTTAAATGTGGTGTTATGTCTCGCAACATACCCCTTCACTTGTGCCCATATTAGTTCAATCGGGTTTAATTCACAGTGATAAGGGGGAGTCTAAGTACCTTTCTATTAATGTTGTCTATTAATTCATTAACAGCATATTTCGGAGGGCCAGATAAATGTTCTTTAATTAAAGCTAACAATTCTGCTTTTACCATGTTTTCTTCATATGCAATACTGTTTTCCCTCATCCAATTTTGCATTTCTAATTTGCGACTATTAGTTGTAGGTGGATTATTCAATTTACGACTATGGTACGGAGCATTGTCAAAAATTATAACGCAATTTTCTTTTAAATTGGGGAGAATACATCTCATCCACTCTTCAAACCTTTCTGCGTTCATGTCTTCATGATAATCTCCTGTCCTCTTTGATTCAAAGAGGAGTAAACCATTTTCTACAAATCCTTCATCCGAGCCAATGTCTGCAATTATAAATCTTTTGCCTTTGCCTGAAGGATTTTTAAGACCTGTACTTAAATCTTCTATAAATACTTGTCTTGCAGTGACAACAGACATATCTGTCCATACTTTATTTACAGTATGTCCAGCATTTACCCAAGTTTCATCCAAGTAATATATCGGGGTACCATTTTCACGATATTTCTTAATTTCACGAAGGTATTTCCGTCTCCAGGTAATAATGTCATCTTTTTCTTTTAAAATACTATTTCGAGCTCGCTTATTATAACTACAAACATAATTATCTTATGATTAGTATATAGAATTTAAAGTAATAAATATTTGTACCGAAAGTTTAGTTCCTTTAATAATGATCTGAGAGTCGTAATTTTGAAATTAGGAATGTCATCTCTTTCATTTATCACTGAGAACTTTTTGAACTGTTGGAGGTTCATTTTTAAAAAGGAATGAATGTACAATTCTTCGTATAGCATTTTTCATTTCATCATCCACCATATCTAAAACAGCCCTTTTTCTATGATATTTTTTGGTGTTTGTAATTCGTGATTAGTGTTATATTCTTTCACAATATTGTAAACACTGCGTTCACTAATTCCTGTAAAAGATACTATAATAGTTACTATGATTTGGTTATCGTTTTTGGAAAGATACCTGCTGCTTTGGCTGTCATTTCAACACTAACAATTTTAGAAGTGCTAGGCTCTTCTTGAAATGTTTTAAATATATTCAAAACCTTCTGTTTATCTTCTACCGTAAAATGTTTTGAAACTCTCTTCTTAGGAGGTGAGTTTTCCATAATGTAAGTATATACGATAATATAGCAAGAAATAATGTATAACCTACAAAACAATAATGTATTATTGGTGCACTAGAACGATCAATAAATAGTCTTCAGAAACACTGGTTTATGAAATATAATAGATAATGGATCATTTACAAAGAAAGCTAATAAAATCTAATATTCCAAATGCAATATGGACTCGATTTTTATTCTATTGTAAGCGGCCACCCTGATCGACCAATTACAAACGTTATTGGTTAGGTGACCTATTAAACACACATTGTTGCCATAATTTACTACTGCATTTGTTCGGTGAGTCGAGTATAAATTCATCGCCGACAAACAATGAACGCTTTCGATAATGCGTACCGAAAATCCTTAACATACAGATAAAAGAAACTTCGTCGATCGGCTCCAGTACGAACGTACAAAGAGTTATTCATCAAGCGTCGACTACATACATGTGGCCCATTACGCAGGCTACGAGTCGAAAAGGACCAACCGGCTACTTGAGTAACGTTCCCTGGAATTGTCGCCTACTTAGGTGAGGCCAGCGCGTTAGAAGAAAGCAATATCAGAAATTTAGCATGAAACCATATCACCCGAATGTCGTCTAGAACTGACCCGCCTCACCGACGACGTTCGTAGCATTCTTCGTAAACCGCTGCTATGTACGAGATGTACAAAAATATTAGGGCCGGCCGTCCCTATATTTAAAAGCAAACAGATCATTCGATCTTTGAATACATAGATGCATAGAATATGAAACGTTTAAGACAAACGTATTTTAAAACGTTAAACAAGGCAAAGATACATATTTGAACTAATTTGAACAAAACGCATTTTGAAACGTTTAGTCACAAACGTGTGTTAAGTGGGAAACACAAGTACAATTCTTTGTCATTATATCAGAAAATAAATACACAAATAGAATACACGCCAAGTGCGTGATATTTAATATAATATAAGTGAGTTGCGAACATTGTGTAAGAAGAAAATTTGACGTTGAAACAATATATATATATATAAGAATACGTATTTTTATAATTATTTTATTGCTTTTGTAAATATCAATATGATCTGTCTAAATGTGTTATATGTTATATCATATGTCTATCTGAATGTCTTTTATTGTAAACATATATATCAATCTATCTATCTAAATAAACCGGCATGAAAACAGAAAAGCCTGTTTTCTTATTTTATATCCCCACGCAAACGGGTAACTGTTTGGTGCTCTCTCCAAACCAGGAGACCGTAACACGACTACTTCAAAAGCAGCCACCTTGAATTTTTGTTCGACATGAATCTTAAATTGCTCTTATCGAAAACAGTGACTTTCATATAAAACTTTTTCGTATTTCTTATTATTCAACAAATATTGAAATAGGCACAGAGATGATCTGAAGTTATTGCGGAGAAATTGCAAAACCAGAAAAGGCTAGCTCAGGACAAAAAATAATTGAGGAATACCATTGAAGCCCCGTGCCTTTAATGCATTATATGCATAAAATAGTTCTTCCATATTATATGCTTTTTATAGCAAGTTTGATGCAGTGATTAGAAAGCTGGACTGTAGCTCCAGCGTTCAAATATCAGGAGTACTGGCCCAATTCGTGATGTAATAGATTTTATAAGGTTTTGGCTCCTATCCCTTCTTTAAACAGAAGATCGATCTTTCTATAGTGTTGGCTTCCATAACGCACGTTCAGATGCATTTTTTATGTTTTAAGATCAATAATAAAGAAAATATTTTCAAAGGTTTACTCATATTAAATATCTACTTATGTAAATGTATTTTTAAATCGATCAATCAAAAGAATGTTGCGATGCAGATATAATAATATAATCACGAATTTTAAATTATCACAAAAACTACTTAAATTTGTTGTATCTATTTTAAACTTTATAGAATGTTTATCTGCTTTTATGTCAATCATTTCTAAAGTTTATCTTATAATTTTACTTCAGTTTTATTGCTACTGGTTTTGCTTTGCACCAATTACAAAAGGAAGCAAATGTCGTGCTGGTGATAAATTCCTTTTAAAATTGTATTCTTTTTCCCAATTGCCATGACGCCCTTCATATTTAAAAAGTAAAAATGTCGTTTAAAAATTGCTGATCAATTATAGTGGAGTTAATCCGGGGACACCCGATATATAAATTTCCGTCACTATTTATTGTTCATTTTTATGATTATATGTAACACTGAGGAAGCAACTTCCGTGCCGACTAAACCTAATAATTTATGTGGCTCTCATTGGGAATTAGAGACAATCCATCAACGTTAAAGAAAATTACTGTACTCCAAACATTTCCTGATTTAACATTTCATTCCAGTCGAACGTATTAAGAAACACGAACACGGCCTTCAAGCGCGCCCTGGCGAATGAAATGTTCGCGGAGATCTACACCACCGGAGAAATTATCTACGCCCAGGACAAAGTGAAAAATATGCTGATGTACGTCGCTAAAGGATCGGTGCAAATATTATCCGGCGACGATACGGAGAGCACGTTGCTGATTCTGGGCATGGGCTCCTGCTTGGGCGATATAAGTTTAATATATTCATTAGAAAATCCCGTCCAGGTATGCATGAATGCGAGATAGACGAAAGCGGCGTATGAACTATAATTTTATCGTCGTTGAATAATTGATCGATCGGGACGGCGTGAACCGCGACCCCATTTAATTAAGGGACGTATTTGACTTGCCGCTGGAAAAATTAATAAGCGGGGGTATATTAAATGAGAAACGACGCTCGTTTTTTAACGAAAAGGTACAAGCAGAATGATTATTGAATCCGTCAATAAAAATTCGTTTTGGGGGTAGATAAAAGAAGAATAGGGAAGCGATAGGAAATTTGCCGATTATATAAATAATCTGCATATCCAATAGCTTTGATTCTCCAGAGGCCAGATCGAATTGGCCTTTACATAAAATTTTTTAATTATAAAATGGAAACTTTTAATCAAAGCCACACGTAGATAGGATTGTAAAAATTGATTTGAGAAAGGAAATTCAATAGTTATCATAGATGTACGAGATATATACGAATATATAGATTTTATTTCATGTGAGACATTATAAAAGTACAATAACAATTATAAATAACAACTCACTTCTGTAACTTTAGAAGAAGTGGGACTAAATGAATGAATTAATTTTCCCATCTATTAGTGAATTATCTACTATCTAGTTGTTTGATCCACGTTTACTCGCAATACCCATTTTTGTCCGAATTATTTTTATAAATGTTGAGGTGTCTACTGGAGGATTCAAATTAGTGTAACGTATAGTGAATGAAATCTGAACAAACTGTAGTAGAAAAAACTAAATGTTAAAAATACTTTAGAAAATTAATCATATTTTATTTCAATTATATGATATTTAAACTAAATTTACAAAAAAAAAAAGTGTTTGCACCAACGCGGTCTACTTGTTGTATCTTTTGAGGCAGTTTCTTCAATGTTGCCTGGACGTAATGCGATGATGCTTAATCTAGGCTTTTTATAGGATTATCAATCTGAACGCAACAGTTATTCAAGGAGCTAATGTATTGACTTGAGGGTACTGATTAGATGCCCTTGACATGATGAGGTCTCTACATTACTAAGTCCTCTCATTTATGAGACCTACTGGCCATTTTCGTTTAAGTCTTCTTCCGAGGTGTGGTCCTAATAGTGGTCGGAGTAGTACGTTTGTGTGAATTTCCAATTTGTTGTGATGTCTACTACTTTGTTCCTGGATGACATCGTTAACACCAGCGATTTTCAGATCTTCATGTGATGTTTGATTTGAAACGTACCACGGTACGTCTGTTAGCATACGAAGTATTTTCGATTGGGTTTTTGCATAATTGCTATGTTGGTCTTGCTTGCGCACCTCCAGAATTCAGCCCCGTACATCCAGATAGGTTTGATTATTTACTTGTAAATAAGGATTTTGTTCCCTAGAGTTAGTTTTGACTTTCTGTAGATCATTTGCTAAGATATATCTTTTACTTGTATTAGTTTTGAAAAAATCAGAAATAAAGTAATTAACCGTGTTTATTTAATACTAATATTTCATACTTCGGGAAATAGTTACCTTCAAAGCATCCGTTATTATATTATATATAATAATATATCTATTGCTATGTTAATGGTGTAACTTAATATTAATTGATGCTTATAAAGAAGATAAAAGGGTCCCAAAATTCACTAACAAAACCACAGAATTTTTGTATTTTTTTCAGTTGAAGATTTGTTAGTTGTTGAAATATTAAGTACATCAGTACATACATACGTAGAATATCATTATTAATAATTTATTGCTTAGCATTTGTACGAGTACGTACCTTAACGAAAGGAACATTATTCCCAGACTGCTGTTTGTGTTGTTGTTGCTTCTTTAACCTTCCTATACTCACGCATACGGTCTGTGAGACCGACTTATATAGTATAGTATACGTCTTTCATTTTGACGTGAGTATAGGAAGGTTAATCCATTTCGAAGCGTATGTATCTCAAGGACGCGGCTGATTGACATTATTGATACCGCGGGGGTGACTGGACTGTACTGATGCAATACACCTTAGAAGCTTGTTGTTTCAGTTAAATGAACTATTGGATGCAATGTAAGTTTTTGTCCAAACCAAAGTTATTCGAAAGATCCTCGATATCATAATATACCATTTATATTATCTAACATTGTGAAAATACAAATTTCAGAAAGAAATACTAATTGCAAAAGTATTGCATATAGTTTTGTAAAATTGAAGTTATCGAAAATTTTAATAATCTTAATAAATCACCTAAGAGGAGTAGGACGCATATTGGTCAAAATAAACTCAAATAAAATGACATGTTTGTTTACGTTTTTTAACTACAATGTGCTCTTTCCAATTCAGAACTCTATCTAAATACATTCCTAAATATTTTGTATTAGTGGACTGTGGTATTTGAGTGTTGTTTAAGTAAACTTGAGGGCATTGATCTTTTATTTTAGTAAATTTTACTTGAATTGATTTTGATGTTCCATTTTTGCAAACATGTCTGTGTTCCATCTAGTTGTTTTTGCAGTATTGAGGCTGAAAACGATTTTATTATGTTGATGATGTTCTTCGCCAAATTCTCTATATCAGGTTGGGGAGACTTTGCTAAGTCATCCTTGAAAAATATCGGTTTATTATTATTACGCTCGCTCATTACCAGTCATAACAAAATCTTTCCCGGGGACTTGGTTTTCTGGATATACTCGACTTTGTCTAGAGCTTCGTGACTGACAGACTCAAAATAATGGTTTGGGTACGATCCGTTGCCTTCCGCAGTGAAATTGTTTTTGTCATCCACCACACAAATATGTGAAGAGTTTGGTGCGAAGTATTAGCGTTTGCAACCAAAATGTGATAATTTTTCTAGTTTCTTTATAGTAACTGGCTTGATTTGTCTGGTCTTAAATTACATATCCATAGATGCCAAATACTTTCTTATAGTATTTTTATCGACTTTATATTTTATTCCTAACTTTCGGTAATATTTTGCACTCCGGCACACTGTATCTGCTTTCAGCCAGGCGCGAATTTTGCTGTCCTGTAAAGCACATTGCTTGCCCGCACCCTATTCTCTTTTTATACCCCTTTTATCTTTAAATAATTGAATTGTATTACATATATTCGATTTTTCATATCTCTTGTTTGCAAGATGTTGACAAATTTCATTTACTTTTATTCCGATTGTCTTCACAAAATTGTCAAATGACTTTGACGCTGCAACTACTTTAAAAACATTTTTAGAACTAAATGTAAAAGTATTCCCCATTACTTTTCCACATTAAAAGCTCTTAAAGCAGGTTTACCAGTACCTATATTTTTGCTAAATGTATCTGTCCACAATAGAGTCTCGTATAACCGACCCTCGCTTATATCAAATACCGTTCTAAATGACGTCCTAGAAAATGCGCAACACATCCATAAATCGAACTCATGTAATATATGTATTATAAATAACATTACCGTATATTGTTTTTTTTTCTGTTGATTTTGTGATATGTGCTTAAGGAAGTAGATGTGTGGCAGTCTGTGCAAGAAGTTTATCAAATTTTGAGGTTTGTAATTTCTTTATTTGTACTGTTTATTTCTCGTACAAAAATATTTTCTACTTGCTGATATGTATAAAAATCTTTAGGATTCAGTCTACATGCAGATTCTTTTATTTAAGTTGCTTAAAATTGAGATTTATGCAATAATTACTATTTATCAAATGCTCAGACTGTACCGGGAGCCAACCTTGCGGCATAAAAATTGCGAAGTATAAATTTTCCAGTATAACGATGAGAGTGATCGAATTAAGTTTGCATGACCATAAAAGTATCACAGTATTCAAGTATTAATTGAATTTCTCAACTAAAATCATAAATGTGCAAAAATTTAATATAGAAAAATGAATGAGAAAACGTGACAACAGTGTACGATTAACGTTTTTATCTGGTAATTTGGTGGCAGCGGTCTATCCAAACGACTCGTTAATTTGCCATGAAATTAGGTTAAAATGTCGAAGCCTGAAACATATCGGTCGAAAGGTAAACTTGTGACAAGAAACGTGTTCGAACGTAGATTCCATTCCCAAAAAGTCGGGATAAGTAATGCGGGAAGAAAGTCGGAAAAAGACTTGCCTTCAAACTTTCGAATTGAATGTCATGAAGCTGTTGGTAATTTACCGAGAATCACGATGTAGGATTGATGCGGTGTTGCCATACTTTTATACATCTAACGCTGGGAACGTGAAAAAGGAGAATTTTATTTGACGACTTTTTATAATTTCTAACAAATTCAGTAGTGAACCATAACAAATATAGGCTAAAAACTTAACTCATTGAATGTTTCTCTATTTGTTCCTGAAAATTTATGAACGAGTTAAGATTTTATTTTATGCTTCTTTTCTTATTGAAGGGCGTTGCGTCAAGCTATTTCCGAGTAGTCCCGTAAGAGCTCATGTAAAAATGCAACTTTTTAAATTAGTATATCTCATTTGGTAGATGGATTACCGTGTTCACACATCTACATCCTTAATTTGTACAATTTTAATGTAGTTTCACGTTATGAGGCTTTCACTTAATGCCTCGTTATTATTTTAAGAAAGCGTCTTGGACTGTGTGCTTGCTTAAATTAACATTTCATCACAAAAGAATATCACACCCATCTTCGAATATTTACTAAACGTATTCTTTTACAATAATTCTTTTCCTAATTTTCTTAAGTTTCTTTGCTATTTATCGCTCAAATGGGAAGAAAATATAATACTCCTGAACAACTCACAAAGATTATTTAATTATTTATATATAGACGTTATACACTAATAACTTACAAGTGGTAGAACTAACATCATCGCCCGGTTTAGGGTATGGTAGCGAAACAATATTCCATTTATGGAACACTGGGTAAAAATTGGTTAAACCACCTTGACCACTTTCAGGTGGTGTCGACATCCTTTTCAGTAATATACTGTTTAAGGAAAGCTGACGTTTGGAGGACGGCGCATAAACTCAAAGCTCTGAATCCTTCCGAGACCATACACGAAGTGGTGAAGGTATTTCTCACACTATTATTACTTTATTATTATTATTATATATTACTTTAATATTTCTCTTTAACGTTTCCTTTCGTCCACCTCAAAGAGCAAAACTCGCACGGCCATCCTGAGGCAAAACTACAAAAAACATCACCAATTAAGCTACCAGTAAGGTGTTCGAAATCTTCTTCACTTACACGTGGCCCTAAATAAAATGCACTTTTAGAACTGGAATTATGATGAGTGACGTAGTAGGTCCAGAAACTCTCACCGGGCAGAGCAATTCCAGAGACGAATTTAACGTGTATATTAGAGAAGAGGCGATATCGAATATGTACGTCATTACTAAGGTATGTTTGTGCCATTTTACTTCACTATCGCTATCGATGTGGGCCGTGTAAACCGTTATTGTGGCGCGTTTCCGATCATTACAATCGCTCATCGTCCAATTTACCGAGTTTCATCGAAACTGGCCGGCTTTTGTGGTTCAGCCACCATCACTAATAATAATCTCTTGAAGGATTCGATGAAATATGTTTGAATGTAATACTGGTCACGTTGTTAGCAACGCATAAACAATTAATTTTGTTGTGAGAAACGAGGGTTGATATCAATAACAAAAATCCAGATCAAATTTTTAAGAAATGTCCAACTGTTGCTATTCTAAAAGTTATTCGTTTTAAGGATTCTTTTTGCGTCAAAACAGAAACTGGTAAAGTTCTTTACATTCTATTCAGAGCAAGTCTGCGATATACTTACTATTAATTGCAGCTATTGCTGGAAAGTGCGGTAAATAGATTTAATCACGTATTTGTATGTGGCGATTTTAATGTAAATTTTAACAATTTTGACGATGTCAGTACGCGGGACCTTTCAAGTGTTTTTAGTTCTTTTAATTTGCGCATTTGATTAACGTTAATACAAGACTGAAAAATTACGTAGACAATATTTTTAGCAATACGTATTATGAACAGAACTGTTGGGTCGATGATCCGGGTTTATCCGACCATAATGCATTATTTTGTAGCATAAATGTTGGGGATAATGTAAACACGGTTGTGTAAGGGAAACGAGTTTACAGTGAAGATAGTTTCGCCGTATTTTTGCATAAGCGGCCGAATGAATCTTGGTCAGAAGTGTTTGGTCGCGAGTACGAAATATGATGTTTTTTTACAATATTTTTTCATACCATTTCAATTGTTGTTTTCCGGTACGATGGATTCACAGAAGAATGAGTGGGTATCCATGGTACACTAAGTCAATACGCAATCTTGCCGAGTACGTTCGCGGGTTTTATGTTATTTGTAAGTCGACAGATAGAGCCGAATTCTGGAATGAATATAAAGAGTTAAAAGCACAACTTAAACAAAATATGAATAAAGCAAAAAAGGAATTCAATAGCGCAAAAATTAATAACCCCGCAGATAAATCTAAAACAGCATGGAGTGTTATTAAAAACGAGGTGACCATCTCGCATACTCGTGACTTAATTCAGTTGCAGACTGGGGAAGTAGTGACTGAAAATCCCAAAGTTGTGGCGAACATGTTTGCAGGAACATTTGGTGAGCTTGGTCGCAATAACAGCAAAAGCAGCCCGTGAACGGAGAAATTGCGACATAAATAACCCTCATAGTTTGATGATTTTAGCGCCGGTTATAGAGACCGAAGTCCTAATAGCCTTGTCAGAAATGAAACCAGAATATTCTTGTGGACTGGATCAAGAAGCAGCGTATTTAGTTAGAATCTCTGGGTGTATAATTGCGACTGTCCTAACGTATTTATTAACCTTTCTATACTCACGTCAAAATGAAAGACGTATACTATACTATATAAGTCGGTCTAACAGACCGTATGCGTGAGTATAGGAAGGTTAAATACAATGATAAGTGAGAGCGAATTTCCTGCATCACTGAAACGTGCGAAAATTGGTCCGATACATAAAAATGGATCAAGATCTGATATTAACTGTCTAGTCAAGTTTTAGTAAAATTTAAAAAAAAAAAATTTTTACACAAAAATAATGAACTTCTGTACAACTGAAATACTATCAAAGCGGCAATTTGGTTTCCTTCCAAATTCGTCCTGCGAAAATGCATGTTACAGTGCTGTATCGGCGATGTCGAGATACTTGGATGTTGGATGTAGTATTTTCCGATTTAACTCGTGCTTTCGAGGTTGTGAGTTATGAAGTTCTTTTGAATAAATTAATTAAATACGATGTTAGGGGTTCTGCATTGAATTTGCTACAGTCATACCTCACTTATAGGACCCAATTAGTTTGTATACAGTACAAAACTGAGAAAGCATCGTGCAGTTGCTTTGACCCAATGCCTTCGAGGACCGGCATGCCGCAGGATGCAACTCTTGGACCGCCGCTTTAATTAATTTATGTCGATGATTTGTACAAGTATTTGCCCCCTGAAAATCTATACCAATTCGCCGGTGGCACAACACTCATCTTGTCGCACGAAAATGTAGTCCAACTGTCCCAGCTCGCTACAGAGTCAATAAAAGACATATGCATGAATGGTGTGAGGAAAAGAGTATGTCCTTGAATTACAAAAAAAAAAACACAGGAATCATATTTCTCACAATCAGTGGAGACCTCCCTCGCTTCCCCCTTAATTAGAATTCAGAACAAATCGGTTCCTCTTGACGTTCAGTGTAGATTCCTAGAGTTATGGGTTCAACCAGACTTAGAATGTAAGTACCATATTGAATCGGTTTGCCGAAATATAAATTCAATTTATTGTAGCATCTATAAATTACGCGACACAATTACAATTGAATCACTGCAAACCTATTATTTATCTTGTGTTGAACCGATAATGAGGTATGGAATAATTTTTGGGGATCCTTCTCACAAGCAAATACATTGCTTCTAGCACAAAATAAGAGTATTAGATGTATGCTATGTTTCTTACGTTCTGCTTCAAATAGCAATACAAAAGATCTCTTTGTACCACGTCAATTAGTTGCTATATTTGAGAGGGGTCCCTAGTATATGATAACAAAGTTGTATAACGCTTTACCCAGAAATATAAAAACTATAAACACCGTAAGGAAGTTGAAACCGAACTTAAAAGATATTTGACGGATAAGAAAATATATACAATTCCAGAATATGTTGAGTAATATTTATTTATTTTTTAAATTCTGATGTTTGTTACCATTTTTTGTTTGATTGTAGTAAAAGCTGTAATGTACGTAAAACTGAAGACAATTGCCCATGTTTATATAGACCAAATGGCAAATAAAGCAAAATTATTATTATTATTATTATTTGCAGAAGTACTGGCTATACACGTTAGGACTTAAATTTAAAGATGGAAAAATTATTGGGGATTGCGGCCAAATGAGTTGAAATAAAAGACTCTCTGTCGGTAAGCTTTCGAATTATTTTAATTCTTCATCGAAGAGATTTCCGTGAGAGCTGAGAAAACAGCTTGTCAGCAACCTTCACATCATTCTATTCAGTTGCTGACAAGCTGTTTTCTCAGCTCTCACGGAAAGCTCTCCGATAAAGAATTTAAAAAATCGAAAGCTTAGAGTTACCGAAAGGAGAGTCTTTTGTTTCAACTGATTCTTGGCTGCAATCCCCAATAATTTTTCCATCTTTAAATTTAAATTATTATTATTTTATGCGATATGCATTAGTTTATCGACATTTAATTTCAAATTTTACAGCGTATTGCTTATATCTAGCTTTCTAATTATTACCCCCATGTAGGACGCTGATTATTCTCAACACGACGGAATCTTTATTCGCACCACATTCCCATGGATCCTTCGACCATCTTCAGAGTTCCTTTTCGTATGGGAAAGTTTCTTCGTAGTGATGGTAAGCCTAGTAGCAATTTTCTATCCGTGGCAGACAATGAGCGATGCGGTCGCCAGTAAAATATCCTACATCTTCAAGTGCTTCGTCTGTCTCAGCTATACGGTCGATTTTATCATACACATCTACACCGCCGTAGAAGACGATAAGGGTAAGTCTTTTAATATATAATAAACCAGGAACGGGTCGAAATTACCCCCTAGCGCGTTCTTCTTGCTTATTTCAGGAGTTTATACGAAGTTTTCGGATCTGATCGCAAACAAATGCTCCAAGTTCAGGTTTGTATTCGACACGTTGGCGTTAATTCCGTTCGAATTCACCGGAATTGCGAGATTTATGCGCTTAAACCGGATCCTAATGACGTATCGGGTAAGATATATGATGAATTGTGGAAATAGAACAGAAAATTTCTATTGATTGGGGATTCGGGATGCGCGGTTGTAATATATCAAGAGCGGCATTGCGTTATGGCGACGTAATCTTTCTATTGAATCGTAATACGGCTATTTACGTCATTATTAGCTTCTGAATTGAAATTTGTTAGTAGAGTTAAAAGGAAAGTCCTGGGAATTCGTGTGTGTGCAATGAAAGCGAGAGAGAGCATTAACTTTTCATTAAGAAGACGTGTAATAATTTCTTGGACAGAAATTGGAAAACGACTTACAACTTATTGTTAGACTCATCCGAATTGACCAGTAGTTAACTCGTTAATTTGGACTTATGAAGGGTCAAGGAAAGGTTAATCACAGTGAATATTGCAAATTTGATTCTTTCGAAACCGTTTGAAAGTTGCATTGTTTCCGTGTACCCAAAGACACTGGACATGATTACCCCATCACTACAACATGTTTCGTTTGAAATTACAACGCATCTAAAGACGACTTGCAAGTGTAATATCGTAAAACCTAAAAATTTGTTTGAAAACTTCCGCTCTAAAGTACCAGGTTATAGTAAGGATGATGGATAGGTAGTTGCTCGTCCATCACTATAATGTTAGAGTACTCGATTGGACGATGTCTATATAATTTTAAAAATTTAGATTTTTTCTTTGATGATCGTTGACGGACCAAAATCCAACTTAAAAAATTTAAACTCATTCCTTCAGCTTCATTCTCGAAAACAAAAAATTACCTAATCGGAACTCATCGGAGACAAACAAAAACAGAAATTTGAGGAATGAATCTTTCGTGCTGCAGGCCGAGAACCTTTCAGCTGCTGCTTCTACCACGCTAAGGTTTGCAAAACTCCCGAAAAATCCGGTAAATACAACCACTAAAAGTTTTATCAAAATCAGAGGTGATCGAGTGCAGGTCCTTGCATTACTTGACATGAAATGATCCAACAGCCTTTTCTGATCAATCTCGTTAGTGCGTCAGGAATGCGAATATGTAAATGTGTGGACTTTCCTCCTATCTGTTACGTACCCACATTCTTGAGTCTCAAACAAAACCCATTTTAGCCAAGATTGCGTTTTAGTAAGAAGATAGATTTTAATATTCGTATCCTCCTTAGATCTCTATGAGAAATATCGCCAAACAGATACGTTAATGCATATCCCTCCAACGCACAATGGTGCACATATGAATCAACCACTTGTTTCTTCAATAATTTTTCAAATTGTAATGCAGATTCAATAAACCTCACTTTTTCATCTTCTTTATTGTCATAAAGTTCGTCGAATTATAACGGCAGATTTTAACGGCTATTTTAGAAGTTTGCAAATTCTGTTGCAGTTTCTGATTGACTTACAATTGAGAGCAAAAAATAATACATTTTTAAGTATCAGGGTAAGCTGTAAAAATAATATGTAGATTATGTGATGTGTATATGTGCTAAAAGTAAAAAGCAACTTGAAATATGTATATAACTGTGATTTCTATGTACGAAAAATCAGTTGATTCAAATATGAATCACCGTGCATTGGTATAATGCAAAGTGTTGTGTAATAAACATGTTTTGTAAAAAATATTGTGCTTGTGAGAAAATCAGTATTTGCGAAAATGTTTTAATTTTTTCTTTTGTGATTTGGATACTATTTTAGATACCACTTATTTACGGAAATAGATCAGAAAAAGTTAATTTAGAATCTCTAAATGTGGACGAACTTTTCGATTCCTTGTGATAGCGATGCTGACTTAGATGATGTTGATGAAAATGAACTAGAAAATAGTGGAAATTAGTTTCGAGAACTTATTTCGTAGAAAATTACGCCCTTTTGTCCAGTATCAACAATGGTTACGGGATTATCTCTGGAATAATCATCTACATGTCCTAAGACAATAGAACTGCCGTGGAGAAGAAATACAGTGGTAGATGTACCTCGTGTATTCAGCGGATCAACAGCATTGTTTGAAAGTATTTTGGAATTACAAACACCATTTCAATTTTTTAAATAATTTATGAATGTGATTGGTGAAGACAGTACGCGATATAGCTTATCTAAAAATCCAGAAACAACGTAATATTACAAAAAGCGAGTTTATGAAATATATCCGTATATGTATGTATTTTGTCATCTGTGATGTATAGGCCTGACATTAGGATGTACTGGAGTAGTGCAATCGGAGTTTATATTGTAAAAGAGGCCATGAGTATGAAACGATTTGAAAAGATTCGTTCTATTTTGCACTTTAACGATAATTCTTCACAAACCAATGATAAACTACAAAAACTAAGATTCCCTTGTATTGAAATTTGGATCAATGTCAATGGAAAGAATGCTTACAATCGATGAACAAATCTGTTCAACAGAAATACGTCATCACTTGAAACAATATATGGCTATGAAGCCAGATAAATGGGGATATAAAGTCTTTGTCTTATCTGGAAGTTCTGGGTGTTGTTACAAATTTGAAATTTATACTGGAGCGGAAAATGATCCTACTAAACGAATACGAGGTGAGCGGGATTTAGGTGCCAGTTCAAACGTGGTAGGACGATTATCAAGAGAACTTCCTAACGATAATTTTTATAAAATATACTTTGATAACTACTACACATCTATTCCATTGATAAGCTACTTAGCAAAAAGAAACATACATTCATTAGTACGAAGAAATAGAATTCCATCATGTAAAATACCAAACGAGAACGATACAAAATTTTTAAAAAGTGGTACGAGGAGAATGCATTGAATACTCTGCCGATTTTGACGTAACCACAATTCAAATATGAACAACAAAATGGTTTTAATGCTGTCGTCTCTCATTGGGATACAGCCAACACACACGGTTCAAAGATACGACAGAAAGTCTCTTTTGTTGGAAGATATCGTATAAAAATGAGATCTCATATCTCATCATCTAATTGACATAACCATTATAAATTTGTGGCTGTTATATAAAAGATGCAACCAAGGAAGACAAACCATGAAACTTATAGAGTTTCGACTAGAATTAGCTAGTACATTGTGTTAAATCAATTCAAATTTTACTCCTAAGCGCGGCAGCCCTCCAGAATACCAAAGCAATATTGAAATGACGAAAGGAGAACGAATACTGCTCCGATTCCTTTTCTAGATGTTGCACAGAATAATGCCATGTCATTTTCCCAAATGGAATGATACTCGAATAAGATGTAAATATCCAAATCGCCAATTCCAAACTTCTACTATTTGTCAAGAATGCAACACTGCTCTATGCTTTAACAAACATAAAAATTGCTTTTTAGCGTTTCATACTAAATTATATTATTTTTATAGTTTCCTTTCTATAGAATAAGTATAAGTATGAATACTTTTCTTTAATAATAAATATAAAAAGTTCACTCACAAACGCACAATGATTCACATATGAATCAACCAGTTTCCCTTAAAAATAGATATAAGAAAAACAATTTTAAAAATTTCTATTATTTCTTTAAGTTTTAAGACACATATATACTGTTTTTTTTTAAATAAAAAATTGCGCCCTGAAGGGATATTGCTCATATTTCACTACAATAATCTTGCGTATCAAAAATTTCTCACATAGCATTTCACGCACGAAACTCATTTTCTATCGTTTTAGGTCGTCGCATTCATTTCCAGAATAGAGAACAGCTTTAAAGTTAACGTGGCCGTCGTCAGATGTATCAAATACGTAATTTATCTGCTCTACATTTCCTACTGCACTGCGGTAATCTACTACATGTCGGCTTGTTACAACGGGTACGTAGATGATGTATTATTAATGTACATATAAAAGGCCGGAGGAGAAAAGCCATTTGGATGCTCTTAATAATTTACGCGAAATTTTCATCACGTACCTTACACGCTACGCACTCGTCGTACGTTTCTTTTCTCGCATTTAACTTCTGTTCGTATGTACGCAGGTGTCAAAAAGATACTTGGGCGGACGTGTACACCAAAACCCACTATTATTCGAATAAAACACTCATGTTCGAAACTGCTATGATGTACTCGATGCTCTTGGTTTCGGGAACCGGTGGTCGAGTTCTATACAAAAGACTGGTCGAATTGATAATAATTACGATCGTATGCGCCATCGGAGCTTTAGTCGTCAGTTACTTGATCTCGGATTATTCAGCAACTTTGACTTTAGCAGGGCGAACCCAGTAAGTGTTAAACAGCGCTTGAAAAAAAGTAACCATTCAAATCGATTTTATTTCAGCTATCTCTACATCGAAATGGTGACGGTGATAAGGAAGTTCATGGCCGACAGCCACATGCCTCACAGTATACAGAACCGCATGAATCATTACCTGGAGGCGCAATGGATACATAACAAGGGCTTAACAATTAATAAACTTCTCAAGGATGCTCCGCAGTACTTGTACGAGGAGTATCAGGTCGCCAAGTACGGCTCGATATTAGAGAAAGTGCCCTTGTTTCAGGTAAACTTAGACGCGAGATTTCGTAACTTTCGGTATTAATTAACTACATAACTTAATTAGAAGATGCAACTGACAATCGCAATGATCGTATTACGTTATTACCCTTTGATGATAGCATCGAACTTTCATCATTGTCTCGATGGAATTCTCTAAATAATATTACCGTAGTAATTGCATGAAAATTGTGATTTTAGTGTTGGATATAGCCAAAGAAAGACATACAGTAGATTAACTGAAAATGTTTTATCATGTTTCCAAAGTATCCTCCACAAATATATCGATATATTGTTGCATTCGGCCAAATCAAAAGAAGCAATCAAGATATTACTACGTCCCCCTTCCCATTTCAGTTAGCTTTCTCGGCGATTTTTCAGAAATCGCTATTGGAGAAGCAAAAATATAAATGATACTAAAAAATAATGTTAATTTAACATAACATATCACGCATTCGATACTGCGCCCTAGGAAAAAAATTATGGGAAGTACTGGAAAGAGTTTGTACAGCTGCACTAGAAACGTTGTGAGAACACGGGGGACATCAAAGGAATTTATCACAAGTATAGGGGTAAGACGGAGGGGATTTTAAGCCCACTGCTGTTTGTAACCTTAATGGACGAAATTGCCAAAAAGTGCAAGGAGAAAATAAACAAATCCAGAGTTGGAGTACATCGGCCAGAGCAGGTGTGGCTGTCAGAGGCAATTTCTGCGGATTAAATCGACTGAGAATGCAAAATATATAATGAGAAAACCGAGCTGTTGGTGATAGCTAAAGAACACATAACAGCAACCTTAAAATTAGCCAAGCGGACGATAAAACAAGTAGACGAGTACAAATATCTGGGATCTACAATTAATGCAAAGGGAGCGATGGAACCCGAGAAAAACATTACAACAGAGTAACAAATGACTGTTTTAAGCGCTGAACAGAAGTTTTATTAAAAGAAAAGAAGTGAGCTCGAAAAATTGGAGTGTTTAAAGCGATCTATGAACCAATACTTTTATATAGGAATGAAACGTGGACAGTAAATGAAAAAAATAGAAGTAAAATTCAGGGATGTGGGATGCGATATCTGCGAGCTGCTAGAAGAGTGAGTATCAGAAATGAAATAATAGGTACATAGTGTAACAAGCAACCGACATTGGATAAATTGGAGGAGAATCAGCTAAGGCGATTTGGACATATGGTTAGAATGAAGGACAACAGAAAGGTGAAGAATATCTGGAAAATGGGAATAGAGGAAAAGCGCAATAGGGGAAGGCCGGTTAGATCCTGGAACGGCGAAGTTGGAAAAGCACTAGCAAGAAAAGACATAAATTGGAAGCAAGCAGAAAGAATGGCGAATAATAGAACAGAGTGGAAGCGGCTGATAGCGCCGGAACTCACGACACCGTAAGGTACAATAAAGAATGAGGATCATGTACATGTATATGTATATTTTTAACATACCTTAATAAAAATAAATACCTGTTAAGGGTTCGGGACCAATAACTAAACCACAATGAGAACAAATATAAAAAATGGGAACAAACGTAAAATTGACAAAAAGATGTTTTCTTGTTTGTCACTAGGTAATATCGCCTTTATTTTTATGACATCCAAAATTCTACGGAGCATAGATTAACCAAGGTTGGTGTGAACGAATCCCATATTTCCTGAAGCTTTTGCTTCTAACAGGATGTCTCCGTACCACCTTCTTGGTCTCGTGAACTTTCTTCTGTCTGTATTTTTAGAACACAACTAGCTTCAATCAAAATGCATACAATGAAAAAGAAAGATATATAACATTGTATTTTGGTGCCGAGAAAGATTTCATTAGCTGGGCCTACTGAAATGGGGATGGGGACTAGTATATATTTCGTTTGACTTCGTTTCATTTTTGAAATCTGCAATCTACATCCGCTCATATGCAACATCGAAACTGCATCTCTCGCAGTAATTGTATCCCTGTGGATATATATTCCTATAATTGCTACAAAAGTATTTCCAAAAAGGAATTGGACGAGGACGTTTTAGTTGACATAGCTGCCCATTGCGAGACGGTCTTCTTCCCGCCTAACGAATTCGTGACGTACTCGAGGGAAATAGTTAAGGAAATGTATGTGGTGGAGAAAGGATTCTGCGAGGTAATGACCGTTTACTCCGACGACGGTTAAGCCGAACTACGTCTAATTCAACTTCCAGATAATTTCACCCGCTTCCGGAAGAATTGAAAAAGTTATCGGGCCCGGAGCGATGTTCTCTGTAATAGACATGATATTAGGTAAGTTGATAAGGGATGACTGGCGTGTTTGAAATTGGTTATCGTTTGTAATACGGGTGACCATACATATTTGCTTGGAATTTTCATTTATTACTTGTTTTTTGTTATATCTTGCATTCAGTGAGTGTGGACGCGTGCAAGATCGCTCCGTACAAAATGAAAAATAGTATAACTATATAATTAGAGAACTACTTTCACCATTCGCAGACGGGTTTCACAGTTATACCGCTCATCAGTGCTCGTTTAAGTACTTATTGGAGGAATTTCGTAATTGAATTCTCGTGAGTACACACATCTATGTATATGTGGTTTGTTCGGATGCTTAAAACTTGAAAACGACTGAACCAAATTGGATACTTCCTTCTGGCGGTTTGTTCGTAATTGCTACGCGAAGGTTTAGAAAAAAAGAAAACTATTAAAACATATAAAAATTAAGAGAAAAAAATTAGAGATTTACAAATTGACGACGTTTGGTGTGTTATGTTATGACAGTTGTCATGGTGCGCGCAAAGACAATTAAGGTTATGACATTTGTGATTGTGCGCGCATGAGTAATTGTTATGTCATAATATAAGCAAAGTCAGCAATATCCATCATAGTCTTATTTACAATGCCACGAGCGAGAAGATCGAATCTTTCACAACGCAGCCGTAATGCAGTTAGGCTGCGGAATATTGCGAATCAATCCACTGGAGATGAAGAAGAAATCGCACGAGAGAAGGGCGCCGTGTTAGTACGGCCCGACTTCGTGTTTCACAAATACAAGAACAAGAAGAGGCCATGCGTGAAACTACTCGGTTGGCAATGAGAAATCGTCGAGCAGAACACAGAGATCAACAACGTCGAGCCGCAAGAAGATGTGCTTCAAGTGTTAATTTGAATCGAGGAGCGTTTCAATACGATTCCACAATTGACTACAGCTCGCACCCTTTCGTTAGAATTGGGCCTATGGAGGTTGTGTGCGTCCATTGCGGTGCATTGAAGTTCGCTGAAGAAACGACTGCATTGTGCTGTCTCAGTGGAAGGGTAAATTGCCATTGTTGCTTCCGCCACCTGAGCCATTGCATTCATTGCTTCATGGCGAAGCTCAATAATCACGACATTTTCTTTCGAACGCTTAAAGGTACAACGCATGTTTCCAAATGACTTCATTTGGAGCAAATATTATTGAAGAACGCGGATTCAGTCCGACATTCAAGGTAATGTTTGTTAATAAGAGAGTAACCTTTACTTTTGGTAATCATAAATCAGTAATTATCACTTCCCATTCGACTATACAAATCAAGGACAAATTCACCATAGAATTGGATCATTACAGCCGGGTGAAGACGCACAGCATAAAATTGAACAAACTATTAACATCTGGAACATCTGGAAAACCTTTATGTGCAGTTTATCGAAAGAAAAATCATAAAAAATTGCTAAGAAATTGTTTTGTAAATTGCAATACTAGGAAAATAATTTTCTGCACTAAATAAATGCCCAAAAAATGTATACAGTGATATCTAAAAATTAATATATGCTCATAAAACTCATATCGTACAACGGCTTATGGTTAGAATATATGTACATATACGAACAATTTCAATTGTAGAGGGGAACTATTTCGTCGTATCTTTCATATTTTATAAAATGACAACAAGAACTCAGAAAAATAAGATTGTAAACCAACTATCGGCTGGTGAAAAATGAAGTAAGAGATCTCCCAATAGTTATAGCGCTGTAAAAAGTTGTAAAAATGAAGAAAATGACGAAACTAACGGTCTGGAATCTTTACGAAATAAACTTGCAGATAGTGAGTATAAAGTTGGTGAAATTACTGAAAGATACCATAAAGTCAGAGATCAACTGATAGGGGCGAATGACAAACTTGACTACAGAAATAAAAACATTTGCGATCTACTACCTAGAATTGAATAGTTGACAGTAAGCTTAACATAAAAAACTTAGATGCATTGAGAAATTCAAACTGACTCGTCTCCTACATATGATGCGGAAACTCAGACAGACATTTCAAGTAATGAGAAAGTGATTGAAATCAACGATTGCAATAAGATTTGTAACAACGTGAATGATATATTGAATTGTTATGATAGTACTAATATAGCAAGGCTAATATATAAATTTCAAGATATAATGAAGGCAACCATACATACGAATTTCGTTAGCGTTATAATATAAGAGAAAATAAAATCATAGAGCATATTAATTACAGGATTTATAACCTGACAAAAAGATATCAGCATGTGGACATGCTCTGCATAAATAACTTAATATTAATAAGCGACTACTCATATGACAACATCCACATGAGGAGACCGACCAAGATATATACATATGTATATACTTTTGGTGGACATTTTGCAATCTCTGAGAACCTTAAAAAATAGGTTTTTCCTGTGGAGGAGTATTGCGGACTGCTGCAGGGGACATAGCAAGAATTTCCATCATGCACCAGAATGTTCAAAATCTGGGGAACAAAATAGGAGAATTGGGGGTAGTTTTGAATCAGGATGTTTGTCACATACTTTGCCTAACAGAACATTGATGCACAGAAGCGAATATAAAATACCTCAAAGTTGATGTATATATTTTAGTTAATCATTTTAATAGGCAGCCATCTATCCATGGAGGCTCAGCAATTTTTATTAAGAGTTTATTGAGTAATAGCCCTAGTAATATTGATGCTTTGGGTGAGTTGTCTGTGGAGTGCATTTCCAATGTGTGGCTTCAGAGTTTATTGTTGCTGATCAGGCCTTCATGGTAGTTGTCGTTTATAGAAGCAAGCATGGTGACTATACGATTTTTTGAATTAGTCTGAGGAAGCTCCTGACATTCTAAATAAATAGGAAAAACATAATATAATTATTTCTTTGTATATTATTATGTATTAATAAGTTATGTGATTTTGCATTGTTGACGTTTCCCATACTCTTCATAGTTCGAGAGAAATAAAGAGTATTATTAGTATTATGCATCTTTTCTAAATTTAAAATAATTAAGTGAATAAAGTCGCTCCGAGTATTATTCTGGTCTAATTGTTTTCAAAATACAAAAGAGGAATTTGTTCGTATAGTCTTCGTGTTAGAAGGTAAAAGTTTCTTATAACCGTCAAAAAATCACCCGCCGATTTCTATTCATTTCAAACGCAAATTTATTAGAAGTAGTATTCTCATAAAAGCCGTCAAAATTACAAAATTATTTCGTCGCAAAGGAGTCGTATTTCCGTCTAACGAAAAGTTGGGTATACAATAAGCGATCGCGTTAAAAATTTCTCTCCTGCGGCGACCGGGCAAAATCGAAGTTTTTCATTTCTCTAATCGGTTAAGGTCGAAAGAGGAAAGATCCCCGACCGGAACGGCTTGAACCGCCCGCGCGCGCGCGCTAATTAAAACGATTTTATGAGGGAGTGACTTTGTAATTAGGAATACTTCAATTTTCACCGCTTTTATTAAGCCGCCCGAATCTAATTAAAGCGCACTTTATTTCACAGAACTTCCGGGAGTATTCCACGTACGCACCGTGACGCACGTCAGCCTTATCAAAATCACTCTGGATACCCTCAAGAAAGCCCTCCATACCGAAGATAAGGCAATAATGCAGAAATTAGTTGAGGAAACCAAACAGTCCTTCGTGAGTATAGTAGTAATCTCGCAGTTATATAACACAAATACGTTATGTGTACATGGCGTACCAGCATAAATACGTCCTGCTTCGCGCTCTTTAATGAATACCATCTCCAGACGCGCTTCGAACAAGTCATTATCTAAATCTCGCGAAAGGTGAATCCGGCAAAATTAAAAGCGCCTCAAGAAAGGTTTTCAGCCAGGCTTTTCAGCTTCGCGCCCTTTCTTGCTTTCATTAAATTATTTTGCGGTTACGAGTCGCGATATGAAAAGTCTGGTGATTTCGCGCGGGTAATTGTCAGAAAGCTCACGCACGTATGTAGATAAGTATAGAATAAAATAGGGAAGCTCGCATTGAAAATAATTAATTTGCAATTCGCCCGCACCTCGCTCGTAGGATCAGAAGTTCATTTGTACTGACGAGTTTTAAAAAGAGAAATCGTGATGAAAAACTTGGAAATTTGCCATCAGGTATTTTTACTACAAGATTTGGAAATATAAGCTAAACAATTTGCTTTTGAAAAAAAAAGAGAATAAAGATGTATTGTATCATGACTAGATTTCTTTGAAGGAAAGCATCTTGCCTAACAAGTGGCATATTCAAATGTTTGAATACCAACAGAACAGACTGTATACTTTATATTTTGTTAATTCTAATTCTTGGCTTCTTTCCGTGTTTACATCTTTAATTCAATACACCTAACAATATAATGTAATACAATACAGCTGATGTACGTACGTACAAAATACACACATATTAGCTTCTAGCAGGCAAATATTCCCCCAAGACACAGATTATCTAATAACGTCGTCCTCGAATTTCGATTCGATTAATTTGCACTTAATCATCTACATGCGGATGTACGATCTTGTCTGTGGATTGTACACATGTATGATTTTACATACATATGTGTATGTTTGTGCATGTGTCGAGTCGAGTTTTGCTTTTAATTACGGTACAATTGTATATCTGTCACGCGGAATTACGCTGCTCCTACTTAATGTTCGCGACATTTATTGCGTGAATCGCTGATCAAGCGTGCAATTAGTCGAATTTAATCGAAACAGACTTATTGGAACGTATTCGCTGTCATCGACAGATCTATTATTGCGTACAGACCCGAGGCAATTAGACTTGTCTCGGGCGACAAAAGGAAAGTGTCAAGTACAAATGCGATTACGGGAATGGGAAACGACGAGGGTAGAAATAGAATATGTACGTGAACCGCGACAGACGATTCCTTCTCTTAGTGAAAATGTCCGGTTCCTCGATCATTCCCCCAGGAACATATTCAAAAGACGATTTATTAAAAAACGCAAAGTTGTGGGATATTTTGAAGATTCCCTGTATTTTTCCTACTACTTACTGTACGACAAGTGATAGAGACGAAGTTCCAGAAGAACCAGATTTTGTATGTGTGTTTTATTGACATGCATTTGTTAGTGTTAGTAGGAAGATGATATGAAAAAGCCTAAGAAGAAAGAATGCAGAAGGCGAACACATTGAAGTCATTATTATTATTAAGGTAATACATTTACATAACATTATAGCTGTTTTCATCTTTTCGAGGACCCATTATAAGCGTATTTAAAGATGGATTGAGGTGGGGTCTGGCCCAAAATGGCCCTTTGCACTGCGACCATCGTTGATCTATTGTGCCTCAAAAGATGCATTAGTCCTTATTGTCCCGCATCTTATAGTGCTTGATCTAATTTGCGCTGCTTCACGTCTCAGGATGTGACCTCTAGGTCATTCTGGTTCCCTTGATTCTAAGTGAGGGTGCCTCTAATGTCGAAATAGCTTCAGGGGATATATTGGTGGATATATTTAGTGGGCGCTGACGCGCAGGTGAAATTACTGGGTCGGAAGTTATAAGGACCCTGTCTAGCAAATTTTGCTTAAAATAAGACCTCCTGGGGTTATACATCAAGCACGATAGACGGCGAGAGCTGCTTATACGATAAAAATGTTTTTATTACGCGATCAGTCAAATTTAACGAGCAAAGAGAACCAAGGCTTGCAAGAAGTTTCTCTATTCATAACAATAACTTACGTTAAACTACGGATACAATGCAACTTGGCCGTAACAGTTCCCTACCAAGACTTGTGTTTTATAAAAACGCTGAAGAGCTATGAAAATGTAGACAAGTTAATTTCGGAAGCAGCTTTTAAGAAGTTTTGCCAGCACTTATTTAACCGAGGATGTCGTCATGTTATCCCTTTGTGATGACATGGTTAATATTAAAACAAAAGAATATTGTGGCTAGTTGAACCAAAGAAAGTAACTTTGACAATGCAAAGAGATGTGTTCGATCGAAAGAAGAAATGCGTAGCTCATTATTTGGTATTTTTTCTAACTAATCACTTATTTGACGTGATATTAATTTTCTTTTCCTTTTGGTATAGATCAAAAACTGCATGATTTTGTTACAATAAAAAGCGATGATCTATTTTGTCGATTGAAAATAAACAATGAATTTCTCACTGAAAACCCATCAATTTGGGAAAGGAGTGCATCCTCTTTAGAAACTAAATCCAAAGTGATACAGTTGAAGGCAGTTAATGGCTGTTAAGAACTGTGAACCTCATGCAACAATTTCATGGACTTTTAACGGCGCAAGAACAAAACCAATGTTTATTGCAATGTGTGCAAAAACACATAAATCTCTATCCAACTTGTACAAAATAATTTAAAAAAGAGAAATATTCTGAACTTATAATATGTGATCTCGTCATAAAAATAAACAAACAAAAAATTGCAGGTCCAAAAACATTAAAATCATAGGAAAAAAACGCATAGTTGCATCTTTAGAGCCCCGTCGCTTAGGATAGGTGTGATCGTAGGGGCGTAAAATTTTATACATATTCAATTAAAACAGAAAAAATGAGCGGGTACCCCGAAAACTTTAAAACAAACAAAAAAACCTAAATAAGGGACAGTAATATACATATCTGATTACGTAAGTTCTTTGTATATTTCTTTCTATTTCGTTAGCACCACAATCCTAAATTTTTTTCGCAAATTCTTCATACAGACTCATTTTTTTATTGCGGTTCCTGTGCAATTTATATTTAAAGATTCCACAAAAATGCCTGTTCTTCATAAAGATTGATTAATTGAAAAATTACCTCGTAAAATTACCTTTCGTGCGCTCATTTTATCAAAATTACGTTTATGGAAACTTAAAAATTGGTACACGCTTTCTGATAAAGTCTCAACCTGGGGTCGCAGCTTTTCCAACACTGCCGGAAGACTGGAGACTAGGTCACGAGAACAGGAATGAACATGTCCACTTGCGACAAGTGCAGTGTCTGGAACCAGCACTGGCTTGTCCCGGAGAAAGCTCTCAAGCCCATATACATTTGCGAGTCTAGTCTCGAGACTACTCTCAAGACTATTTTGCTTTAAGTGGACACTTGACTTTATAAAAATCGTGATCGACACTTGTAGTGTTGTACTGATAAGAACCGTTCATAATTCTTTCTAATGAATGGTATAATATTGATATGGTAGATTATTTGAAGCTTTATACCTCAAACAAAGTTCCATAATTCCATCTCCACCTCATATCCACATTTTAAAATCCTTAAATGCAAGCACGATTTCCGATCCGAACACCGCACCTTCGCTTTCGATCCAACTACTACTTATTCTGCTAACCTTATTGAACGATCGAACGATCCCGAAAGTGACGTGAACGTGCGACACACGACGGCGAAGGTGGCGGTGGCGATGACGGTGGCGGCGGCGGCGGCGGCCTACCGACTCCGGCAAGATTTGTTACGCCCGCAACTTTCCGTAACTTCTTTTTCGTTAAATCGGAAAGTGTGCTCCGGCCGAGTTGTAAAAATAGATTTCGGAGGTCGCCAAAAAAGCGCCGTCTTAAATTTATTAAAGGACGATCGGTCGCCTCGCAACTCGAAATTGCCTTACTTCGTAGATCTCGCCGGAGGTAGAGAACGGGAATTCGGGTATTGTTTGCTATAATGGATTTAGGGTCGTTGACTAAAGTAGTTCGGTATAAGAGAAATTTTATGTAACGCTAGGGCATGATTCCGGTTTGGTCCCGACCGGAGCAGCTATATGTATATATAGGAGATTTCTTTTCTCCCGAGAGATTTATTTGCGGATTGCTTAACTTGAAAGAACGTAGATAAATGTCGTAACTAGAGAGCTAGGAAAAGAAAAGGGGTGTATCTTGTACGAAATGCCACGAAATACTTTATAAAATTAATAATCAACGTCACCGCTCTCTTCCATTTTAGACAGTGCAACGGTTATTTACGGAAAGCACTTCAAGAATGATACAGAAAGTGGTCGAGGATGATGTGAGATCCTGGATTCCAACTCCGGCTAGAACGGATCCGCGTCGGCAAGAATACTTAAATTCCTGGAAGGTATTTCGTTTCTGCAGGTAAGTTTGTAAATAAAAGGACACGAAACATCCATGATATACTTTATATTTATTGGTGTGTGCTTACTTTTTCGAAAATGCAGAAAAAAGTACACCTACACGCTAATAATAATAAAAATAATAACAATAACAATATTTTATTTTGATCCTTTGGACTACAACAGAGTATAGGACACCTCATAATGTTAACACGAGTGATAAGCTGAATTTATTGAGAATAAGAAAATCTAGTAGACTGTGAAAAACAATCACACAGTGTTTATTTAGAGCAACTTTTTATCTGTCATTTGACGTTTAGTTGTTGAAGTTCCGTTCGTTATAACTCGGCTACTTATTTTTTAAAAATACAATAAAATGGCATTAACCAGAGAACACTTTCGAATCATAATTTACTATGATTTTAGAAGAGGTTTTAAGCGCTTATGGGCGCGAAGAGAGTTTAGATTCAGTATTTAGTGAACAAGCACCGTCCTTAGCTACAATTAACCGATGGTATAAGGAATTTGAACGCGAAAGGAATTCTGTTCAGCATCAAAAAAGAGCAGGGCATCCTCATACGGTTGTCAATGACAAAAACATTGCTGCTATTAAAAAACTATCTGAAGAAGACAATAAAGCCACTTATGCGGTAATAGAGCATCAAATCAAGATTGGATCCTCAACTCTTAAAACAATCATACACGATCACCTGCCGCATCACCTTTCTGATTTCCAAAAATCAGAGCGTGTGAGAATTTGCCATGAAACTTTATATTTATCAAATAATGGCGGGCACCAATTTTTTCCAAAATAGTGACAGGTGACGAAATTTATACTCCCTTTTTCGACCATCCTACCTTCCCAAAGAGTCATGTATGGATCCACAAAGATGGGGAAGCTCCTACAATGACTAAGAAGCAGAGAGCTATGAAAAAGGTTAAGTATGGGCAGCATTCTTCAGAAGTACAGGCTTAGTAAATGCAATTAAGTTAGATGGACAAAAGACGGTTACAGCTAAGTGGTACACTGAAAAATCTTTGCTTGAAGTGTTCAATAGAGTTCCAGACCACCATGACAATGCATCGTCCCATACGCCACTTTCAACTCTCCAGCTTTTGGCTGAAAAAAATATATAAAAGTAATAGAACATCCGATGTACTATCCTGATTTAGCAATGTGTGACTTTTGGCTATTGTTGGGCTTAAACGAATTTTGCGGGGTAGAAGATTTTCGTGTGAAGAGGAGATTGATATCGCAGTTCATGCTTATTTTGAAGGTATTCCAAAAGATGATTGGTTGGGAGCTTTTAAAAAGTGAAAAGAAAGAATGGTCAAGTATATCATTGCTCATCCCTCGTATAAACATAAATAAGCACAAATACACATGTATTGTAGAATAAAAAATAAGAATCCACAATAGAAATACAATATAAAAATTATAAACATAGTACCTAACGTTCAACACTTGATTAAAATCGTAAATAATTACACTGTACTCGAATCGGGAGCTTTTTTCAAAATATACCAAAAGCATGTTTCTTAGGTCTTTTTGTACAATCTTTACTCGTAAATATCTCGAAAACTAGGGTCAACTTCGCAAAACGGCTGACAGCATTGCATTCAGCGTACTCGAATTTTCTATCCAGGGCCCATCAATGTTGAACTTTTTGATTAGCACAGTGTTATTATTGACTAAATTTTAGCGTCCTCCGTGTATTCTCTGAACGGATAATATGCCTTCGATAACACCGTCCGTTTCACCGTGGACTTAGATCTTTCCAATGCTATTTATATTTATTGGACAGTTTATTAAATGCCTTAATAGCGAGATAACAAGGATTTCTCTCACTGAAAGCCAACCTGTGGAAGAAGATTTCTGAAACGTTTGCATTTCTAGTGTTATAGCTATAGTAACCTTTAAGCTAAAGTTTTCTTATGGATATAACAGATAGATAAAAATACTTGCTTATCCCAGCTAATACAAATCGTACCTCGGCAATCAAAAATTGATTTCAAAGCTAAAGACTGGTTTTAGGAAATATAAAAGAAAGATTCATAAATTCATTCACTTTTTTACGATCTAACTTAAAGTTACTCCCAAACCTGACGTGCTTAGACAATTTCTGCTACCGGATTCGTTTTCAACATCAAGAAGTCTACAAGTCCTCCCCTTCCCTTCATTTTTGTAACTAACGAAACCTCAAATTTCGCGTCCCTGTGTAATTGATCGGACTAACGTTTCGACAAGAATACCTCATATTTCCTTTACAAATCAATCTAACACCTACAAGACGTAAAACTTTTAAGAATCCCACCTGACGTTAGTCTTGATTAGAAACCCTCTCGGGACGTATCGTCCAATTAATTTATATCATTAGCGGCCGTATTTGCCCGGCGAACTAGGAAGGAAATAGCCAGTTCCTGTTCCCAATTCCCTCAGGTTGTGCGATATTTATGCTACCGGCGAAGGAATCCAATCTCGTAACTTTTCCCGTTGTTGAAAACGTTTGCGTTTCTGGCCGGTTCGAGTAAAATCTGCCTGTCTGCAGAAAAAGAAAACTATTTCGGAACTAACTTCTAGTTTTGGTGTACGTTTTTTCCTCCAAACAAATTGTCCGTTTCAAATGGTTGAGTTACGATGAAATGAGCTGTACTACGAGAACGGTTTGATGGAAGAGTGGCTTTCCAGCAAAAAAATTATTTTACGGAAAGGAATATATTTTATTTTTCAACATAGTCCCCTTTTAACTCTATACACACTTAGCCCAGCGAGTTGGCAATTTTTTTCAAACCACCTAAAAAGTGATCTTTGGGAGACTCTTCAAGATCTGTCTCGGATATTACCTGTCTACATCTGTCTAACATCTTCTCACACCGTGCCATCTTTGAAAATTTGGAAACAAGAAGAAATCATTGGGAGCTAGATCTGGTGAAAATGGCGGGTGAGGCAACTAATTGTGTTGTAGCAACAGTGATCGAATGAATCGAAGCTGTTTTTGACGATTGTGTATAACCTACAGTCTAATAACAGCAAAGCTCATGACTGTTATTGGTATCCAAACTTCGGGAATTCGTGATTCTCTAAAAATTTTCAAATTTAGAACATTTTTGATAAATTTATACTCTGTAATAAATTTTCAAGAAGGATCAAAAGTCGTAGAACGCCCACTAGTGGACGCTATCGACCATGTTGAAGCCCTGTGCTACTAAACCTTAATTTTATCCCAACAAGTAACTAGAAGTCGATTTGTGGTTGATCCACATACTGGTTGGTGATTTATTTGAAATTGTTTCATTATAACAGCAATTTTCCTAAATCAAACTTGTAATAAGTGGATGTCATCAATAGATACAAAAAGAAATCCCCAATCGATATGACCGTCAACAAATCGATTTGTTTCTTATTAGAACAACGAACCGTCAATCACGGATTACGTTCGGAATTTTCTAAATAGAAATGCCGGTCCTATTGGCCACTCAACACTTTCCGATCTATCATAAGCAGATAGTTTGCCTTTGGCATCTATATTTAGTGAATAGAAAGAAAAACATCAATGTTCTTTAATTCCATGAATGTTTCAAGTTCAAAACTTCAAATTTATTTTTTCAATTTCTTTTTCTGGAAACTGTTTCTGACGATTGTCGATTACGATTACAGTCTAATAACAGTAAAGCGCATAATTGTTGTTGTTACCAAAACTTCGAAAATTCAAGATTCTTCAAAGTATTTCATAATTTTCGATGAGGCGCCATCGAACCATATCATGAAATCAGCATAATATTTGCCAGTTATCGTTTTTCCTTTTTGTAAATAATCAATAAACATAACACTCTTGGATTCCCAAAAAGCTGTGGTCATGACCGTATTGTCCGAAAAAGCGGTTTGTACTCAATATGAGACTATGATGGCATTCTCGCCAACATCTACTGGTAAAAATGTTTATTTTCCAGCTGAAGGAATTTAAAATTAATAAGAAAGTTTATAAACAACTTTTACTGCTGGCGACGCAAACAAGGAAACACTGGTAACTGTATTTCACCGATTTAAATGAAAGTCTGTGGGTTTATAGACCGATGTAGTTGGGAAAACAACGATAACTTTATTAGCTGCCCAATCTGACATTAGCGGGCTGTACAGTAGGGTGGAGCGTTTTTTTTTAATTTTAATTTTCCTGTATTATCAATTAATGACCCATAGATGTAGGAGTGTTCATGTAAATTTTCAGCTTTCTAACTCGATATCTTAAGTTGGGGCATTAGGTTTGAAATTCGTTTTACGTACATATAAGTGTTGCAAACACATTCAAAATAAATAACAAGATTTGACTGTATTTCTTAAATATTATAGGAAAATACTATATAAAATTTTAAAAGGAGCATTAATTACTTGTCTAAGGACAAATAACTATAACATCACCTGGAGAAATAATTTGTTTTTCTCACATACTGCACTCTTTCGTGCGCCACCTCGACCACCAGTCGTAGACCTTTGATATTTTGTATGAATTAAGCTTTCCTATAGGATCATCGATCAACCATACAGGATTTTAAAAAATTGCCACTTTCACTCCAGCCTACTGTACAGCGTTGTTTACAATTTTAAGAGCTCAGGCAGGTCTAGTCTTTTGCCAATAATAAATGAAGAACCAGCAGGTTTGCAGGCTTGAAATTTTGAATACCACGTATTCGATACCGTAGTTAAGACTTATCAATGCGCATTTCTGTAAATTCCTTCGTTATCGTTGCTTTTTCGAAGTCCGAAAAAGACGGTGAACCCATGGTCATTTTTCTATTCCTTAATTGAAGTTAAATTCAACAACAAACAAGGTCGATAAGTCGTAGCTGTCGTAACAAATACACGCTATGCAAAATTTTGAGCTTGTAAACTTACTGGTTCTTCACTTATTATGGAAAAAGCTGTAAAAGCTCTTGACGTTGTAAAAGAACTAGTATTTTATCGTTACATACACTACTTTTAAAGTTCAGATATACAATTTTCAACACATTTTTGGAACCAATAAAAAATTTTAAGTTTAATCGATCTTGAAAGAAAATACTTTACAACCTTATACAAATTACCAGATACCACAAAGATTTAACATTTTCAGTCGCGTTACATTTCTTAAAGTATTTAATCGGAGAAATGGGATGAAACTAACACCTCGAAAGCAGCATTAGTTCTCTGCAATCCCATTGCATAGTGTCTGGCACTGAAATATTTCACAGCGCCAACACGTCTATCCTAGCTAAATTAACCCGAATGGTCTGGAACCAATTTATGACGTAAGCATAACGAAGAATTTCGTTCGACCGAACACATCTAAACAGCAGAATTTACACCATATTTCGACTAATTCAACGCATCCATTTCCTCGCGCGCATTACATTTAATAACCCGCATATGATAAATAAATTAATCCCTCGAGAGTATTCGCGCAACCAACGTTCCGACGTTAACATCCGACGTATATCACCCACAAATCCGAAATCTTTGTTGCAGATATTTCATGCTACCCTACACGATTATGCCCTGCGGAAAGTTTATCGGCTACTACGAAGTGTTTCGCGCCGTTTGCGCCTTCATCTCGTCGCTTTTATTGCCGGCCAGTTACATTTTCGCTTATTACATAAAAAACTTTTGGATAACGCAGTGCTTTCTGGATTTTTCGGCCTACGCGGACATGTGAGTATCATCATACTTGGTTTATGCAATGACGTAATAAACACGGGACGACTCTTAGGGATATTACCCGCCGGCAACGTCAAGGCTGTTCCAACGTAAAATTACGCTTTGTCGGTTAGTGAAGAGAGGGAAAACGTGTCAGAATTCAGCGTCTTTTCCTTTTGGAAAAAGTTTCTATTCTGATAATACGCCTACATGTTTGTTTGAACGCGTCTCATATTTTATGGGCAAAGTAGAATAGGAAATGGAAGAAACCTGTCTATCCGAATAATCTGAACTAGACGTAGGTTTCTTTCAGAATTATTATTTGAAAAACAGTGCCGTGAAGCCGATGGGAATTGCTGTTTTATTCTAATAAAATGTTACTAGCTTTTAAATCTTTAGAAAAAAATAATAATAAAAGGAAATGATAAACGGAAAGTGACGAATGCCGTTAGTGCGGATAACTCATCTCGTTGGTACTAACGAATGCGATCCAGGCCGTGTTGGTCCAGTAAAAACGGCGTAGGTTAAGGTTCGTGAAATAATAACAAGGCGCCACTCTCCAATTGTGAAACTGGATCACCTTTAAATGACTGGTGTGGGAGAGACCCTCCGTAATAGATGGTACAAGGTTATCCGAACAATCTATACTAAATTAATTACTATTTAAAATTAACATAAGCGAAATATAAAATTGAACTGAGGCGAGTAATTGACGTTTCACAGCACTTTATTGTCACTTGCTGGGTATAAAAAGGAAAGAAAAATAATATCAATTAAGGTAGTTCATACGCTCCGATAACCGGTGGAATTTCAACAGCCTTACAGCGACCTTACAGCTTAGCTGAACGTAATTATAAACAATAATATATTTGAGTGACAAGTACTGATAATCCCCCTCCCTTAAAATACTAATAGAATTAAGAATTAAATATAATACTAGTTAACAAACGTAACAAAAAAAGAAACACTCTTTACTCGAAAACAAATCAGAATCGCTCCCCCGCAAATAATTGAATGTTTATAAACGTAAAGAAACCCCTGTATACTCGCACACAAAACTTAAAATTAATTAGCAGATTCTAGCGAACTTTTCCCAAAAATTCAACTTTACAAAAATATAAATAAAACAAATAAAAGCGGAACTTAGCGCGATGTATGTAGTTCTTCGTTGTCGGCTTTGCACGGCATGGTATTCGGTATCGGACGGAAGTGCTTCAAGATGGTATTCTCGCACGTGAGGGAAAGATGTCGGAAAAAATTAGCTAGCTTCGAGCTCCTACGATAATCCTATACTCGTTAATACTAGCTTACACTAGTTATTCCCGCCTATACTAGATATACCAGCCCTTACTAGTTCACACTAGTTCCCTATAACAATGTGAGAAAGGGAAATTACGGCATCGAAATTAACAAAAAATAAAGAATGACTCACTTGCAATAGAGGGAAAAGCAACGTGGACGATTAGTTTGAACAGCAACACTTGGCGAAAAGAAGCGTTCGATTTCCGTATATATCCTCGATAACGAGATTTAAAAGCGAAACGGAAGAAACTTAGTCACGGAAACCGATATCTTTAACTCAACGTTACGAAGCAGAATGAAAACCACCTGCGCATTCAAACGGCGCAATTCGTATCATTGAATCAAAATTACGAACGTGGAGCAATGTCCAATCTGTTTAGTGGCGAATTGATTCTTGAGGGCGAACAGTTAGGGTGTAGGGCATTTGCGTTGTTCAATAGATTTTACTTTAGTTCCTGTTTCTTCTTCAGCTTGTGTCTACGACCTTTCGCGTATCGAGGAGTCATAAAGACTGCCGAGATTTCCTAGGTTTTGGCATTGGTAGGATAATCGAGTTTGTCATCTAATCTGTCGATTGGTGGAGTATCTATCCATCGGAGCCAACAGTTGTGGTTTCCACACATTTTCGTCGTCTAGTGGATTTTGCCCTTGTTACGATTCCTTCTTGAGCGCACTCGCAGTCGAGAATCTCAAATGGTTTGATTTTCTTGGTGGAGAATCGATTTTTGAGGGCGAACAGTTGAGGTACGGTGCATGTTTGTTATCCTATGGATCTTATCCTTGTTCTGCTTTCTTCTGAGACCATGCTTATCATTCTATCACTCGAAAAGTCTTAAGAATTGTTTAGCTTTGCTTGCTCTTGGTGATGGTAAGATAAGACTCCAACTGACCTGATTTTCTTGGTCCATTCTGTTTAGTGGAGAAATAATCCTCGAGGGCGAACAGTTGGGGTGTGGTACATATTTGTTGCCCTGTGCTTCTTAACCTTGTTCTGCTTCCTTCTTGAGACTATGCCGATCAATCTTTCACTCAAAAATCTTAAGAATTGTTTAGCTTTCCTCTTGGTGGTGGTAAGATACGAGTCGAACTGACCTGATTTTCTTGATCCAATCTGTTTAGTGGGGAATTAATCCTTCAGGACGAACTGTTGGGGTTTGGTGCATCGTCGTTATTCAGTGGATCTCACTTTAGTTCCTGTTCCTTCTTCAGCCTGTGCCTACGATCTTTCGCGTATCGAGAAATCATAAAGACTTCCAAGATTCTCTAGGTTTTAGCATTGGATGTCCCGATTTTCATCATCAAATCTGGGCTGGTGGAATACTCCCGTTACAGCAACTTCCTCCGCACATCAAGCGTTGAAGCGGGAGATCACGGACTATTAAAACATAAAACCGCAACAATACAGAAAATCTAACAATTGGCCCTAACAACAAAACAGTACAAGTCAAAACACATCGCGACGACTTATCAAATGTTCTTGAGAGCAGGTTTCACAATTGCAATATAAGTAAAAGTAAACTATAAATGAAGAGATTTTGTGCTATTTAACTTAAACTACATGTTATAATCCGAGCTTTACGCCTCTGTAAACTTAATCAAAAGAAAAATGTGGAAAGGAACTGTGATCTAAAACGGACTCAAGTGGATGCTGTCAGGTGGACATTTATTGGATTATTGGACAGATATCATTTCAATACAAAAAGCACGTAAACCGAAAACAATCGGAACTTACGTATCATTAGATCCCTACCCGAAAACGAAAACGTCAAATAAAACAAATGATACGCGTAGTAAAACAAAAATGAAATAAAACAAATGATACTTGTAGTGAAAGAAAAATCCAAAACGAGTTTCCTCGAAAAAACAGGTGGATTTTCTTCGAAAAATACATCTATATACTATCCACTATACAATCCAACCTGACAGTTGGCATTGTCAGTTTGTAGGTACACAAATATTGCTAATGTCTGTTTCTTTTTGTCGCGCGATAGCAGCTAACTCCTTTCCGTTTCCTTTAGGCGAAAAGAGATTATTCTTTGTATGTGACAGCATTTCCATTACCATTTCAATTTATTTTTTCCATTTGTCGCAGTATATCTCAAGCGTCTCCCTAGGCAAACGCGTAGTGCAAAGCTATAAATATAAGAAAATTTAACGCCGAACGTATCATAGTTTACGAAACCCCAGAAGTTGTGGAAGTTTTTATCTCCTCTCTTCGTGTCCAACGTAAGGTGTTAGTAACATCTACTAATATATTATATATTACAGAGATATTTATTACACAAGTTTCTGATATATGTACATATAAGATGCATGTATCAATTGGTTAAAATCATCGCTTGAGCGGTATTCTCACAAATTCTAGCTTTTACTATAGATAGTTTTGGCATTTTTTGCTCTAAACTGGTTGAACCCTCCATATCAGGAAGTTTTTGAGAATCTCGTTCAATATAAGCTCATTTTACTCAAAAAGTTTCTATTACTATACATTTTTGAGATAAGGGTTCCAAAATAAATAAAGTTTTGACACTATTTGGCCAGGAAATGATTGAATTGTCGGGTAGCAAAAACATCTTTTTGAAATTGTATCCAGAAGAGCTTCAATTTTATCCGCTTGGCGCTAGAAATTATTTAGCTTACTTGCATACCACCGATCTTTAACAAAAAAACCTTTTGGCTCAAAATTAATTGGACGAAGTCGCAATAAAGAAATTGAATCCCTACACCGAAAGGTAGAAAGGGTAAAAAGATTAAGAAGAAGAAGAAGAATTCAGATTAGGTGCATTTCTGTCAATTTTACCCAGCGAATAGCTTGATCTATTAGATTTATTTGTGTGTTCACAATATTTAAGAGAAAAACACCAAAATAAATCAAATTTTAGCTGATTTTTCGCTGAAAGCTAATTGCACCACTTTAGTGCTAAAATTTTTCTAGTGAAATTATCTTTAATCGAGGTACATCTTGTCAATTCTACGCTGGTATTGCTTAGTTTACTTACGTGACACCAATCTTGGAAGAAAGACTACAAACCAAATGAAATTGAATAGTTTTTCGTTGAATACTGATTTCATCAGTCTCTTTTAGAGATTTAAGCAAAAACACAAAAACTTTGGAAATATTAGTTTGGAAGGTATTCGGTCCATATAATTATCATTAATTTCTAGGCAATGGAGTCCAAGAAAACTGCATTTTTGGTAAGTTTTTGTTGAAAATCGATTGGACCACCTTTGTAACATTGTTTCTTTGAAGATTTTATTCGAAATCCCTATTGACAATCATACTCTCGAAATTACTTGGTTCTTCTCTGTACCGCCTATATATTTTATTTTTTTTATTACCGAAATAAAATGCTGCCAATTTCACGATCGTATTAGCAGATGTGACCATTCCCGGTATCTTTTCCTTTATGTATATACAAAGGATATATTGAATAGTGAAAGTCACATCAAACTAATTTTCGTTTTATTCACCCCCAGAATTGGCACCTTAGCTTTTTCACACTATGAATTCCCTTTCATCTACTTCACCGCTTCCTAATCACCTTCGAATTGATATATATTATTCACCCACACAACCTGATAGTCAGCAGATTACCTGCGTTCTCCCCACTTTAGTATTAAGCAACCGACATCGATAGACAATGTAGCACTTCGCAGCACCTGTACCACGGATTAATATATTGGATGATCATGCTGACACGTTAATTAGTGGAATTTCCCGATTAACGTCGTATATACGAGGCGCGGATTTATTCGTACTATGACGGGGATTGCAACCCCCGCAGGCGGTTCATTATAAATCGCAAGACTAGAAGACGAAAATTTCATCTTCAGCCCTCCCCCAACTTTCCAACTTCATTATATCGTCGCCGTCCCCCTTAATAAAGCAAATTATGCCGGTTGTATTTTTTCTGACGTACCTTTTATTCTACGCAATCTTGCCGAAGAATCATCTGTCACCTGCTAAGTTGAAGCGACGAAAAGTGACATCTGGGTTATTACGTGGCAGTTTTATATTTCGGTGAGCAGAGGTAAATAGGCATGCTTTAAGATGAGAATGGTAGTGAATGCTGACTGATAAAGCAGAGATGAGGTAGTAATGGAAAGTAACAAAGAAAAATGCTATAATAAGCAAATGTATGACAGAAACTTTACGAAGGAATGATTCCTTAGATTTGCTCGATTTTCCCCATTATTTTGCAGATTTATTGGTAGCTAAGAATTTTTAAAAGCGAGTAAAATTCGTATGGAAAGCTGCTTTAGTATAACTTCTTATATCTTTCCAAAAAGAATCATATGAGAATCAATAACTTTATTAAGTCAGGTCCCCTATTTCTTTTTTTTTTTTTTTTTATTTTAATGAAAGTGGACTTTTGTGAATTTTGTAATAACATTGGTGAGATTGCATTAGATACAATTGTAACAACACCGTTGTCATTTCACTGTCAAGATATTTATAGTTTTTAGGTAACTGTGTTAACCTTGATGTATAGAGTGGGTTGAACGGTCAAGCCCCTCTGTACATTTTTTCTTGTGGTATCTGTCCACAGCTTGTAACCCCATCTAATGGATTTTCCACGTACAAACTGCTTGGATCCATGACCTCTAAAATAAAGAATCATGGATTCATCTAAGTTATAATATTCTTCAGTGGAAGCTATCTAAAATTTTACAGCAACTGCTGATTTGAAACTTACCTCCAATTATCAATTTATAAATTGGTAAAAATTGTAAATTGTATAGAGCACTGTAAAACAGCAAACACGAGCAAAAATTTTTAAACTGGCATTGACAGCGTACTTAATGCTGCATATTATCTTCATCCGGCGTTTCATTCGTTATCATTATTTAGCATTCTTTTCCATATTTTTTTGTCCTCTATCTTGTTTTCAGCCTGTACGCTATCCAGGTTTGTTAAATCATGTACACCGAAGGCCTTTCCATTGATTATAAGCTTATTACATCTCACAGTTGCCTTGTTTCCCTGGTGTCCAGCTTCTTTTCGGTATGAAAGCAGCATCCTTCCCTCCTTCCGTATCTCCTTCGTGTATTCGTCGTCAATTCATTTTTTGTTCTCTTAAAATTTATTTCGTTTCGGTCAAAATGTCATATTTCTTTTGATCGTTATTCAGCTTCACAGGTATGGGTCTAAACCTGGCTAGTTACGAAAATAGTAGAAAAAAAAATTGTGCTATCGTTTGACCATCTTTTAGAATTTGGCGACTATCGCCAATTATTTAGTCGGTATCGATAACTGCTCGTGGATGCAGATAAGATAGAGTATGCATACTATATTGATCAGTAGACTTCCTTAATCTGTATTTCGGCCAGGATATATGCGAGTTATTTTAAATGTTAGATATTTTAGGAACCTCTTTTGAATTCTTTCTACAGAAATCGGATGATACGTGTAATAAGGGAACCACACCAACGAGGCATACTCCAATTTGCATCGAACAATAGCACAATAAAATGTTGATAGCTGCAATGTTATGGAAGTTTATACAGGATCTGATGAGAAATCCTAACGATTTCGAAGCTGATGAACAAATCGAAGCAGTATGTTGATGGAAGCTTAGTTGAGAGTCAAAAAGTACGCTTACGTCATTTACTTCAATTCTTCTGATAATTGAATCAGTTCGAACCAAATAATCATATACCAACGAATCAGTGCATCTAGTATAGGAGAATGAAAGATTAATCTGTAATTTGATAATTTTTTTGTAAATTTTTAGATCATCAGCATAATGAAGATGTTAAAAAATAACGGGTCAAGATTTGAACCCTGGGAAACATCGGAACCTATTGACAAAAATTGAGAAGCAGATCCATTACCCACACATAACCAGCTCTATCTTTAAGATAAGAAGCTATTAGTCGAAGAAGTGATGGACAGAAACCAATACATTCAAGTTTTGCCAGAAGTATATTATGGTCTATGGAATCGAACGCTTTGGAGAAATCTGTATAGATAACGTCGACGTGCTGCCGATTATCAATTGCAGAAGATAGAAATTGAGTAATATTTACAAGATTAGTAAGACTAGATCTTCCAGACATGTTCCTTAGAATGTTGGTGGATGGATATAAATTGTTTAATATGGGTGTATATTTTATGGAATATCTGTTCGAAGGCCTTTGCAAAATTTAATATATTACTGATAGGTCTGTAGTTGACTATGCTTGACCTATCACCCTTTTTGAAAACGCGTATAACTTAATTGATTTTCCAAATATTTGGAAACTTAGAAGAACTAATAATTAAATTATAAATTACAGCTAAAGGTTCACCTAATACTAAAGCACAGTCGCGCACTAAAAAGCTAGGTACGCGGTCATCACCAGCATTCATATCCTATTTAAGCTTAGTTGCACTAATACGCACATCATCTCCTGTAATGTACACGGCATTAAACGAAGGATAGTTACCAAAGCGAACGGATGGAATAGAGTCACTTTTAAGGAAGGCCTTAGAAGACTCTGCAGCAAACTTATTCACTATTATGATGGGTTCCACAAATTCCTCCTCTTGATATGTCATTCGACCTGGAATTCTCGAAGAAGATCATGAATTATTGTGATAAAGATGCTTAGAAACATTGTTTAGATCACCTCTGAAGGAATTGGTTCAAACTGGTTTAACAACCATGCAATGTTTCTACGTTGGAAACCACACAAATCCTAATTATAATTTGTTCGAAAAGCGCATTTCTATGAAATGGAATCGCATTCTTATCGCACCGTTACGCTCGCGATATTCTATCCCCGATTATACTTTCAATAAAATCTAACCGTACTAATGCCAACTTCTCTCCCCCAAAACAGCTACGTACGTCTTCACGTCTGCTATTACAATTCGTACGGTATACTGGTCACCCATCCCAAAGCGACCGCTTTCCATTATTTGTGTCGGAGCTTCATAATTGATTTCCTCGGCTGTCTGCCCACCGATTACTTCTTGACGTTCTTCTGGAAAAACAATTTCGAGGATAAGTCGGCGTACGAAAGGATGTGCGCCATATTGCGATTGAATAGGATCATCCAGGTGTATAGGATACCGGACGCGTTCGCCCTTTTCACCAGGGATATAATGCAGTCCAGACACAATCTGGTGTAAGTAGATTTATGAATATTGATGAGTCGGAGGTTTCTGGTCTCCGGCGTGTACGTGCATGCATAGCTTTTAATCCGGATTTTCGATACCTACATACGTATAACCTCAAGGATGAGGCGAACATTTTCTAATAAACTTTTTACAGTAGTATACAGTCGTTGGTAATTGGATTAGGACCACAAGGAAAATTATTAGTTTTAATGTATGCATAACTCCAATAAAAACATATTCTCACAAATTATTTCATTAAAAAGCATGCGTATTCCTATGTCACCTTTTTGCTTTAATGAGCGCAACAATTCTTTCCGGCATACTCTCAATTACAGTGATGATGGAGTCTGGAATTTTATCACAATTTCGCCAAACGTCATCCATCCATTAAATCTTGCTTTCTATTACACTTCCATGATGCTATCATATTTTTTTATGTATTCCAAACATTTCAATAGAGTTCATATCCGAAGAATTTCCAGACTAATCCAATAAGTGTACAGATGTGTGTACAGTGATTTTTGACAGATTTTGCTCTATGGCATGGGCCATTCCCGTGCATGAAGACGTATAGTCTCTTGCTTCCATCCTAACTATCAATGTAAAGTATTAAGCACTCATCTATGACTTTTTATATTAGTTTTGATTCGGCGCACTCTGCACCAAGTAAACTGGTCTAGGACCCTCTGCTGTGATACATGGCCTATCATCACGGAAGGGAGACATTTCACCGTTTTTGCGGTGCATTCTTCCTTGAAATGTTCAGATGGTAATCTTGTTATATACTCAGCACATTCTGTTAACGCCTCTACTTTTCATTCGTCACTGAAAATTATCTACGAAAACATTCAAATTTTGCAATAATAACTACGTAAAGGTTGGTTAAATCGATTAGTATTGATGTTCACATGTTTCCAATCATCTACTGTGCAATGTTGGTATAATTTGGAAAATTTGTTCCGTGCTTTTCTCATCCTGTCCAATCAATTTCTTTTTACTGGACGCCTACACCTTAATTTGATCTCGTACAAACGTCTTCGAATAAATCGTGTGGATAGGTTTGAGCCCTTCTCTCCCAGAATTCGACTTAAGTGGCATTTTTCTGTACTTTTTTTGCTGTTTTGATAATCATACGGTTATCACAGACTGTAGTTTTTCTTTATTTTTGCTACAATTTTATTGAGATGTGCTAGTACAGGGAATATTTTCTTTGACTAATACAAATTACAATTCTCGTTACATTTTGATGAGAAACAACTTCTTTCCGTTCTAATTCACGTTGTGTATACATTTCTGTTCAAGACAGTTCCTCGGCTGGTACGTCGCTAGTTTTACGCATATCGGAATTAACTTAAAGAAAGGAGAGCTGTTGTCCATCGCACCAAATACAATATCATGAAATCCAGTAATTTGCTTTACACGTGAATTAACTTTTGATAAGAGTTGTGCACTAATCATTTATAGTAACTATATTCCCAATCATTTTACAATTATATTTACATGAATCTTAAAACTATAAAATGGTAAAGCTAGAAAAACGTCTCACATCGAGGCGTCTTCCAGACTTCTTCCCAGTTAACTCATTTAAAAGGTGTAATTGCAAAACAAAGACAAAGCATTGATTGATTTTAATATCTCTGTAGCTAATTATTACTTGAACAGGGTCAGAGATAAACTAAATCAGATATTTTTACAAAGCAATATGGTTGGGAAGCCTGGAGGACCATATACTTTAAATAATAAATGAGAAATCAGGAGACAACCATAAATCAAGTAATAGATAAAATGTTGTACACAATGACTGTAAATACTTAGAAATAAATTAAATGTATTTGCCAATACAACTCCTCAATTATTCTCAGAAACTTGAAATTATCGCAATGGTCTTAATTCAGTAGCCAACGACTGTAGAAGCGAAAGTAAATTTTTTTGGTGAAGAAAATATTCAAAGTGTGTAAGATTTTTAAATAATGACCTATTCGAAGCAAATACACTGTTCGAACCAAGTAACGGATATTTCTTAAAAACTGCTGCGTAAAGGCCACTTTGATTGATTCCATGCCTACAAGATGTGTAGTGATGGTGGTCACATTTATTATGAAGCTCTTTGCTTTCCATATTTTCGTAGTTATTTAATGTCTGTTCACAGTTTATGCATATCTACACCATATGGTACATCTTTTCGATTTTGAACGAAATTCACACATTTCGTATCATTTTCAATTCTGAAAAGGCAGTTATCAAATGTTGTTGGTCTTGAAACTGGTATTGTATTGGTACATTTGCAAATTAAGAACACAAACTTACATTATCCGTTAGTTGATTTGGGCAGTGCATATTACGCGACCGTAATTAGTTCCCTCAAACAAATATGTTATTTTCTGCACGTCCTAAGCCAAATTGTTTGACAAATCTGGTAGAAACCTCTTTCCAGTTACTTACTATACTACCGGCTTCTTCAGGAATGAAGCAATTTGAGCATTCTTGATAAAGCTGACGCTATGGAAGCTATAAATAACAAAATTTCGATACCACGATAAAACTCGGAAAGTAGTTCCTGTTATGGCCATGAAAATCTACCAGGATACATTTGCAAACTTACTAAGCTTAAGACTAAAAACCTTTACAGATTATTTACCAATCTGGTGAGCTTGAGCATAGGATTACAAAGTTTATTGAGCGGCATCTTTTTGATTTCTTCCACGACGTTGACGCAATATACCACGGCGATTGTTCCGGAGAGCGGTTCTTGGATTACTTTCTTAAATTATCGTAAATACGAAGAAATTTATTCTTACGTTACGTTGACGTGCGTTTTTACTCATACCGATTCGATTTGCAGCTTTGAATTTTAGCAGCCCGTACCACATCTACTTGATAACCTATTACTTCGTCTGCTCGCACAGCATGGGAATGGGTTACGATGATATCTTCACCGTGAAGAGACACGAGATCATTTTGGATATCATTATAATCATCGCGGGTAAGTACATATCTCCAAATTGGATATTGGTGCTGGTTGTCCAAATGAGACCGTGGTAATTTCACTTTATTTAGTTTCAAACCATGGTTTTCCCTATTATTAACTATTATTAAAAACGAAGTCTCTTATCAATCTCCGATACGTACGTTGGCAATATTCTCTTAAATTCCAAGGTAAGGTTTGTCCAATCCTTTGAAACATCCACGCGTGAGACCTTCGGAAACGTTAAATTCTAATCTCGTCCGGAATTAAAACGCGATCTCCAAAAGTTATCCCATTATTGCGCGCAGTTTATATTAATGAGCGTGACGTAAATAGGTCTCCGTTTCGGATACATTCATCTTCAAAAACACACCTAATAAAGTACGTGGATATAAGCAAATTACACCTGCAGGGAACAATTTACGTCTTCTATAAATCTACTTTCTTCTCCGTTCCAGGGCATCTTCCGCGATCCACTTTAATTTGAAAGCACGGCATAATAAATATTTATTACTACTAAAGTGCGAATTCGTTTAGGAAATGAAGGGAAACGCTTCTAAGACGTGGCTTATAGATTAGTGGAGGAAGTCGTAGTAAATTTTATAAACACCGGATTAATTAGGATGGTTTGGTGGAAATTTAACCAAATTTCGAAATAAAGTGTTCCAGATTTTCTTATTGACATTTCATGCATATACATTTTAACGTTCAATGCATAAAAGAAAGCTACATGCATTTTCCAGAACCGCCACGTTTTAAGGCGGTCACAAACGCTTGCTGCACAATATATTTTTTACGATTCCGTCCTCGTTTTAAGGTTACCTCTGGTTTACTTACGTGCTCGTCATCATCTCTAACAACAAAGCGGTTATAAATCTGAATCTAACGCTCTACCAGAATCACATGAAGCAATTGATAAGTTTCATGAAGCGCGAGAAAATCAACAAGGAACTGCAAAGGTAGTCGCGACGTTCGCGTTTCTTAGCGAACGCAAAACCATAGTAATGTGCGTCTTCCTGTCTTGCAGAGAGGCGATAAATCATTTCGAATACGTCTGGCAGCGGTGTCACGGCTTAAAAGCAAGCATAATTCTAAAGCAATGTCATCTGGCTTTGAGCAAAGATTGCGCCTTGCATTTGTACGAGGAGACCCTGAAAGAGGTGCCCATATTTAAGGATATGGTGACTTCGTTTTATAGGGTGGTCGGGACGAACTTGGACGAGCAGTATTTTTTGAGGAACTATAAAATTATTTCTCTGAACGACATCGTGACGAAGATGTATATCGTTCATAAGGGACAAGTCAAGATTACCGGACCTGATGGTTCGCAGTATACGATTCTAACTAAAGGAGGGTAAGATCTAAAGATAGCCGTGTGTATTGAATTACAATTAAAACTTTCTCCCAAATCGATGGTTCTAAAAATTCAATATTACAGTTAGGATAAACTAAAAACTATTGCCACGTCTATATACCAAACAAATGAGATTTTCAATAGGGCCAATACGATACGATTGTTGAGCCAGAATTGTTAGAAGGCCGCTACGTCATTCCTTGAAATAAGCCACGCTGGATGTTAGGATCTGTCGCGATTTGATATTTGCAAGCAGGGTGGTGCCTTCAAATTTCTAAAAATTCTGGCCCAACAAATATCGTACCAGTTATAGCTTTCACAAAGATTTCTGTTATGTATAGTTGGTTAGCCAACTAACAACGTCTTCAGGATAAGTAAATCTAACGTCAGTTCGTTTTATCATTTTCCTTAAAGTAACTAACCATACTTGAAAATTAGTCCAGTTTTCTTGAGAAATCCAACAGTAAGCACAGCCAATTCTATATGCTAAATAATTACACGATTCCTTCAGAACGAGCAAACATCATCCTAACATCACCTTGAAGAAGATGACAAAGACCAAAACAATCAACCTCATACAATTACACCCGCAGAATCCAAACAATTTTAATTGGAAACGAATAAAGGAGAAAGTAGAAAATCTACATAACACCTATTGAACGAACTTGAAGCAGGGGTCCAATACTTACAATTAGTCAGTTTTCAAAGAAAACTGTGTAATGGCTTGCACTGCAAGAACAAATTAGATGCCAACAAATCGCACTATGTGTGCAATAATATCACAACTTCAAAATTGTCACTTTCAAGTTAATACAACTTGTAAATTACGGAAACATATTTTTTATTTGTGCGTAATTTATTAGAAATAACGTTTGAAATTCGTTATCGGAAATTTGTAATGGAATGCTACTGAGTAATTAAAAGTGCAATAAAGTAGTAATTCTATTTGAATTAAATATAATTATTATTTAAGATAGTATTGCATTTTTGTACACAAATAATTTTTTTAGTTATGATTTATTGCTTGTTTTAGTAGTAATCTGGAAATTTGTAAAATTCTCAGTGGAATCAGTACAATTTCTCGAAAGGTCTCCTGGTCAAATTCGGTTTTGCACAAAATGCTGACAGGATGCTGTTTTTTTTTACTTTCAAATTTCTGATTTGGATCCAGTTTACTTCAGAACTGAAAGAAAAGTTTGTTTCTATCACTTAATGTTTTTATATCAAAGGTATCGTCCTATTGCACTTTGTCTACCACGTATGGATTACACTGGAAAACAGCATGTCTGTTGCATGAGATTTTACATGAATCTGAATAGTTTTTCCACGCTGATTGCAAAAATATATGCCGTTTTCATGTAGCAGCTCTAGTTTTGGAGTTATGAAGTGACAGGATTTTTCATTGAAAATGCACATAGTTTAAGTTTAAAAATTTATTAAATATATTTATTCTGAATAAAATTTCCTTTCTTTGGATTTTCTAGAGTGAGATGTTATATGAGTTTTGAATGCTCCAACAATAATCAGCCATCATATGTTCATTCCAGTGCCCCCGATACCTCTCCTCCATAGTGCGAATATCCTGGTGAAAGCGCTCTCCTTGTTCCTCGCTTAGGTCACCGAGATCTTCAGCAAAATAGTCTAGATGGCTGTGAAGGTAGTGAAGCTTAATACTCATGTTGCATCCAAGCCGCTGGAAGTGTATCAGCAACTGTTCAACGTGCTGAATGTAGCCGTCACATTTCCTATTGCCCAAAAAATTCCTCACTGCCCCAACAAACTCTTCCCATGCACATTTCTCGACAGCTGTCATATGGTTGATGAAAATTTTATCATCTATCAACTTCCTGATTTGTGGGCCATCGAAAATACCACCTTTGATTTTCTCACTACTCAATTTTGGAAACACTTTTACAATGTATTTGAAACATTCGCCATCTTTGTTAAGAGCTTTTACGAATTGTTTTATCAACCCCAGTTTTATATGCGAAGGAGGCAATATAATTCGGTCTCTGGATACTAGTGAAACATTAATTACATTTTGCTTACCGGGAATCAAAGCCTCCCTAGAAGGCCAGTCTCTTTTGTCCAGTGCTCAGCTTTCGCTCGGCTGTCCCATAAGCATAGGAAACAGGGATATTTTGTGTAGCCACTTTGTTGGCCTAGGAGAAAACCATTTTCAAATCAACACATAAGACCCAGTTATGTTCCTTGTACTTGATTTTGTCGAGAACTAAAGATATTGTAGGATATTCTTCTTTAACCTTTGTAGAATGAGCAATAGGTAAGGAACCAAGTTTGTTACCATTATGTAAAAGTACACATATCAAACTTCGTTTTGACGAATCAATGAACAACCGCCACTGATTTGGATTATACTCCTTTAATCCCATTGCATTAATTAGGCCCGGAATATCAGTACAAAACACAAAATTATCTTTTTGAGTAAAGAAAGGAAGTAAATCCTTTTCCCTGTTACGGTAGTACGATATCTTGGTTCCTCTGGTCAACAAATTTCTATCTTTCAATCGGGAAGCTAAAATTTCTGATGCCGTTTTAGAAAGTCCAAGGTCCCTGATCCAGTCATTTAGATCATCTTGATTTAGTGGTCGGGGACTACCGTAGCAATCAAAATCACTGTCGCTACCACTGTCGTCGTTTTCGGTTTGTCCGCTGCACTGGTCTGAATTTTGCGAAGATGTACATGGGTGCTGTGGTGTTGATGTGTCACTAATACTCAAGACTGGTTACTCTTATGGCAGATTTTAAGTTTGGATATATCCCCTTAGAGCAATGTTTATGGTTTATTCCTATGATTTTCGTTACACAGAAATAACAGTCGTCATGATGGTTGGATGGTTCACGCCAAATCATAGGAGCTTTGTACTTAAAAGTGGGTCTTTTTTGTTTGCCCACAGTCGCAAAGATTCAACACATGTTTTACATACCAAACTTGGTATCCAAGGTTTAGCGTTTGACGGCAACGGAAACCCAAAGTAGTCCAAGTATGCCTTTTTCACAAAGTCCGACACATTCAAACGAAATTTTTGGAACATATATTCCCCACAAATAAAACAAAAACAATCAGGATTATTTAAACACGTCCTTCTTGAGGAAGACATACTGAAATTTATAAAGGAACTAGTTAAGTTACACCGCTATTGATAGAAACTATCGACTACTTATGTAAATTTAAGACGGTACCTGTATCTCACTAACTAGAGCTGCTACAAAAAATGTGAGGTTAGATTTGAAATCAGCGCACGCAAATTAGTAAACAACAGTAGAAAAACTTTATGCAACAAAAAACAAGTGTTATTTTGTTTTTGTGTTATCAGATTTCTTCGCAAGTGTGGTTACTATTTTTTATTTCTACTTTTGCCTACAGTTTTATTCCATACATAACACATTTCCCTTTTGCCGCTAATATTGTTAATGGTAAAATTCATAACCGCTGATGTACTAACATACCAAAAATCACAAGCCTGTGAACATGGAGTAGATAAAATTCATTGCATGCCATAAACTGCAGCTAAGGTTTTTGCGTCTTTTCGGGAATCAGCAACACCTTGGATTTTTTTCTCGGCATACTGATTTATTAATCATGTGATGACTTAAATTATTCTGCGTACGAGTCTTTTCCTCTAATGACGTATTTTCATAGGAAGTACTTTTCATAGGAAGCATTGATCCTTTTTAGGAGCAAAAGCCTAATATTATATTTATAACTAAACACTTTTGTGTAAGGATAATATTTGACTTATTTCTTTCCTTCTACATACAAGCGGTATAAATAGATAAATTTAAACTACCATCGATAAATTTTCTTTAAGTATGGAGTCCAAGATAACGTGATTCCACAACAGGTATGGATTCAATGTGCACTTTAATATCAATTTTCATAGTTTCACTGGTTTTTAGCTTTTCATGTTTGCCTCTGTTATCTAAATCTAATTGCCCATGTGTGACCCTGCATATGAAAATCCACCTAGTGTGTCAAAACAAATTTTTGAGTGAAACGCAAAGATTCAATTTCTTTACTTATAGGAAGCGAAGTGTAGAAAACGTACTATTCCAACCTGATCTTCTAAATCTAGCATTATGAAGCCGCGAGCCCACTCTACTCCGAAGAACATAATTAAAAAATTTGAAAAAATTGAGTTTTCATTTATTCTTTTTCAGTACATAGGTACTAACAATAAGTTCTTGTGATAATTAAAAAAGACAAGAATAAATTGTTTTGCATTTATCGTAGATACTTTTGAGATCGAAATAATTATTTCATAATTTAATACATTAATAAAAACACCGAAAATTGGATAGAATAAAAATTTCACACACTAAATGGGTTTTTACTGTTTTATATAATTGCATTTTTACATTACTTTCCGATGTTTTTGAGACTTGCGAGCGGTTTCATATGAAAATTGAAGGTTTTTTACATATAAATCCAAAAAAAGTGAATTCATGAAATTTGACACACTAGGTGGGTTTTCTTATGCAGGGTCACATATGTATTTACTTTAGTTTTTGCTTTTCTAGCCATCATTTCCCTTATTGATAACCTTCCTATACTCACGCATACGGTCTGTGACCGACTTATATAGTATAGTATACGTCTTTCATTTTGACGTGAGTATAGGAAGGATAAGGAGATGTGAAACATTTTTTACACACTTATCTGTCAATTTTCTATTTCAACATAATATTCATAATTGTAGTTTTCATTTCCTCGTGGATATTTGGACTTAGGCACTATTTTCTTCTGATACCTAATTAAGAATTCCTTGTGCCTGTTAATATTGCTTAGTTTTAATAACTTAATTAAAAATATTTAAATTATAAAATACTCTGTCGTTGTTGTTCGCTTATTTTTGCTTTGCTTTAAAATTTACTTTCCTCACAGCCTCTGTTCAATGTTCTCGTAAAAACTGTTTTGCCAGCAGCAGTAATGTGAACTTCTCCATGATTAAGCTTCAATTTTTTGTCTCATCTCCAGGTCACAGCTTTTCTAACACGTTTCTTACTTCGAATAGTGTCAGGTTCTTCGTTATTCTTAGCAGATTTTTCAACTTCTTTGTTCTAATTTTTTTGTAGCATAAAACACATAAATTTTGATAATTTAATACTCATAGTATTTAATATCATCACACACATCACTACTAATCATTAGAATCTATCTTCGTAAAAAGAAAGGTTGGACCAAATCTTTGCAAATGTTCACATCAAACAAAACGATAACAAATTCATAGCGCACTTTGATCATTGTATTTATTTAGAAATGTGATAGTCTTACACCAGTTAATATTAAAATCTGCTCTGATGCTATATAAACATTCTTTTTACCAAAGTAGTAGTTTTAAGACTAATCACGATATGATATCTTAAAAATACGATTGTATTTGTAGTTGATCCAAGACGATTCAGAAACTGTCCAAATTTTGATTTGGGTATGAAGTATTGCACTTATAATGCAAAATATCATGTACGTGATATTTGTTGGCATATCTAATTTGCTCTTGCAGTGCAAGGCCTTACACAGTTTTCTTTAAAAACTGGCTAAGTACTGGACCTCTGTTTCAAATTTCAAGGTTCTCTACTTTTTCTTATATTGATTGGCAATATCAACATTCTGAAGTAATCACTTTTACGATTAGAATTGAAACATTTACGACGAGTGCATCTCATCTTCTTCCTCAAATTTTCAACAGAGTATTCGGCAATATGGATGAGGTTTCTTGCACCAGAAGCATGATTCAAGCCACAGCCCTCTCGATGGTAGATATACTAGTTGCCCATACAGAGGACATGTATTCCTTCATCAACGGCTATCCGGTTGTCGTAAATCGCTTAAAAAGGCACATTTTGCTAGAAAACCTGGTGGGTATAAATGCTACGACTTGGTAATAAGTTGAAAATGTATCGCATTACTTCTTCACAGTCATATATCGAAAGCCATTATCCTTTGGAAGAAACCAATACGGAAATAAAGAAAGCGTAAGTGGCGATTTTTTTATCTAATTTTTTCCAATTTTTGTAGCAAATCGAATGTCAAATATTTGCAGAATATACGTTAGTCTTGATGGAAATGTGCGACTTGAGATTTTACATCCAACAGATAGTATTATAGTCGAAAAACTAATTTGTAGAATGGAAATCTCAAAAAGATAAATATCCTTCTCAATATTATACAATAACAGTTCGACAATGGTAGGAACGAGCAAGTAGTTGGCTATGTTATCAATCTGAAATATGTCATACGTATTTTGAGATAATATGTTCCAAACATTGCAGATTTCAAGAAAAACAAATTCGCAATCTCACACAAAATATTTTAAGGAGTTGACAGAAGTGGCTACCTTGTCATCAGCAAATCAAGCGAATTGTGAAAAAGGAAAATGAATAACTTTGAAGAAATAGCGACCAACTACAATATTCGCACCTGTTTACCAGTTAGTAAGTTCTGATTTGAACAGTAGACAAGTGAAATCGTTACCAGACCGAAAAGACCTGTTTAGAGTCGAAGTAAAGGGTAAAGCTGCTTAAGCAATGGATTTTAGTCAGTGCAAATATCATATTTGGAAAGCAGCCAGTCAGCAAACGACAATGTTTTATTCGAATTATTCTACAATCCAGTGATCGCATTTATAGATAAGGAATTTTGAGGAGCAGAATCCGTAACAATGTCTAGAGCAATATAATTCTAATCTGCAACGTTTGGGACATGTTTTCCCAGAACATATTAAGACAAATTCCTTCAAATTTTTTCTGTAAGCACTTTCGGAATGTTAATGATTTTATTTAAAAAACAAATAATGTTAACGTTTTACGATTTGTATCCCACAAAACACTGCCGGTTTTTGGATAGTGCCATTTCTTGATTCCAACCAATACAGCTCTAATACTCCAGATTCCTTTTATAGTTACAAAATTTCTCTAACCGATACCCCCAAATTTATTTTCCAGGCACATGTCCAAGCTGATGAAAGTGTTATGTTCGGGCGAACTCAAACTGATCTTCATGCTCGCCGCCCTATTATCGATCATCAGTACATCCTATCAAGTTTCATTCCAAGATTATTCCTACTTCCATTTTGGCACGGCGTACTTTTTGGATCTCGTACACGTCGTAAAAATTTATTTCGGTTTCATGACTCCGTACGAGAATCACATGGGCGATATGGTCGTAGACAAGAAGTTAATCGTTAAAGGGTAATTTACACAGAAAATTCAACCAAATGCCACCAAAATGTTTCTCTATCTTAGGTATTTGAAATTTAGCAAGTTCTACATAGAATTGATAGGCACGTTCCCGCTAGATCTGCTCTATTTCGCCGTGCCCGCATTGAAACTGCGCGGATTAACCATATTCAGATTGAATCGATTAGTGCGAGTCGTAAGAAATGTCAAATTTGAAACGTACGTAGATGCGTTTTCTAAATTGCATGTTTCAGACTTGCGTTTATAATTATTTCAATATCAAGCACGACTACTTGAATATTAACGTGTTGCTTATTAAGCTATCGTCGATTTTTATATATTTGACATTACTGGTGCACGCTCAAGCTTGCATCTGGTACATAATGGCTTGTCCTGTTATATGCTCGGCTACTTCTTGGGTATATTGTAAGTAACGTTTCCCTTATGATACTTTCTAAAAGCTACTTAAATGGACTCAAGAAAGCTGGCCCTTGGCAATATCACGTTATTTTGAATACCTTAAAAAACGTATGTTGACAATGGAGTTTTCTTCATTAGTGGAGAAAATACAAAAAGGGAAAAAAACAGTGACTCGTGAATTGCGATTAAACGAGGCCATAAAAAAGTAATACTATCTCTAATGTGTATTTCGATGAATAAGTTATTATCCTCATTAAACAAATTACCTAGGTAACATAAAAAGCTCGGCAAAAATGTACGCGTCAAGCTTTATTTGCTTTGTATTTTCTCTACTGAGAAAAAGTTTGTTGTCCAAATAAATATTATGGGAGTGGAACCCATTTTCGGTGTTAAAACTTAATTTAATAACACCACACTATATCAATCTAATACGTTTACGTTTACGTTTACGTTTACAGAAATTTCAAATTCCAATTCCAACACCTAGCAAACGAAATAGTATAACATATACATACATACAATGATGGACACTTCAGTGAAATGCATTTATTCACTGTTTCACCGGCAATTTATAATTTCGTCTAAAACAAATTGAAAATCATAGTTATTCGCAGTACAGACATATAAATTGGCACCCAAGAATTCTTAGTTACTGGCACGGGGCTAAAAACAGTAATTAAATATGCTTATAGAGGGATTTAGGTAGCGTTTTAATTTGCGTTTTAAATACATACTCGCATGATATTAATGAACGTAAATTACATACATCTGTATGTACATATATAGAATTCGGAAATAGTTTATACTTAACAATTCTTCTTAATCGTAATCTTGATGCAAATTTCTAATTAGTTTCTGGCTGATGACTTTCAAGGCAATTCATGTTCAAGGTGCTTCTTCAATAATTACATTTTAATCCAATTCGTTACTAACACAAATTTAAAGAACAAATGAAATAGGGTCCAGTAAATATTTGAGTGCATTTCCATGGAGCGGTGAATTGACGATATTCCTGTTTTGGCATTAAGTTTAGTCATCTCTATTTGAAGCTCCCTTGTGTTGATCTGTTGGAATTCTTGCGGTTGCAGTGTGACACAAGATGTATTTACTTTCGAATTGACTTCGTTTTAATAATATTTGGCCTAGGTACTTTGATCGTTCTTTTTGCTCCGGCTCACTTCACTTTTATTAGTTTTTCTTTTTGCTTCCATTACCTTTTTTCGTGTCGTTTTTTGATTTCCCCATCCTTATTTCCTTGCGCTTTTCTTTCTGTTCTTGGATTTTTCTTTCTTGTTCCTTTTTCTTTCTCTCAGTGCAACCTGAAATTTCTCTGAAATCATTAGAAATGAATATTTTTCTTTTTGTCTTTGTGTCTCTGGATATATTTGCAGTAAAACACCTTTTCCGATTCCTTCCCCTTTAACAGTAGGGATATTATTAACAAAATCATGCATTTAATCCATTTTATAATAAATATCGTGGTTGTGTAACAAATCCTTTCCTCTTTCTGTATTGTTTAATTTGTTTGTGGCATTGCCTTCAGCAGTACCATATTTGCTAATGTTTTAATCACTGGAATCATTGTCTCAGGTAACGTTTGGCTGGAATATATAATTGCACTTCAGTTAGTTTGTTAAGAATATCCTGAGGACTGTTCTGCGACTGCAGAAGATATTGAAAGGCTTCAATATATCCAACTTTATCTGATGTAGTTGGAATGGGCATTATTTCATCGCTTCCTATTTCTTCGTTCATCTTTTGCCTCACTATCAACATTTTTGTTACCTACACAAGCAATGATGGCATCATCACTCAAAAATACCACCTTCACAAGATTGTCTTCAACGTAAATGTATTCGTTGAAGTCATGGTCAGCTTGAGCAAATTTATAGTCTTGTTGATTTCTGAATCTGAATCGAGTTCGTCGTCTGTCATGATAAATCCGCCATGGCGAAAACAATTAACGATTGTTTGTTTTGTTACCATTTGCCATGCTATATGAACTAAGTTTAAAGCGTCTAAGAGATTAATACTAAATCTTTCGTTGCCAGTATCAGTAGAATTTACCATCTTCGCAAGGAGAAGTCGTAGGTAGTTGCTTTTAAACTGTGTGTAACACGCTGATTCATGGGCTGCAATTTCGAACTTGTATTGGGTGGCATAAAAACTAATTTACTGCAGTCTACATTTTTAATATCAGGGCGCGCTGGGCTATTATCAATTAGTAACATTTTTCTTTTTCTGGGATGCAATTCATCGTTCCATTCTCGCACTTCGTTGGTAAAAATCTCGGAAGTCATCCAAGCTATTGAATTTATAATTTGCAGGTAATTCTTTAACGTTTTTAAAACACCTTGGGTGTTTAACCTTTCCTATTATCAACAATTTTCTCTTCTCTGTTCCCAGTAAATTTTCCGCTACTAACACCGAAATCCTTTATTTAGACATTTTTCCACCAGCACATGTCTCACCTTTGAATCGTAATGTCTTATCAGATGTAAGCCTATAAAATAAGCCTGTTTCGTCAGCATTAAATATATCTTCATTTTTACAGCTTTTTTATAAGTGGTCAACTGTTTTGCAGGCAATCGTGTACAATATTGATATTAACTGCGGCGATCCGCTAGTAATGTTATGTCGTTTTTTAACCCTTCGATCCAGCTTCTACTAAATTTACATTCACTGTTTGTTAACAATTTATTGCCAAAATCGTCAGCTTTTGCTTGCAACACAGCTCCGCTAATAGTTACATTATTAATTCGTTTTTGGCTAAACCATTCTAATAAACTTTGGTCAATTTCTGAATGGGTAGGTTTTTTTAACTATTTTTAATGCTTGAATGTAAATGTTCAAAGTTTTCAAATATTTCTTCTCTTTTCTTCCAAATTGTAGCAATCGTTGATTTGCTAAGTTTCGTATCACGACATATGTCAATTTATTTTGCACCTTTTTGCAAACGTCTTATAATATCGTATTTATTTTTTAATGTAAGTGACAAAGCGGCGTTAACATCACTCATTTTTATAATTAACAACGCAAGTAAAGGTGTGGTACACTTAGAGACTCGATGTTATTGTCGACTGCTATTTGTTCATTTGGGGACGTCCCTTATTTTACCGCTAAGTGTTCATTATAACGCAAAAAATTTGGAGTTATTAATAAAAAGCGCCGTTTGGTTTATCCGAAAGATCGTTTTAAACGAGTTCATTATATTAGGTAAAAATTAACACTGCTTTTATGGGATTTTGGACCGTACCTTGCAGATGGTTCGTTATAACTGCGAGTTCGGTTTAACCAGAGAACATTACTGTAAATAGGTGTAACACTAATCGTGGAGAATTTAAGTAGAGTGATTCTTATAGTGCAATTTACAATAATTGCCATATGAGCAATGTGCAACAAGAACTACTGAAACGCTCAAGATTTGAAGTTTTTTCATATTTTTCTCTAACATAAGCTTAAAGATAACGTAGAGAAGACTGAAAATACATCAATTAGCACCCTCTTCCAATAATTGTATTAAAACGAATATTTGATACAGTTGTGGGCATCCGAGTTAATTATACTTAAATCGAAAATTAAAGCTTAGAACGTGTTTCTAAATATTACTAAATGCATTATTTCGCTGCTATTAATTAATTACTAACTAAAGACCAAAATAATATTTGATGAAAAGTGCTCTTGAATGCAATAATCGTTCTTATTTCTTTCATAGGAATTTACCAATTACACAAATCACTACAGCCCACCAAACTTTATTTGGCGGGCAAATGTCTCATTCCTAACCATCAAACAGAAAATTTATCACCTAGTTCAAAGACTCGTGCCACAAAAGTAAACGCCATATAAAATATATCTAAAATGGAAGAAATTCTTAAAAGTATGAACGGAACAAAAATGGTGCCAATCAATGTGGATGTGCCAACAAGTGTATGCGTTACCCTACATCTTCTATCTAACATATCTACATAATTCATGTATGTACACCTATGTATGTACACATAATGCTTATATCCTCATACAAATATTCAGTAAATACCATTTCCGAACGTATCGGATCGATATTGACGTCGGTGCATTTTTGCGTCCTAGCGAACGTTACCAAAGTATGCGACATAGAATACCTATGCTCTCTCTACGCTGCGATGAATCTGGCCAGCTTCACCGGATTTAGCCCGCCGCACGCCCGGACCGAATTGGAACTCGTGATAGCGACCGCCCTAATGATCGTCAACAAGTTCGCGCTTGGTATTTTCATCGGATACATGACGTCGATAGTGCACAACGTCAGTTCGACGCTGGTCCGATACGATCACGGAATCAAGAAGCTAAAGGTGAAATTGATTTTAGGGTTGTTTTTCTGATTTGTATTTATTCGCGTCTAGAGGGTGTCTTACGGTTTCTCGAGATTGCGATGACAAAAAGCGGTGTCAATTTCTGCCAATTCCGCTTCGGTTATAGTGTGAAAACAAAAATGCTTGTCTTTAGTCATTTTCTGTATTATTAAGACGCTACAGTCGCGATAGTGTGAATAGGCGTTAACGTAAACAAAGCGTTGATGTTAATATTGTTAATGTTATACGATTATACGTATAATAATGAAATTTGGAGGGTGGAAATAAATAGATAGATTTATTTAATGCAAGACATTCTCAAATGCGTGCACATGTCAAGTTTTAAATATAATAAAAAATATAAATAAGTATATAAAGGAATAAGATGGTGCTATATCTAAACACATATGTGTTGTATATGACAATTATAGCAAAATAGCTGAACACTATCACCACTGGTTTTTGCGCTCACATTATCGCGACTACACTGTATTTTAATAATATAATAATTAATAATAATTATTATTATCATTATACTATGGTATTACAACTATAATATTATTATTGTACTTTGTTCATAAGGAATCTTCAATCGCAGCACGATTTAATAGAAAATACTGGTAGAAAGTTCTTCAGAAACGACAATCATGTGAATATCAGGCAGTGATATACATGGACTGTATTATTAAGCGCATAATTTCCAACAAATTTTTCGTTGCAAATTTTTGCTAAAGTCAATACTAGCAGAGTCATACGCACCGAATAAAATAATAACAACAAAAATTTAGATGTTAGAGATATTAGCCATGTATTTCTTTCCAAGAAACTCATCAAATTTAATTTGTAAAACTACAATTCTTTCCCCATTTGTTAAACATCGTATCGTAAATCTTAAAAAAATTTCCACCACTGCTACCAACCGTGGAAGTTTAGAAACTTATGGTTAGATTTGATAATATTGTTTATTACAGGAATACCTAAAGCACAGCAAAATTTCCCTAGCCCTCGTCGACATAGTCATGAACTATACGTATCAATTATGGGACAGGAACGAAGGTCTTCAAGTCCCGGTCTATTTGACCGTTTGTCCCGACTTTATACAAGAAGATATTAAAATCGCCGCGTTCGGATATCACATATACGAAGTACGTATGATACATCAATCATCACCTTCATTGCGAACACATTTATTGTAACATCAAAAATCTGATTTCTAGAACGAGATCTTCATGAAATGCCATGGCGATTTTCTTCGGCTATTGATCGGTCGTTTGAAAGTCGTCACGTTCTTTAACGGAAACATCATTTGCCATCAAGGCGACGTCAATCACACGATGTATTTCATCCACCAAGGTTGCGTCAACGTGTACAAGATGAACGAGAACGAGGAAACTCTGGTCGACAAATTGCAGGAAATGGACTCGTTCGGAGTCGTAAGTTTTTAAAGTTTAAAATCGGTTAAACTTATTTTTTTATTGGTTCCAAAACTATTTTGAAAATTGTATATCTGCTCTTTGAAAATAGTGTGTGTAACAATAAAATACTAGCTTTTACAATGTTAAGAGCTTCTGCAGCTTTAATTTTTTTTTTTTTTTTTTTCAATAATAAATGAAGAACTAGTAAGTTTACGGGCTCGAAATTTTGCATACCGTGTGTTCGTTACAATAGCTACGACTTGTCCATAAGCTTTTCTGTAAATTCAATGTTTGCTGTTGAATTTAACCTCAATTAAGGAATAGAAAAATGACCATGGACTCAGCGTCATCCTTGGACTTCAAGAAAGCAACGATAACAAAGAAATTTAGAAAAATGCTCTTTGACAAGTCCTAACTACCGTCTCGCATATGTGGTATTCAAAATTTCAGGCCGGCAAATCTGCTGGTTCTTCACTTATTATTGAAAAAGATTAGACCTGTCTGAGCTCTTAAATTTGTAAACGATTAGTATTTTATCATTATACATACATCTTTTAGAGCTAAAACACACAGCTTTCGAAATAGTTTTCGAACCGACCGAAAAAAATTAACTTTAAGCGATCTTGAAAATAAGTATCGAACACCTTAACGAAATTTTGCGTACCCACAAAACATTTTTATTTAGGTACAGGGGCTGGTCGATCATACTCCTCACACCTATACGTATGTCGCTTCGAATGTTACCATAATTTTAACGTTATTGAACGCGGACTGGAAGCGTTTGTTGACATTCTTCCCGGCTTCATCTTACATGATTTATAGTAAAGTCGAGCGTATGTGGAATGTCGAAAAGGAACTGCTGTCATCGCATGGAGATACCCAAATTGTTTAAACTAAATTGATGGCATCGCAGATTTTGGGAGTTTTCCGGTGTTTTTTGTTTACGTTACTACACTAGTAGTACGTGCGAATAATATTTGGATATACGAGCAGCGGTAACAGCGGAAACTATCTCCGGGAAGTATCGTAGCGACTTAAGAAGATGAACCACCGGTCGTACTTTATTGCCACCCGGGGAATTCCGAGGGCGTTAGTTACTTTAGTTTTAGTAGTTTCGAGTTGCAGATACGAAGTTTTAGCTGCGTTGGTGTTCGGAAAATGCAGTCTTGAATCTTTTACACCACGAAGTATGTCTTATTCATACCTATCAAGTTAAGCTTTCATTTATTTATAATTTTCCTGATCTAATAAAGATTTTGTGTTTCACATAAAGACGTTTGACTACTATTTTGGAACGAAGTTTGTTAAGGATTTAAATACATACATCATTTTCAATAGACTCTTAAATTAACAGTTTTTCTATATATTAATATTATTCATTTGTTTTAATTTCAATAGATGTTTTTATTTGTATCAATGTGTTAAAATTAATATTCATTTCTGTTTATGTATGTACTAAATTTAGAATAGTTTTATGTTTCGAAATTTGTAAATGCTTGTATTATGTATCAAACATTATCTAAATTCATCGCCGACAAACAATGAACGCTTTCGATAATGCGTACCGAAAATCCTTAACATACAGATAAAAGAAACTTCGTCGATCGACTCCAGTACGAACGTACAAAGAGTTATTCATCAAGCGTCGACTACATACATATGGCCCATTACGTAGGCTACGAGTCGAAAAAGACCGACCGGCTACTTGAGTAACGTTCCCTGGAATTGTCGCTTACTTAGGTGAGGCCAGCGCGTTAGAAGAAAGCAATATCACCCGAATGTCGTCTAGAACTGACCCGCCTCACCGACGACGTTCGTAGCTTTCTTCGTAAACCGCTGCTATGTACGAGATGTACAAAAATATTAGGGCCGGCCGTCCCTAGGTCTAAAAGCAGAGACAGATCATTCGATCTTTGAATACATAGATGCATAGAATATGAAACGTTTAAGACAAACGTATTTTAAAACGTTAAGAACAAGGCAAAGATATATTTGAACTAATTTGAACAAAACGCATTTTGAAACGTTTAGTCACAAACGTGTGTTAAGTGGGAAACACAAGTACAATTGTATGTCATTATATCAGAAAATAAAGACACAAATAGAATACACGCCAAGTGCGTGATATTGAATATAATATAAGTGAGTTGCGAACATTGTGTAAGAAAAAATTTGACCTTGAAACAATATATATATATAGGAATACGTATTTTTATAATTATGTTATTGCCTAGTAAATATCAATATGATCTGTCTAAATGTGTTTATATGTTATACCATATGTCTATCTAAATGTCTTTTATTGTAAACATATGTCAATCTATCTGTTCAAATAAACCGGCATGAAAACAGAAAAGCCTGTTTTCTTATTTTATATCCCCACGCAAACGGGTAACTGTTTGGTGCTCTCTCCAAACCAGGAGACCGTAACAAAGTTTCTTCAGCGCCAGGAAAAGTCTTTTACAAACAAACAATGATGATGCTTGTATCCTACCAGAAGATATAATAATAATAATAATAATACGTATTCCTGCTACTACAATAGTAGTAAAACACAAGTCAGAAGTAACCATGGAAATAAAAATAAAAGAGAAAAACTTGTAAATGCATTGTATAAAATAAATAAACACCGCCTAATACAAAATTTAAGGAAGTCAGCAATGTACGGAATTCAGTCAGCAATGCTCGTGCGATACTCAAAATATTCGTCGAAGCTGTAAAGAGCGTTATTCAACAACAATTCTTGCGTTTTATTTTTCAAAATATTTAAATTAGAATTTTTTAACGTTGCTGCATAATACTACTAATTCACTTTGACCTATTTCTATCAGCGTAGCTTTCATACTGAAAACTTTGCTGCTTCTTTTTGAACAAATTTTTGTTGACTTAAATCCATACCAAAGGAAACGCAACATTAACATGAGATTTTCAAGCGTTTCTGGTTTTCCCCAATTTTATTAGATATCGTTGGTTCAAAATAGCTGTCTGTAGTGGCGTCATCTATTGGCGTGAATGAACGTTGAAAAGATTACTTCTTTGCCGATGTTGTCAGAATTTCATGGCAATCAAATCAATAGAAGCCGAGTAATAACGCGTTGAGTGACAGGTTTTTGAGATATCAGTCGAAAAGTGAATTTCGAATTGCTTCGAATCCAACATTAGTCAAAAACTTCAAATGTTCGATTGTAACTGGTGATTCCTTGATCTTGAAAAAGCCTTCGACAGTATATCATAAATGTATGTGTGGAAAAGCCTAGAAAAGAGAGGGTGCAGGCCCAAAGTAATTAGAGCATTACAAACTCTATACAAGGAAAACAGTTACTATGTTATAAAGGAGAAGATGCAGTCAGAATTATTCGAAGTGAATGTTGGATTAAGGCAAGGCGGACTACTAAGTCCTACGTTTTTTACTGTAATTATGGACGACGTCATGAAAGCGACGGAGCAAAAATGTAGCAAGATTACTGTGGAGTACCACCAAATGAACCCGATAAGAATTTCTGAGTGCTTTTTTGCGGATGGCTAGCAAATAAACCAAACTGCAACAAAACTTGACAATATGGAAGGAAGAATTAGCAAAAAGACGTCTGAAAATAAATATAGGGAAATCGAAGGTGCTGGTGCTTGGGAGGGATGAAGAATTATTAAATGTCAAAATAGAAAATCAAAAGCTGGAACAAATGCCGACGTCTAAGTACCCGTGGGTCATTCTAAATGCGAATGGTACCATAGAAGATGAAATTAACGAGAGAATATACAAGCCGTCAAGATTGTACCACACCCTGAGTAGAATATTTACTGATAAAAAGAGATCAGCACAAATACAAAAGATGCGGGTGTAAGAAACTGTTTTTAGGCCAATATTGATTCATGGTAGTGAGCACTGGGTCCTAAACAAATCAATGCAAAGTACAATAAATGGAATAGATATGAAATACTTGAGGAAAGTCAAAGGGATTACCAGGAGGGATAGAAACAGAAACAGCAGAGTAAGAGAAGAGCTGAAGGTGGAGCTAATCTTGGATGTTCTAGAAGAGAATACACTTAAATGTTTTGGCCATATGTGTATAATGGGAGAACAAGAGCAGGTCAAACAAGTATGGTTGGTAAATATACAAAACAGAAGAGACCGAAGAAGACCAAGAAAGCAATCGAATGATATGGTGACTGAAATATTCAAGAAGAGGGAAATCACATGGAGAGAAGCATTGATTAAAGCCAGAAATAAAAAAGAATGGGCAAAATTCGTACACCAAAACAAAGATTTAGATTATACATATAGCTGGTGATGAGACGTGTGTGGCGTTTGCGATTTTGTTCAAGAAAATGGAAGTTGGCGATTGTTCGGACGGTAATACACCATCTCATCAATCAACGCTGGTCACTGATTTTTATAAAAAAGGCATTATAACAATCAACCGTTCACCATATTCGCTTGATTTCGCTCCCTGTGACTTCTATTTGTTCTCTAAACTATATTTATCGATAAAAAGAAAGCGTTTTGAGACAGTCGAATAATTTCTTGATTTAACGACACCTATTTGTGCAACAACTGTAGCCTAGTATTACTGACACTGGATTAGAGGAATGAAGTGTTCCATACAGAAATGATTTAATTTAGTCATCAGACATGTGTTTCGCTGACCTCGTTATCTACTCGCACTAATAGTGTTTGATATCAAAGTAATACTTTCACTCTGAACGACGCGAAAAATTTCATTCACTTCAAACTAACCGAGTAAAACACGAGGAAAAAATCAAATTATCGTGTTCAATGGAAGAAGCAATAATGCTACGTGTCACACTTTGAACTAACTGATGTTGATCCATTATAGATGATAAATGCAGATTCAATGGATAAATGAATAAAAAAGTAGAACATGTACATAACTCTCCAATTAACGACCTAACCGAGGCTTGTTTGTTAGGTAACTCTTACAGAAAGTTGTGCAATGGCTGCACAGTAGTACACATTGCATATACAGTCATTGCACAGTTTTCTGTGAAAGTTGCCTATCAAACGTCCATTTGATAGTTATATAGATATTCGTTTTTTATTGAATTTTGACTCCTCAAGTATCTTTTGGAAATAGTTTTCTCCTTGTTACATGGATAAATTTACACAAAAAGAAATTGATCCGTTTTCTAAACGTGGCAATAAGTCTGTTCGAAACTGAGTGATCATTTTCTTCTCCTCTTTCTTCTTTTTGATTCGCACCAGAAATCATCATCATCTGCTAATATTACACTTAACATAAGCTAACGTGATTTTAAACAAAAAATTGTATTTCTCAATGTTAAATTACAAATCTTATCGAGTGTATGTCACGTGTAAAGGACGCATTACTTTTTCTGGTTGAAAGGCATCCAGAATGGAATATATCACATCTGCGTACAAATCCTGTCGGACGCACAAACACGAATTCCAGAAGCCTGCTCATGTCGTGACGTGTTTTTCTATACGGGACGAAATCTTAGTGTTTCGGACGTAATATGTTAAATTTGGACGCAATACACACGAACAGCAAATGATATGGGTCTAAGCCGGGACTAAATTATTACGTTGTCAGCCTGCTCGGGACGATTTATCTTTCGTTTTCGCTATTCGTTCGCGCCGTTCACCTGCTTCAACACCGGTCAGCAATAAAACATTAATCAAATAATACTAAACTATTCTAACCAAGCATTTTTTAGTATATAACATTCTTTTTAATATTGTCATTCGGAGAAGTAAATTTCGTCCGCTCGTTCTTCAATTTTTAATCCTCCTGTTAGTCCGAGAACGTTTTTTTCGTATATGTACAACATACATAGGTTTAATTACATTTCCTTCTTAATCCGCCTCCTTGATAAACGGCACAATAAATATAGCGGAAGCAACGATCGAAATCTCCAAAGAACGATACGAAGCCCAATTCATTATTCCCAACAGCTAATTACCGTGGAAGTAACGAATTTTGTAAACGCTCCTGGGGATATTTCGAATGAATTAAACAGAAATTCGAAAACCATTATCCGGATTGTAACGCGAATCGATGGAGTTCGCGAAACAAAGACGATTTGCCCGATGGTAGGTACTGATTAATCGTAAACGGCCTAACTATTGTCTGGAACGATTATGCGGAGGATTTAGGATCGTCGTCAATTAATTACTCAATTTCCAAGGAAAGTGTGTGTCGTGGTATTACGTACAAGCCTATACATGGGCGTTAACCACACCGTCAAGATTCAATGTGCGTTCACATGTGTACTGTTGTTACCCAGAACTAGGAACAATTTTTTGTATACCTTGTAATTACCAGTGTTCCAATGTTCTTTTCTAATTTGTGTTTCAAAATGAAATATTTTATACATTTCTTTTCCATTGCAAAGCATTGTGCACTAAAGATTAGGCGCAGCAAATGTTTGAAAAGTGCAGGGTGGTTCTACTTGTACTCAACCAGCGGCCGATAATGAGATTTTGGGAGGATGGCATAAGTTCTCTTTGAAAATACCCATAATACAGGAACAGTTGTTTCCATGACTAATTAATGTTAATGCTTAAACTTTATTATTATTGGTTAAGTAATCGCGATCGAAATATTTGCTTGTGATAAAATGTTAGGTAGTAGCATAATAGCGAGAGTGAGCAACTGTAAGTATCCACCACGTAACTTGAAATTTGTAATTGGCAGCGCTGATACGTTGGTAGTAGTAGGATTTGACAAATTAAAAGAGTACATAACCTATAAAAACTATACTCAGCTTTTAGTATGTACACCACTTCGAAAATGCGCCGTAACAATAAAAACACGTGATTCGGTAATAACAGCATCTACTCAAATGTGGGCAAGAGATAAACCATGACCATGATAAACCATGCATGACCAAACTGATACAACACAGCAATGACAGGGTCGAAGATCTTTGAAAACAAAAATGTTTATATTTAGGGATTTTAGTATTGCCAACTTGTAACACTTCTGGTTGCTCATTTTATACGTACATTCTAATAAATTAAATTTGAAAGAAATTGAAGAAATATTAGGTGAAATCACGTCAAATTATTACAGCAATTTATGAAACAATTTGACATAAATACTGTTCCAATTTAGGGCATCACGTTCCATGTTTATCTTATTTCAACGACTGGAATTCTAAAAACGTTATATTTTGACTGCTTTCAATCCGTCTTAAAGAATGGGATAGTGCACTGGGGCGGTGCTGCGACCATTAATGTTCAACGTGTGTTTCTGGTGCAACAGAGGACGCTGAGAGCAGTGTCTGGGCTTAGCATCTAAGGACTCTTGTAGGTCATCTTTTAATCATCTTCATATAATGACAATTTATGCGTTATATGTAAAGCGTCATTCCATGTCAAGTTACCAAGGGCCTCTCTCTTCATCCTTCTTAATTTTGATTAAACATTGATGGAATATTGTCTGAGGTTTAGAAGAAGGTGCTGCAAAATTTTAGCTTCATCTGTCGTATAACTGTGACACTAGGACCCCCTTTTGAAAGGTTGTTAGGTAATGCGGATGAATTAATCGAAGTTTTCCTTAAGTTTGATGTTTATTTTTCTGCATTGAATACAGTTTGCATGTTGAGGTTTGGTATTGTGGGTCAGTTTCTTGTGGAGTATTCAAAAATGACATTGCCAGAGAACAGAACCAAATATATTGAATATATGAAAGCCAGGCGAAAAACTATGTCCAGGGTGTAGGAAGAAGTTCAGCCAGAAATCAACAGCAACAAACATATCAACTGCTTCCTTTTCTGACGACGCTGACGACATCATGCAAGTTTCCGAATATATAAACACACGAGACCAACAGCTGTTGGCATATCATCTGTCAAATTCCAACGAGTTACTGCAAAGTTATGGACCGGAAGATAAATGAGGCTCAACAAATAATCGCTGAAAACATTGCTGCTGTAGGTAACCTCGATTGCCGCAAGCTGATAGAACCCAATACTAGCCAAAAATGCAAAAGTTGTTTAGATTATTACCAAATCATAGAAGACTTGAAAATTACATATGTGCAAACGTTCAGAACAAATACAGATTTTGACACTAGAGCCATCTAGCTGATTAATAGAGAAGACTATGAATGAATTTAAGGTTTCAAAACACATGGTAAGAGAAGCCAGAAAGTTGAAAGTAGAAAAAGGAATATTAGCAATTCCGCAGAACAAACGGGGCAAGGTGCTCTCTGAAGACGTGACACATAGAGGGATACAATTTTATGAAAATGGAGAATTTAATCGAATGTGCCCGGGTTAAAAAGATTTAGTCTCTATTACAATTAAAAAAGAAGAACGTCCATAAAATCCAGGAATTCGAAAGAAATGTTTATTGAATATCGCCGTCAAACTACACCGGAAACTAATCAAAACAAGTCAAAGATTGGCTTTTCAAAATTTTTCGAGTTGTGGCCAAAGTGGTGTATAACAGTTGGTTCACCAAGAATGCATTAAGTCTGTGTATTGTACTGAGAATCTAGTTAATTTTCTTCAAGTAAACGGCACCGGTCTAGTTCGTAAATAATAATATAAAAAGCATAAATTATAACAAATTATATTTATAAATTTTGGGAAATATTAAACATAAATCAAAATAATTACCTAGTGTGTGAGTGTGTGTAAGTGTAATTTCTTTTCCGTTGACCGTTCCTCCTATATCTCCTATCTTCACTTCTTTTCTCGATGCAGCTTTATGGATTCTTCCCTTTTATAAATTCTTTCTTCTTCTGTATGGTGAGGTTCTTTTATTTACTAATACTTCTTCTTGAAATTCTTTTATTCGAATATATTTATAGACTTATTTATTGACTTATCTGTCTTGTCAATTAATACGTCGTTAACCAAACAAACTTTTATTTCTTCTTCAAACTAGGACTACACTGCTGTCTTTCTCCGTTGTCCACGAAAACTAATTCACCTTGACTTCAATTCATCGAGCGATATCGCTGTTATAGAAATCTGTACTGTACATCGATGTGTCCTAGGTTATTTCCAGTAAATTTATATGAATTCTTCCAATGTAAAATGTTGTATGTATGTATGTATCTGTAGGTTAACAATGTTTTTTATATCCATTAATATATGCTTTTTAAAATAATTATTAACTTTATTTCTAGTGACATTTGTTATACTACAGTATGCATGATCCACCAAAACGTTAAGCTAATGCTAGCTGCTATATGATCAAAGATTACAGTTTTGATCAGATAAACTGTTTGCAGCTTAGAATCAAACAACCGTGTACTCAACCAATGTGAAAAATATCCCGGTGAAGTAGAACGCGTCACGTGATGAACTATAAATGCAATTACCGGAGCCTGCGACGCGATGCGACGTCGCATCGCGTCGCGAGCTCGCCTATAAAACCACCTTTATTCCTAGCTTTTAGTATACGTGCGTTGCGAGGTATATTGTGCATCTTCAATGGTTTTTTGGCACCCTGAAAGTGGTGGGCCCAGAATACATAAACAAGTTTCTTGTAGAACAAGAACTGCTCTTTTTAATGGTGTTATTGACAATGAGATTGGGAATAAAGCTTTGGGCCTCTAAAAATGACCTAGATGTAACATTTTGAACTTTCGGAGTCAACTTCATTGAACAGTATTCCATAAACTACAAAGCCAACGTGTTTCATACTTATACACTGCACTGCTAGCAAATTGGACGCCAAATTGCCCAGATTTTGAATCGTGAAAGGCATTTGCTATTTCATAAATGGTTCTAGAACTAGAGTTTGAATTTGTCACAACAAAATTTATTGCTGACTTTGGGATGAAATCTCATAAAACATATTGGAGTTCAATCTTTGGTAATATTATTTTTGAATTTTTTGTAAGAAACTGAAAAATTTAAAGAAAGTTAAAGATGGTCAAGTTGGTTAAGAATCGTTCCCCCATTCTTAAAATTTGGTGGATTAACATGGAATGACCCGATACCAAGTATGTTATTTTAGGTATGATAACCAAAGTAGATTTTGTCATCTGAACCATAATTATCATACATGTATGGATATAAATTGTTGCATACGGATATAAATTGTTTAACCACCTTCCCAAAGAACTAAAAGATGCACCCACGCGGGGTGTATTTAGGTCAAATTTGAAAGGCTGCTGATGTCAAATGTTTTATACAGCAATGATGAGTATTTTTTAATTAGTGTATAGTCTTTGTGAATCCATTCACTGTACTTATCTTTGACCATTTATAATTTAGATTATATATATATTTCTTTTATCTGTGTGACGTGTATTATATTCTTCACAAATTGTACGAATCTTGTAATTTTATAAATTTTTGACTTTACTTCAGGAATACCAGCTTATACGGTAGTTTCTATCTTCTTAATAAAATTATTATTATTATTTGCATTAATGCAAAATAATGGATGTACCTATCAAATTGAAGAGGAAGTACTATAGGTAAGGTTTTCCATTCTTTTTCTTTCAAATTTATAACGACATTATGGTTAAATTTAACGCATTCCGACCGGCGTGCTTCAAACCGAGGCGAAAATTTGAAACATTACAACGCTATTTACGAACTCTACGGAGAGCAACCAGGCTATTAGCCGAACGTAAATCAATTCTACGCGAAGTAGGGAACCGTAATTGTCCCTTAAATATTAATTAGGAGACTTTTGCTCTCGTTTGTTTTTTTCCCCGTTCCCAATTCGCACAAGCTTCCAGCACGAATGTATATATGTATGTATATTCATACACACATATGGATTTGTTGTTGAGTGACGATTCCGGCAACGTCGAAAATGAAATGGAATTTTGAACTGTCGAAGCGTAAAATACGAAGGCACGTGTGAACTTTCGAAAAGGATATTTGGCTTTCATTAATTTGTCGGTGTAAGCTACAAACATTTTTTTATGATGGATGAACTTCTGTTTATGTACGAATAAATCCGAGCGTACCCATCCGATTATTCGACAATCGGATCAAACTAGTGCTAGGTTGTATTGTAACTTCTGGGATTCACCAAACTCAACATCAGTGAAATCAAAAGTTAAGCTTGTTCTGAAGCAGCTTTGTAAAGAAATTTCGTAAGGGTTTTACCAAGTAAGCCAAGTTGCATGTGCCAATTAGTGAAGTTAGAGAGGATTATCTTTTATTATTAATTACGGACCGCAACCGTAGAATACGGTTTCATCCTTGTTGCGACTTGTCAGTTCGGTCTAGTTGGTTCCTTTCCCTAAATGTATAAAACTATTGTCAATTAATATGGAATTAGAAAGTGGCTCCCTCAACAAACTAGAGGCGAATATCACATCTAAAATGAACAATAAGAAGTATGCTTTAAATCCTTAGAAAGAGAGAGGGAGTCTAACACTATTTTGGTCTTTATATATGAAAATATTTTTCTATTTTTCACAGATGTGATATGCCGTTCTTTTCACAACTTACGCATCAAATTAAAACATAAGAAAACCGAAAACATAAAAACATTCAATCCAAAGGAAGCTGTAAAATGATCTACAACGCAGTGAATTTCTCACAATAAATGTTAATTGATGTTTGTGCCTATGAGAGGCATTCGATTAAGAATTCTCCCTTCATGTAAGTATGCTGATGGTGAAAGCAGTTTTCCTTTGTTGTTGTTGTTGTCTCTGTGTTGAATAGTTCGTAATTTACTTTCCTTTATATTTTACATTGCTTTGTTACATCTACCTACGATGTATTTGGTTTATGTATACATATACACATATGATACTCATCTGTTTTACATTTTCTCTTGTTTTAACATGTCAAATAGCTGTATTGATGACCATTAAACAATTCATTCATGCAATCACGCATTCACCATTCGCTCATTCTCGAAATTAATTAAATTTAAACATTAGTAACATTCGGGCCGTATCTAGAGCAAGGTCAAGTGGATCGTGTACGTTTTATCAGACGGACAATAAATAATACGTGTCGAAGAACTTCGAACATGTAATTGAAAAATAAACGCGAATGTTTACAATTTCGAGGAAGAAGTATAATCGATAGTAAAATTCGGGCCATATGTTAAACAAAATTAAATGAATATTTTGATAGGACGTGTTTCGTTTACTTTCACCGCCGGCTCGAATGCCTACGCCTAACGTGGACCGCCGCGTTTTTCAGTTATCTTTCGACGACTCTCTAACGATACATAATTCAGTGCTTCTAGGTGTATAACAATAATTTTATTTTTAAATTTTTTTAATAATTTTTTATTTTGTACATCATCATCATTCACTTACATTTTCGTAATTTTCACCTAATTTTTGAAGTTTTACCTTTAGTTTGTACTCTCAGCACTGGGAATTGAATTTTCTTTTATATTAATTACCTTGCGCAAAACTTTTATGGAATGCATATGTATATTTATACAATAGTCCTAGAATTTTTTTTTCTTTTGTGAACGGTTGGATAATAGAGATTATTATTATTATTTTACTTCGTATCATGTTATAAATAAATTTGACGCATTAGTTGTAACAAGCCCTGTATATGTAGTTGTTCTATTCATCCTTTAACTTCCAGGTGGAACCACTTTCTGGGTCCATGTTAGGAAAAATTTGGTACACAGCAATTTCGTGTATTTAAGAAGAAGTCATTGCACACTTTTTCAAACTCAACGGATTCGTTAGAATCTACGCAATTCCATGAGTTTTTTACTATTTCTAACCTGCGTTATAATTTTTGCCATCCTTGATTAACGTTATACTCGCATAAAAAAAGAAGAAAAAGTGAACTATTTTACTTGAATAGTTTATGTAGATTTTACAATGTCTTCTCCTATATTAAGACAAGTTTCGGGGATTTCCTTTTCTTCGCCATATTTGAGTTCATTCCATTTAGTTTGATGTGGCTTCCTTCTCGACTTCGTCAAATACGTTCTCAAAATTTATTTAATTCAAATATTTTACCGATATCATTTCGAATCCCTTCAATATCTCTATGTTTCCGCATTCTTTGTTGTCTTCAAGAAATCCTTACGGAACGTCTAATCTAAGCCATCTTCGGTTCGACAGTACACACGTCTCCTCCAAAACATTCTAGGCATAAACTTTAAAGTGGATCTTACAGAACGCTATGGAAATTCTTTATATTTGAAGAAAGACGCGGAAATGCTGAAATGTTTATTCGTCTTTTCAGCATACACAAATGTAGAATAATGTAAAGTTAAACGACAAGAGAAAGAATCTTCTTTTGTTTCGGAGAGAACTCGTCACTAACAACCGAGAATTTGTACCAGCGATTTATCATTTAAATTCCCTCGTATAGGCTTACAGTAAACTTGAAGTCGCTCGAGGAGCCGGTCCTCGTCTTAATTTTAAACGGAACGCTACTTTACCAGACGAAGAAGCGGAAATAAAGAAAAGGAATTACGTATCCGGAAATCGTACAAGTGCATATGTTTCCGGTATCTTACAATTTCGAGCGGAGGATGCTCGGGCGATACTTCGAACTGAATAGGGATCCGGTTTAAGTTTAAAGTCAATAGCAGACTCGGTAAATACGCGAACAAAGGGTTTACCCAAATGTATGTACGGTAATACCGCGGAATTAGGATAACGGAATAGGAACTCGCATACGATACCTGGATGTAATTGCCAGCTCGCTCCCTTCCGGTACGACAGAAATGTTTACGAGGATGTGTTTGTACATACATACATACGTGCAACGTTCACACTACATGCACTATGCAGAAGTAAACACCCGTAGATCAGCAATATGATACATACGTGGAACAAAATTGTGCAGCAGGTTTCACTTGTTTTAGCAAATTTACACGACATTCTTCATAATCTTTGTAACAAGGGATCATTAAATAGAAAAACCAATACTATACAGCGTGTCCCAAAATTTCTGGGACATAGAGCTACCACGTATTGGAGAGGTCAAAATAAGTCGATTGGACCTAATTTATATATATATATATACCACAATGTATCATTCATCTGTGAGAAGAGCTCAATTAACTTAAAAATTACATTTCTGTACGCTGTTCAGAAATACGCGAATCAAATTTAATGAAATTTGGTAAAAGTGCATTTTAGAAGATTATCCTACTTCCAGTAATCAAAGAAACCGGAAGGAAATTCTGGAAGGGTTAAAACTACCCGCACCTCTTGGTAATTTAAAACAAAAATTGTTAGGGGTGGGGTGGGTCATATCGTCAGTGATAACCGTTTTCCTTCGTGAACATTATCTCTTCCCGCTTTGAAATTTCCAACTCAACACTTTACAGATGCCTCATCCATTCTTCCCGTACCATACACTTCAGTAATCCTGCGATGAATTTCGCTTAGACATAAAAGTTACAACCATGCACCAGAAGAACTTTTTCCGCAAAGCTACGATGTCACTGTTGACATCTGTGCCACTTTGCTTTTAATTGGGTCAACAGCACCATCTCCTCGTCCTCGTACATCGAATCTCCCAAGAATTTGATGCTTTACTCCTAATTCCGTACTTTAACGGTAAAATTGCCGCAATTTTCTAAAATTGATTGACCTCACACCAAAGAAAAATCACATATACTTTTAACGTAAATTTTTTTATTAAAGCCACCACACAAAATTCTCAAAGTTCTTCTCATTCTCGTTCCGCACTATCTTCGTAGATAGATGTTTACATTAACGCGGATAGGCCATTAGGACGATACATCTGAGTAACCAAAGTTTCGGGAAAGACATTTGCGTTACCCAAACATCCTCCCAATTATCTTGGGAAATCATCTCGAGGTGATTCCGAGAAAAGAATTTGTTTACCTCATTTACTTAAACGCCGATAGTTGTCTTCCAGTTCGGTTTAGTAGTTACCGGAATCCGGGAGAGTTCGGAATAACTTAGGATAAGTTTTAAATCCGATAACTATTTCCCTATGCGATACTATTAAGTTTTGTGGTTATTGCTCCGACGGATTCGCCCTCCGTTCGTCGTATACTTTATGTAGTGTTTACGCGAAACTCGGAAGATAGGCTCGATAAAGCTGAATGCATTCCGATTATAACAGGGAACGAATCTTCAGCCGTTCAAATGCATAGTGGGAGGAGGATGTTAATTTTAGCGCTGTGTACGTTTTACCCAAATGATTCGGACAATTTGATTTATAGAATTCGTTTGTAGTCACTTTACATTTGTTATTTACAAACATTAAGCTTTGAAATCTACAGATTTACTGGAAGGGCGATACGGAATCACTTGGACGAATATCCTCGAAATAGTTAAGTCATTTCATTTTGTTGGCACCCAGCCATCTCGAGGAAGCTATTCAAAACTGATATTTTATAGAACTAGAAATTTTCGTTTTTGCGTTCTTAATTTATGACTGGAGTTTGTTAAAAAGATGGTAACGGATGGCAGTAGCGTATCAATAGGGGCGTGAGTAGGGGTAATTTTCAACTCGTAGTCGATCTTGCCAGTATCGCGAGAGAGTTCAAAGTGACAGTCCGTTGCACGCGGCACGCTAAATAAGTACGCGAAGACGGGAAGTCCTAAAGGGCGTAACGTTCCCCTCGAATGTAAATAAATACCTCAGACATTTGCCTGGATTAGAATATACAAGCCCGCATATTTATTGCACAATATGCAATAGCGGATTTCTAAGTCGCGATAGATGTAGAAAACATTGTAAAAGTAAACGTCGTGTATTGAATTTAAGTAACAGTATTCCATACTGGCAATTTATATATGATTTTATTTTTATGTTAAGTGTGTGTAACATCCCACAATATTTAGTATCTAATGAACACTTTCGTCTATTTTGGGCTAAGTAAGTCTAATGTTCTTGTATAACTTTTCTCCAAGCTGCTCTGTCTCTTCATAGTATTTTTGCTTCTTCCCAGGATTTGCTTCTGGTCCGCAGTATGTTGCACATTGTTTGGTCTCAGGTCATTCTTGGTGTTCCTCTTCTCCTCTTTATCTGTATTTTAGCTCCATATATTTGTTTTACTTGTGTCTCTTTGGGCATTCGCCATAGGTGTCCCCACCAGCTCAGCTGTCGTTGTTCGATGAATTGTGTGATTGGATGTATCCTTAGTTCTTCTCTGATCTGTGCGTTACGGATTCTGTCTAGTCTGGTTATTCCTTTTATTCTTCTTAAGTACTTCATTTGCGTAGCTTGTATTTTACTTCCCTGGCTGTTTGTAAGGTTCCATGATTCGCATCCATATGTTAGGATCGTTCGGTATATTGTCTTAAAAACTTTTATTTTTGTCTGGTCCGAAATTTCTCTTTTGTTAATAAAATTTTTATTCATGTATGTTTTTATTGTTTTTCCGATTCTTTCCTTGATTTCGGCATCCTGTTTTCCTGTCCAATCCAGGTAAATTCCCTTACTTCTTCTATTGTATTGTTATCTATTACTGTCTGAGTGTGAATATTCTGATCTCCTATTATCAGTATTTTCGTTTTATCTATGTTCATTTTCATGCCTTTCTTCTCCGTTATTTCTTTCCATATATTCAAGTCTCTTTGTAATTGTTCTTCGTTTCCTGCTATCAGTACTACATCGTCTGCAAATGTTCCCGCCGCTATCACTAGGTTTTTATGTGCGACCATCATTCTATTGGTTCTGCGGTCGCATTTCTTAATTATTGTGTCCATGTGTACATTAAATAATGTTGGGCTGAGGCTTCCTCCTTGTCTTAGTCCTGTGTCTATTTTGAATGCTTCGGACTTCATGTTTGCTTTTATTACGTAGTACGTATTCGTTTTGTATATGTTTTGTATAATTCTTATTATTTTGCTCTGTACTCCCCTATCATTCATTCCTTTCCATATCCTGTTTCTAGGGACTGTATCGAACGCCTTTCCCATGTCGATGAAGGCTAGAAATAGGTTTTTATTTTGTAGATGTCTTTTCTCTATCAGTTGTTTGTTTGTGAAGATATGATCTTGAGTGCTACTTCCTGGTCTAAACCCGCTTTGTGATTCATGTAGCTGAGATTCTAGTGTTGCTTTTAGTTTGTTGTTTATAATTTGTTCGTAAATTTTGGTAATAGTGTTTAATAAGGTTATTCCTCTGTAATTGGAGCAACTTTTGTCTCCTTTTTTATGTAGTAGTATAATTAGATTCTGCTCCCCATTCTTCAGATATTTCTTCTTCTTGCCACAATTTATTTAGTACTAGTGGTGCTTTCACATCTGTCTCTCCTAAGCTTTTTACAATTTCTGTTGTGAGCTTATCTTCTCCCGGCGCTTTTCCATTCTTTAGTGTTTAATTGTATTTTTCAGCTCGCCTATCTCTATTCCTTCAATTTCCTCTTCCTTCCTCTGTTCTTCAACCACTCTTATGCTTTCTTCCTCAGTTTGTAGTCCGTGTCCCAATAGTTCTTTCAAGTATTCTTTCCATCTCCCCATAATATCCTTTCCCTTTGTTAGTATTTCTTGTTGTGAAAAATGTCATTTTGAAAATTGATTCAAATGATTCTGGCGCAGTTCGAAATAGTCAGCTACTTTTTTCAATTAGGACGTTCAACAACAAAGAGATGAAATATCCATGAACTATTCTAAAATTGCACAAGGCGATTGAGCAATTAGAAGATCTACACGAGACGCATTAAATTGCATAAACAATTTACAAGCCGCTCTAGAACACCTGACGAACACTATAGGAGTCGATGTTGCAGAAAAATGTTGTGCAATTTTAACGAAAAATGCCCATTTATAAGAGGTTCGGTCGATAACTGAAAATCAAAAGTGCACAGATGAGGAAAAGGAATTTCTGACATTTGCAAATCTTACTTCACTGGATGTCGAACGATCATTTTCAACGTATTCACAACAAAATGGAAGCGTTGCTGAAGCTGCATTTCTACGCAGCTTACCAGGGCGGTAACAATATTATTTTTCACTAATATTGTATATTACGTACTTACTTTTATGCGGTGCGCCACTGGCGGTATCACCTTTACAAACTCTCTTCATGCTCGACGTTTGGTCATCAGTTTAGTTCATAATAATTGGTATTTCTAAGTGTTGTTATTTATGAAGAATGAAGATAATAATTTATTGTTCGTTGTGGAAATACGTATCTGTTATCCAAAATTGTGTGTAGGTATAAAAATTACGATTCGTAACTTAAAAGCGAAACTCACAAACGACAATAACAAAGGTAAAATATATGAAGAACTACGCAACCAACTTAAGGCTAAAGTCGAGGCCTACATCTGACGGTAATAACAATAATAATACTAATAACAATATATTCCGTTCCATGACGAAATACGACCGTATCCCCGTCCATTGTGCAAAACGGCGAAAACCGGGAAAGTTTGTAGCAGACTCGGATGTACTACTGTAGCGCTGTTAACAAGGCTTTTACTCTCAATGCGCACGTACGACACAATGTTATAGCTCAAAATGCCTTTTCCGACCCGGTTCCGTTTTCCGCTCGCGTATTCCGCAGCCCGCCCGCGTCATTTCGAGGGAGAAATAACGACTCACTCGTCAGAACGTCTCGCGTCAGCGTTCGCCGCCGCCGCCGCCGCCACCGACTGACCTCCATCGACGGGGACGACGTTTTTTACGATCGCCCTTAAGACGCAAAAACGCATTACGGGAGAAAATTGCCCGACGCACGTAATTGTATTAAAAGGGGGAAAGCAGTGATATTTTGACTGGACGACTCGGTGACTCTGAAGGGCTAATTCGGTTTAATGTACTTTATTGCGGCGAAACGTTACGTATTTCGGGCAGTCATAACGTTAAGGTCGATGCGTATAATATATCGGAGAATAAACGGAGTCGGTTCTTTGCTTCGGCAAGGAACAAAGGACGAATATCTTTAGCATGGGCTGTGGAGGATATTTTCTAAATCGAGATGAAGGATGGATCGCGAAACTTTCTAAAAAGTGTAAAAATTAGGTAGCGACCACAATTACCAACAGTAGAATTGAAGGAAATTTTCGGGATCTCTAGGTGATCTATATTATTTTTTTACAGAACTGTTGTCGCGTCTCGTAGTCTAATGGTTTCAGTTCCTGTACAACTTGAATTTTGTTAGGGTGAAACTTCAAATCATTCTGGAGTATTCGTTGGACAATTGTTCGGTTTAGGTCCAATGCTGTTGCGTGTTTCCTTGCCGAACTGCTTTAATGTTTTCTGCGGTTCGGTGAGTAGGTTGACCGTTGACTGGTGGTTTCTTTTTAGAACTGAACCCATCTCCTCAAAATTGTTAACCCATGTATTGATGACGTGGCAAGTTAGAACGCGCGCATGACGTAGTAAATTGTAATGGCATCGGAATTCCCGTTGAGCAGCAATCGCACTGTCACCATTCTTATAAAATGTCTACACAGCAAATGCACGTTGTGAACCGACCCACTGCTCTATGGTTACTAGATGGCAAGTAATTCTACATTAAAGGATGCCACTTCCACCTGTTTACCAACTCCTCAAGGCTGCCACTACTACATTCAAAACTACTCATTTCCCTGTACCACCCTGTACATTCAAAAACTAGCTATTACCTAATTGAACAGAGTTGTTATTCCTTTCCAGCTCCGTGGGAAAATACTAGAAATCTTGCATGACCAACATATAGGAGTGATCAGAATGGGGATGCTTTGGCCAGTGGTAGATATAGATATATATTAAGGAGTACTGCAATAAATGTGTAACTCTTGTCATTATCATAACCGAGGGTAGCTGAAACACCTTTAAGACAATGATCAATAACAAGAAGCACATGGCAACGATTACACATAGCCTTTCTGGAATTCGCTGGTTATCATTCCTTGATAATAGGTGACTCCTACAATAAATGGCTCGATTTATATTTGGTGAGGAGTGGAACGAACGCGGCGAAATCTATAGAAAAACTAAAACGAAAGTTTTGCTTATCATGGAATACCAGGAGAGTTGGTATCCGATAATGGTATACCATTTAGAGATCGAAATTTACAAAGACTTTTGTAAGACCAACCATATCAAAGCAACGTTTATACCGCCTTTGGGTCCCTATTCAAATAGTGCGGTACAACGTCGAGTTGGTATAGTCAAAAATAATTTGAAAGAGACAATTTTTTGAAGGAATCGATTTTTCCAAGAAAAACTTGAAGATAGCTATTCAAAGCTTCTTGTTTAAATATAGAAACGTTTCAAATGTCGTCACGAATTATACGCCAACGGAACGTATGAAGCAGTGAAAAAGATATGCGGGACAAGCACAGAAAATAAGGAAATAAAAAAGCAAACAAAAATAAAGTAAAAGAAATGGAAGAGGCACTTAAACAAGTGAGCGAAGAGTAACTATGAAGAATAGAAGGAAGAAAGAAAGAAGACAAAGAAAATGATAATAATGGAAAACCACTTGGGAGGAATTCCCGATTTCTAAAATGGAAGAAAACGCAAAAGACAATCAGACTTGAGAAGAAACACAAGAAAATGAGTATATACGAATAAGAAATAAAACAGGGCAATTATTAGCAGTAGAAGACGAAACAATGGAAATATGGAAAGAATACTTTAAACAACTACTAAGTCGAGACTAAGAACCAGGTATAGACGAAGGCAACAGAACGAATAAATACATATAAAACGAAATAGAAGACATAACAGACTAGGAGGTAGAAAAGACAATCTAAGGGCTACAAAATGGAAAAGCACCAGGAATGGATAAAATAACAGCAGAAATGCATAAGAACAAGGTAGCAGAAGGGATAATAATGCTGAGGAAGCTACTAAACAGAGCATGGAAGGAGGAAAAATACCAAAGGAATGGGAAATGGGACAAATAGTGACAATTTATTAAGCCGGAAATAGAACAGAGTACTGCAACTACAGAGGGATCACACTACTCAGGACCGCAACTAAAATATATGAGAAGATCGTCGAGAAAATGATAAGATAAATAATAGAAGGGAACCCTCGAAATCACAGAGTGGATTTAGATCAGGGAAACATCACACACACAAAATCACATATTCACACTCAATGCAATAATAAACAGAACTGTCGAACTGAGGAAGACAATGTGCAATGTACATACTTGGATATGGAGAAAGCGCCACCAGGGAAAGTACGGGAAGAGCTGAGAAAAATTAATAAGAATATGCCAAAGAATATATCAAGAAACAAGAAATGTAGTGATAGCTAAAAACAAGACATCCAACGAATTTAATAACTAAGCAAGGAGTTAGACAAGGAGGTAGTTTAAGCTCTCTACTGTTCATTATATACATGGATCAAATGATAAAAGAACTAAATAGAAAATCGAGACCTGCAAACATTGGATATAGAAACATGGAACAAGTACGGATACAGCAATGCGCGTTTGCAGATGACATTGCAATATTAGCAAACCGAGAAGAAGACCTACTAGAAGAAAAACTATTTGTGTGGAATGAAGTACTATGAGAACACGGCATGAAAATGAATGCAAATAATACTAAAGTGATGACAATATTAGTATAAGAAGTGAAAATGAATATCAAGATTGACAGCAATGAAATAGAGCTATTCTGGCGATAAAGATACTTAGGAGGGTCCATACAAGACTGAAGACAATAAGAAGAAGAGATAAATAACAGAATTAGCAACACAAACAAACTATTATATTCGCTGAATAAATACATAGCAGGGGAAAAAGAAATAAAACAAAGTAGAAAGATGAAAGTATACAACGCGATGTACAGATCAGTATTATCATTCCGAAGTGAAACGTGGATAATGAATGAGAGACATAAAAAGGAGAATAAGAGCGGTAGAAATAAAATACCTAAGACGAACGTGCGGAGTGACCCAGCGGGACGAAGCCAGAAGCGAAAAAATAAGAGAAAAGTTGGAAATGGGGAGCATGGAAGAATACATTGGAGAAAGACAACTGAGATAGTGGGGACACATTCAAAGAATGGATAAAACAGTGCCAGTGAAAGAAGTATACGAAGCTAAATGGCAAGGGAAAAGAGGAAGAGGGAGACCAAAGAAGATGTGAAACGACACTATCAATGCAATCCTGGAACAGAGAGGCATCAAAAAGGAGGAGACAACTAGATTGGCAAAGGATAGGAAGACTTGGAAAGAGTTCGTGATACGATAAACAAAACCAACGTGCCTACACCCGAAAGGTTTGAAAGGTTTATTGGATTTTTTTAATATAGAAACGTTCCAAATACTGTAACGAATTATATGCCAGAGGAACGCATGCTATAACACCAATAAAACTTACCACGAGAATTAGAAGGGAAGAGGGAGGCGATTGTTTATAGACATTTCTCTTGCGATTAGTTGTCTAGAATTTCGCTTTACAACTAATATTAAATGCAGAACTTTCGCTTCAATTATCTGCATTAAACATTACCGGTAGTTTTCGATTTGCTGCCACTGTTCCTCTTCTTCCCATCGAACGGGATAAGATACAAATTGAACATAACTACACATACGTCGAGCTCGAAAACTTATCCGATATCGTAACCAGATTTACAGACACCGGCCAATAATGTGTATTCCCTTTTAATTAAAACTTAAACTGATTCGGCAGCCATTATAGTGAAGGCGAGAAAATTTCATTATAACCGTCTAACCCCTTTCTCGAAGAAACATGGCGTTTTAGATATACGGGCGAAATTATCAAAGATTCGAACTGCATACGTATATACATGTATAGCGGAAGCGGAAATATATGAAATATTTAAACTTTTCCATCCAGCGTTCTGCGTATAATATAAACTTTAATAACGAACATAATAACAACGAAGGCAATTTCAAAGTTTCGAAACTTTTCAGTGTCGGAAAACCGGCTGCGTATTGTTCCTTTCCTTCTTTTTTTTTGTCCCCTTACGCGGCTCTCCGTCGGCGAAAATCTGAAGGAAACGTTTCACATGCGAGTTATGCAAAGTAATTCGCGGGGGTATACAGTGTTAAGTCCTTTAAGCGCGAAACGTAAGAAAATAGGAAAACGGGGGCTAGGTGCCCCGTAATAAGACCTGCGCGTTGAACTCACACATACACACACACACACACAGCCACATACATTCCTTCCTCGTTTGAATGTTTATATTTCTCGAGGAAAATTACTTTTGTAAAATAGAGGGACTCATATTACCCGATATTTTCCTACTATCCATCCTATGAATTTCTCCGATTGTAATTTCAGAGTTTCGGAATGCATATTGCCAATATCTTCCGGTGCTTTTTCGTTTCTCCCTCGCCCGACGGTAGAATTGTTTCAATTTAGAAGCGTCGGAGGAAAAAATCAATTTTATGGGGGAAATTACATCAGTTTGGATGCTCTCGTCACGAGGTGAATGTAAGCTTATTTACTTCGTAGTTCGTAGTCGGAATCGTAGATAATACGAGGAGTAAGCTGAAATTATTGATAATAAAAAGCACGATTCATATTTTCTAAGATTCCCGTCAGCAATGATACACTTGACCATTCTTTCTTTTCACTGTTTAAAAGCTCCCAATCAATCTTCTTTCGGAATGCCGTCGAAATAAGCGTGAACTGCGGTATCAATCTCGTCTTTAGACGAAAACCTACACCGGAAATTTCGTTTAAACCTCAAAAATAGCCAAAAGTCACACGGTGCTAAATCAGGTGAGTACGATGATTGGTCTGTTACTTTTATATTTTTTCGGACAAAAACTGGAGAGTTGAAACTGCTGTATGGGACGATATATTGTCATGGTGGAGCATAATTCTCTTGTCTCGAACTCTATTGAACAACAGGCCAACATTTTTCAGTGTACCACTTAGCTGTAACTATCTTTTATCCATCGAGCCTAATTAGATTTACCAAGCCCGTACTTCTGAAGAATACCGCATACATACCCTTTTTCATAGCTCGTTGCTTCCTAGTCATTGTAGGAGTTTCCCTATCTTTGTGAATCCATACACGACTCTCTTGACGCGTAGGAAGGTCCAAAAAGGAAATATAAGTTTCGTCACTCGTCACTATTTTGGAAAAAATTGGTGCCCGCCATTATTTAATGAATTTAAAGTTTTATGGCAAATGCTCACACGCTCTGATTTTTGGAAGTCAGAAAGATGATGCGACACGAAACGACTTACCTCCTTTCTTAAACGCAAGTGCTCGTGTATGATTGTTTTAACAGCTAAGGATCCAATCTTCAGTTGATGCTCTATTACCGCATAAGTGGATTTATTGTCCTCTGCAATGTTTTTGTCGTTAACAGCGGCAGGAAGATGCCCTGCTCCTTTTTGATGCTGAACAGAATTCTTTTCGCCTTCAAATTTCTTATACGATAGGTAAATTTTTGCCAACGAAGGTGCTTCTTCACTAAAAACTGAGTCTAAACTCTCGTTGCACTCTTAACCGTTTAAACCTCTTTTAAAACGTGCTCTGGTTAATTCCATTTTATCTTACTGCTGAGTTAGAACGAACGTAACTTCAACAACTAAACGTCAAATGACAGATAACTAGTTGCCCTAAATAAATACTGTGTGATTGTTTTCCACAGTTCACTATATTTTTAATCTCAATAAATTCAGTTTATCCCTAGTATCTAGATAACCTTATTCAATCACCAAACTAATACAGAAGTATAAAGTTATTAGAAGTATGTGGTTAAGAAACAAGGTTATTTCCTAGAGTCGTTTGTCTCTGAAAATCTTTACGTAGGAGTGAAATCATTACGAAGCAAAGACGTAGAAGCGTACAAAAGTGATTCATCAAAAACTGCTCAACAGATTGCGAAGGAGACAACTACAAAAGATTCGAAAACGTGATCTTATATTAATATGTCACTCAAGATTCATATATGTACGCTTATACATCCTACGTTCACATTTCCATTTCATATTGGAAAATTGGAGCAAGTCTGAGAACAACAGGAATGGATTTTTGCGACAAAATTTCCGGGAAAATTATATTTACTTTAACATTTTCAATTGTACTATTATTATTATTGCTAGTATTACTGTTGTTATTATTATTATTACTAATTAGAGCTTTTCCGATAAAGTAGAAGGAAATTAAGCAATTAAGCTGATTATTGTTAAATGCTACGCTTTGTACTTTTTTCCTTTTTAGCGAAATACTATCATATATAATAAAACTAACAAAAACCATCCCGTTTGTTTGATATATTGCAAGCCATTAAACAGGTATCTTTCCTGAAATGTTACCCAAATAAACACAATAGCTACCGTTTAAACTTCGCCATTGTACAATTATTTATGCGCCGGTTTCCGTTTAATTTGTGATCTTTCCAGATAATTGTTCCGCGATCGTTTGTTACAGTGATTAACGCCTACACCGGGAATTGGTGTTCACTGTTCCGAAACTATTCGCGATTACGAGGAATGTAAACGGATATTTTGCGAATCTAAGACGTCCGATCATAACTGACCTTTCGAATAAGCCATATAACTATCTCATATATCGCCGTTTAATTTCGTAATATTACGTACGTACATATTATTTACGACCGCTTAATAAATTTAATCACGTCTATTATATGAAAGTTTATGAAGTCGGGTGTCCTACACGTTTTTATGGGGTCAGCGGCGAATTTTATTAGCGTTAGGCAACTTTTTCGCCCTCTATGAGACGATATATTCTTAATATAACTCGGAATAAATTTTCGCAACGCATTTCTTGACGCTTTACTTTTCTTCCCCGAAAACGTTGATGTAGGAATCGACGGAAATGTAGCTCGTAACTTTGTGGTGGTCGTGATGATAAAGAACGAGTAGATTGTCCGCAATAAAAGCGAGCGATTCTTAATATAACGCATCCTTAACAAAATCGTAGAAGAATCGTTGAATGAGGAGATGTCACTGTCCCAAAATCGAAGTTGCAAGTATGTCATATCGTGGTGTGAACGTCTACGGTGATGTTAAAACATCTAATCATAATATAACAGAGGATGAAAGACTTGTATAAAAAAAAATGCAAGAAGAAAGTGATCTAGAGGGAGAAAAACTCTTATAAAAGAAAATGCAAGAGGAAAGTGAACTAGAGGAAGAAAGACTTTTATAAAATAAAACGCAAGAAAGAAACTTAGTTAGAGCTAGAAAAACTTTTATAAAAGAATATGGAAGAAGAAAGTAAACTAGAGGAAAAAGTGACTTTTATAAAAGAAAATGCAAAAGGAAACTAATCTAGAGGAAGAACGACTTTTATAAAAGAAAATGCAAGAAGAAACTTAATCAGAGTTAAAAAAACTTTTATAAACGAATATGCAAGAAGAACGTGGTCTAGAGGAAGAACAGCTTCTATAAAAGAAAATGCAAGAGGAAAGAAATACTTTTAACAAAGAAACTGCAGGAAGAAAGTGATCATGAGGAAGAAAGACTTCTATAAAAGAAAATGCATGTAGAAAGTGAACTAGAAGCAGAAACACTTTTACAAAAGAAAATGCATGAGGACGAAAGACCTTTATGAAAGAAAATGCAAGAAAAAAGTGAACTAGAAAAAGAAGAACTTCTATAAAAGGAAATACAAAAGGAAGAAAGACTTGTATAAAAGAAAATGCAAAAAGAAAGTGATTTAGAAAAACTTTTATAAAAGAATATGCAAGTAAAAGTAAACTAGAGGAAGAAAGACTTATAAAAGAAAACGCAAGAAGAAACTTAATCAGAGCTAGAAGAACTTTTATAAACGAATATGCAAGAGGAAAAATGGTCTAGAGGAAGAACGACTTCTACAAAAGAAAATGCAAGAGAAAGAAAGACTTTTAACAAAGAAACTGCAGGAAGAAAGTGATCATGGGGAAGAAAGACTTTTATAAAAGAAAATGCACGAGGAAAAGACTCTTTTATGAACGAAAATGCAAAAGGAAGAATGACTTTTAAAAACTGTTATAAAAGAATTTGCAAGAAAAAGTAAACTAGAGGAAGAAAGACTGTTATAAAAGAAAACGCAAGAAGAAACTTAATTAGAGCTAGAAAAACTTTTATAACAGAATATGCAAGAAGAAGAAAGACCTTTATGAACGAAAATGCAAGAAGGAAGTGATATAGAGGTAGAAAGACTTTCATAAAAGGAAATGCAAGAAGAAAGTCAACTAGAGGAAGAAACACTTTTATAAGAGAAAAGGCAAGAAAAACTTAATTAGAGCTAGAAAAACTGTTATAAAAGAATATACAAGAAGAAAGTAAACTAGAGGAAGAAAGACTTTTATAAAAGAAAATGCAAGAGGTAAGAAAAACCTTTATGAAAGAAAATGCAAGAAGGAAGTGATATAGAGGAAGAAAGACTTTTATAAAAAGAATGCAAGAAGAAACTCATCTAGAGGAAGAAAGAGTTTTATCAAAGAAAATGCAACAAAAAGTGATCTCTTCAGATCACAAGAAAGACTTTTATGAAAGAAAATGTAAGAAGAAAGTGAACTAGAGGGAGAAGCGCTTTTATAAAAGAGAAAGGAAGAATACACTTAATTAGAGCTAGAAAAACTTTTATAACAGAATATGCAAGAAGAAAGTGATCTAGAGGAAGAAAGATTTTTATAAAAAAAAGTGCAAGGAAAAAATGATTTAGATGAAGAAGGACTTTTATTAAAGAAAACGCAAGAGGGAAAAAGACTTTTATAAAATAAAATGCAAGAAAAAGTTATCTAGAAGAAGAATAGTGTTTATAAAGGAAAATGCATGAAGAAAGCGATTTGGAATCTGCGAGAAGATTACAGGAAGAATGGAGTAAAGGGCGATATTCTACCAGAGCAGTATTATTCACACAGATAAATTTTGTAACAAGCATGAGCAAGTAAAACTGGACGAACCTATTACATGTAAAAATAAAGTAAAGTATAATAGATTTGAGACTATATTTACTGTTGTTTTGAAGGCCCAAAGTATGAAGTTGAGGGAAAATATTTTCAGAAGTACACGTTGAAGATTAAATATACCTTAATGTCATTTCCTGATAACTACGAAAATTTCGGGAATAGATGTAAGAAGTTACCAGAAGGGAGTAGAACGCAAGATCAACTGCAACCGGAACCTGAGCATTGCATTTCCTCAAACTTCGCCGGAAACAGTGATTGAGATGTCATGGAAAACCAATATAAAATCCATCTCCTACGTGTTCTCCAAAAAAGAAAACGAAGATTTTATCCAATGTATTTCATCTCGCTTGCAGCGTAAAACCATATGTGTGGTATTCGCACGTCGATTTTCATAGCCCGTGCCAACAAATTCCTAATTTCATGTCTGAGAAATATGTAGCTCACCTGGTACCCTCGATATTCGCCGGGAACAGCGCGGAACATTTCGAAAATCCTATTCGAACTAGCACTATCCGTATTATGTAGACTTTCTTTTCTGCAATAACATTGACACGTACAAATAAGGCGACATTGCTCTTGAATAATGGCATATACGGAAGGAATTCGAGTAAGAAAGAATCCGTACGTTTCCTTCGTAGATATTCTTCAAGCTGTGAGCTCGTACGCCGACGATGTGTCTTTCGCGCGCTACCTACTTTCATGTAAACCGAGGCACTTCATTTCGGTGAATTTATTTCCGGTTCGAATGCAATAGTTCTCCTAAATGTCGAGGTGTAATCATGTTTAGGTGAAATCAAAAATTCGCTAAGTGGAAGTTTTAAAGGACATTAAGGAGCATCATACAAACAGCGTTGACCTGGTCCTCATGAGCACCATCTTAAACAAAGTCTTTTTCTCTACTGAAGATGATCAAATTATTCATTAAAATATATATGTCCCAAAGCGATGTATGTACATAATAAGAGTACGGTGAGGAATACAGCAATTACATTTTTGCGCTTTTTACTAACTAGTTTAATTTACAATATCTAGAAAATAATTATCGTTCATTCGTTTTAAACTCTAGTCTCTCCATTCCCTAACTACCCCATAAAAATACGCAACTACATCCATACACAATTTTTTTACAGAATAACAGGAAATTCTATTTCCCCGAGGCGCTTAAGATACTAGGTACCTATACGATTCTACAAAGCTATACAATACGTTCGTATCGTCCTACACGTTTATATTGTCCTTTATAGTTTCGCGTAAAAATGAATATGTAACTGCGAGCCATAAATAACGAAAACTACCACCGCGAATTCGTATGTATGTATTCTTGGTAGACTCGAACTGCGTTCTATGCGGCAACACGACGTCGTAAACAAACAATGGGACACGGTATCGCTTTTTTCCGACCAGGAAATAAACACGTAGTCGAGAACATTGTATGTAGGTATACGACGTGATATATCGATGGCCGGGAAATGGCAGATGCGACGGGGCAGCAAACGGCGCAAAAGTACGCGGCGTCATTTAAAATTGAGTGTTTCGCGGATCGTAAATGATCGTAAATCGTATTTTACGAATAATAGTTATAGGTGGGGAAGGAAGCAATATTTCTAGGTTCGCGTTGCCGCAGGAGTTTCCTCGTTTTTGCAGTACGATCGTATTCGAACTGTACCGGAAAATGGGAAACATTGCGACTGATTATGACTAATGAACAAAGATGGGTCTGGTACAAAAGAAAAAGCTTCAGAACATGAATCATAAACATAAATTGTGTCTATTGAATTTCCACTATCTTTGAATTTTTTTGTAACAAATTGTCCTTCACTTTGTTAACGATCTTTGTAACATGAAATTAGATGTGACATGGTCATTAGCAAGGTTTGATCAAATAGGGGATGACGTGTTTAAGTAGTGTAAACCGGTTTTTGTTTCCACTTAGGTACTAGCCACGACATTAAAAGTCGGAGAAGTAAGGGCGCCAGTTCGGTTTACACTACTACTAACACGTCACCCACTCTTTTATCAAACCTTAGTCATTAGTATTCGATTTTCTCGATCGCCAACTTTATTGATTTCCCAAAGACATATAACACCCAGGTTTACATGTCTACGTGCGATTTCCGGTCACACTTCTAAAACAACTGTTAATTCATTAAAAGATTTTTATAGTACTTTTATGACCGCATGTCGCACGAGTCATAATGAATTAAATATCTGAACTAAGGGGGACTTGTGTACGACGTTAAATAATGTAAATTGTTTTCGCGTTTCAATATGAATTGCTTTAATATTTAGCATACGTTAAGAAGAAACTCCGAGGTATTTTTGATTGAACATTATTCCCCACAAATGATAGGAAATCAATTACCCTCCATTAGACAGGTAGTAAAAGTGCTTTTTAACACGCGCAAAATTAAATCTTAGCAAAAATACAATGTAAATAGTAATATAGTCGAGTGCAATTAGGTCTATACGTCGGAACCCAATTACATTGAATAGATTTCCGTTTTTATATATTTTTATACTAAAAAGTAAAAAGTTTACCCTTTGAAGGTTTCCGCGTATGATTCTTTTGTTTTAACAATACTCTGGTGGAGATGACGTTACTTCCAGTATACTAGAAGTACTATATTACATAAATTCTTATTTACCTATACTTATTTCTTTCTCGAACATTATTTAATTTCTATATAAAGTATAGAAAGGGGCAGCAAACGTCCTTGAAAAGTACATACGTATTTAATTATTATGACAATAGTATTTTTGTCGTTTCTGACGCATATCGTAACACCAACTGCATTAAATCAGCTGAAAGATATCGTCGATCATTGAAAACTACTTCAACCGATTTCATTTTTGATGAAAATATGCCTTTAAAAATTCGCCAAGAAAAATTCCTAACAAACAGTAGTAACAAAAGTAAATAAATCGAAATGTTAAGAACGCAGAAGGTGATGCAGATACATCGATCATACAAACTGCAATTACTATTAAATCAGAAAATGTTATTGTTGATGCTGAAGATATTGATGCGTTAGTTTTATTAACAGCTTTCACACCCCCTCATAGAAAAATATATTTTCTCAAGCCAGGAAAAGGCACGATATCTACAAAAATTTATTCTAATAAAAGCCTTGAAGAAACATTGCCAATATGTGAGAGGCATATTTTGTGATACAAATTCAAAGTTTTACAAACTGGGTAAAAAAATGCAAAATTCTTCAAAAATCGTAGAGATTTACAAGATGCTGCTATTATCTTCACTGATATTTTGCGACCGGGTATTTAATGTATTTATGGTGCTACTAGAAATGAAGAATAATTATCGATACCAATCGGTTATCGAAGCTACCATAGCTGTATCAACTTGGCTTCATTGATACTCACATTAGATGCTAGCTTAGAACATATAAAAGACTGTATTTATCAATCTAATTGTGGATGGGACATGATAAGTTGCCAGAAGAATGGGGATGGAAAACGAAAAATAATTCATTAGTACCAGTTATACTGAAAATTTATTAAAAGTGATACTTTGTTCATATAAAACTGGATGTGGATCTGCTTGTGGATGCAGAAAAGCGTTTAAAGAGAAATTACTGATTTCACATGAATTGGAACCTGCGACTCAAGGTACTGATGTTATGAATATAAGTCAGGAAGAAGTAACAAGTACTACGTAACTTGCAAAACTTCAGGAGTTACAATGTATTAGACTCTCGGGGAGGTCAAGGTCAAACGACCTAAATTTCGCTAATACCTTTTATTACATAGAAGAAATAGAAGAAATTCTGCAGATGCAATAAGCGAGATTTAGGTCGTTTCATCTTGACCTCCCCGAGCGTCTAATACATTGTAACTCCTGAAGTTTTGCAAGTTATGAATATAATTATAAAATGCATCAGCCGTAATATTTCTTTTCCGGAATGCTTTGCTGAAACGACGAAAATTGCTATTAAATTGGTGAACTATTTTAATCCTGTCATGCCCACAGTTGCCTACAGGTAACATTATACAAGTACAATAAATAATTCGGGTATGAAAGGGTTAAAAGAAGTGCATTCAGTGCACGTCTTTTCAAAGAAATCTGCTCTGATATAGACTCCGAAAACGAAATCCTGCACTTCGCACTGAAGTTTGCTGGCTTTCGAAAGGGAAGATATTGGCGAGCTGTATGAACTCAAAGAAGAATGATATGAATAATGATTCTTGCATAATAAGAAAAAAAGCAGTTGCATGATCAGTTCTGTGACTTCAGATTTCAAATAAATTTGGCTTATGTAGTACATTTTTTTGCACAGCTAAATAAATGAATTATTCAACTCCAAGGATCGGGAAACATTAAATTACAAGGTGCAAGAAACAGATTTGCATATCAAGATAAACTTAGTGCATTTGCCTCTAAAACCGACCTTTGATTAAATAAAGTAAAACGACAACATCTCATCTTTTGAAACATTCAAACCAAACATTGGCGGTGTAATCAATTAAAAGAGTTTTGCGATCAGATTTAATTCTAATATAGAAGTGTATCCTATCAAATTCTCCTGAAGATTGCGAATTTAATTTTGGAGAATACAAGACACCAATGCAAGATGATCGTATGTTGTGTGGTTACACAAAATCGCATTGTCTAATGAAGGTATTCAAAATTATTTCATATCGAAAGAGGTATGCAGATATTTCGTAGAAGAGTCCATACAATTCCGTACCAAGGGCTTAAATGTGGGGGTTCGGCAGAGAGACCAAGATTAACAGCAAAAATTCAAAGAAATAATATAAATTGACCAAAAACTATAGCAATGCTATTTATGCCTTTCATCGTGTATGCACTGTATGTAGTGAAAAATCAAGACTAGAGGTTTTGATGGAGAGATCAGTTTGATTCCAGACGTGCTTCGAAGCGTTATTAATATGAATGTACGATTAAATCCATAAACAGGTTTTTTATGTGACATAATTATATTTCACATAAAAAAGGAATTGATTCGTTATTTCCCTGATTGTGAAGAAAAAGATATTGGAAAATTAATCCGCAATCCTTTCATTGTCAAAATATCCGAGATGAACGATGAAATTCAAGAAGTAATTGAGTTGGAACACGACAGCAAGTATGAAGATTTGTTCTAGGCAGGCATTGATCTTGAAGATTTCTAGAGCAAAAATGAAGTTTCTTATACTAAAATTCAAGAAACTGCTTTGCGTTACCTTACTTTATTTTCGACAACATACTTATATATAAGCAGGGTTTCTCGGCACGTTTGACCATTAGAAATTAAAATAGAAATCGCTTGGATGCTAAAGCCGACATGCCAAAATCGCCAAAAAGGGGATTTTGGCTTTAAAACTGGGTAGCAGCTAGTTCCATTTGATATTGCTATACTTTTGATTTTTACTGCAGAAAATCCGATGAAAGTTCCATTCATCCCTTAGGGCCAAGAGTAGTTAAGAAATTACTTCAGAAGATGGGAGATGATTCAACATTGCGCGAAATACTTTTTGATAATTTTTTTACAAGCTATAATCTCTTAATAAGAGAAAGTAGAACAAATAAGTGCCCTCTAAGAAGTATTAAGGAAATGAGAAAAGAAGATCGTGCCTCATATGATTATAGATTTGATAAATAAAATGAAATTTTCCTAGTGAAATGGAAACACAACAGCATCTGCACAATGGCAACAAATTATGATACAATTGAGCCATTGGGAGTTGTAAGGCGTTAGTCTCAGTAACAAAAAATTGATGTCAATATATAAGTGTTTCAGTCCTATAGAAAAGATGTGGGTGGAGTAGATGAGTTGGATCCGCTCTTTCACTCTGCAGGATTGCAGTTCGTGTTAAGATATGATGATGAGTATTGTTTACCTACATAACGGATATGGCTATTGCAAATGCCTGGCGTTTACACGTATTGAGTCATAGTAACAGCACGGATCAGCTATTATTCCGGCGCTCTATTGCAAGGTACTACTTACGCCAAAGTAATCAAAGTAAGGCTCGACATCATCTTCACCGGTTCCTGGATTACGTCAAGACGGTATAGGACACTATTCTCAGAAACTGGAAAAACTACGATGTGTTTTATGCCATGCAAGAGTTCGTTGGCAATGCAGGAAATGTTTGAAAACATTATGTATCGAAAAGAAACGTTTTGAAGATCTTCGCATATAAAACGCCGCTGTAATCAATTAAGTACACCGACCTTATGTCCTCGCCATATTTTTTTTTTCAATATTTTTATGTTTATTTAGTTTGTGAAGAGAGAAAAATGAATGTTTCACTTAAATATCACTATTAGCTTTACTTTGGCGGTTAATGGGTTAAGGCGAACACTTCTCCCAGTTTTTCCTCAATTTATTGTGGAATTACTTCACTCAACAATATCTCCTTTCGTTCTAACTAATCACCGATCAAATTATGATACTAACTCTATCGGATCAGATATGAAAGAAATTTGTTAGAGCTTACTGTCTCTCTCCAGCGAAATTTTCCTGCAGTTACATTTGTTATCGACGCGCACCTCCTGACAAACGCTTATTGTTAGGCGAATCGAAAGTCAGTTGCAGCAGCTGTCATTAATAAAATAGCGTTCCGGATGCAGTTCCGCTAGAACTGCCCTCTCCCGAATCCGCCGTTTCGTTCTCTCGATCATTAATTTTAATCCCGGCCCGAAGCGCATGAAAATAAAATAAAAACGGGTAGAAGTCGGAACTTCATGCCATACTTAGAGAGTATGAAATGAGTAATTAGGTACACACAGTTTGCTTTTCCGTCGATATATTTGCGCTAAATTAGGATGAAAATATCAATGAACAAAGAAAGCCATTTAGTACGTATGAGCATGAAGTTGTTTTAGAAAAAGTCTTTACTGGCGACGAATCTCTCTAATGCGTTTGGAATAGTTCTATCTACCCGGTCATTGAGTTATACTGTGTGTTTTTTATAGAGTGTCACAAGTTTAAATCCTAATAAAACAAGGAAATATATTTTTAGTATCAATGAAACGGGCTTTATTGGAAAGAAAATTTTATGAAATTAATGTTTAAATATGATTTCTGCCATGTGGTTGCCACGGCTGGCGCGTAGAAGGCGCAATCTGGAACACCAATTTTTAACAACTTTTCGCAGCATTTGCGGCCGTATTTCGCCGATAACTCTTCGAATGTTGATTTCCAGGTGTTCAATTGTTTGTGGTTTATCGATGTAGACAAGTGACTTAACATAACCCCAAAGAAAATAATCCAATGGGGTTAAATCACACGACCTTGGTGGCCAATTAATTGGCCCGTTACGTGAAATTATTTTTTCATCAAAAGTTTCTTTGAGTAAATCAATTGTAGCGCCCGCTGTGTGGCATATGGCTCCGTCCTGCTGGAACAACATGTCAGCAAGATTAATGCCACGTAATTGAGGTACGAAAAAATTTCGAATCATATTCCTATACCGTTCACCATTGACAGTAACATTCTCACCAACATCGTTTTTGAAGACATATGGGCCAATGACTCCGCCAGCCCATAAAGCGCACCAAACAGTAATTTTCTGTGGATGTATGGGTGTTTCGACAAAAGCTTGTGGATTCTCCTCACTCACAATGCGACAATTCTGCTTATTTACGTACCCATTCAATCAGAAATGGGCTTCATCGGAAAATAAAATTTCGAATGGAAATTCAAAATCAATATCAATTTGTGCTTCAGCCCATTCGCCGAATTGGTGGCGCATACGATGGTCGTTTGGCTTTAATTCCTGCACAAGTTGAATCTTGAAAGCTTTTAAGCCAAGATCCTTTCGTAAAATCTTCCATAAAGTGGAAGGAGATAACCCCAGTTGCTGAGAACGGCGACTAATTGATTGAATAGGATCATCTTCAATGCTTTCCTGTACAGCGGCTACAGCTTCTTCAGTGCGCACTGTTCGGCGTCTCACGGGATGCACATTATATGTAACAGTAAATGTAGTCCGAAAACGATTTATTGTTCTTCGAATAAGCCGCTCTGAAGGACGATTATGTACGCCATAAAATGGAAGAAGTGCACGATGAGTTTGACGAATAGAACAATTATTTTGATTAAAAATTTCAACAATTTGCACGCGTTGCTCTGGTGTAAGTCGATTCATATTGAAATTTCAAATCAAACTAAACAGAAAGCAATTATCAGCTGTCAAATTGGTGCTCAAATATAGCAGTGATGCCAACTCAAAGTTGTGACACTCGAAAAAAGACACGCGACAGTTAAGACAAATAGTAAGTACGCACTAGCTCTTTTACACTTTTCCTCTTTCAACATGTAATTAATTAAGCGACTAACAACGTTAACCACTTTGAAACCATCTTTGAAATAGATCAATAATAGCTTATCATTAATCAATCTTTGGGGTTATATTTCTTGCCCTTGAATCGACACTAATTAAATGCATCTATGTGTATTGGACCTATGTACTTAGCTTTTACGTATTCTTTTCTCTGCCATTTTCAAGTCAATTAAACAACTTAATTGATCTAAAAGTGGTGGTGGAGGAGAGGATATTTAAAATATTAAATGTTAAATCGTTGCTTACGTATTTGACTACTTATCTTTTGGATTACCTCCACCACTTTCTAAGTCAACAACGATAATTTGAGATTTACAACTAATCAGAGGGATAAGCAGAAATTCTTGAGAAGCAAAAACACGGTTAATATTTTCTAGGATTTTATTTTAAATATGCTCAGTAATTCCCTTCTGTAATGATACACTTGACCATTCTTTCTTTCTACTGTATAAAAGCTCCCAATCAACCTTCGTTCGGAACACATTCAAAATGAGCGTGACCTGCGGTTTCGGACCAAAAACCTTCTATCCCGCAAATTTCGTTTAAGCCCAAAGAATAGGCAAAAGTCACACATTGCTAAATCAGGTAAGTACGGCGGATGTTCTATTGCTTTTATATTTTTTCAGCCAAGAACTGGAGAGTTAAGACGATGCATTGTCAGTGGTGGAGTATAATTCCCTTGTCTCGAAATCTATTGAACACTTCAGGCAAACATTTTTCAGTGTACAAATTAGCTGTAACTGGCTCTTGTCCATCTAACTTAATTGCATTTACTAAGTATTTGTGAAGAATATCGCATACATAACCTTTTTCATAGCTCGCTGCTTCTTAGTCATTGTAGGCGTTTCCCCATCTTTGTGAATCCACATACGACTCCTTTGGAAGGTGGGAAGGTCGAAAAAGGAAATATAAGTTTCGTCACCTGTCACTATTTTCGAGAAAATTTGGTTCCCGCCATTATTTAATGAATTTAAAAGTTTCATGGCAAATTCTCATACGCTCTGATTTTTGAAAGTCAGGAAGGTGAGGCGGCACAAAACGACTTAACACGGTTTTAAATGCAGGTGATCGTGCATGATTGTTTTAACAGCTGAGGATCCAATCTTGAGTTGATGCTTTATTACCGCATAAGTGACTTTATTGTCCTCTTCATTTATTTTTTTAACAACAGCAATTTTTTTGTCGTTGACAGCCCTAAGAGGACGCCCTGCTCCTTCTTGATGCTGAACAGAATTCCTTTCACGTTCAAATTCCTTATACCATCGTTAAATTGTAACCAAGAAAGATGCTTGTTCACTAAAAATTGAATCTAAGCTCTCTATGCACTCGTAAGCGCTTAAACCCATTTTAACCTTCCTATACTCACGTCACGAAACACGTATACTATATAATACTATATATATACTATATAAGTCGGTCTCACAGACCGTATGCGTGAGTATAGGAAGGTTAAAATCATAGTAAATTATGATTCGAAAGTGCTCTCTGGTTAATTCCATTTTATTTTACTTTTAAGAAAAAAGTAGCTGAGTTAAACGAACATAACTTCAACAAGTAAACGTCAAATGACAGTTAAAAAGTTGCTCTAAACAAACACATGTGTGATTGTTTTTCGCAGTCTACTAGATTTTCTTATTATCCTTCGTATGTCATAAAATATAAGATAAAATATAAGCTGAAATTAGATGAAATTATAGTCTTTGATTGACTTGAAAAGTGGTGGAGGTAATCCAAGAAAGTACAGATAACATTCAATCAAATTAATACCAATTTCCAACGCCAATATTCGCACATTTCCATCCCCCATTTTCGATGTACGTACATACATCGAAAATTGAAACACAACAATACGTGCAACCGCCAAACAACACCGACCGCCCGAAAACATCCACATATAAAACCCGAGCACACTCCGTTTCAATAATATATTTTATTGGCACCGTTCGGCAGTTTAACGGGCAATATATTCCGCGCAACGGCCACCAATTCCGTGTATTTTTAAGTGCTCAAAGTTATTATGGAGGGTGAGGGAACGTTTACTACACGCCCTACAAATAGTTTTACGCCAAGTAAAAAATTGTTTTCTTTTTTTCTTAAGAGCTTCGGAAATTATTTCCAACGGGTTGAATGTGTAAAGAATTTTAATAAAATCTTTTTGAATTTAATACACGACAAAATGAAACTTTAACCTATAACCATTATATCTGAGGATACTGACGTACGATACAACCTTTAAGTTTTCCAAATCAAATTGCTGTGAGGATAAATCAAGTGATTTGTTTTTGTGATAATTGAAAATCCTGTGAATCTCGTTTCTCACTCGAGTTCTCGATCTGCACGTCTTCAACACACAACTTCTTTGTGGAGACACCGCTGATGCACTTCCGGTGTAGATCCTGCGGCCAAACGTATCGAATAGCCGTAAAATATTTCATTTTTGTACTTACGTATTTATGTAATTCCACCACCAAACTGCTTTGAAAATGCGTATTTTGGAAAAGAAAAAGCAATAGTTTTCGAAACGTGCATTTGTACTTTACGTACAAACTCTTCTTTTAAACATATATCCTTTGCAAATCTTTATGGATTAGTCTAAAAGACTGTTATTGCATCTAGAAAAGAATTGCAAATTTGCAAAAATTCATGCAACTAATAAGTTTCGTTTATTAATGTTGGTTTCCTCAATCGTTCCTGGACGCCTCCAAAGTACTTAGTTTGATTAGGTTTTTATCCAAATTTATATAACGAACCCGTATACGCTTCGGAACTTATAAATACAAAATCCGAAACTTTTTAATGAAATAGAATTTTAACAAAAGTGAAACATCACACTCAAATCAATAATAAGGTAAAATATCAAAGATTCCAATCTTCCATCTAAATTATTTAGGAAAGCAATACTAAGTAATGAATACCTATACAGACGTGAAGTTCCCAAGGAATAAAATTAGCAAGAAATAAGAAAACGAATAGGCCATATTATCTTACAGATAAATGTGATTAAATTTCAATATGTAAATGCACGTTTCCCTCTTGGGGCTTTTCGAAATCGCTTGCTAGTTAATCAGATACAGGAAGCCACCGTACACACTTCAGGAAATCGAGGAAGTGTATCTACATCCGACAATCTATTCTACAGCCACCAGCTTACCAGCTAATTGAGGTCGACTACACAGATTTCCATTACAGGTAAAATGGAGTGCACTTTGCTCCTAAGTGAAGATCCATATACTGGACGTAAATTACTGAGAAATATAGAACGTGAGATGTGTTACTAAACTTTTAATTTTAATACAATACCTAAACCAGCGATGATAAATCGCTTTATAATAATAACATGGTTTCTGTAGAAATCTAAATACATAATCTTTTTGCAAAAATAAAATCTGACTTTGCATATAACGACCTAACTAAATTACATACGTTAAGGAGGCAGCTACCAAGTAACTGTGCATAAGCTTACTAATCTGCAAACTCGGCTTCATTTTCGAAGAAACTTCGAGAAATGCCAAGCATTTAGACCGGTACTTTTACCTGATTCAATAAATCTGAAAGACGAGTACGGCATTTTAGAAACGAAAACACCTTCAAATTTTACACCACAACCAATTTTCTGCAACACCCTCTACTCTGAGTCAAGCAAAGCCTAGGATTTCTTCGAACACGATAACTTCAACACCACGCAATTCCAATTTAAATCTAAATCTAAATTCTTTGTTAGAATGCATGTTTTCTTAGATAAGTACCGTTTTGATATAAAGTGAACACAAGTGCAATTTTTTCAACAATTTTATTTTGATAATTAAGTCTGTACCTTAATCTACTTTTCAACGTGATTTTCACCAATATTACGGCACTTATTATATCGTACAAACAGCTTCTGAATTTCATCCTCATGTATGTAAATCTACCACCTGATTTGCCAACCATTGCAGCACAGCCATTTTGAAGTTTTTAATGTTTTTTCTCGGTTTTTATAAGAATAAAATTGTTGACGAAATTGGCCTTGTGAAAAATCACAGAACTTCCATGTTCCCGACAAGTTCTACAAAAGCAATGCATCAATGTAAAATCACTTATACAGCATGCACTTCATCTGAATGAGTCAACTAATGTCCAGTGACAGATAAAATGTCCAATCAATGATGGAATTATTTCTTATGGTGTGAATCTTCAAAAATATTCAGTTCACTCACACCATCATTGTCAATCGAACCAATCCCATCATCCACACCGCCAACACCAACAGGATTTTTGTGAAAATCCCGACAATGGCCGCACTCGAACAATTTATCAGCGGGTTTAATGGCTACCAGATTATGATTTCCTTTTAAGATTTTTTCCCTTTAAGATCCTTTTGTTTCACACCGCACTGAATAAGTTTTCCACAGATAAACTCAGATATTCTACCCCCTGCAGCTACCACCCAAATGTAGACCATCCACGGACGTTTCTCCATCATCAAGCAAATAATTCATGTCCGGAAAATACAATAATTTGTTATTGATGTTAATATTTTGATAGAAGCTGTTATTAAATTTGGACACTGGTTGGTTATACACTATTTTATCTTGCCAAAATGGTACGGATAAAAACAACACATTTGTACGATTGATGGTTAACAGTTTCTTATAAATTCCATCTCCCCTACCCAAACCCATTCTCACATTATTCATTCCAGCAGAAATAATCAGACAATCCCCCAACGCAATGTGTTTCGTTAATTTTGCCCCATCAGCAACAACATCATATAGTGCATTAGGGTTGTATACAGAAGAGATGTGATGTTTAGCCTCCAATACTCTTCGCAGATTCCACAGCCATAAGTATCGGCCAATAATTTTGGATTTCGACGAAATTATTCTTTCCTTCGTACATTCTTTCCGCGATGTTGTTCCCCATAGTTAACTTGCACTTGTTTGTTTCTTTCTTCGTATTCATTTGTCGCTTGAGCACATATTTCATTGAAATTCAATAAATCTCTCTGCGTTTCATGCCATATTTATTTGTTCGTGAATATTTGTCATCTGAACATAAACTTCCTTGGTATCCAATAAGTCCGTTTACGTTTCAGTATCAAACAATGTTTTTCTGGTAAGCCTCAATGCTTATTGTTTTACTTAACTTACCTATAGTTTTTGCTTGATCTTTAAACGATGAAGAGACTGCTCTAACTCATTTGTCAACATTTGTTTATGTTCACGTAGCTCATCAAGTACAAGTTCAGTCGAAACAAGTTTATATCTAATTTCATCCATTGCTTGTATTTCAGTTCTGCTTTTCTCTTCTCCCCCATCGCTAATAATTGTCACACAACTATTATTCATTGATGTACGAAGAGATATTGAGTCAATTCTATTTTTATTAATTTTTATGTTTACGATCTCACCCGCCTGTGATCTTGTGATAGACATAAGCGTTATATTTTATATATTGATATTTTATATCTTGAAAATTCGAAGGTTTCTTATTAGATTTCTTCCACCCAGTGAACACACACACACAGCTGTGGTCGAGTCCAGACAAAAAAGTATCAACTTTTTTGACTTTGTATCCGAAATTTGTATTTGTACGTATATACGCGGGACCCACAAATAAAAGACAATCCAACACTGTCAATGATGCCATACATCATATTCATAGTTATAACTAGAGCTCGGATTATATGCAAAATGCATATTCGGTATTAAAAGGTACATCAACAAAACTTTGAGTTTTCTGGAGAAATTTAATGTTCTCAAATTAAAATAGGCTAATTAAAAAATGCATATTTTTTAATTCTAATGCATTTTTTATCGAATGCTGCATATTAGTTCATCTTTATCTAAAACCACAATTTTTCTTCAATATGAAATTTCATTAATATGAAAAATTGATGCTGCCCCTTATATGTATGTGTAAAACCTAATCTCAAAATATTTCGTTTTAATGTAATTCATACCACTTGTTCGGTTCATGGTATTAACAGAGTTACAGAAGAAATCAGAAACCAATTCCCTCTTGTAAATGAATTAATTAGTAATGGGAAGGAATTTTTCTAAAATCACCGTTACGAATTCAGTTTTACAAAGAATCATTTCCCAATTTTCCAGTTATTAAGAGATGGGAAACATGGTTAAATACCTTCATTTTTTATTCACGAAATTATGAAAAAAAAATTAAAATGTTTTAGAACGATGATTCAAATGCTATAAAATGATGATTCAAATACTATAAAAGAAGCAAGAAAATGTTTCAAAAATAATGTAATGTAATGTCAGTTAGCATTTATTAAAAGCAATTTTTCTGTAGTAGCAGAAACAAATTTGGAAATTAGAATCAAGAAAATTGCTTTTGACTGAACCTGCTACTCTAATAAGCAAGTGCTATAGAAATCTGTCAGCTGTTAAGAAAATAGGTGAAATAATTTTTAAAAAAGCTAAACTTAGTATTAAAAATATGAAGGATTCAAAATTCCTTCAAAAGTTTCTAATAATTTAAATGGGAATTTGTAGATGACATTGAATTAGACCCATATATTTTAGCCAACCAAAAAATACTCCCATTATTTCCGTCGATGTTGCACGATCTTTTTCTGTTTACAATCGTTTAAAACAGAAAATTTAGAAAAACATCTAAAAATCATTTTTTTAATAATAATAAGTAGGTAATGGAAAAATTGTAGGTATACATTGTTAGGGTAGTTTTATATGTAAGTTGCATGGAAGTAAAATTTTAATATATTTGTAAATACTACGTGGGTGTAGTTAAAAATATTGTAAATATATATTATATGAATAAATAAATATATTATGTAATGTATCTATTGTGAAAACGTAAAATAAATTTAAATATTTTCATCGTAGAATAATTACGTTTGTTTTATCTTCGTTCTCGAAAATTTGACATATTGATGCATTTTCTTGCGTATTTTGAATATACGGTGCATATTTGTTAATAGTCTGGGCATAATTTTTCCAAAATACGTGCATATTTTACTGATTTTTCCATGCATATTATCCGTGCTTTAATTATAACATTGAAATTGGAGAATTCGGAGGTTCCGTAAAGTTTTAGTTTCTTTTTGTGCTTTTTATACTACGGAAGCAACACTATTTAGTCTCCTTTTATCCTCATATTTATCCTCGAACTGCAGATCTTTCGAGTTTGATGCTATGAAGTACCCCACATTATCTGGCGAATATTTATTAATATTTAAGCTGCAATTTCACCTCAAACCCTCCTCACCCGCCCAGCTGAAATCCCCTTAAATTAACAAACCGTGAACAATACAGATTCGAAATAATAACGCATTTAAGTACATAAATTTTACAATTCAATGCAATAAAACGTTAAAACGGATCCCAAGTAACGTGATTAACGTTGTTGCTTAATTGATTTAATTTTGATTTAATTTAGATTTCTGCCTGTTGTACAATATGGTAAAGCGTTACTATTATCATTATTATCACCGTTATTGCTGTTATTCTATAGAATTTCGCGTACACGAATAAAGCTTAACAGAACCCAAATAGAGTAAACTTCGCGAGGGTATGCCAGCTGCAAATTCTCACGCTTTCGATTACTATTCGTAATTTAACCCGTTCATATGTATATTATAATGTATTTGTTCGAGTTAAATCAAATTTAACAGTCTATTGCTGCCAATATTATGAGAACAGAACACGTTCCCGAAATAACAAATTATTACTATTACTATTCCTATAGCTACCATATGTAGAGTTTCAACGTTTGATGCTTTTATTATATCCGAAATAAAGATCTTAAAGCGTATATGAATTGGATAGCTCTCCTGATAATGGATTTTCATGCAATTAGTTCTCCCCGTCACAAAATTGCGCTTCCATACAATTCGCGCGAAACGATTATTCCATCCACTTCCTTCAAACACAGAGAGAATGTTTTAGAAGACGAGGCATTTCTCTTCCGGCCCTATCAACATCGTTCTGCGCAGCCGGGCGAATTCAATTTCCTACAAACACAGCGAAAGTCGCGGAGATTATTATTAAAAAATATATATATGGGAGATATTTCTCCGTATGTTACGGAAGCGAGACGTTAGAACGCGCGAAAATAGGAGAGTTCTGATGTCGAAGGGACGGGCTTTACCTCTCCTTCGGAATCGAAACGCGTATAATGCTACGAAGATGAAGCAGTTTAAAACGAAGAAATGTAGATGCTACGAGGGGAAAATTTAGGTATGGTTATAAGGATACCTTGTGAGTGGCGATAGAAACGTGGGAGCATGCGTAACGGCGAGGTTAAGGATGTATAATTAGAAATTTTGAAGAAACTGTATCTTTGTCTGATCTAAATGAGAAATTGGTAGAAGATGTTTTGGAAATGATTGAGATGTCGGTTTCGAGCTGTTGAACAGTTGAAACCGCCGGCATAACTATTATTTCTTGTACGTTGGTGATATAATTTTAATCCGTATAACAGAAGATTTTTCGATGGCATGCTTTTCAGCCGAAGAACTTAAAAGGAAGGAACACAAGAAGAAAAATTTGAGGGGTTTACACTTTATAAAACTAATACTAATAGGGTCATTTCATACTAAATCAATTACGAATTTTCTTGACTCGCTCCGATTTTGATGAAATTTGGTTTAGTTGTTATATTAACTGAAAAATTGAAATATACAAATTTCTAGCCCCCTCACACGACAGGGGCCGAAAACACGGAGGGTCACAATTTCCCTCAAAATCTCAAAGTCGCCACATTCGTGCACCTTCAAAATTCAATATCATTTGTTCTATTGCAGCTACAGAGTCCATTCTTTTTTATTACAAAGCTCTCAATATGCTCTACAAGACTACTATAACGAAAAAAAAATTAAGAAAAATGAGGGGTGCCTCCCTAATTTAAAGCCCGTGGCAAAGGTTGGGGAAATGGGGAGTAATGTGTCCCCCGATTTTTTCAAACTTCGAATTCTCAAAGAGCAAGTCCCAAAGAGCATATCCTGAAATTTGGTTGGAGCTACAGCCTTTATAATGCCATATTTGGAATGTACTCTATTTCGAACGCAATCGGACAAACTTTTCTTTAGCTCGAAAACGGTAAGAGATACAGCGTCGGGGATGGAAGATTTCGATTTTACGTGCCAAAATCCATCGGATAGACATATTTTGAACGCGATTGGACGCAAAGAATATTTTTGTCGAAATAAATTTCTGCCTCAAAGCATTAAAATTTTTCCAGTTTTTCGAGATAGCATACTTCCGAATGCGTTGGCTGATATGCTTATAGTACTCGAGGAGCTGATTAAAATAAAACAAATCGGAGGTCCCTAAGTCTTACCGTTCCGGAGATATGGCATTTTGAAGTTTGAAAAATTTTCGTACTTAAAATTACCATAATTTCGTTCTAGCGAGAAAACTATTAGAGATAGCGCGTTCCTTCTTATTCCACTCGATTCCTAAGCGGAGTCTACTTATAGAAAGCTCTATTCGATCGCCATCGAGCCATAAATAAAGTAGGGAGAGCGATTTGAAATTTGGCGTTTAACGAAAATCTCGATTTTGAACGGAATATTGGTCATTCGACGAAAAATTCATATTCGAATTTTAAAGTTATTTTGCGTCACAATATACATATTCGGACCGGTAATTACGTAAAACATATCGGTTCGAACGGTGGAACGCATAGGTTTCGAGAAAACGCCATTCGAAGTTCGGATAAAACGTGTAAAATAGACCGTATATAGGGGTGAATATAGGGCGACAACGGGTAAACTTCAAGCGCTCGTAGCACCTAAACTATTAACGATAGAATTACGATCCGGGGATGATTTTTAATCAGGAAAACGAACGGCGTAGGAGTCAATGTCGTAGCTTGAAAAGAAGTCACTCTAAGGGCGTAATTTTGCGTTTCTTGCGATTTTCCGCGGTTTTTTGCGATTTTCTCGGTAACCGTTGGAATAGAGTAAAAGAATCCTACGCCGTTGAATTTGTCTCGTCAAGGCGCGTCGATTGATGTAGAATTGAACGTTCTAAGTCTAATATTAGCGAAAAAGAGGTGTGCGGTTTTTAACATTTTTTTGCGGTTTTTTGCAATAGCAAGCACGTTGCGCGCGATCCCATTGTTGTCCCAAAATAAAAATTTCAGGATATACAGTTTGGGACTTACTCTTTGATAATCCCAATCTATCAGTTTTTCAGTTAGTATAACAAATACACCAAATTTCATCGAAATCGGAGGGGGTCAAGAAAATGCTTGCCTTTTTTGATTTATTTAACGTGGAATGACCCAATAATAATAACGATAATAATAATAATAATAATAGTTACTTAGTTACCTATTTACTTACTTAAACAGTATGTACCTTTTGGTGTCGAGTTATGTTTTGATTTGAGTTGTCCACATTTCTTTCCACTTTTTCAGTCCTTTTTGTTAGCGTTCATATATCTTCCCTCTTTTTTCCAATTTCTCTGGCCTCAAATATCTGTTTTGCTAGTTTATTCTCACCTCTTCTTATTACATGTCCGAACCATCTGAGCTGTGCTAGTTATATAGTTGTTTTAATAGGGTCCCTTTTCCGTTTTTTTCTGAATACTTGATTTCTTATTTTAGCTTTCGTCGTTTCTCCTTCTACTCTCTACAGAAATCTCTTTTCGATATTCGTTAATCGACTTTTCTGTCTTGTTTTGCTAGAGTAGATGATTCGGATGGATATGTTAGTGTCGGTTTTACTATTCGTTTTATTACTTCTACCTACACACTCTTCTGGTACTTCGTATTTATTCAAAAACTACTCTTTATGCCATTGTATAATCTACGTGATTTTTGAGAGCGCTTTCAGTGAAGTTGCGTTTTTGATGTGTGTCACACAGAATGGAACAGCGGAATTTGGAGCAACGTTATGCCATTAATTTTTGTGTCAAACTTAGGAAAGCGCAAGTGTAATTTTGAAAAGTTGAAGCAGGCCTATGCGGAACATCGCTTATCAAGAGCAGAAATTGGAAGCACTGGTGGAAGATGAACCTCGCTCAGGGAGGTCTTCAAGTTAAAAACCGATGAAAACATCGAACGTGTGAGGGCTCTTGTGAGGTCAGACCGTTGCTTCACAATAGGTACTATATAGAATCAGTTACAATAGAATATTTTCACCGTTCATCAAATTTTAACTGAAGATTTGCACAGGCGAAAGATCTGTACTAAAATGGTGCCCAAAAACCTCACAATTGAGTAGAAGGACATTCGAAAAAACGTTTGCCTTGATCTTCTTGAAATTTGCCAAGGACCCCGATTTCTTCACTCGTGTGATCAATCGTGTGATGAAACCTGGGAACCCTGAGACAAAACGGGAAAGCCAGGAGTGGCACAAAGAGAACTCTTCCGTATCGAAGAAAGCTCGAATGAGCAAATCAGAAATCAATTCAATGCTGATTTGCTTCTTTGGCGGTAGGAGCAGGGTTCACAAAGAATTTGTACCTCCAGGGCTAACTGTCAACCTAGTTTTTTACAAGGGTGCCCTTGAAAGGCTGAGACGAAGAGTAATTCATGTGAGGCCAGACATGGCGGACATGTGGATGCTCGATCATGACAACGTCCCATGTCACACGGTCATCTTCATCACGGAGTTTTTGATATGAAAAAGACAGCCCTGTGGTTTCTCAGTCCCCCATATTCACCTGATCTCAGTCCTTGCAACTTTTCTCTTTTCCCCAAACTAATAAGTGTCTTAAAAGGACGTCATTTTGGGACTTTGGAGAACATCCAAGAGAATTTGACGGACATGCTTAACACATTCGTACCAGCTGTACTCACTTGGGTACAGTTTACCGTACTAAAATGAGAACCGCGGGTACGGATGAGTTAAGGTCGTACCGACTGAAGCCTTTCAGCGCTGCTACCAAGACTGGAAACAACGACTCCGCCCAAGGGACCTATTTGGAAGGGGATAATGTTATTAATTGAAGAAAATAAAAATTTTGGTAAATAAATAATCAGCCTCATTAGTTTTCTAATACACCTTGTATCTATCTGTTCGAGTTGTCATGTTTTCTCAGCTCTTTTTCCGGTTATCATGGTTTTGGATTTTTCTTTGTTTATTTTCATGTCAAGTCACCTTCCAATAGCCTACATCGTACATTCGAAGTTTTTCTCTGTATCTTTCTACTACTTCGTCTAGTATAATAAAAAATGGGTGTGTCTGGTTTACGCACGTCTAAAGTGAATACTTCCGCTCGCACATCATACTATCTCTATCTCTCCTTCTGTTTCAGACGAAGCGAAGCTCCGCCCAAATATAACGCCCTTAAACTTACGTTTACGGTAACGCTTACGGTTACGCTTACTCTTACGCTTATGCTCGAGCTGTTCCGGTGTTCCTTAAGAAGTATTCACTTCCATAATAATAATAACAATAATATTAACGATAATAATACTATACCTTTTGCAAATTTGCGACAAGTTTCTATAATATTCTCAATTTCTACTCACAAATTGTTTTTTCTTTATTCCCACCATTTCCAACAAGGAAATTCACAACTTATTAAAAACCCTAACTCGCTGAAGGGAAAAACTTTCCCAATTTCGCAATTCGCGCTTACGCCGCCAACATATTTTACATTCACGTTTCGGTTAAGAATAACTCATTCACCTTACGTGGTATCGGATGGAAACTTGCCCATTAGTTCACACTCGCCCAACTGTGCATACACATAGCAGCAGACTCCGGTAGTTTCTCTAATCGTGGAACTTCAGACGCTGCCAGCATATGAAATCAACCGCGAAGTTAGCGAACTTCTGCAGTCGGCTAACGTTCACGCCTCTCCCGTTTTCGTCGCGAAAGGTGTATAGAGGTAGTAGCATCATAGCGCCCTCTTGTCGAACACAAACCCGTCGAAAAGGAAAGGTTCTGTATGAAGTTTCACCGGCCAATTTCAGTTTTAGCCATATCCTAGGCAATTGAAGTTGTAAAAGTAACAAATGAACTTTCGGATATGTGGTGAGGAATGGTGTTTCTGTTAGTTCGCAATATTTCCGTAATTATTCAGATTTCTCGAAATTGCGTTGGTGTGAAATGAACAATGCGGCTCCCCTCAACTGGTGTATTTACCGCTAAATCTAAGCGTGGATTAAGTCAGGGTACTGCTTGTCATTTATACACATTTTTAGAAGTTAATTTGCCATCCAAAGTACATACTTTCTTCTATGTACATCAAACATGTCAAGCATGCGGCCCACTGAGCATTTTCCTGCGGCCCGAATCAATTTTGGCAACAGCCAGTTAATGCGATCTGCGAGCGTGTTAAAGAACGTATTTGAAAATGCGCGCGGTGCGACAAGCCGTGCCCACGCACACACGTATCACGACGATTGATTCGGTCTATCTCGGCTGTGATCGGCCGCACTCGTCTCCCACGCCGGCCGCGCCGTGTGCCGCTGCCCAATCGCGTTATTGTCCTTGCGTCTTACGTACGTACTAAGTTTTCTTCTGGCTTATTACAGAAAATTCTATCGCGCGAAAACACAGCTGATGCTATCTGAACATTCTACAAAAGAACCGTCGAGAAATCACATTTTCGTATATAAACCAAGACCGTTCCGTTGAGTTCAGTCAGTTGGTATAGAATTGCGAGTTCAGTTACATACTTATTGTTACAACACGTAACAGCACTTATTGTTATAAATAATAAAGTTTTCAACGTATCTCTCTCAAAACCAAGTGGAAGTAAGAGGAAAAAACGTACATGAGCATCGTATCTTTCAAGAAAAATGGAAATTAGAGTTTTCTTTTGCTGTGAAGTAAAAGACAAAATGATCTGCTTGATTTGTAACAGTACAGTCGGTGTCCCAAAATTATATAATATAAAACGTCTCTATGATTGTCATAAAATTAAGCTTGACCAGTATATAGGCATGACTAGAAACGAAAAGTTAAATGAGTTAAAATCACGGTTAAAAGAATCAACAATATATGTTTACACGTCCAAAGCAAGAGAATGAATCTGCTGTTCAAGCGAGTTACGTGCTGTCGAAGTTGATCGCAAAACACTCAAAACCATTTGTTGAAGGTGAATTTATAAAAGAATACCTTGTAAAGGCCACAGAAATCGTAAGTCCCGGCAGCCTGAAAGTTTTTCAAAATATATCCTTGTCCCGGAACACTATCGCTGAAAGAGTTACTGAGTTGGCTGCCCATATAAGTGATCAGATAGAAACAAAATCAGACTTTCATTGCATTTTCTGTTGCCTATGACGACCGTACAGATGTGTGTGGTGAGGCGCAAGACGCTGTTTTTCTTCGTGCTGTTGATAGAGGTCAACGTTTACGAAGAATTACTGGAATTAGTATCGTTGCATGATACAACAACTGGGGAGGATATTTTCAATGCTGTTTACGGACTTGTGCAAAAGTACAATTTAGATTTGTCAAAACTCTCAACTCAACTCAAAACTGTCCGTTCCGACAGACAGAGCTCCTTCCACGACTGGAGTAAACAACGGCTTCATTAAAATACTACAGACAAAGATCAAACCAGATTTTCATCGTGTGCATTGTATAATCCACCAAGAAGTTTTATGCTCAAAAGTGATCAAGTTGGAAAGCGTTTTCAAATCAGTGAAGAAAATTATAAACTTCATAAGGGCACGTGGCTTGAATCAGCGACAGTTTTTTGCGTTTTTACGTGATTTAGAGAGTGAGTACACTGGTTTACCTTATTATGTAGAGGTGCGATGGCTTTCGCGTTCAATGGTTCTCGATCGGTTTTGGAAACTTAAGGAAAAATTACACTTTTTCATGGAAATGAAAGGACAGGATGTCAGCTTATTATCCGACGTACCTTTTTTACAAGATCTTCTATTTATGGTAGATATCACAAAACACTTGTCAGACTTAAATACGAAATTGCAAGGACCACGTCAAGTTATAACAGATATGTACGATAATGAAAGAGCTTTCAAGTGTAAGATGATGCTGTGGGAAAGACAGTTAGCAGTGGGTAATCTATCACATTTTCCGATTTGTAAGGCGTATCAGGAAAGTACGAGTACGTGTACCAATATCGTACAAAATGTATACGAAGAAAATGGGAAGCCTTCTGGTAGAATTTGAAAAGCGTTTCGAGTACCAAGAGAACAATGTTTCTTTATTTACTGGTCTTTTCTCTGTCGATATTGATAAAGTTCCCCCTCACTTGCAGATGGAAGTAATTGAGATTCAGTGTCAGACCCATTTGAAACAAAAAAATTGATAGTGTTGGTGCATTCGAATTTTATAAGTGCTTGCCTGTTCGATACCAAGAAATAAGAAAATTTGCCTGTAAAATCCTGTCAATGTTTGGAAGTAGCTATAAGTGCGAACGATTATTTTCTTCGATGAAAGGAAACAAACCTCCCACAATATCGCGATTGACGGACGCACACTTGGACGCAGTTTTAAAAGTTATTTCCGCCGATAAATTCACGCCACAAATAGACAACTTAATTAAACACAAAAGACGTCAAATATCTGAAGAAGAACTTAATATTTGTGTTTTTTTTGTAATGTCCTTTTTATTGAAAATTTAATAAATGCACTTGTCTTACAATAGTACTTTTTTCGTTCAGATTTTCGGTAGTTTATATTTTGTAAGATTACGTTTCGCGGCCCATCTAGTCTACGGTCTTAATGCTTATGGCTCACCAGTGAATTTGAGTTTGACATGACTGATGTACACATATGCACACAATAAATAAAGTTCGTTTCTTTCTCTATAATTCTAGATTGATTCCTCCTTTTATTGGAGACATATGATGATGAAAAGTTCTTGCACTCTCCCCCGTAGGATCCAACTGTAAGTTTGCTAACAACAAGCAAATATTTTTCTTCCTCAATCTATGTAGGTCGGTGATATTTTACCCAAGCACGTTGACATATCAGAAATTTATAAAGTATTACACACGCTGATACGGTACGAAAAATGTACAAAAAAGCAACACCAAGGACGACGGCTTAAAATCGATACATCATAAAACATTCTCGGCGGTTTCGGCAAAAATGGATCTCCGTCAGCTGCCAGGAGCAAAATTTTCTCTGCAGCACATCAATTCTTAATCGGTACGGGAGCCGGTAGTAACGAGTACGTGGCGTACCCGCGACCAAATTCCAGCTTACCTGCATATGCGTTAGACGTGATTATTTCATTAAGCTGTCGAAAGCTTGCTTCATATTTTCATACATAATTTATAATGCGCGAGTAGATATTCCGGTGCTTTCTGGATTATCGCTGTTAGCTGTATTAGCTTACCTCACGAACGGATATGCGCGCTAATAAGCGGAAGATACACACGTGTATACATAATTAAGCTGCTAGGAATATTCACTGGCGAGATCGTAGTGCAACAATTGCTAGTTGCTATTAGAATTTTAATGTCTAATCTAATAAATTTCGGAACTTACGGTGGAGGACATCGCGTCGCTTCTAATAGAGGGATTCTCAAAATTAAACCCGATATAATTGGTATCTCAATTAAATTAGATTATCACCTTTCTGTATCGCTTGGAAGACATTCGCAAAAACCGAGCATCTCTCGGATGTACATGCAATTACTTTCGTAGTACATCACGAATCGACAGATAACTAACCCAACTTTCCGGTAAATACCCATCTAGAAGCTAAATACGCCAGTAAAACTTTTAGATATGGCTACCGGCGAAATACGTTCAACGTCTCGCTATATACTAACATACATATCTACATACACAGAGCATATTATCTTCCTTTGATGTACTGCAGTTCCGTCGGAATCAATGACCCGAAGCCACCGTACTCAAATCCTATCTAAATTGAAATCGGCCCTATTTATTGTTACTTCGGCGAGGGTATAAATTCTGCCAACTTGAAGTAAACTGCGCGGACAATTTATCTGCGTTCGCTAGCTAATTAATAATGGAGACCGTAGCGAAAGGTGAAATATATACATAAATCAAAAATAAACGATAACGGCGATAAATTTTATAGCTTTGAACACCGAAAAAGCCGATAACGTAAAATACGTGGCAATAGATATAACTGGAAACCTTTATCTGTTGCCTGTTTGCTCATTCTTCGATGGTAGATGCGTAGATGATTTAATCGATGAAAACGCATTCAGAAAGATATCTGTTAAGTATGAAGTAAGACATACAGTATGTACGTACGTGTGTATGTATACTCCGTTTCAAAACTGATGACAGTTGGCATTCGCGACGTGTGGCTTAAGTGTAATACAGGCTTATCGATAATGATTGTCCACCACGTTACCAGTCATTTCTTAAAATATGGGGATTTTTGTGTTCATAGGTGTATGGTATTTGCATATCATTAGGATCATACTAGCATTCGACATAGGCGTCCAATCGTTATTCACAATTTCAAGCTTTACGTTTTCGCTCCATTATTTTTTATTCTACTTTTAAAGTAACAGAACTGCACTTTCCAGTACACAGCCGTGTCATCGCATTTCTGCGTAAGATAAACTAAGTGGAATATCGTATAGCATGAAATAAAAATAATTATTTTAGGTTAAACTTGAAAATCTTTATAAGTGAACAACACGCATTCATTCTGATGGCGCATTTTCGAAGCGGTACTCGACATGAAGATGGGACTTGAACATTCTCACTGCAGTCTTGTATTGAGCAATACGTGGAAAGATTTCCAAAGGAAAATTGTTTCAAATCAAACATTTTCTCCCAATACGAAGGGACTTGTGGAACGTTTTGAAAATAAACATTGCATTTGCAAAGGGAAATCTACCGGTAGGCCAACTGTATTAAGTGTAGATGTTATTGATGACATTCAACATCGAATTGAGCAAATTCCTACGAAATCCGTACCCAAGTTGTCTACTCGGGCAGGTACGATAACGTACTTCATTACTTATTATAAAACAATGAAATTTTTCCTTATTTTGTAAGTATCTCTTATGGAAACTGCCAGAAGGCTTTGAAGAAGATTTTGCATATGCATCCATACAAAGTGTCGGTGATACAACATTTATATCCCTGAGACCATCCAGGATGTATTCAATTTTGTCAGTGCTTTCCCACCTATAACGTTTAATACGTAAAATTGTAAACATACTGTTAATTAAAATCGTAAATTTGTAGATTACTTATTTATCTACTTTCGCCTGATTAATTTCTCTGAAATGAAACATTCGAAATAATGTGTTATACGTATATTTAATTAGATATTGATCTTTAGTGAATAAATGCAATATAATGACAAATAACGAAATAAAATACAAGGAATCGAAAAATCTGTGTATTCACTTTTATTAAATATTCTCATCTGTGGAATAATTCAAGAGAGAGTCACTATTACTATCATTATTTACAGTACAAATAAATTCATCTGTTTGCTTTGAAGGGAGTCAAAGTTCGACATCTTCACCTCTATATAAAGAACACTACTTATCTATATTTGCTTTTTAAGTTAATTTTGTAACAATTTACGTAATAATGCGTTGAGTAAAAACCCAAAGAGCTTTGAAGAAAGCTGATTTTATTAAATGTGACAAACGGGGAGAACGGAAAGACGTACCTATACCTAATATCGGAGCACCAAGCACAACAATGGCAGAACAATAACTGAAAACCGGGGCTGACTGATATTTTCAGGCATTCCCGTACACAGACCAAACTATTGCCGTCTCTCCAATTTCATCTTTCCAACTATGTCTAATTCTCAAATGCCTCATCTGAGCAAGTGCTTTTGAGGTACAGCCTGTGCTCCTGTTACTGTATCGGTTTTAGTGTCAAGCAAATTTCGCACATACACCCGGCCTTGTATGTGCGAAATTTGTTTGACGCTAAAACCGATACAATAACAGGAGCACAGGCTGTACCTCAAAAGACCGGACATAACCAAAGTCCGTGATGGTACATGCTTCACACGTTTGTTTCTTTCTCTGCTTCTGTGATTCTAGACTAAACCTGTCAAAAATAAGTTTTTCATTTATCATATCCATATGGATATCTCCAGATACGTAATTCAACAACTAAGCTGTCGTCATCATTCGGGTGTCAATTTTGAAATGCTGACGTCGCCTTCGCTTAAGACCATCGTTCTTTCATTTTCGTTGATACCTTCAATATTTTCGACGAGGAATTACCTTGAATACGAGAGGGAACTGTGTTCAAATTAATAAACTGAAACTTCTTTAGTAAATCGAGAATTATACACTAAATAAGTAACAGCAAGAACGAGAGTGGGGGTAAAAGTTGACCTAGTAACTGGTGTTGCCATTCGTTACATTGATTGATCTATTTTTTGTTATTTGCTTAATTGTTAATCGCTAATATTTGATTGTATCTGTTGTCCCTTTTTTTTAATTTAGGAGTTGCTGAACACATTCGAAATTTCGCTTCAGTCGTGTGTTCTATAACACACCCCAATTTTTTTATTAATTACTTCGATATTTATATAATGCACCCACAACCAAAACTCAACCAGCCAGTTATTGGTACATCATTACACCATGCCACATGCCTGAAAAAAACTTCATTAATCACCAAATACTCAGTATCCATGGCGAAATAGTTAAGTTGTAGTGTTCTTTTAAGAGCTGCCTTAAAGTTCTCGCCTAATGTTCAACGACAGGATATGCGATACTGGATAGAAAAGTAATCGCGCAGTCTCGAGGGAATAGAATGGAATGCAATATAAATCCAATAAACAGCACAAAATCAGTCGATTTTACTCGTGCGTAAGTAAAACGTACAGAATAGATTACATTCGGGGTATATGCAATATACACGAAAGTTCTAATCTAAACGAAAAAGCGGAATTGTATCGTAAAAAGAAACAAGATACGTCCTTCCATTCGATGCTTACTTCATGTCAGACTCGTGCTTTGTACAAATAAACTGTAGTGCTTCTACTCGGGAAAGTTGCTAGGATACACGCGAAAAGTACCTTCTTCACTAACATTCTATAGGTAATTCGATACTCGTTTCTGTAAAGTTTAGACGTCATGATTTCGTACTTATGGAGGACCATCTGTCTGTATATGTGACACACAAATTAGTTCGTCTAAGTGTTAGTGGTTGGATTTCTTTTGCTTCGTCGAGAAAGTTTGTCCCTTTATAATTTGATTATAAGGCATGAACGCCGGAAATTGTTTATTTTTTTAACATGTTTTCGACCTTTGTTTCTATGTTCATAATCAAGAAATAAGTGAATGAAAGTAATGTGCGCCCTTGCGGAATCTCGCCTCGAAATTGTGATTTCTTCTGCAAAAAAATTAAATATGGCGGATGCTAAATGACAAAAATTGAATTCGAAAAACAAATTTTACATTTCAATCTTTTATGGGTCTTTGGCAATTGCGCCAAAAAGGGGATATTTCGCTCAGCCATCGGTACAGAGAATCATTGAAGTTTAGCAGGATTCTTTTTTCATATTTATTTTAATGACATTTCTATTCCAAAATGGTGGCTTATTGTAGGTGTAATTTACTGACACAAATATCACATCGGTAAACTCTTCACCACACAATTGTTTATAATAAAATCGGTGACACGTGTTTCGCTAGCTCGAGGCAAGCATCTTCAGCAACCGTATAAACCGAAGTGGTTTATACGGTTGTGGAATAGTACAGATAATCACGCAATAAGAAAAATGAGAAAAGATGTTAGAATATAAGATTTCATAGAAGAATAGGCTGTGAATCATGCATAGCAAAGATATATCATACCAAGGAAAATTTTGTTGCGGATAGTAGAATGATAAACAAAAATGTTTGAAAAAGGAATGTCATTAAAATGAATGTGAAAAGAGTTTGTGCTTAACTTCAACAAATTTCTGCAACGATATTTGAGGGAGATTCTCCTTTTTGCGCAGTTCCAAATATGAAACAGAAATCGTTAAAATTGAAAGCGCACATTTTATTTCCATTCATATTTAATCTTCTGGGCAAAAGATTTCGATTCTGAGCCCGGATTCCGAAAGGGTGCATCCAATAACACTCGGAAACGTTACTTTTATTCGTTTATTTTTGTTATAAACGTGGAAATTAAGTTCGAAAAGAATTTTAGAAAATCGGTGAGCTTTCGAGTTAGTGGGTTAAGAAAAACAAATAAATATGTTTTAAATGCACGAGTTGGTACCGCGCCTTTCGAAATGTTAATCTAAGCGACTTCCAAAATTTATTTCATTTTACAATTAGACAGTTTCAGATTTTAAGTGTGAAAGAAATTCGTAAATTTTCAATATTAAATACATCTCGGAAACGTCACGAGCTTGAATATAAGCATTTTTATTTCAACCCAAATTCTGTTTTCATTAACAGTAAGTCAACATATATTAAAAAAGAAAAGAAACAGTATTTTGGTATGTTCCCCGCAGGCGTTCAGTGTGTGATGTTCATTGTGCAGTGCTCCGCGTCTTGGACGTTAGCCGTATATCGCTAGTATTACTGAATTCCTTCAGATTTCCACTGAGGATTGCAACTTAGTTGACGAAATACGTATCTGAATGTATTGCCGAAAGGTGTGGTAAGGGTAATTTTATTTATTTTTCATACCTCCTTTCTTATTTGAGATTTCAGAACAGACAAAAGTGTTGAACGCTCTTCGCAAATGTTAATTAACAAACAAACAAGTTTTAAATTAAAAAAAATTTCTGGATGTAATGACCCTTGGATCGTCGTTTTAAATTCACATATTTCGAAATTACAAATTATTTTAACGCCAACCATTAATTTATAATAGATAAAATCGTCGAAACCTCGCCATTAAATGCGCATAAACAGAAATATTGCGCTCAGAAACAAATTAAATAGAAACAAATTACATTCGAACTGTATTTTATTAACTACTTAGTTCCAATCGAAATAAAATACATACGCTTGTTGGCGCGACCACTCACTCGTAAAGTGAATCTAGGACAGTAAATAAAATAATGTAGCAACATAATTTGAATAAATATGAGGGATACAAATATAAATGAACTGGAATCCATCGAGTGAAGTAGAAAACTACTGAGCATCGTGTATTTAGAAAAATAACTTCTTAAATGGAACATTCGGCATATTTTTGTACAAATTAAGAATAATGTAGATATTTAACTTTTTAGGAAATTCATAAATAGCCTGTGGATCAGAAACAATTGCTGGCGCAGTATTTGTTATTGTATTAATACATCGAGCGAAAAAATAATTCTGAGGTGTGAAGGCAACTTAAGATTAGAAGAACCATTTTACACTTTTGTAGTGTCAAAATATACTTTTAAAAATGTGCTTTAAATACGAATAAAAAGCCACTTATCAATGACAACTTATCATTGAATAATAAAATTCGGAGGAGTGACAGCGTCAGTTCGATTTCCACTACTTAATAATAACACCTTATCCACGTTTTTAACAAACTCTACCCATTATTCAGAGTGTCGGTGGTAAAAAAAGAAACCTAAAGAGCGACATTACAATTTTTTTAAAAATCGCGCTTATCATCAAAAGTCGTTATGATTGCGATGTTTTAAGAACTTTCATATGTTTAAAATAGGACTGTACTGGTTTGCAAATAAATAATCATGCAAAACATGGGAAATTTTTACTGATGTGAATACAAGCATTCGATGAGAGGAAGAGAAAAAAAGAAATGTTCTGGTTTTATTAGATAATGCGACCTGCCATCCATGCCAATACTTCAAGCCAGCTACAACCAGTGGACCAAGGCATTATCCAAAATTTCAAACTTTCATATCGTCGGAGGATTTTATCTGCACTTACTGCAAGAATGGACGAGACCACCAAGGTTTACGAACTACAGAAGAAAATTGACTTATGTGACTACTTGAAATAGTTAAATGAAGCATGGGCTAGTGTGGAACCAGTAACAAGTTCAAAATGTTCTCAAGCATGTGGAATTGAAACAGGGCTCGACAATAATGTAGAAGATAATCAGGAAGACATCCTAAGAGATATTAAAGAAGAAGAGCGAGCTGATATCTTAATTGGTTTTGATTTTGCCGAGGAGGAACATACGTGTGATAATGGTTCTGAAAATTGTAAGGAGAAACTTTTGCACGAAAGTGTGACTACCAATACTAATGAAGAAGGTCAAAATCCTGTTGAGGATGAAGAAGAAGCGGAGCCAGTTCAGCTTGTTTCAATGCCGTAAACTCGCTAAAAACTTTCTAGGGAACTGGAGAATAATTGTTTAAACTTATTGTCCGATGTGGAAGTATTATTTGGAAAAAGGGATTCTATCCAGGCAACCAAGAAAGGGCGTTCAAACATTTATTCATGATGAGCATTTTTTAAATGATATGTATATTATATATACACATTAAATTTATATATTTTATATGTTTAGCTGAAAATACAGAGATAATTTCGTTTTATTATGTACCTACAGTATCTCTCAATAAATCTATTGCTATTTCTTGTATGTAGTTATTAAATGTTAAATTAAAAAATGGGAAGTACTTATACATTCTGCAAGGCGACCACTCCAGTAAAAAGACTTTTGGGAGAGTCAGTAGTGGTCGTTTAATAGGACCTTCACTGTATTAATTCATATTTTTACGAAGTAAAATGTCATTAGAGAAGATGATATATTACAGGTCGAATTTGAGAACACATCTATTATCTATTTTCGTAAAAATGTGTTTGTTCCTCCTGGTTTGAAGGAGATGTCTTTCGTTTCAGCTGGTTACGGAAACGATCAACTGCACTGGTAATTTGTTTTGCGGTTGATATTCCACTCGCTCAATTAAAAGTGTAGGATGCGCGGAATAATGCATTGTTTAGTTTAAAACACAAAAAATGATAACATATACACTTAACAAAGAAACAATTTACGTAAGCGGTGAAGTTAAATCTACATGTAAAGAAACAGTTAACCGGATCCCGCCGGCGCTGAAACTGAATGAATGAATTTAACTGTTAATCTGCTCACGGAAACAATGTTTTTACAGCGCGACCGTCTGTGTTCTGTTACAATTTTGTAGTTCCCCTTTTCCAAAATCCATTTTGTAACGCCCACAGAAAGTTTACTCCTTGTAGAATTAGGAAAAAGTACCTAATTCTACAAGGAGTTTGTGAATTGGTAAATAGAATTGGTAAATAGAAATGACCCTACCTGGGAATGTGCCATAAAATCTGGAATTTCCCTTTGAATGCTCAAATATTTCTTGTTTGTGAGGAATTTTGCGTTGAGTCTAAACTAGAGCTTTTTATTATCTAAAATACAGAATAGAGCGGTGGATTTGTACATGTTATAAAATATGTAATAATTCAATGAACTTCGGGTTCGCAATGGTATTTATGACGTTCAATACGGGCAGCTTTCTAAACGTAATGTCCCGCCAAGATGAAAGATTTAAATACCTGCACTCTATAAAATGTAACGCTGGTCGGAAACCCTTAGGGTAATATTATGCTTCTAAATATAAACTTAACTAGTACATTTCTTGTAAAATAAAATTGATATAAACTAAAAATGACTATACATGCTAGATAGTCATTAACAAATGGATTGAACTTTTATACGCATCTAATTATAATAATTTTATTAGCTCATACCCTAAACATTATCTGTTCTGGTTTATTCGGAAGAAATCTTATCTCGTTATGGTTTCATGAGGAGACAAAAACGTAGAATATTATGGGGAATGTCAATATAATTACATTAAGTCTTCGGGATTACAATTTACTAATTTGTTACTAGTACTTCATTCAACGATAACGTTGAATTTGAGAATGGATCTTCAAAACCAAGGCATCTCAAACACAAAAATCAATTCCGTCGTATAAAAGTAAACAATCATAAAGTCCATACCAAGCCATTCTCTTTCATAAAACAAACTCAACATACTACATACATATATACCTACCAGATCATGCAGATCCTTTTTTTTCTATTTCCTTTGAAACTTTCAAAGTTCATACGACATCGTCAAACGACTACGCAAACATCAATTACAAAAAGAAATAGTTAGTTAGGTGGCGGACGAATGCGGGACGTAGTCGTATATGTACTTTTAAACGTTCATATTTATGTAGGTGAGATGCGGGCGTGAAGGATCCGCGGGCCGCCGTCGTCCTAACAGAAGTACGTCGCAGACGCGCATCGCACCGGAAAACTCGCGTATCGCGGAAAATGCGTGAAAACGCGCTAAACCGAGAAGAGCGCACCCGCTTCGAACGCGTTCTGACGAAAACTACCGCCGATCCGGGTCCAGTTTCGGAGGCAGACTTGCGTCATGTGCGAACTATACTGACAATATTGCGCCACGCTCTGCGCTATTCTGTCCGAGATAGACAATGAGGACGCAGAAAAATCAAAACATTCGATGGAAATATTCGCTTTGTACATGATAATTTGAGGTAACAGATCTTTCGTTGCTACGAAATGAACGAGAATAGAAAATGAGAGAAATGAAGTAGAATATGAGGATGGGTAGAAAGATAAGTGGGTTCAAGACCTGCATGGCCTGTAGAGCAATATTAATAACAATAAAGAAAATAAATGAATAAAGATAAGTCTACTTTGGAAGGACTGACGGACGAAATAATATGGAATTGTGATTCACTGTCCAAGATAATGTTCAATTTGGTAATAGAAATGATAATAAGAAAGAATAAACTAAGGACCAATAGCAAAATCCAAGAGATGACTAGAAAAAATATATACTTTCTCCCAGTATCTTCTGCTGCCCTGGTAGAGCGTCGAAGTTAAGTTGTTTAACGTTCTTTCATTGCTCCGATCATTCTTCCTCTCTTTTCTCCTAATTCCTGTATTTGTTGGGTCCATTCTGTTTGCCTTTCCTGCTCTATTGGCTACTTCTGCATCAATCTTTCCGTCATTTGATATCATAGTTCCTAGATATTCGTATGTTCTTACTCTTTCTAATTCCTCCCCTTTATAAAGTATATTCCTGCCCCTGTTACCCTCCATGGCCCTTTCATTTACAATCATTATCTTAATCTTCTCAGCATTAATCTCCATCCTCATTCTATCTATTTCTTCTGCCCATATGTTTATCATTGTTTGCATTTTCTCTCCTGTATCAACCTTGATGAAAGTGATCGATGTATGTTTACTCTTCTATCCAGTTCCTTTATTAACAATATTCCTACTCCCTCTTTTTTCCTTTGATCCGGTTTCACTCCTGAAGAGTACAGAAAATGCTGGTCTCCCACTTCTATCCTTCTTGCTCCGGCTTTCTTTGTTTCACTTATTCCCAGTATTTCAACTTGGTACTTGTTACATTATATATATTATATATATAATATAATATATTGAATGAATTAAAGCACGAATTGCTTGAACACCCACGGTATTCGCCAGATTTGGCTCCCTCTGACTATTACCTCTTCATAAATTTGAAACAATTTCTTCGTGGAAAGCGTTTTTCGTCGAATGAAGAAGCTATTACAGCCGTGGAACAGTATTTTACTGAGCTTACGGAAAATCATTATAGAGATGGTATAAAATTATTGGAAGATCGTTGGAATAAGTGTGTTGAAGTTGAGGGAGAGGGTGCACATTCTTTCATTATTGCTTTCAAAACTTTTCAACCAACCTCTATGGAGGGAGTGACGAACAAATAAATGCCAAAAAATAGTATTGGCAACGGGACCATTGGGCGTAAGCAGAAAAGGAAGAGCGAGAATAAGATGAGGTGCAGAGATTAGAGGAAGATGTGAGAGGAATGGCCATAGTAGAAGAGAGCGGGAGAAGATGATAGAGGAATTTTTGAGATGTTAAATAAAATGTTTGGATTGTAAAACTAATTTATGCCCTAGACTTACAAGGCCTGTAGGGCAAAATATACAAATATATAAAAATAGGTGGAATTAAATTGAAGCACATATGAATTGCTGATGATATCGCACTAATTGTAAGATCAAATGAAGTAGGTGAAACAGGAAAGGGCAGAATTTGCTGCTATGCAGACTGGGAAAAGCAAATGTGCGCAAGACAATACAATACAAAACGAATCAAAATCGCTTCCTACACAATCATCGTGCAAACATCCACGACAAGAATTCAATCGAATTTACTTTAAGAAAGGAAATCTAAAAACAAGATCCTCGCCCCAAATAAATTTTCCGGACAGTTATCTAAAGGTATTCCCCGGATGCAGTTGACCCCAATATACTCACATTTATCAGACTTTACAATCGCCGAAAGGGGGTAAAGAAGTGATGACACCGTCTTTTCGCCATATTTTACCGGCCGGAAAAATTATATTCGGGAGTTTCGTTTCGGCCGACGCGGTCGAAAACGAACTTTGGAGGTTTGTGGCTATTATTTATTCCGAATTAAACTTTCCGGTTTGCTACCTTCGTGTTTATGTTTTATGAGTGGCCTCCCGAAACTTTCTAATTAAATAAAATGGGCATCTCTTTCGGTAACGACGGTCGTTAGTCGAGTGATTCCGAAAGTTAATTGTCGTCGAGTTGCGTTTTTGGGGAAAACGCATGGGGATATAAATGGTGTTTTTATACGATTTCGTGTTTTGAAAAAGCGCAAAGGTCATAATACATAGCCGGTTACCAAAAATATTATTCTGCAACTAAGTTCACCGCAACTTTTCATTTCCTGAAACGCACCGAATTTTTCAGGATCGAGCGAAAATTTCGCCGGAGAATGGCTCTTCAAAATTAATTAATCCTGTATACATATACGAAACGGGCGTAAATTGTAACGTGCTAAGCACAATTTTCGCGTCGCACAGCGTATTGCTCTTTTCTCTTTTCTTCATACGAAATAAATATGGAAACGAAAGCCGGAGTTCCTTTCGCCGACGAAACGCACGCATAATGTACAGCAATTAGCGACGTTTAGCTAACGAATGAATAACATGTACCATTAAAATCATGTATAATGGTGACGTTAGCGATGCAGATATATGTATATGTACACATATATCGAGGCAAATGTTGTGAGGCCTCGTTATGGAGGAACGAACGTTTAAACACGATTTTACATTTACCTATAGCTTCATTTTGTGTATAATTACACATGTATGTATGTATATATGTATGTATATACGTATAATGGGTACACGCAATCGGCTACTGCGTTGAAATTCCACCGAGGTATTTATTTCGTTTAGTTCGGTTATAAATTTCATTGATCCATGATGCACTTACGATATATATGTATGTAATTACGTTACGTAACATTAAACCTACAGCTGTAATTTATCCAAGTAATTTATGTGTAAAAAAGGTGTGTAGTGAAGGACTAAAGTTGAGCTGAATACAAATTCGATTCCAAGCCAAACAAAAATCACCGCATACTCAAATCAAATAATTACAAGGGGTCGATATTGAATTAGCGTTCGTTTTAAACGTCGGTAGATGTAAGTGTTTGATACAGGCATGCACCGCTCTGATCAACTAAATTTTCTGTGGTACATAACACAGCTCAGCAGCTCCTAGTAAGCGAATAAGTGTCCTGACTTAGCACTGTAACAATTTTGTGTTTTACCCACTCATGTTGAATTTGTTCTTTTCGTTAAGCACCTTCAGTGCTGCTGAGCTATAAAACCACCAGAATAAATCCTCAATTTATGCCTTAAGCATGAAATATAAACATTTAGCATTTACTGAGTATTTCATTAAAAACATTAAAGTTTCATAATTTCATCGTGCGTAACTGACATTTTAATAATTTATTTGCTCCTACGAAAAATGCCACAGCTGTAGAATCATACAATCGCAAGCGCAACGCACTCATAGTTTGCGTGAAAGTCGTCTCTGCAGAGCAGCTCTATGTAATACAGATAAATTCATACACGAAGTAAATCGAGGATAGCCGACGGTCTTTGGCACACGGGCGCGAGAACGTCGAGATGAGCTGATCACTGCTGGCCGAAAATGCCCTGCAGTGATCAGTGGGAGTCGGTTGATGTTAATGTACACATCGCGGGGAGTTTAAAATTACAATTACGTGTCAATGTGATGTAAAAATGGATATTGTTTTTAAACTCGGCGAAACTAAGTTTTAAAACCTTAACTTTCAACAACAACTGGTAGTAAAAGAGCGTGGACGTCCTCTTCCTGTACTCAATATTGAAGTGACCGGTAAAAGTCGTGGAAAAACTTAAAATAAAAGACAAGTTAATAAACACATATATCTTCGTAATAATTGGATTTGTGGCTGTGGCGAAAAAAAACGCTTGTTTTTTGTTTTCCGTGTGCATCGTTCGGAAATGATTACGAAGAAAAAAATTGGCGGGAAAAAGGCGTACGTGATTGAATACATTTAAGCGAAAAAGTGGGAAACATAAAACAAACAGTGCGCATATCAGCAATCAAATGATATTTGCATTATTTAGGAAAAAGCATAACGAGGAAGTAACGAACAACAGGTACATATCCGTTATTAAAATTTATTGAGTGCATAAAATTTTGTGAGGCTTTCGAGCTAGCCTTAAGAGGACATGATGAAAGGTGATCATCCGAAAATCCCGGTATTTTTTGGGATTTCGTGAATTTTATGTCAGAACTTGATAAAACACTTAGTGAACATCTTAAAAATGCAACGGTTTTTAAAAGCACCTCAAAAATGATACAAAATGAGATTTTAGATTGCATGCTGGAAGTGTATCGTGAGGAAATTCTCTGCGAAATAAATAAAGCCCCGTTTTTAGCAGTGATGGCTGATGAAACTACAGACGGTCCCTCTAAATTTCAAATGGTGTTTGTTCTTCGTTACGTTACCAAGGAGGGAAACCCGGTAGAAAGGTTCTGGACTCTTTTGGTTCCCGAAAATCATAATGCTGTGTCACTAGCAAACGATATTTCTTTATGTTATTAACCCTATTTTAAAGACTGATAAAGAAGGTCATTGCTCAAAGCTATGACGGGGCAGCTATAATGATTGGAACACATGGCGAAGTTCAGGCAACAATCAAAGAAAAATACGAAACTGCACATTTCGTACACTGCTATGCTCAACAATTAAATTTGGTGATGTCACGAGCATGTTCAATTAATTCTCAGGTACGTGTTTTTGGAGATTTACATGATATGCCTGGATTTTTAGTCATTCGCCGCAAAGACTCGCGGTTCTAAAGCAATTCATAGGAAAATATGTACCCCATTCTGCACCTACGCGCTGGAATTTCAATATTCGTTCGGTTAATGTGATTTACGAACACAGAGATCCTATTTGTAGAATGTATGAAACATCTGGAAGAAGATTCAAATGCAGTGACGTGCAAGGAAGCAAGAGGTATTCGACGTATTCTGGAAGATCCAAATTTTACTTTTTGGATGACTGTTTTTCATTATATTATGCCACATGTTGAAGTTTCATATAACCAACTGCAAACAAAGGACATGAATCCAATAAATGCACAAAACGTGGTAAATAATTTTGAGAAAAGCATTAATAACGTTCGAAATAAAATAAATTCTATCATACAGCAAGCTTCAAATTTTAGTACAGTGCCCTGTGATGCAGAAAGGAAACGTTTAAATAATAGCAAAGAAGACCACCGTATTACATGTTTAGAAGGGTGATGGTATTATAAAGAACGTTTTGCTTTTACAAACCACTTGGTTGCCGCATCGCTCTTGAATTCAGACAATTTTTAAAATTATAACCATTCATTTCCTGAATATAACCTGGACTTAACATGTGCAACTTTTTGGAAAAACGTCTGTGAACAGAGCTGTCAGTTTTATAATCAAATTTTCAGTGCAGGACATTCAAAGCTGCAGTGCCTTTGTTAAAATTTATAATTTCTAACAAAGAGTTGTTGGAAATTCTAACGACTATTCCCATGACCACTGCTGAAGCCGAACGTAATTTCTCCACCTTGAAGCACATAGAAACTTTTCTTAGAAATTCAATGTGTGAAGGTCGTCTATCTGCTTTGTCGATGCTTTCAATAGGAAAGAAATCCTCGCCTCAGTACCGAATTTCAACGGGAAGTAATTAAAAAGTTTGGCTCCAAAAAAGACTGCCGTATTTAGCTCCAGTTTAAGAAAATGAAATAATTGACTTTGAAATTTTCCATATTATTGTAAATTTTTTTACTGATATTTTTGGTTATAAATATTACATATATTTTTATTATCGGGTAATTATTGTTATTATTATTATTATTACTTTAAACTGGTTGTGGTTCGTGCAAACCACCCACCTTGAAATGTCAGGAGCCACCACTGATCCCAGCGTACATTGATTAATTTAAGCAAGAACTATCGTTGATCATCCCATTTCCTCGAGAACCAAAATAGATTTAAAAGCTCATTAAAATAAACATCTTCCAGCTTTTACTACAATTTTGTATTCGCTTATTTAGCATAGCATCATTTCCTTTATGCATCCTCATCTCAAATTGAAATAAGGGAAGATAGAGCTAAATATGTACTTAGATAATATCCTTAAAACAAGCAACGAAACCTTAAAGGAAGGAACAAAACTCTATGCTACACATGTATACATAGATGTAGGTATACAATCGTGTCGAAGCCGATATATACACCGAACACATATGTACATACAGGATTGTATTTTAACGAAGCAAAAATTAACATACATACGTCAGACCAGCGATAGCCGGGTGTGCATGCATCTATAGTCTTGTGTGAACAAACAAGATAAGACCGCACTACGGTTTTATAGCACAACAAAACTAGACGCTCATTACCGAGTCAAACAAAAGCTTAAATAATCAAATTTGGTAGAACTGACCCCGGTCTCGCAAATTAATTCCGGAGCAGTTATGCGGCACACACTCGGCCAATAACGAACGTCGGAAGCAAATGTATACGTATGTATGTAAATATGTATTTCTAGCCGCATTTATGTACATAAATACGTACGTTTGTGTACGCGTCGTGGACGAGCTTTATGTTAAACGTAATGGAATCGACTACGCTAAGACTCTTTTATTATATTTGGTAAGAATAAAAACCATGTGCAATACATCTAAATAACTGAAGTAAATGTCGTATTTGTTTTCAGACGACGGTAGAATTGATGGCTAAGATACCTTAGAATTGTAAGGATATCATCTGAGCTTCTTAGGGGGCATCAACAACAACAAAAATAGGGATCTACAACCTTTTATGACAGTGGACCACAGAGCCCAAAAACATTATTTAGTAGCAAACAAAAGGCTGTATAACCATAGGATGATTTTGGTACGATGACCGCTCTAACAAAACATTACAAAGATCTAGGGCATTACTTTGATTTTGCAAACACAATTATATTAAAAGCAGAAAATAGTTATCAAAAAGACTAATATACGAAATGATAAATATACAAAAAGATACTAACACTACTAATCTCACAATCGATGTTCAAAATTTAAGTAGTGTATATAGTAAAAAATGACATTTACATTTCTTAAGAAGGAAACCTTCGGCTAGGTTTTTGATTCGGGTTTTGCCTAGTCCTTGAACAGAATTGTTAAGGCTTCGACAAAGACTTTTTCCTTTTTGGATGTGTTCATAGTTTATCTGTTTGCACATTAAATCAGTTATTTATAATATATTTTTTACAGATCCTATATATCAAGAAATCCTGGTCATTAGTTATTTAGTTGATAGTTATCGAATAAAAAACAAATGTTTGTTTATACATTTATCTAGTTATATTTTCACTGATGAAGGTGTTCCGAAGACATTTGTAAACATTCTGAGAATATAACTATTATTGCAATCACTCTTGTTTAATTAACCTAATTGTGGTAGAACACTATCATATAAGATAATAAAAATGAAACTCATTTGATGCCAAATTAAGCGTTAAAATTCAATCCGACTTTTACTGTTGTATAATTTTTGATAATTCGTTCAAGTCGGCATCAGTTTATGATACAGAGATGCTTAGAATGTCTTGTAAATTGTCATCGGTCAACCTTGTCCTGTACTTTGATTTAATAACATTCATTCCTGAAAATCTTTGTTTGCATAAATATGTACTTCCGAAAATGCAAATCATTGATTTTGCAAAGTTACAAAACAAATTAAAATTATGGCACGTTATATAGATCGGTGCTCTAAGCATCACATATGTTCTTATGCCATCCATGTAAAAAGTGGATGGATGTCCTGCAGACAGTCTGGGCACATTGAAATTGATTTTTGCAAGTAACCAGGGACAAACAATTTTATTATTTAACAAGTTAAAGAGCAATTTGATGCTAGCAACAGTCCGCCTGGTTTGTAAGGAAATGTAGTTAAATCTATTGCGCAGCAGTGCATAATCATATCCCCTTTCTGGGTACGCATGGTCATTAATACACACTAAGTACTTGAGGAACCGTCGCTGAACCTGTTCTAAGCTTTTTATACGTACGGCGTATACGGAGTACCAAATAATCGAACCATATTCAAGCTTTAACCTGATGAAGGCATTGTATAATAAACTTAAACAATCCATATTAGTAAAATCTTTACAATTTCGGTAGATGTAACCAAAAGTTCTATGATGGCGTACAACGTTGCAAATTGATGTCATTTATAATATAATCATAACAAATTATTTGGTGTTTCCTAGTGTAAGTTATAGTTTTGCATTTGTTCACATTAAGTTGCAAATGGTTTTACATGCATCAAGAACTTAGAGTGTCCAGATCTTTTTGTAAAGCAAGACAATTCTAAAGAAAATTTTCAAATCATCAGCAAACAACAACGACTCACAGTGCAAATTATTCACTATATCATTTATACATATTAAGAAGAGGAGAGTAATATAAACGTTATTAGAAATATACTGTCTGTGTTATTTTTTGTTAACAACGTTTATAAAGTAGGAAAATGGCAGTAATTATTCTTCCCCAATTTGTGAAATGTATAATTTTATTTTTAACTAAAAGCTTACAATTTTTGTAAATAACTCCTTAATTCGTTTTACTTTGGCTTGTAGAGTTATAGGTATTTAGTTTAGTAGTTAGTAAATTGTAATGTCAACAACAAAAGCTTAAACATTGAAAATTTGATAATTCTGATATACTTTTTTCTTTATTTCTCAAAAATATTTCAATTTCGTCCTTCAAATCAAGATATCTTTTTAAAACTTTTCCACTACTAAGCTATCTTACTTCAGAAAAGTACATAATATTTTCATATTCTGGATCAATTTTGTTCAAGAATTCTCGAAAATTTCGATGATTCAACCGTATTTGCGAATACATATATAATATAACGGTTGATATAACAATAACCATGACATTTTTCAAATTAACCTATTTTTTGCACAAAGTGCATATTGACGAATAATGAAGTTGTAAAGGAGGATATGTAATATTCAATTCAGTCATTTTTCTATTAATGAACACTATTAAACCTGTATTATGAGTATTAGAGTTGCTCAATTTACGCCAATAGCCAGTGAGGGCGTATAAAAGTTTACACATAAAATAAAGCGTTGGTCGTTTTGGCGACATTTTTAAAGCAAACCTATAACTGCGAAATAGAATTTACGGCAGCGTATATGTATACACAACAGATCTCATTAAAACTGGCAATTATACTGAAAGTTGTATCGAACCTCAGCCACTGCTCGTTGGCGCTTGTGAGCAACGACCTGGCATTTTTACACGGTCTGTTGTCACACACCTCAAATTTTCCCATGTCAAATCGTCCACACCAAAAACATTTTATTTGTATTTCCGCGTAGACCTTTTAATGCAGCCAGTTCTTCCGTTACACAAAACTGTTTATCAACTCCACGGATGAAAATCAACAGTTGAGCGGTGCTAGTTAGATCGTTGTTTTCATCAAGTGCCAGTAAAAAAATTTCAAATTTTGAAGAAATTACCTTTAACTTACGAAATATATTAGTCGATATCCCTTCCATTCGTCTTCAAATTTTCATTCAGAGAAGTTAAAACGCATTTTTAATAAACTCTCCATCAGTAAATGGTTTATTGTGTTCGACAATTAATTTCGATATTTATAAACTCGTTTTGACTAACGATGAACTTTGTTCATTACATTTGTTTTTTAATATTTTGTTGAGCTTGTGATGAATTTTTCAAAGAGTCTCTTTCTTTTTGTTCAAACCGGGATTCTAATTTAAAGTTTTCATCTTTGTATTTAGTTTTGAGGTGACGACGCAAATTAAATTCTTTAAAGACATTTCCAGTTTCTTTCCAAATTAAGCACAATACTTTGTTAAAGTTATTAATGAAAAAGTTATCGAAAATCCATACCAACCTTCCTTCGTTTGGCGTTTTATTTATTTTAAGTAAAAAGATATGATAAAAGAAAGCACGCCAAGTAATTGGCATGTTGCTAACTAGAAATTTACCAATATGAAACAATGAATACTTTTCAAAGAAACTGTTAATACTTACATACAAATGAAAGAAATACATATTTTTTAAATATTAATTTTCAAAATGTAAAAATAGTCAATGTGTAGATGCAAATTTCAATAAAAAAATACCTGTATCCACTTACAATTGAAAACACATTGCAATTTTATAAGTATATGTACATACGTATAACATACAACCTTATCGAAAATGATTGCCCACCACATGACCAATAATTTTTTTAAATCTGGGGATTTTTAATTTCATAGGTTTATGGCATTTGCATATCACCAGGATCATACTAGCATTTGACATAGGCGTACAATTCTTATTTACAATTTATACTTTTAAAGTAACAGAATTGTACTTTTCAGTACGCACCCATTTAAAAATTAATAAAATTAATTAAAATAAATGTAATTGTTTTGTGTTAAACGTTCAAATGTTTACAAGTGAATAAGACGCATTCATTCTGACCGCGCATTTTTGAAGTGGTACTCGAAATGAAGATGAGACATGGACATACTTACTGCAGTCTTGTATTGAGCAATCCGAGGAAAGATTTCCAAACGAAAATATTTCAGATGAAACATTTTCTCGCCATAAGAATAGACTTCTGGAACGTTTTGAAAATAAACATTGCATTTGCAAAGGGAAATCAACCTGTAGGCCAACTGTATTAAGTGTAGATGTTGTTGAAGACATTCAACATCGAATGGGGCAGAGTCCTACAAAATCTCTACCCAAGTTATTTACTCAGGCAGGTACGATAATCTACTTCATTACTTATTACAGAAGAATTCAATGTTTCCTTATTTTGTAGATATCTTTTATGGAAGCTATCAAAAGTCTTTGAAGCGAATTTTGCATATGTATCCATACAAAGTATCGGTGATACGACATTTATATCCATCAGACCATCCAGGACATATCCAATTCTGTCAATGGTTTAGTGAAAATTTAAACAATAACGATGCATTGGACGAAACATTTATGTCAGATGAGGCATGGTTCCATTTATCAGGCTACGTGATAGCCAAAATTATGGAACATAGGGAACGGAAAATCCACATCCGCTTTAATCGAAATCAGTTTACATCCTATTAACAAATTGGTATATGAGTGGCATTGTCAAAACGACGTATTGTGCGACGTATATTTCTTAATGGTACAGTAAATGCTGAAAGATAGTGGAATAATATTTTACACCCCTTTATCACACAGTTGCACGATGATGAATTGACGGAAAGATATTTTAAGCAAGAAACAGCTCATACTGCATACATTGGAATATCTACAACACTTTTATGATGATCGTGTTATTAGTTATGGAAGATGGCCGCCAAGATCACCGGATTTAACACCTCTAGATTCTTACTTCTTTGGTTATCTAAAAAGCAAAGTGCATAGACAATGCTTACATAACGTTGATGAGCTACAAGCAGCTATACGGCATGCAATTGAAGATATCACTGTAGAAGATTTGGGAAAAGTAGTTGACAATTTAAAAAGGAGGATACAATTATGTATAGAACAGAACGGATCACATTTTGAATATTTATTTTAATTTGACAGAATTTATTTACTTTTCTCTTAATGTAATAACAGCTGTTAGACTAACTGAATAAATAAATTATCGCAATTATTATACTTAAATCTATCTCAAACTGAAAGGTATGGAATAAAAACTTACGATCTATCTAGCGATAAAGTCAAAAGTGAATAAAAAAGAAAACGCTAATTATTTTTACTTTAAAAATGCGCCCCCTAATTGAAACTTTAGACACGCTCCCTGTTGCAATATTTTAAGCAATAGTGTACTGTCAACAGCTGTTATTTGGGTTGCCTCATTTGCTAGTCACGTGGTGAGATTGGAATTGGTGATATCTCTGTATAATGTATATTGCCTTCTTATCGAATTTGGCACTGCAAGGCAACGTGATTCTTTCAAATCTGACTTTATTATAGAAAGTCAGGTAAATACACTAATATTTGCCGCAAAATGGATTATATTAGAAACCACACGTTATTATTGGAGCTGCCCAATTTACGCCAATAGTACTACAACTATCTGAAACGACTGTACTCATAGATAATAGTTAGAATAGTTTGAATAGCAACATTGTACTATACGAATACATAATACGTAATAGTTTCATTGTATAGTATGGAGCCCATTTGTATTCATATAGCACAATGTTACTGTTCTCGTAGAGTCGTTTCAGATATTTGTAGTAGGTGCTATTGGCGTAAATTGAGCAAATCTAGTCATTATTTGCTCTAATACATTATAAAGTAAAATACATATTTTCATCCGGCTTTGGATACGACCATTGTGAAGGAAATTCGTCGATTGAATGCATCAAAGGCTTTAGATCGATTTCCATAAATACCTCCTCCTCTAACGATCCCGAAATTGCATGGTTCGCAACTCGTTAAAATCCGCAAACAGTCCGACACGTGAGAAACTTAAAAAGTATTTACGCTACAGTTGCACGCGATTATTGCTGCAGAAATCGAGAAATGTCCTAATTACGTCTGCATACACATCCGCCTTTAGTGCTACCTAACGACTATTAGCGAAAAGTTGTTTAATGAGTTTCGCGCCGTCAATTTTCGGGGCGCGCTTTTGAATCAAACCGAAAGGAAGTTGCAAAGGTATGTATGTATGTAGTACATACATATGTATGTACGAGTATGTGGCACATTCAAAGCTACAGCGGTGCATGTGTTTAATACTGTAGTCGGCACTGTTGCGTTATCGCCGGCGTTGATGTATTAATGCAATATTGTAGTTGATGCAAATGAGAATGTACCTGCCGTCTCTAGTTTGATGTTGATGTAGGACTGTTATTAATATCCTGAAAGGTAGAGGCGTATTGTCTTAAAATTATTATGTACGCGGTAGGGTTTATTTAGAATTTGAAGGTTTAGCGAACATACCGGTAGAATATCAATTACAATAAATATTTCAAATATTTGAAGTTTTCAAACTATGTTTACAACAAAAAATAAAGTTACCCTTACCACACCTTCCTGAAATAATTCCAGATACACGTATTTCAGTAACTAAGTTGCCATTCTCAGTGGAAAACTGGGGGAATTATCATCAGCAATATTCGGCCTATGTCCAAAACGAACCGGAACGAAATACGTATCTAGAATTATTTCCGAAAGGTGTGATAAGGGTCATTTTATTTACTTTATATATTATTTTAACCACAGTCTCCCTATCCTTATTTTCAAACTATGACCTAATTGTGTTCGTAGGTTTGTCTTGTTGAGCGTTTCCTGCAATTTTATTTCTTTACGGCGGAGGAGGGAGGATATTTAACAAGTACTTAAATTGTTGTTGAAATTATCCTTGTTGTATCCACCTCACTGAAGTTACCGGCAACCAACAAAGAATTCATTGAGGATCGTAATCGTTAGAGCGCACATACATTTAGAAATCGGAAGGAAACCCAGATTCTTCGATGATTACAATCTCTCATGATTATGTAAATCTTGACTGTCCATAATCCATCCAGATTTTATTTTATTCAGATTTTGGCTCTCGAAAATAGTTTACTACTTTTATTTATCCATGTATCTTTATCTATTTGTGTGTCCAAAATGCCTAAACATTAAGCAAATCTCTTTTAACCAGTGGTCGCCAACCTTTTCAATGGTTGAGCTACTTTGATAATTTTGGAACAAGCAGTGAGCTACCTGCTCGTAAGCGACGTAAGCCAACCTAAATGAAATAATGCACAGCTATATTTATTTTAATACAGACTAATACAAATAAACTAATAACTAATACGTACTACATAACTAGATCCAGACCTACCAATCGTAGGTATTTGAAAAATAACAAACATTTTTATGCAGCCATAATGACATGTCACATACGATTCAACCCTCCATGGTCACGTGGGGTCAATCAGACCCCGCTTTTCACTTTAAGCGCAGATTTTCCATATTTTTCGACTGTGAATAGGATTTTTGTCTTCATCTACCTGGAGTTTAAACTGTCCTCTACAGATATGGATAGTTAGTATGTTGAATCTGTCGTTAGTTTTTACCTGGCTTTCAATTAAACAACATCGTGGGCGAGATTGGGGTCCAAAATACCCCGCGTGATCAAGTTGATTAAGTTTTTTTCTGTGTTAAATAACTTCGGAACAAGGCAGAAATAAGATGGGGAGATGTCAATTATGCAGCAGAAAAAATTACAAAAAACAAGAGAACATTACAGCTCATGTCTACGAGCCGTTTGCAATAACCACCGACTACAAATGTGCATAAATGCGGTGGAATGGATTAAAATTTTATTTACAATATTGCTAATAATAATAAGACTGACAATAATATTTGTTTTTGTACGAATTTAAGAAAAAAATCAATAAACATTATTTTTATGCATAATTCCACCTTATTTTTTGCTCCAAAATCAGCCTACTTCATATGTCAAAATAAATACCTTTTCTGGAACACTCACTATGCTGCTATTTTTTTTTCATAAAACCATACTATATAAGGAGTATCTTCTCCGAATTTTAATTAAAAATATTAAAAATTGACTTGGTTACGATTTTTTGAATAAAAAGTAAAATGAAAAACTTTTACGACATTTTTTTAATGATTTTTTTATCATCCTCCCATTTGCTTTCTTGCAAATAACCTATTCGTCCTTAATCTAAAATGTTTATAATATGTCCCAGAATTTTTACATCAATATCGGACGAATAGTTTTTGCAATTGTTTATTGAAATGGCTGGGGTCCAATGGACCCCAGCATGACCATTTAGATTCTATATTGAAGTATGAACACGGAGGATTAATAAAAGTAAATCAAAATAACAAAAAGGTATCGAACTATTTGAAAAAAATAACATGTGCAGATAAAAAATGTATGTTCAATGAGAAGGCTGATACTCAGAATCATCGATAATTTTTGTAATGTTTTCAGTATACAACCATTCGAATAAAATTATCGAAATGTTCTTCTGCAACTGGTTTGCGGTATTTGCTCTTAATTAACTTCATATTGGAGAAAGAAGGATCACGCAAATAAGTTGAACTAAATAACACTTTCACTTTCAAGGCAACACAACATAGAACTGAATATTTGTCTTTGCTTACTAAAGACCAGATACATTTTGTATTTGAGACTAACGATTTTAAAGCTAAATCATTTTGAAACGCAATCATTTCCATTTCTGTTGCAGCGATGTCTTCGCCAAAGTTCTGCATAACACAAGTTGCAAACTGTTGGATATCAGTTTCTATGAAGGGTGAAACAACAAATTGTGCCACTAAAACAATTTGGTTGGAATCCTTAAAACGATTTTTGAAGTCATCCTTCAAGTTAGAAACGATTTCTACGTGATATTTATCGTCTTAGGGATCCAATGGATTTACAGATATCTTTCCTGAAAGAATAGGAAAATGCTTGGTATCGCTGTTAATTAGGTTTTGTTCCCAAAACTCAAGCTTTTTGATAAATGCTTTTATATCAGAAATCATTTCCACTAGTTCTTTGTCTCTTCCCTAAAGCTGCAAATTAAGTTCACTTAATTTTTCTGTAATGTCCACAAGAAAACCAAAATCTCTAAGCCAGATTGAACTTTACAGTTCCGGAATCGGTTCATCGCGTTATTTGAAAAATTTAACCATGGCAGATAGGACATCATTAAAACGTTTCAGCACTCGTCCTCTACTTAATCATCGGACCTCGGAAGAAGTACCCCTCCCCTCCCTTCTTCCACGTATTGACAGTCAATTTCATTGGCCAAGGTTTTGGATAATATTCTTTCTAACGTTGGAGCTCTAATTTTGTTCACAAATTTTTACTACCAATTTCATAATGTTGTTAAGTTTTAGAAAATTTTCACATAATCCTTGCTGATGGATAATGCAGTGGTAACAGAAAAATTGCGGAAAGCATTCATCTTTAGAACATAACACCACCAGACCCTTATTACAACCCACCAAAGTTGGAGGGTTATCGATTGTCAAGCCTACCGGGTTCGATATTGAAGAAATAATATTTTTCAAATGAAAAAACAGCTCCAGCCCAGTACTATATCCTTTCAGTTCAATGAACTTCAAAATATCTTCTTTAATTGTAAAATCACTAGAACCCATCCTGACGAATACGTCCATCTGGGAGGTGTCAACCACATCTGTTAATTCATCGACTTGCAGTGAAAAATAAACACAGTCATTTAAGTCACTTCTTAACTGTAAAAAATATCATTGCTCATTACTTCTGCTCGTCTCATCACTGTATTACTAGAGAGTTGCATAGATTTTATAGCAGACACTATCTCGTACTTAGCTCTAAAGTTGGCAAACAACGAATCTGCAGCTTCTTAAAACGGTTGCTCTATCATTTCCCCGTCTTTATAAGGTTTAAAATTTAAACATACTACAAAAGAAAGTTTCAACTTCGATAATGTCTAGAGCTTAGATCATTCGCATACACTTTCTAAATCTATTTTAATACTACTTCAATGTTCCAATTTATAATTGATAGATCTGATTAAAAATTCCTCGCTTCTCGTCCAATCACATCGGCTCCAGTTGCAATTATCGGTAAATATTTATAACGTACTGCAGAAAAGTTCTATCGACAGTCGGTATTAAATCGAAAATGGGAAGATGACGTCCCATTTAAAGTTCGCGAACTGGCGAAGAATGGCGTAGATTAAAACTTTCGAAAGGCTAGTGAAAGAATAATGACGCGCAGGACAAATTTAAGCCGAATATATTGGCAACATGTTGACGGTAGGAGAAGAAGTAACGGGACGATGTTATCGATTTTAGACAAGGTTATGCAACAAGGAGATCGCTGGATAACGTTCTTATAATCGAACATTAAAAGACTGTGCTCTTTTCGATTAAATAAATTTGTAATCACAGACGTGATTCCGTCAATTACTGTTTTAATGATGAAGAAACAAGTCCAAATTTGGATCTCTTTCGTAATCATTGGAGGGATTGACTTTAAAAATGTTAGTTTTTAGGACTAAGCCTAGTACTAAGTTGGGGTTAACGAAAGCTGACTGGACCAACCATTACTATCAGGGTGAAGTCTTATAAGTACTCTTCCCTAAATCTTTGGAGTAGCTGTGCATAAACATTCTGATTTAGCCGCCCCTTTATGAAGAGAATGCCAAAACGATATGAAACGGTAGACCACACATTCACTTTTTTGGTAATGCTGTCGTCTATAATTGATCCGAAAGTTTGGATTTTCTGTAGACCAGTAGCGGCGATTTTGAAAGGAAACAACGCCATTTATAGGAAAAATTGATTCGTCTGAAAATACAATGTTTTTACTAAAAAAATGCGTTCTTCAATGCATTTTCCCCCGATGCTAAGACAAAATAATAATCTACGACCTTTATTACCTTTTTCTATATTTTGTTTATGTGTATATATTTTACTTTTTCTCTTATTTTTGACATGTCTTTGATGACCAATAAATCATTAATTTATTCGTGCATTCTATTGTTTGACAAATTTTAATTTGAATGCCCTTACCTTGTTTGATTTATAATTTCTTCAGAATTGCAGATTTACTAACATGAAGATTAGTTGAACATTTCCTCAATCATAGTCGGGGATGTTCTTCCAACGAAGTAAGAGTAACAATAGGGCAATAGGGCATCGTTTTCGTCATATTTCCCTTTTTCCTTTCTTAACACTGCCAGTCGCACCTCTTGTAACATCAATTCTGAGAGACATTATACCTACAACCAGATATTTTCCAAACATCTGGTTTATAGACCTTGTACATCCTGAAAATTGCGGATTTCAATTGAAAAAATCTCAAATCGTAACGTCAACAATTCGTTTGAGTACATCATATGAAGGTCAAAATGAATTCCGACCAAAATTTTATATCGAAAATTTCGTCGATAGTTCAAAATGAATTTTCGATTCTGCTCGTAAAATATCTAATAACTAAATTCGATCCCCGCTTAAATTCCATTAAATTTGTTGGTCCCTTTTCTAATAGTTTCCCATAGACTCGCGGGAAAACGAAGTAAAACAATTTTAACGATATCTACGAATGTATTTGTTTCCGAAGAGAAAGAATTCGTAAATGTTCATTAAGCATAAATTCCTCATCAATGCCGGAAAATTATGAAACGAACGTTTCCGCATTACGGGCGAAAAGTTCTCCCTATTGTTAAGTTAGGAACTCGCAACAGTTCCCCGTAAAATCGATTTCGAGAGCCCTCATTTTTTCCAGTTAAAATGACGTAAACGTTTCGAAATGTGAAAATTCTGTATGAGCGATTAAATCGTGCATGCTTGCATGCATGTGCGTACAATCCGTAATATAACGAAAACTTTATTCCCTCATGTAACTTTCCAACTACCAGAGTGAAATTGAAATAATTAACTACCTCCGCCTGAAGTGTTACTGAACGTTATGTTAAGCGACCCCGCGTCGACGTTTGATACGGTACTCGACTTCGAAACATATGTAATTCATGGTGTTGATGTATAACGTCTGCGTAAAATGAAACCCCGTACTATAAAATTCAATTTAGCACATGTACATATCTATATATGTATGTAATTGGACGATACCGCGATGGCAATTCATTAATAAAATATTCGTGTGCTTAATCTAGATAAATTATTTGAATTTCGAACCGCGTAATCCATATACATACATACGTCCAATGTTTTATCGGCGGAATAGATGATATAATGGCCGATACGTATATAAATTAGCTTAGAAATTCGAATTAGCGTTGTGTAATAGACCATGACAAGTTAGCGCCGTAAAATAATTAATTTTCCGTTACAAAACGCCAATGTACGTTTGCGAATTTTTGACTATTTTATGCAGCTTCGAATAATAATGCAAGTTTTACACATATTAGCGTTCGATTCGATTTGGTCTCCGCAATTTGAAACGCTCATAAACGGGTACGAAGTTTACTAGAATTATCTAGCTTCAAACTGATCGGTAAAGTTCGACAAACAAGTGCATGATAAGTTATCATTAAGTAGTGCAAACCGGGCTCACGCTGTCGGAGGAGGGGCAACATATCATGCACTCGTTTGTCGAACCTTACTGATCAGCTACTCTGAGAAAAGTAGTTATAAAAGTTCGCGACAGTTTTCTTTTGGAATCTTATAGTTGAAGTTCTTGGTTCTAAGCAAATCAGTAATTATATTTCGGCAGTATAAATCAGCCCTTTCTCAATTCACCAACGAACAAAAGCTGCCTGAGTAAGTCTTTGAAATCGTATATCAATATCGGAGACTGTCACCTCCAGCATTGTAGAAGATGTAAGTTGATCTACTCCTATAGAAAACAAAAAATAAGTCAATTCGTTCCTCGAAAATCAGCAACCAATAGAAAGCATAGGTTTAAAGAAATACAAACTGGCATATTTCCTTGTAATGTTATAGCTTCAGTTGATCAATTTGGGCCAATAGTACCATAACTATCTGAAACGACTGTACTAGAATACTAATGATAACTTCATCATACACTCGTTTGTCAAACCTTGATTTTGTATTATGTATTCGTATTTCGAATAGCGCATACTTTTGGCGCAAATTAAGCGACTCTAATCATAGCTTGAAATCAACAACCACCACAAAATTAGGAGGAGTGATAGCGTCCTTCCGATTTTTAAATGATAAGTAAAAAAGTAAAAAGTTAGCGCGAATATTTGTTACAGCAACCTACTATAGAGTGGGCAAACCCATATTTCCCAAGTTGGCAATACTAAAGACCCTAAATATGAATAGTTTCGTTTTCCACCCCGTCATTTCTTTGTCATGCATGGTTTATCTCTTGCTCGCATTGGAATAGATGTTACCACTGTAACACAACTAGTTTGATTGTTTTGGGCTCATTTTCGAAATGGTACACAAACTGGAAACATTGCGAACGCATACTGTGCATAGTCTTGTATAGGTTATGTATTCTTTTAAACTGTCAAATCTTACTACTGCCAACATATCAGAGTTACCAACTAAAGATTTCAGGTCACGATTGCTCGCTCTGTTCGACATTACTGATATTCAAGCAAATTATCGTAGACATCTTAATATTCATATTTTATAGATTTTGCTTTAAAACATTCTCTATTTCCTAAAACAGAAATTAATAAAACGTGCTTCTTGCAGTTACTCAAAAGAATCTATGAAAATAGTTTTATTGGCTATGTACATGATTATGTCAAACTGACAGATTGTATCCAAATCGCTTATACCTTGTTTCAGAAATAGAGAGACGAATTTCTGAACACATCACTTTTATAGTAAATTTTGATTGGTCGACAGCAGCACCAAATTACATTGCACCAATCCTGCTATAATCGTATCGTGTAGGTAATTCTGTCAAATGCATTGACATTTGTTTATTACCGCTAGTTATAGTGATGTTTATTATATTTTTCTGTTTTCTCTGCGTCTTTCGAAGTATCTGCTTAGTTTGCATAATTTTATTCCAGATTTTATAGTGTGTAATTTGGGCTTAGGGTTCGTTTAGAAATTCGTCTCTCTATTTCTGAAACAAGGTATAGATTTTAGTAGTCTAAGACGGCCACCTGAGTAGCCAATCGATGAACAAGTCTTGCGCGCGCGATATTTAAGCTATTTCTCCTAATCTTGAAACAAGGATTCGTACTAAAGCTCAAAACCTAGTTTATCAGCGGCTATATAAAAATAGAAAATGAGTCTATTAATTTTTGCTGTGTGGAAGAATTAAACCACCCCATCGAAATATGAGACAAGACAAGCCTAGGACATTTCAAACGAACGAAAATAAAAATATTTGTAGATATAATACAGGAAGTTTGTTTGTCGATCACATCACAATAGTTGCAAATCAGCGCATCCTTTTCTTCAATAACAAATATCGAATATAAATATCGAAGTCTTGGCATGTTACAGAAATGAGATGAAATATCTTCACTGCCCACATTTTATAGGATGGAAGTTTGCTTATTGCTGTATTAAAAATTAGCCCACTTTCCGACCAAAGCAATACGAAACTTTCTCGTCTACCGCCTCGTAGAAATTGGTAATATGTACCGTTGATTCGTAATGAAGTGAACACTAAAGCAGCCGTAAATACTTCACAGCTCAGCTTATCCCCTATACAGCAATGAACATTCTATACTTTTTCACATAATTCGCGTGGTGTTTAGTCTACTCCCTTGTCATATTGAAAAATCCGTCCACATTCGCACTAAAAGAAAAGAAATCTGTTGATCTACCGCATTACAATAGGTAAGAATCTACTCACCATCCATATTATGTTGAGTGAAAATCAACCTTCAAAATGCCCCATAGATATTAGGAAACACCCTCCCATTCACTGAAAATAATTTGCCCACCTTCTAAACTGCAGAAATTGAGAATCATTCTATAATAAGTTGTATTCACACATTTGGTTTTATATCCTATGTTCAAAAATGCTTGAGATCAAGGTCAACTTAACGGTGAAAAATTCAAAATTTAAGTTTATATTGGTTCATTACAAACATTAAATTACGAATTATACCTTTTATACTTTAGCGACAAAACAAATTTATGGCGTCTACGTCAGAACGAGATGCCTCTATTTTAATAGCACATTATCGTAGTGCGAATTTAAATGCAGATGTATCTTGGACGTATGACAATGGAGTGTTGCATTCAGCAATTTATACACCAGTTTCCTTATGTAGAGTTCAATCGTCACAATTTTGCTCATTTTAAGAAAAGAAATGCATTTGTAAGAGAAATTCTTTCGGGAGACTAACACAATTACCAGCGAAGACACTGGACGATATTCAACATAACAGCGCCCAAATTCTTAGGAAAAAATGATAACTGGGAATGAAGACAGTGAAATTTTAATGATATTCGGCAACCAAGCTATTTGTAGGAGTCTAAAAGTTTATTAACTAGTTTTTCGTACTTAGCATCCATATTGTTGCCTAGAAATCTCCTTACTACACATACAAATGGGTTCCAAGCTTTGAGTTCTTGCGCGGTAAGCTTTTCTATAAAATTAACATTGTCCGGCAATTTTCTCATTTGTGGTTCAACAAAAACGCCTTCTTTTAATTTGGCGCCACTTAACTTGGGAAAGACTTGCCTTAAGTATTTAAATCCTTGATTTTAGGTTATCTTTTTGTTTTAAAATACACCGCTTTTTAATGACTCCTGATAAAATTTACTACCTGCCAATATAAAAGGGCAAGTGAGCCAATTGAAAAGTGGACGTATTAGGGCTTTACAAATATTTTTTCTAGTATTAGGAAGGTATTAGTATTGTAGAAATAATGGGCTGAACTGTGTCAGCCAGTGTAATTAATCTAGGTACTTTGTATGTGTGTTGAATAGATAGCAATGGTATACGTTTGGTCGCCTATGCTAACATCTTAGTAATTTTTTAAACAATTATATACATATATAACTTATATAGGCCTTGCAAGAATTTGGCTCCCAAGCATTTGGTTAAAAGTCCGCGTTCATATTGTATAAGCTAGAAACCAGCCTGCGACGGGTACACCATGAATGCAAAGAAGCTTGGCCTACCCCCTTGGATCGATGGAAATTCAAAGCTTATGGTGGAAGAAACCATGAAGCAACCTGACTCCCTCGAAATAATATCGAGGGGTTTTCTCGGATTCCAGGTACACTGAGCCTATAAAAGGTGTACCTGGTATTTATTTCCTGTTCTAATAATAGTCGGCTACCTTCAATTCCCTAGCCGATGGCCTACAAATCGGTAGTCCGAATGAAGCCCAATCCAATAGTTATAAAATGGACGTTAACAATTTTTGATATTGACTTATGAATTATTGTTGCTTTCGAAAACATACATTTTCGTTCATCATCTTTCAAAGCATCCAATTAATGGTTCGTGTTAGTTTCGTTTCGTCGAAACATCTTACTACTTAATTTGGAACGTACGCAGTTGCGCTTATAAGCGACAAGGTCTCGCCCCCGCTGCCACCGATTCTCAACATCGTTTGTGCATATATCAAATCGCCAGGTACCTGTTACAGAATTTAGACATTTACTTCTAACAAGCATTTTGCATCTCGCACAAGACGAGGATTAAAACCGCAAAGTTCGAGCGCAAATATACAGTTCCTTCTCGTACAGCAGACGCATACCGATTGGAGTGTTTGTTAGCTGAGACTCCAGTTTCGAAATCGTTTGCAATGTATTTATTTATAAGAAGGTATATGAGGTGTGATAATTACGTAATGGGACTAGTCCGAAAAATGTGTGTTTATTGAGAACTTAGTGCAAGCAGCTTACAAAGGTGTGTGGTTTTCGTTGCAGTTTGTAGATGTGAAAATAAAATAAAGTTAACAAATTAACATTTTGCAAATTATAAAAATGAAGAGAACAACAATAATAAGAATAATAATATATTTAAAAGAGCATTGAATGAAACAAATTTGAAATTAAATATAGATACTATAATAACAAAATCAGATAGAGGAGAAAGAACAATAACTATGAATATGATTACGCCTATTTTTACAAATTCCTGATTATCAATATTGTTGGACTTGTGGACTTTTTATCGATAAACATATGTATTTACTAAGTAACTTTAGTGCTATCTAATACATATATACCATTCCATATCTGTAAATACTTATAAGCTACATAACTTATCTAATAATGGAAATTGAATTTGAAAGTATTTCATTCAAGTTATCGTACAGATAACATTAAAAATAAAATAATCGATCACATCATCACATATATTTTAGAAAAAACAAAATTAATATTGCCTATAAATACCAAGACATCATATCCATCCTCTTTTACGAAGTCAAGCAACACAAACTGTACCTTTTTATAATAATTACTGTGCTTAGAACTTTCATCCGTTAGCATATCGCTCTCCTTCAACTCGGAAAGTACAGTAGCCTTTTCTTTCAATAGCATGAGACCGGGCAACATATAAGTGATATGGAAAAGCTGATTCTTTCTTGCAATAAGGGCAAACTCCTCCATCATCGATTCGAAATTATAGAGATCGACAGGATGTTTCAGCTTCGCAAGGGTCTGCACAAAATGTTCGTAATAAAACCTAATTAACTCGTCCATTTTACGTTCCAAAACATCGACATCAACACTGCTGTACAGGAAAAATATGATATCGTTCGCGAGGGAACTGAACTCGATTACTTGAAAATCAACTATCCTGTTTCCGATCGGTTTACCATCTTCGAACTTCAACATGGTATTATTAACCCAAAAATCGTTATGCGTGAACGTGGCGAAGATGTCCTTTCCTTTCGAGGCGTTTTTCGTATTCTTGGCCGTCTCCCTCAAGACCTGTTCCATTCTTTCAAGATAAGGGGCGCATTTCGAATTTCTTGCAGCGGCGGCTTTAGCATCTTTAATCAAACCGTCCAGCACGTCAGCTTTGGGATAGAAATGAAAATCCTTGTTCAGAAACGGAAGTAACTTCGCTTTAAATTCTTCCGGTTTCGCCGCTTTATAGGCGATGGGAGTAGCATGAAGCACGGCCAGATTCTGAAGGAGGTACCTTGTACTAGCCTCGTCGAAACCGACAAATCTATCCGCCGTATCGTACCCTTGCACCTTCAAGTTTTCCAAGAGAAGTATGGCGTTAGCATCGACTTCGTCCGATTCCGGATCCAACGATATCCTGGCGCCTAACGATTTCGCGAAGAAATCCATCAGGCACTCGATACCACGCTCTCTTCCGAATTCGTTCAAGGCCGGAACTATAGTTGTGTAAACGGCGATTTCTTTCTTGAATGTCACTTTAGTGTTAAATACTTCCAATAAAAATTCGGAAGGCGGGCACATTTTTCCGACGCAATGTAAGATTCCCTCTTCTCCGTTTGCGTTACGAATTTTGATCCGTATCCTTAACATTACGCTCCCGTAATTTTCGCCGGCCGATAGGAGATTTTCGACATCGTACGAGACGAACTTTTGCCCGGGAAGCAAAGTGGGTGTTATTAACGCTTCTAAGTTTCGAATTTCGTTCGACATTTTCCCCATTTTAAACAACGACACTAATTCAGGTTACACTAATTCAAAGTGAATGATGCAACTAGCGTTCCGAGTTCGATGTGTCGAGGATTTTTGATTAGGATAACCTTGGAATGAATCAGCTGTTCGTCTTGGTGATTTCGTTTGTAATTGGATGACGCAAAAATGAATAGTCAAAATCTTCATTTTTTCCTTGACACTATACGATGGAAAAGGACTTCGATTATGTAATTAAGCAGATAACGAGTCTTGTTTTTGAAGTATGCTGATAGGAGTGATACATCGATGATAAGCGAAATGTGGATTTGGTGCTGCTTAGATATATTAGATGCTAAACGGGTTGCATTGAAATTGAAATTGCAGACAAAATTTTTCAATTAATTTAAACTAAGTATGCTGCTTTAGAATATATTTCATTATTTAAACATATGCATAAAAAATCTCGCAACTCGAATTAACTCATTTTTCAAAGCTGTACTGTAAGACCTCACATCTTCCTGTATTTTTTTCTTATCACACATTCAGGAATTCTAATACTTCCTAAGATAATCGAGAAAGTCGAAATGGGTACCGTATAAGAAATGTTCAATCTACTCGGACTAAGATTTCTTATACGGTACCCATTTCGATTTTTTTATTATCTTAGGAAGTATTAGAATTCCTGAATTTGTGGTCAGAAAGAAAATACAAAATGATTTAATTCGAGTTGTTTACAGATTTATTTTATACATACTTTTAAATAATGAAATATATTCTAAAAGATCATAATTAGTATAAATTAATTGAAATTTTTTGTTTACCATTGCAATTCCCATGCAAGCCGTTTAATATATAATATATCGTAGCAGCACCAAACCCCCACTACCCTTATCATCGATGTATCACTCCTATCAACATACTTCAAAAAACAAGACTCGTTATCTGCTTAATTACATAATCGAAGTCCTTTTCTGTCGTATAGTGCAAAGGTAAAACTGATAATTTTGACTATTCATTTTCGCGTCATCCAATTACAAACGAAATCGCCAAAACGAACAGCTGATTCATTCCAAGGTTGTCCTAATCAAAATCCACGACACATCCAAATCGGAACGCTAGTTGCATCGTTCATTTCGAATCAGTTTCACGTGAATTAGCCGCCGTTCTGTAAAACGGGGAAAATGTCGAACGAAATCCGAAACTTAGAAGCACTAATAACACCCACTTTGCTTCCCGGACAAAAATTCGTCTCGTTCGATGTCGAAAGTCTCCTATCGGCCGGCGAAAATTACGGGAGCGTAATGTTAAGGATACGGATCAAAATTCGTAACGCAAACGGAGAAGAGGAAATCTTACATTGCGTCGGAAAAATGTGCCCGCCTTCCGAATTTTTATTGGAAGTATTTAACACTAAAGTGACATTCAAGAAAGAAATCGCAGTTTACACCACTATAGTTCCGGCATTGAACGAATTCGGAAGAGAGCGTGGTATCGAGTGCCTGATGGATTTCTTCGCGAAATCGTTAGGCGCCAGGATATCGTTGGATCCGGAATCGGACGAAGTCGACGCTAACGCCATACTTCTCTTGGAAAACTTGAAAGTGCAAGGGTACGATACTGCGGATAGATTTGTCGGTTTCGACGAGGCTAGTACAAGGTACCTCCTTCAGAATCTGGCCGTGCTTCATGCTACTCCCATCGCCTATAAAGCGGCGAAACCGGAAGAATTTAAAGCGAAGTTACTTCCGTTTCTGAACAAGGATTTTCATTTCTATCCCAAACCTGACATGCTGGACGGTTTGATTAAAGATGCTAAAGCCGCCGCTGCAAGAAATTCCAAATGCGCGCCTTATCTTGAAAGAATGGAACAGGTCTTGAGGGAGACGGCCAAGAATACGAAAAACCCTCGAAAGGAAAAGACATCTTCGCCACGTTCACGCATAACGATTTTTGGGTTAATAATACCATGTTGAAGTTCGAAGGTGGTAAACCGATCGGAAACAGAATAGTTGATTTTCAAGTAATCGAGTTCAGTTCCCTCGCGAATGATATCGTATTTTTCTTGTACAGCAGCGTTGATCTCGATGTGTTGGAACGTAAAATGGACGAGTTAATTAGGTTTTATTACGACAATTTTGTGCAGACCCTCGCGAAGCTTAAACATCCTATTGGTGTCTATAATTTCGAATCGATGATGGAGGAGTTTGCACTTATCGCAAGAAATAATCAGCTTTTACATATCACTTATATGTTGCCCGCTCTCATGCTGTTGAAAGAAAAGGCTACGGTACTTTCCGAGTTGAAGGAGACCGATCTGATATCGGATGAAAGTTCTCTCCACAGTAATTATTATAAAAGAGTACAATTTGTGTTGCTTGACTTCGTAAAAAGAGGATGGATATGATGTCTTGGTATTTATAGGTACTATTAATTTCGTTTTTCCTGAAATATATGTAATGATGTACAAACTGTTCGGTTAGTTTATTTTCAATACTATCTATGCGATAAGTTGAATGAAGTGCTTTCAAATGCAATTCCCCATTTTTAGATAAGTTATGTAGCTGATGGATGGTATATATGTATTAGATAGCATTAAAGTTACTTAATAAATAGTTTATCAATAAAAAGTCCACAACTCCAACAATATTGATAATCAGGTATTTACTATAAATAGGCGCAATCTTATTCATACTTATTGTTTTTTCTGCTTTATCTGAGCTTGTAATTACACTATCCTTATTTGATTTCAAATTTGTTATATTAAATGCTTTTCTAAATATATTATTATTATTATTATTATTATTGTTGTTTTATTAGTTTTTAAAGTTTGTTAAAATGTTAACCACCAATTTATTTAGAAGCATTACAATGTTTAAATTAGAAGATACACTTTTCGATATCCAAAAATCATATCTAGGAACTGCAACAAAAACCACTCACCCTTGTAGATTGTCTGTAATAAATAAAAGCACATTTTTCGGACCCGATATTTAATTGTCACACTCTCGCTTTCGCGGCCACTCATCTCGCGTGTAATTCTGGATTTATCCCAACGGGAAGAGAGAAGTTTCTTTAAAAAAAAAGATCGAAACAAGAAAAGGAAGTCGGAATACGACTGAACTACAAACTAGCTCTAGGAGTCTGCACACCCAAAATAATGAGAACAGAAGTAGAAACTGAATACAATAGAAAAACAGCAGCTCACAGCTTAACCTTCCTATACTCACGCATACGGTCTGTGAGACCGATTTATATAGTACAGTATACGTCTTTCATTTTGACGTGAGTATAGGAAGGTTAAAGGACAAGAAGTATCGAGGAAACGTATGTATATGCGTATACTTTCATGGCCGGTGCCAATGGTAGAGATTACTGTTCGAGTATTTCCGTATGTCATCGTTCGATGTTGACATGTTGCTGAAACACCCGTTTCAGTGTTCTTAAAGAAGCTGACAAAATAAATAGTAAAGCATCGATATTAAATAGTGAGACGTGAAAAATCCCGGACAAAGTTTCTATGAACATCAAGAAAACTGCGGGAAAGATACAAACAAAGGATTGGCACGATTAGAGAGAAAATACAAATGGTCTCTGTTGTGTCTGACTGAAGTTAATCGGTTCACCCACGTTCACACCACAACCTAATATTGTGTTTTGTTAACCCTATTTTATAAAATATTTATTTGGAAAAGAGGATTTATACACACACAATATGTACATTGAATGAATATGTTTCATTATAAGTGTTAACACAGCAAGGGTTCAGTCAAATCTGCCCTTGGTGGGCCTTTCATTATTGTAGAAGGTATATAAGGAATATTTAAGAGGTGTCCAGTGTCAACAGTGTTTTGGTGTGTTTCGTGCGTTCAGTGTGTGGTGTTCATTGTGTAATGCTTTAGTGTTCTAGAGTGTTCGTTGTGTAGTGGGCATTAGCCGTATATTGCTAGTGATACTGAATTCCCCCAGTTTTCAACTGAGGATGACAACATAGTTGCCGAAATACGTATTTGGGTTTTTTTCTGAAAGGTGTGGTAAGGGTATTTATATATATTTTATACAAATACAGTATGTTCAAAAACGACTGAGATTGTGTGGACAATCAAACGTACACTATTGCTATTGTGTGCTAAAAGTTTTGGTCTTCGTTATATAACGATGCATTCACTCTTCACTTCATATTTTCAAAAACTCTTAGAAGTTGTTATTTGCCGAATTTTATTTGTTATTGCCCCTTGAAGTACTTGTAGAGTATGGGACCTGTTCCTGAATATATCACACAAGTTTTTTGTTAAGTCGGCCAAGCAATTAAAAATCTGGAGCTGTTAAATCGGGCGACTTCTGGGATTAAAGACCTAGACTGATAATTCCGTTTTCATAGAATTTCTCAAGATATGTTATTGTTTGTCTTGCTGTATATTCTGGAGCGTCTTTGTTGAAAGAAATTATTTTGTAATTCATCGACATATACTTGAGCAAGGAATTCTTGCAAAATATTGGTTCTACATATATCTCTTGGCTGTTACAGTTTCTTCAAAGAAGCTGAGCCTTGTTATACGTCTTCTTGATATTGCAATCCACACTCAAATTTCCCGAAGGTGTAGAGAAGTATGAACAAATTCGTGTGGATTTTCAACTGCTTGAATGCAAAAGGTTTGTGAATGAATATTGCCAGATGAATGAAACCATGCTCCATCCGTAAAAAATGTTAAATACAAGAGATAATATTTGTCGGCTGTAGATTACTGTGATATTTTCGGTTCTAATTTGAAATTTTTCGCCGTTGATTTGACCTTGATCTCAAGTATATTTTGAACATTCGATATGCTTTTAAAATGTGTCTTAGTGTAAGAGGACACGTATGTTAAGTTTTCTAACTTAATGCAATCACGAATGGCAATACCGTAATGTTGCAATTTAGTTCATTAATCTCAACGCTCCCGGCGAACTATTTTCAATTGCGACGCGGAAACGCAATTACTAGTTTCCGTACTTATTACACGTATTTTCGTCGAAATCCAATACAACATACGACTATAGGCGAGTACACAATTGATTGGTGTGATTTAATAACATTTTTGTAACCAGTTTTCGGAGAAAGCAGGGTGAGATTCCTCATGTGTGTTTGACACAAATTATACATTAAAATTGTAAATGTTATTGTGCCATAATTAGATTTGTAAGTAGCAGAAATACGTGGAAGTTATCTAGGAATGCTTACATATTTAAGAAGTGTAAATGTATAACTCTTCTACAATATAGAAAATTACTACAAACTCTCTATGTAGTTTCTTCCTTATCTATGATCCATCAAAAGTGTTAAAGATGTGAATCGACCGCTAAAAGAAGGCTTCGTGCTGCTGGATCGTCTAGCGGACAGATGGTTACAGATACGCTATTGCAACGCCGGCATCGAATTGCAAAATTGATTTTTGTCCGAAATCACTTGACATTGAATAATGAGCACAGGACCAAAGTTCTGTTTTCAGATACGTCGCATTACGAGAGTTCTAGAAGATTATGTCATGCCTTTCATGCTCCTCATGTGGGGGCATGGCATTTTCATGCAAGATAATGATAGACCTCACGTAACGAGAGTTGTTAAAAAATATCTGGATGAGGCGGGCATTATAAGATTTAATTGGCCACCACTTCAGACATGAATCCCATTGAACATATCTGGGATGAATTGGGACGACGTAACCGAAGTCATATACAGGCTCCAAGAACTGCCCAGGAACTGAGAGTGCTTTTATTGCAGGAGTGGAATAACATCGACCAGAATGTTATCGATTATTTAATTGAGAGTATGCCTCGTCGACTTCAGGTAGTCAGTAACCTACGAGGAGGGAATACGTTATTAAAAAATAATTTTTCTCATTAATGTTGGTTCTTTTTTACATTCGTAAACGTAAATTTGTTGCTTCTTCATAATAAATCGGGCAAAATGTAAAGAGTGTTTTCCGATTCAATATTGACTATTAAATTTATCTTTCAAAAGGCAGTACAATGAATTATAACTGTCAAATATAAATATACAAGTGACCTAAATTTTTTGCTTGCCAGTCTATATTTACTAGATTCGAGAACTCTCACTCGATTCCTGCGTTGTTGACACAAACTGAATGATTGTGAATCACTAATTTTCTTAATCGTCGAATTTATGCGAGGATACGAGGATCCCCTCAAAGACGTGAAAATAAGTGTGAAAAATAGAAATAGAGGTTCACGTGTCTTCTATTGCATTCGTTCAAAGCCATAACGTGCTATTTTGCGCCATGAAATAACATGACGACTACGAAACGGGTCATTCGACGAATTATTTGTTTTGTTGTTGTTGTATTTTGATTTGGTAGTATTGATCGTCCTCTTTTGTTATTCCTGTTTTTGTTTTTACCTTAATATTCGTTTCGTCAATATTTGATAATATTTGTTTTTAATTTATTAAGTGCTGCACACATTCGACTTTTCACTTTGGCCGCGTGTGCTCTTAATACTTTGTTCTTCTGCAAATGAAATACGCTCATCCTGTATCCCTTTGTTCCTAATATGTATAACACAGCTTTCGCCACGCGCCGGGATGTGACATAATACCAAGCAACGTCTCGCGCAATTCGTTGGATGTAAAAAACGAATAAAAAACGTGTGATAAAAACAACTTTTCAATATCATTATGAATGTGTAAATATGTAAATGTAAAGATGTAGCATATTAGTACACTTAAGGAATCACATGTAAAAGATTAACATTTCCTCAAAATAAATCTCCTTTGTTACAATAGTATATATTTAAAATTAACATCAGTGATTGGGTATCGTATAAACTTGTGCCTGCTAATAAGGGAGTCCCAAGAGAACAAGATTGATGTATTACCAGCTTTTAAATCATTTCTTCAACAAAATCACCTTTAATTCATATAAATTTCTTGTGCTTCGCCGTATATTTCTGACAAACTCGTTGATCGGTTCTGGTCTTTGTTCTGTCGAAGATTACAATTTTTTAATTAATTTAATTAATACATACTTATTAGGTTTGTTCGAGCAGAAATAGTAAATCGATCAACACCAATCGGATTCCAGAAAAAAAAGTTTGCAAACTGTCTGTGATTCTTTTCCACCAGTCACGTCCGTTCTGACTAGTTTCTGATTTCTGTTTGAACAAACGTATCAGCATTCTTTCGCCTAGGCGTGTCTACCACGTACAATACAGAATGTATTTGATTATATCAGTATTTTTTATGGTGGTGGCCACTAGTTCCACAAACGAAAAGTATAAGATCTCAGATCAATCTAATCACTAGACCGGATTATATGTTCGAGATTTGACTAAAATATGTACATGTACATGTCTTAAATATGAGCAAAATATGGAACTTTCTGAAGCTTTTCCTTAAATTCATCAATCGAATGAAGAGACTCTTGTAACATTAGCGATTGAGTTTCAAGAATAACAACAGTTTTATGAACAAAATCATAATTTGATTTAATGAAGCAAAGTTCATGGTGCAATGAGTTATTTTCCAAAATTGATTTGCACTTTGAAATTGCACCAATATTTTCCTCTTTAAAACTTAAAATAAGTTCTTTAATAGGGACAAAATTGTCTACATAAGAACTGGCAGTTTTCCACCATGGAGGAGATTTTAGAAATATTTTCTTTACTTTACTAATTAAACTATTAACTATCGGAAATAAATTCCTAATATTTTCCGCCACTCTGTTTAAACCGTGTGCTAAACATGTCACGTCACATTAAATTGGTATACAAAACTTTAAATTGGTGACCAGCATTGACTGTGTATGACGCAGCATCGGAAAGCATGAGCATAATTCTATTAGTTGGAACAATGTCAGGAAGGAAAGAATTCGTGAATATTTCATTAATAAACCTGACCATTGTTACATGGTTAGTTTCTTCAATTTCGAAATCAAATCGGATTTACCAGGAGTGCTGTTATTTAAACAACCTATAAATAAAGTTGCCATATAGCATCCACAGGTATCTGTGGTTTCATCTACAATAAAATATATAAAACTGTTATTTACAGTTTGCTTCATTAATTACGTCCTTATATACATTTGTAACATAATTTTTCCTTAAAGTACTTTCGTCAGGTACAGTATTTCTGCAATGCTTTTGCAAAAACATTTTAAAACTTAAGTTTTGTAACTTATAAAGTGGGATATTGGCAGAAAGCAAAGTTTTGGTTAATTCCGAATTAAATACTTGTTGTTCACTGTAATTTTTGGAGATGAAGATCATTTGCACTAATTTTGATTGTCCCATTTTTTCTAGCTTTCGTTTATAAAGGTCAGTCGAGATATGTTGAGGAATTTGGGATTTTTTCCCACATGGAATCTATAAAAGTAGAAAATTATAGTGGAAAATGTATACACGCTTTTAGATATAAGACAAGAAAATGATTTTGAAATTAAAAGAAAAATATTTTTGTTAATGAAAATAGTTTTATTCAGCAATCCAAAGCAAGTTTTGGAACCAATTGTATAGCAGCCAAGAATATGAATAGATTAGAATAAGTATGTAATTTGAATAAAATAAATAGAATAAAATTGTTTTGTAAAATTATCAACTTACCATTTTACCGAACGCTTTGCAGAATACTTTTTCTTCGTTCAAAAGTAATTATGGAGCGGTCTTGATCCAGGAAGCTACTAAATCGCGTTCCACTTTTGGCATTTGAATAACACTCCGTAACACTTCACTTTATTCGGTGTTTGTAGATGATAAAAATGTTTAAATGATAAATGCTGAAACGTATACACCCCCTACCGAATTATTTTTAACCAACCAGAACTCACCTTTATTCGTTTAATATCCGATTTTTATTCTTAGAAACCGCAACAAAATAATCTTTGCTCTTCAGTATTGAACATGATACTTCGTTTGACAGCTTACAAGTTCGCTAGTTTGGTCGGCACGTCCTCCATAAACTGCATTTCACAACTTTTTCATTGATCTGTGATAATGATTTGTCCGATAAACGAACAGTAGAAAAGATCAAATTGGCCAAATCGAGAATGCTGGAAATTAAAGGGTTAAGATATCCATCACCTAAACTGGTACACGCATATCCGTATAAAAGCAAGAAAAAGATATAGCCGAAAATCACATCTTTTAAACGAGCGGCGAATTAGAGAAACCCTATGATGTCCGTATTAATATTGCCCGGAATGTAGAACTTTAATCACGTACTCATTATATTTGCTTTACATCAAGGGGATTAGAGCGCTAATCACTCAAAGAAAATATTTACTTCCACATCCCAGTACATTGCGTGTAATGCCTTACATTAACTCATTGTCAGTCCTGTATTATGTTCTATGATCTAATTGCAACTTCACTCTCAATAATTAAATGCTTGTATATGTAATCGCATTCTCTTGTATTTGAGTTCATTGTTTGGATTTACCCGGCTTGATCGAGACTGATTTCAGATGCCGTTTCAAACGCCTTTACATCATATTGTAGTTGTACCTTTAGTTGACCTAAATTCCCCGAATTAGCTGCGATCGCATTACTCGCAAATGTCACATTTTATTCGCCCATCCGATTGGAGGGTCAAATTTCCCGCTTGCTTTACGTAAACGATGTTAACAGCGAACGTACGAACAATAACAAGAGCTTCGCTTTATATAAAACGTAAACGCTTTAATTAATTATAACCTATACGAAATCCAACAATTGTAGCAGGAACGTATATACTGTAAGTCTCACCTTTCTCCGGAACACCGCCGTCCGCCGAGGGAGGCAATGGCGCTTCGACCGCGAACGGCCAAAATTGAAAAATGGAATTATAAATTATACATTTAATTAATCAAGTCGGGGCTCTCTGAGCTCGGTGAATTAACGTCGACAGCTGCATAAACAGGAATTTCCAAATCGTTTCGGAGGTGGAGGTGGGTCGGACCGGTGGTGGAAAAAAGGGGGCGGCCGAAAGCGTCGAAGAAAAAAGCCGGTGAAATATCACTTCTGGATTGAATATTTGATTAAGCACCCTTCTAAATGTTTCAAAACATTTTCGGGTAGCATTATTTTTTGATTTTCTCGCGTTTTACCGGCGACTTTTTCCTTTCGAAAAGTAAATTGGGCGCGAAAAAGAACTTTGAAATGGAGATAAATTCGTATCGTCCAGCTTCGGTATGGCATTAAAATTAAAATGTTATTTTTCAAGGTGCGATTAACTTAAAATTGATATTGTGCGAACGTTATTAGGTTTGCTTAAGGTGTAACACCACTATGAATTTCTCAGGGAATCGTTTTTCTTATTACCTTGACAGATGCTTTGAACCTTCTAAAATATGGAGCGAAAAGTGTATTACCTGAAACGAAATTTTTTCCTTGAAATTTCGGGCTCTTCCCCAAACGCGCCGGACATCTCCGAAACGACTACCTGCGTCAAGTAAATACCTGCTGGAAAGGTACAGCCTAATGTGTTTACCTTTTAATTTCTAACTCCTCTAACCAACAGATGTCGTTAAAAACTGTCTATGTTCAGTTAGAAGCATTTCCGTGTTTAGGTCAGAAGTGAAAAGGACGATAATGTAGCGTCAGTACATGTACGAGAAGGACATCATTTCCTCGCTTTAAATCACGATTTTTGTGTATAGTGCTGATTTTTACCAGTTTATTTGTAATCTCAGAATACTTATAAGGTACAATGAGTGACCCCAAAGTACGGAAGGGTACGAGGACTTTCCATAATAAGCCGCCGTTATCTTACTCAAGTGGCAAAAGAGTCTTAAATATAGCGATGATATTGCTGTGTACAATTTTAATGATGGTCTGAGAAATATTTTACGAATCATGAGTTTTGGAGATGGATATTTATGTCCAATTTTTGTCTTGAAGCTGATGCTAAGCGGATCAAGCACGCCGAACTATCTTTGACAGATGCGGCAAAAGAAGCACGCTTTAGCATACAATCGTCGAGAAAAAGAGAATGAGGAAGAATATTTGAACATGAAAGAGCAGCTTTATGGTCCTGGAATAGAAATTAATGATAAAAAATTTGGATGATCTTAAAGTTTACTGCAGAATATCTAATTGGGATGACGTTGCATTTCTGCAATATAATTTGGATTTGATTGAGAGGTGGTATGCGAGTAACCGGCTCAATTTAAGTATCGCTAAATATTGCAAAATTACTTATACGGGGAGACAATCTCATGTTATCAATACTTACACCATATCTGGTGTACCTCTGTCAAACGTTAATCCTATAAGAGATCTTGCCAGCTTGTTTGATTCCAGTTTGACTTTTGTTTCGCACATTAATGACATCTGCAGTTCTGTCTCTAGGCGTTGCCTTATTGTAAGATGTACACAAGAGCTTATATGTGAACGTAATTGAATGTTTATATTTTACTTTTGTTGTTAGCAAACTTGAACATGTGAGCCAAATATGGTACCCCATCTACAGTTGTCACCGTATTAAGATCGAAGGGGTACATCGCAGTTTTCTAAAATATTTATCATTCAGAATCAACGGCCGATATTCAGCATTTGGGGCAGATCTTGCTGAGGTCATGGACTACTTGGGCACCGAATCTTTGATGTCCAGGCACAAGCAACATAATCCGAGCTTTTTAGCTAAGCTTTTAGCTAATACAGGGTGGCCCAATAGGTATTGACTATTTTTAAGATGCTATGATAGGCTTAGCAATAAAAATACGAAATTCTCGAAAAACATTTATTTATTTACATGTAATGCAGTTTTATTTTTTAAAAATAACATTTTTCAAATGAGCACCATTGCTATGTATACATTCCTGAAGACGTGTTCGAAAATTCTGCATAACTCTCTGTAACATAGCCTGGTCTATCGAATTAATTTCTTGGGTAATGTTGTCCTTTAAATCTTGTAGTGTGCGGGGTTTGTTTACATACACCTTAGACTTTAAATATCCCCATAGGAAAAAATCAGGGATTGTTAAGTCTGGTGATCTCGACGGCCAATTAACATCACCAAATCGTGAAATAAGCTTTCCAGGAAACATGGTTCTTAGCGTTGTCATGCAATTTCGTGCAGTATGACTAGTAGCTCCATCTTGTTGGAACCATACATTGTTATTTTCTATTCCAAGTCGTTCCAGCTCAGCAGGTAAAAATTCTGGATCAGAGCCAAATATCGCCTGGAATTAACAGTAACGGTATGTTGATTTTCTTCAAAAAAGTATGCACCCAGTATTCCAATTGCAGTCACACCACACCATACCACACGGTTACCTTAAGGGAATGAAGTGGTTGTTCGTGGAGTTCTTCAGGCTGTTCGTTCGATTAGTATCGGTAATTTTGTTTGTTCGCGTATCCTAACAGATGAAAATGTGCCTCATCAGACATTAAGAGATTATTTAAAATGTTTGGGTTGTTGTCCAGTAAACCAATAAATTGTGTACAAAATTGCCTTCTAACGGGTAAATATCCTGGTAGAATTTTGTGCACAATTTGAATTTTGTACGGATGAAATCTTAAGTCATCGTGTAAAATTCGGCAAAGACTTCTTCTTGAGATGTTAAGTGCTTCTGCTTGACGCCTCGCTGAACGATTAGGACTTCTTGTTACAGTTTGCCGTACCCTCTCACAATTCTCTGGAGTACGCGCAGTTCTTACTGTGCCGACGTATGCATTTTGTACACTTCCTGTCTCATTAAACTGAGCAATCCGTTGTGAAATTGTGTTTCTCGAGGCAATTCTACCAAGCCTGGGAACATTGTATTCAAGCCGAAATTGTCTCCGCCCTGCTGTTACAGACTCCGAGCAGTGAAATGCCTTAACACAAAAGACGCGTTATTGCGCCGGCCACCTGAAACTGTATGGAATGCCGAACACTTGCAGCTGCGTTTTAACCCCTCCACCGCGATGTCCTTTAGTCAGTGGCGTCCCAAAAATAGTCAATACCTATTGCGCCACTCTGTACTATTGCCTGCCCAGTTATCCAAGGTTGGCCTCAATGTGTCGCGCATTGCATGGAGATCTCTGACTATTTTTACAGTACCAACTGCGAGGACTAATGTGCTCGGACGTTCGCCTGTAGTCGTAATAAACAGAAATGCCTACAAATTATTCCATGAGATAGCTTTCATTGTATGGATTTTATTAATTTTATTATTGATGTTTGATTTGTGGTTGCTTGTAAAGCTAAGTTTGGGAGTTGCACTATTTAGTTTATACGTATATGAATGTATTATTTTCGAGGGTAGTCATTGTTTATGTTTTAGAGTCTTATTTTGTTAATCTTTATCCTGTAATTAGGCATAACCTGTTGGATGAGAAATGGTTTTAATATACTTGAGAGACAATTACAAAGAATAGAAAAGTAGAAAAATGGAAAAATCTACGTAGCTCTCCAATAAATGACCTACACTGTGGTTAATTTCTTAGGCAACCTTCACAGAAACTAGTGCAACCACTGTACTGCAGCCTACATTACATATGCCAATAATTGTTACGGAGAGAATTATGCTTTGTGAATGTTGCCTAACAAATGAACCTCAGTATAGGTCATTCATTGGAGAGTTATGTATATTTTTCTATTTTTCTACTTTTCTATTCTTTGTAATTTAAACTCTGTATCTTGAAACCTTTTTTTTCTAATAATAATATTTATTGTCCAACAGATTACACCTGGAGGTTACTTGTAAAGCATAACATCTTCCAAATGACTATGGATCAAGGATAAGGGTGTTCGATACTTTTTTCAAGATCGGTTAAACTTAAACCTTTTTATTGGTTCCAAAACTATTTAGAAAGCTGTACTTATATTTAAGCTCTAAAATATGTATGTATAACAATAAAATATTAATTGTTTACCATTTTAAGAGTTCAGGAAGGTCTAATCTTTTGTCAATAATAAGTGAAGAACCAGCAGGTTTGCAGGCTTGAAGCTTTATAATGCCACATATTGGATACGATAGCTAAGATTTGTCAAAGAGCATTTTTGTAAATTCCTTTGTTATCGTTGCTTTCTTGAAGCCCAAAAAATGACGGTAAGCTCATGGTAATTTTTCTATTCCTTAATTGACGTTAAATTCAACAACAAACAATGAATTTACAAAAGCTCATCGACAAGTCGTAGCTATCGTGACGAATACACGATATACAAAATTTCAAGCCTTTAAACTTACTGGTTCTCTACTTATTATTGACAAAAATTTGAAGCTGTAGAAGTACTTCAGATATACAATTTTCAAATTAGTTTTGGAACCATTAAAAAAATTAATTTTAACCGATCTTGAAAAAAGTACCTAACACCCTGAAGCAGTAAGTTTTCAATAACTGTTTTCCGTAACGGGAAAACGTGTATAGAAATTATTAAATTCGCTTGAAAGTGGGATGAACTTTGCTTTACATATCATAATACAACTTCGCGTTATACTATGTTCAATTTAATCAAAAGACATTGACACTCTTGGTGTAATTCGAAACGAAAAGAGTAATGACAATTTTCATACTATCCATTTGATTGAAAAGAACCGCTGCATGTGAATGCATTGGAAATTCTTCTACATCAATTCATTCATTTCATCCCGATTAACAATTAGACATCAAAGACCTTTCTGCCATGAAGTTTAACAATTTGCATTTGCCGGCAAAATTAAACAAACCTAGGAAATAAAGCCACCAGATTAAGCAAACTGCCGGGAATTTGTAAATTGATTTATGGAAATTGCACGAGTAGTTGTAGAATGAATTTTGGACTCAAGTATTAGTTGGGTTTCTTCGAAAACGAACATGGGAATTGTCTACCGTCAATGGTATTCGTGGTCGTGAGAAGACACCTATAACATAAAATATATATACAGGGTATAACTGTGTAAAGGGTTAAAAAGTTGTCCAAAGGTAGATAATTAAAATATATTCAATATTCGCTTAATAAACGTAGGGCCCGAAACGTACCGTTCGCAAGATATTTATAATTACAGTTTTGAGTCCGGCCCTGTTATGCAATTGTAGCGAATTTCCTAAAACGACTAACGATCGGATCATCGATCGAGTAAGCATAAATAATTTATGAATAAGCAGTCTACTTCAAATTTGCGAACTTTTCACACTGCTTGCACCGGTACATACATGTTATCTACGGTTTATTAATCATTTTACTTCAAACATTTTTACACAGCAATCACACAAACCTGTTATTGTCAAACAAGTTTAATGTTAGGCATTTCTTGTGAAACTTTCTTTGTTTTCTTTACTTTACGTTGCTTACCAATAAATAAATCTTTTCAAAGAAAACAGTTTTATCATTCCCAATAAAAGCTCGTCGAACTTTTCAAATATAGGTCAAGTTCATACAACGACAGCGAAATAAAACATCTAGTTATTTTTCTGTAATAGTGACAGAGACAGAGAAGCACTATTCACTGCTATTTACTGGCGGCGCTATTTCAATAAAACCATCTGCTTACACTGACTACCCGACTATTTATTTCGACTTTTAAAAATCGCTTACTTCTCAAAAAACGTCTATGTGGAACACAGTACCGTAATGTAAAAATGTAGGGGGCCAAAATTTTATTAAAATTAAGCATTAGGTTAATTACGTTAACTATACCATACCAGCCTTACAGTATTAATAAATTAACCATTTTCACAGTTACGCCCTGTGAATATGAATGTTCACGACATGTGGTTTCAACAAAACGGAGCAGCATAACATACTACAGTAGGTAGTAATAGCAAACGTAGTCATCATTAAGGCGCGTCTTGTACGCTGAAAGAACAGTCTATATGTACAGTGAACAAGACGCGCGTTTGTCGAAAGAAGGAGATAGACCTATACTAGTTTGATATATGTGGCGGAGCAAACATATCTCAAAATCGTATTGGTCGCTGTATATAGACTGTTCTTTCAGCGAACAAGACGCGCGTTTGTCCACCCTTAGACCCATCACGTTTAAACCAACCAGCAATCATCAAGTTATATCCACCATATTTCACTTAAAACACACGCACTCGTAACGCGAATATTTTATCTTACATCTTCCACCCAAATCACCTCTACTATTATAGCGTACGTACATACGTATACAGGGGAAACAACGCGCTTAAACTCACCGAGATTTGCATAGATATGTGCCGTTTCCGTCCGTCGTTAGATTAAAAATTCAAGTAACACGCGAGAAACGCTAATACGCCGTCCTGGCATTTTCTCCCTCGTATTCGCGTCCGTCGTCGTAAAAACGTACGCTCACATTGGCGTTCCCTCATTTCGAGCGCGGCGACGCCCGATCCTCGGGAAATTTTTTCCGGTAACTACTTTAAATTTCCTTTTTACGGTTGTTCGGGCGACAACCGCGATTACGGAAGTTGCGGTGTCTAAACAGACGTACGTACGTATACGAGGCGTATGTTACTGCGTTCGAATGGAGCCAACCATCCGCCGACGACGACGCGCCGTAAAGTAGACGGTTAGCATCTGCCAACCGAATAAGTTGTTTAAAAATTTAGGATTTCGAGTTTATGAAAGGTGCATGATACGTACATGGTTTGTTTCAGAATATGCGGCAACCTCAATCATTTACCGTTTAATGACCTTCTGGATTCTTCGGATAGTCATTTCGAAATCAACTACCAGTTGTTTTGAACTGTTTCAACAGTTGTAAGTGCGGCCAGATATCTTCACCATGTCCGACAAAACACGTACAATGGGTTTGAAATTCAAAATCAGCACGAAAAACTGAGAGAAAAACATCAAATTGCAACAAATAAGAATAAGGAGACTGTGGCTAAAATAATATACAAAATAAGCAAATTACCCTTACCACACCTTTCTGAAGAATCAAGACACGTATTTCGGCAACTAAGTTGCCATCCTCAGCGGAAAACTGGGGAAATTCAGTATCACTAACGAATCCGACTAATGCCCAAGACGAACACCACACAACGAACACTGTACAACACCAACGTTAAGGATTTGTATATTTCCCGTTTCTTTGAAAAGATGGATTTGGATCAAGTCTCAAGCAAGATAAAAAAAAAGTATATCAGTTTTAATTTCGTCCGGAGCGGGTTACTGTCAGTATTACTCGTAAAAAAGAGTTTCAATTTACTCATCAGAGTAGATTAACTCAACCATTGTCGAAATCACGAATTCAAAGAGGAGGATGCACAAACAACCAAACCACTGCACAATGAACATCACACAACGAACGCGCGAAACACACCAAAACACTGTCGAGAGTATGGTAAGGGTAATTTTGTTTATTTTGTATATCAAATTGCAAAAGAAACCGAATATGAACAAAGCATTGAGAAAATCACGGCCAACAATATTCGCAAAAATCTTGTAAAAAATATATAAACGAAAGAATTCTAGCATAGGAGCACAGACAAAATTTTATGAACAACTGCAAAAGATAGGGATACAACCGAAAGTGATCATAATGGGGGATCTAAATTGGAGTGATGGAAGAAAGAATAAGGGACGGGAAAGATGGCTAGGTAAAGAAGGCGATGAAGCAAAAAATGACAATGGAATTATAGTTAATGATTACTGCAGGGAAAATGACTGCATAACTGCAAATACAAACACAGAAAATTACAAGTAAAGAACCAAACAAAAAACAGAAATCGAAAATAGATTATTTTATATTGAGCGCTACAATATGGAAACGAGTAAAAGCTGCAAGAAGACCATAAATAGATAGTGAAGAAAAGAGAAGAAGAAGAAAGAAGAGTGAAAAGAATCAACTAAGATAAAAAATAGTTAAGAAGCGTGGACATAAGAAAAATACCGTAATGAATGAAATAAGATTGAATGGAACGAAGAGTACATAGACATAGAAACAAGGTGGAATAATTTCAGAGAAAAATAAAAGAAATAGCAGAAGGAATATGTTAGACAACTAGGATAGGCAACAGGAAGCTAAAAGGAACAACATAGTGGAACAAAACAATTCAAAAATAAGTTAAAGAAAAAAACCGAGTATGGATTAAGTGTCCAACAATAAGAAAGCTGAATAGTATGTGACATAACAATAAAAGAAAAATAGTCAAAGATCTAGCAAAAAGAGCTAAACTAAACACATGGGAAAAGGTTGGACAAAAAATGGCGAAGGCGTACGCAGAGAAGCAAAATTTATTTTATGGAATGCTAAAAGAGAAAAGGAAAAGCCAACCCCGATAAAAAATATAGAAGACAGAGAGGAAGGTCTTATTTTACACCTTCGAACAATTTTTCATAACATACTCGAATTTCATATGAAATGATGAAAAGGCGAACTTTTTTGAAAAGTGGGTCAAATTTTCTTCATAATTTTTTTTTGTACTTGGTCGTAGGTCACTAAATCAGGGGCGCCACTTGGAAAAGGGGAGAGTAGAATGGTTAAAAACCAATTTTTTGTAGTCACTTTTAAAATCCTCTAAAAAGCTACTACTTTTCAATGAAGAATCTGACGGTAACCACAAATTTGGTCTTGACAATGACTATCAACATCATTTTCTACAAATAGAAACCTGTATTTTTGAGTTTAAAAATCGATAGTGCCCCATACAATATAGGACCATGACATATTTGATGGAGGAACCGAGAGGTTATTATATCACGCAAGTTTTGTGGATGATAATTTGAATTTTCTTTCTTTTCTTTTCTCATCTCTCCACAAGTAAACTAACAATATTATGGCTTGTGAGAATACTTTAAAACATATAGAAATAAATGGTGTCCTAGTTAATTACTTTCTCAACCGAAAATCGCTTCTTTCTTAGCCCACTTGGAGACGGACTGTATTACGTAGTATATGCTTTTAAAATGGAATACCGGATATGCATGTGAAAATCCAATATAATCGACGCTATTAAATCGAATCGTATTCCAAAACTAAATTTAACTTCCTCCAACCAAACCGCGAACATTTCCATAACAATTTGTAGTACTACGTGCATGTGCAGCCACCTACAGTAATAACACCAGCGTATATATCCAGAATCTTTCTATTATTTGCATATAAATGACTAAAGTTCATATTGCAATGGATTAGAATGTAAAAATCTGTATTACCGAGGAAGTTGTATGTTAGCGGGATATCCAATTTATATCATTTTTGTTTCGACAATGTAGCAGCTTTAACGATGGCACCTAAAGGAATGAGATTCTCCTATTGTTGACCAAATCTAATGGACGAAAATTCTAAATATAACCGGAAATCACAAGTACTACGGTAGATTAAATTTTCTTCTTATGAATGTGCATCCAAATCCAATTGTGATCTGATCTTCTTCAATTGGTTAGCGCAACCATTACCGTATACGCGAACTTAAACAGTTCGACCGTGCATTACTGTGTTGCAATGAGTCTGCTGTTTTAGACAAATTTAACAGTGAGCTCTATCGAGACTTGGACATGGAAATTGTGGGTAAGGTTATCAAGAAGGTAGCAGAAAGTTATGAACATAGACTCCATAAACATGTTAACGTTGAGGCTATCCAGCTCCTCAACAGCACTGGACTAGTAAGAAGACTCAATAGGACGAAGCCGTTGCAGTTCAGCTTCGAGCGTTTTGATAATAAATAATAAAGTGTTCGGGTGATGTACAAATGCTGTTGGACTTATCTAGTTACTTATCTGTGTTTTACAATTTTCGGTACACCTTGACATATTTGATGAATATGTCCGTTGCACCCGATGTCCTACGTGCATTCAATTCAGCTTTCAATGTAGATCCATTTGGAAAGTAGTTTTATCTCTAGAAACGGATACCGCGCCAAATCTGTCCACATCCTTCAGCCTTCTACTGTTTCTCAAAACTTTAATAACGTTATCCTCGCTTACAAGACAAACTTTTATAGGTCGCTTGCTATTCGTCTTCGAAGCATTAAATTTTCTCAGTCGAAGAGGTTTACTATCCTCGTGTGGGATCTTCAACATCGATAAAATGTCTTTGACGGTTGCATCATCAATCTTATTTTATTCTAGCTTACTCAATTTTACATCCTCAAAAACATTATACAATATTACATTGTTCTTTCTCCTCTCTCTCTCTCTCTCCCGAACATCTCTTGGATCATAGGATCAGTCTCTTGCAAATTAACAGATTCTAACCCCGGTTTTGAAGAAGAAGCGACGTCATAGTTAGCTTTGAGAACCTGAATCTCTCTCTTAAGTATTGGCCAGCTCATGCAGCTTAGCAATCATATGTTTTATGTCGGAAAAAGATACGTAATTAAACGATACCTTACGATCCTTACTCCTCAAGCATTGCACTTCTGTTTTCGCCAAATTAGCGCAAAGGGAGGGGGCAAATAACTTAGATAAGTCACACGAAATATTCTTCTCAGGCAACACATCCCTATTCTAACAAAGGTGTAAAATAACAAAGGAGAGCAATAGTAAATAAGAGCACACGTAAGCGAAGGAAAAAGGTAAGTTTCCAAAGGTAAAGGGACAGTACGTGGACACATGCTTCAGACAAAAATTTTTTGCAAGTAACTTGTGAAGAATTCTTACAAAGTCCGTGGACGCTGCCAACTTGTTTATATCTGAATTTATTCCCTAAAAGTCACGCAGTGTAACCAACCTCTAAAATATGTGACATTTAAGTTATAACTGTGTATCCTATTTCTGGGCTGCTTTTTATTATTATAGATTAATTTTGTATCCTCGATTGTTGTGCAGACGCGCACATTGTTATGATTTCTCAAAAACTTAAACTCGTAATAGCTTTAGCTATAGTTGGATCAGCAATTAAAGTTATAGATGATAGAAATACAAAAAAAAAAAAACGTAGGAGATTGGGTGCGGAAGAGAGAGCATATGTATATCACCGCTTTTGTATGCGCTATTAAAGCGTCTACCTCAGAGGATAACATTTTCTAATACCTTCTATCTGTCACAAGACTGAAAACATTTAATCTTACACCTAATATGCAACCAGCTAGCACAATGTCTTTTAACCTTCCTATACTCACGCATACGGTCTGTGAGACCGACTTATATAATACAGTATACGTGTTTCATTTTTGACGTGAGTATAGGAAGGTTAAGAGACCGACCTACAGAAGGCATGTTTGCAGCAGCATCACTCATAAACATTAACAGTTGGTTTGTTGAAAGTTCGAACTTTTCCAATGTATCTAACCGTAACTTTTAAATTACTTACTTATTACATTGTTGGACTCGTCTGGAAGTTAATAGAATTGCAGGTCACGATTGATGTGATTCCGTTGTACGTACACATTAAGCACATAATGCTTTTTACGATCTGTTGTTTAGTCCACAGCAATCACAGTTTATGATCTTTCAACTCCGATTTAATTCTTTTTGCAACATGTTCGCGAGCAGAAGGCACAAATGTTGTAACGATGCCCGACTTGGTAATTTCCAGTCCGAATATTTATTCGAAAAGCAGACGTATGCTTCGTTGTCTAGTAAATTCAACGGTAGAACATAAAATAAATTTAAATTTTTGAAGTGAATACTAATTAGGGATAAAATAATTTTGGGTACAAGAGACGGTTCATTGAGGGAAATATTCAATGAGAAAGCGAAAAGTGGTTCTGCACGAATCGCTTTGGTACGCTCTAACACCCAAAAAAGCAAATATCACAAGTTTTGACGTCAAAGTCGTATTCTACATCTTCGAAAACATCTGTACGCAGAATTTCGTCTAATTTTGAATATATTAATTTTTTCTGAAGTTTCAAAGGGGTACCCCTTGAAATTTTGAAGAAAATCGAAATGGTCGGAAGTACGACTTATTAGATTACACATCAAATTGAAGCTCTTCTCGTGCAGATTAGGGATGAAATAATTTCGGGTACGAAAGACGGTTCATTGAGGAAATATTCAATGCGAAAGTGAAAAGTGGTTCTGGACGAATCGCTCTGGTACGCTCTAACACCCAAACGAAGCAGATTTCACGAGTTTTGACATCAAAGTCGTATTCTATACCTTCGAAACATCTATACACAGAGTTTCGTCTAATTTAGAACATATTAATATTTTTCTAAAATTTCAAAGGGGTACCCCTTGAAATTTTGAAGAAAATCGAAATGGTAGGATGTACGACTTATTACACATCAAATTAAAGCTCTTCTCGTGTAGATTAGGGATAAAATAATTTCACGTACGAGAGACCGTTCATTGAGGAAATATTCAATGAGAAAGCAAAAAGTGGTTCTGCACGAATCGCTCTGGTACGCTCTAACACCCAAAAAAGCAAATATCACAAGTTTTGACGTCAAAGTCGTATTCTACATCTTCGAAAACATCTGTAAGCAGAATTTCGTCTAATTTTGAACATATTAATTTTTTTCTGAAGTTTCGAAGGGGTACCCCTTGAAATTTTGAAAAAATCGAAATGGTCGGAAGTACGACTTATTACACATCAACTTAAAGCTCTCCTCGTGCGGATTAGGGATAAAATAATTTCGGGTACGAAAGACGATTCATTGAGGAAATATTCAATGAGAAAGTGAAAAATGGTTCTGGACGAATCGCTCTGGTACGCTCTAACACCCAAACGAAGCAGATTTCACGAGTTTTGACATCAAAGTCGTATTCTATACCTTCGAAAACATCTATAGACAGAGTTTCGTCTAATTTAGAACATATTAATATTTTTCTAAAATTTCAAAGGGGTACCCCTTGAAATTTTGAAGAAAATCGAAATGGTAGGAAGTACGACTTATTACACATCAAATTAAAGCTCTTCTCGTGTAGATTAGGGATAAAATAATTTCAGGTACGAGAGACCGTTCATTGAGGAAATATTCAATGAGAGACTGAAAAGTTCTTCTGCACGAATCGCTCTGGTACGCTCTAAAACCCAAACGAAGCAAATTTTACGAGTTTTGATGTCAAAGTCGGATTCTATACCTTCGAAAACATCTATACACAGAGTTTCGTCTAATTTAGAACATATTCATTTTTTCTGAAGTTTCAAAGGGGTACCCCTTGAAATTTTGAAGAAAATCGAAATGGTCGGAAGTACGACTTATTAGTCACATCAAATTAAAGCTTTTCTCGTGCAGACTAGAGATAGAATAATTTCAGGTACGGGAGACGGTTCATTGAGGGAATATTCAATGAGAAAGTAAAAAGTGGTTCTGGAGGAATCGCTCGGGTACGCTCTAAAACCCAAACGAAGCAAATTTCGCGAGTTTTGACGTCAAAATCGTATTCTACATCTTCGAAAACATCCGTACACAGAATTTCGTGTAATTTAGAACATATTAATCTTTTTCGGAAGTTTCAAAGGGGTACCCCTTGAAATTTTGAAGAAAGTCGAAATGGTCGGAAGTACGACTTATTACACATCAAATTGAAGCTCTTCTCGTGCAGATTAGGGATAAAATAATTTCCGCAACTAGAGACGATTCATTCAGGAAATATTCAATGGGTAAATGAAAAGCGACTCTAGACGAATCGCTTTGGTATCCTCTAACAGCCAAATGAAGCAAATTTCACGAGTTTTGACGTCAAAATCGTATTCGACACCTTCGAAAACAACTGTACACAGAATTTCGTATAATTTAGATCATATTAATTTTTTATAAAATTTCAAAGGGGTACCCTTTGAAATTTTGAAGAAAATCGAAATAGTCGGAAGTACGACTTATTAGTCTTATTACACATCAAATTAAAGCTCTTCTCGTGCAGATTTCGGCTACGGGACACGCTTCATTGAGGAAACATTCAATGAGACTCGCAGTTATACTAAAGGTTGTATCGCCACTGCTCCTTGGCGCCAGTGACCAACTGAAGTTACAACTTCCGACCGAATATACAGAGAGAGATAAATGACCACCTCGCAATCGACGTTAAGTTACCATCGGTCCCAATCCAATAGGGCAATAGAGAACGAAATTGTTTTTCGACCTCCCTCTAGCGCTTTACCTAACTTTCCACAAAGTATACGTAGTATGTATATAAACGCGAAACGGATGCGACATTATAAATGTATTGCGCGATTTGCATATAGATATCCGACGTGGACCGTCTATTCGCGAATGCTCCGCGAATCATTTCGCTCGCAATTTATATTTTTATCTTCTTCGTGTCGTCTCTCGGACACTTACGCGCCGGAGAAGAAACGGAAATTTGTTTTTATTGCGTTTTAATCTTTAAAAACAGAAATTAATTCGGGCGCTGCCTAGGCGACGAGGACGGAGGGAAACCGAAATTGCTTTCGTTATCGGATGAACGTAAATTTTTGACGAGAGAGGAAATTAATATTTTCGTGCGGTATACTCCTTTTCTTTTCTAAATTAAGTACAAATTAATCTATGTATATCAGTGTTTCTGAACCAGCGGTCCGCGGACTACTGGTCAAGTGTACCCAGATACTCGTGAACAACATTGTTTGTTCAAATTTATTGGATCCCAGTTTAATAAATTTTAAACCAATAACAAAAAAAAAGTTATAAGAATGGGGGAAGAAAGGTTGGCAAGACAAATATACGAATCAAAAGAAATAGGAAAAAGGAGAAGAGGAAGACCAAGGAAGACGTGGGAGCAAGAAGTACAAAGTGCATACAAGGCAAGGGGAGAGAAATTGGAGAAAATGAGAGGAAGATACAGGGAGAGAGAAGAGTGGAGACAAATATGGAAGAGGGAGCCAGGAAACTCAACTCCACACAACCCGACACTTCACGGTCAAACAGGTTTCAGGATTAAGTAAGTAAGTAAGTAAACAAAAACCTACTTAAGTACGTATCTATAGGTACGTCAGAAACGAAGGGCCAAAATGGCAACGAAAAGGAAGTACCATGACGACTACATTAAATTTGGCTTTATTTCAATAGACATGAATGAGGAGACTAGACTTCAATGTGTTTTATGCACAACTATTCTTTCCAACGACGCGTTGAAACGCGCAAAATTAAAGCGTCATTTGAAAACCGCGCATTCAAATGATACTGATCGTCCCCGTAAGTGTTTTGAAGGCAAGCTCAACAATTTGAAAAACATGAAACTGGGACCCAATGGATCATGTTCTGCAGTTTCCGGCGGAATATTGACAGCATCATTTGAAATTTCAAAATTAGTTGTTGAATCGAAAAAAACGCACACAACCGGCGCATCGCTAATAAAGCCATGTTTGCTAGAAGCTGCTGAAGAAGTTTTGAGACAGGATGCTCAAGAGAAGTTGCCAGAAATTATCTTGCTAAAAGGCGCGATGAAGTTGCGCATCCAATAAATGGCTAGGGATGTCGAAAATTAAGTTCTACCAAAGCTTAAAATTACTCCGTGGTTTGCGTTACAGTGCGATGAATCTACAGACATTGCACGGTGCTCTCAACTTCTTGTTTTTGCAAGATTTTTGGATGATCGCAAAACGTTTAAAGCGGAATTACTAATTTCACATGAACTGGAAACTAAACGATTCAAGGTTCTGATGTTATGAATATAATAAGTGCCTATTTTGAGAAACATGGCATTATGTGACAGAAATTCATTAAAGTTTGTACGGACGCCGTTCCTGCTATGCTTGGTTCACGCTCAAGCAGCTTTAATAGAACAAAAAAATGCATCAGCTGTAACATTTCACTGCGTTATTCATTGCTAAGCTTTAGCCGCCAAAACTCTTCCGGAATGCTTTGCTGAAACGATGAAGATCGCTATTGAAGTTGTGACCTATTTTTAAAAGTAGTGCATTCAATTCATGTCTTTCCACAAAAGAAAATGTGCTCTGATATGGACTCCGAACAAGAATCCTTGCATTTTCACATTGACGTTTGCTGGCTTCCGAAACGGAACGTGTTTGCGTGGCTGTACGAACTCAAAGAAGAAGTTTTCTTACATAATAAGGAAAAAAGGAGTTGTTGGATCAGTTCTGTAACCTCAGATTTCAAATAGATTTAAAAGATTTTTTGCACAGCTAAATAAATTCATTCTTCAACTGCAAGGCTCGGGAAATATTAAATTACAAGGCGCAGGAAACATCTTCGCATGTCAAGATAACCTTAGTACATTTGTCTCTAAGATAGACCTTTGGTTAAATAAAGTTAAAGACGACAACTTCTCATCTTTTGAAACATTAAAACCAAATATTTCAATATATTTATAATTTAATTAGATACTTTAACATTAATAATTACTGATATCGTTATCAATTCTATATAAAATACATCATTTCTGATATAAAAAAATTATTGAAAAAAGTTATTTTGAATTCCCCGCTAAACAAGTGTGACGTATGAGTATTTATTTACATTTCGATGTTTTCTGTTTCCATGGTTACGTACAGCAAGTCTGACAGTTTGAAAAGATTTTTTGACATAAGCACTAACCTGTATATTTCATATTCCAATTACATGTAAATAATATGGGAATTAATATGAAATAACGGTATGTCTTTAATTAATTTTACTTACGATTCAGCTTTAATTTCTCTACTTTCGGCGGCGTTGAAACAATCGTTTGGGGCAGGCATGGGCAACCTTTTTTGTAGAAGTTTTATGCTGCGAGTAATCTTGAAAAATATACATTTTTGTAGTATCCTTATGATTCATTATGAATGAAGTTTAGATGGGCCATGCTAATATGCAACGAAAGAATTCAGTAGCGGGCCGGACAAATCTTACTCGAGGGCCGCATGTGGCCCGCGGGCCGGAGGTTGCCCATACCTGGTTTGAGGGAATGATTTCCATCAATAGTAGTATAGTAATACTCGAATGGTTAATTACCATTAGGAAATTCCTCTTTTATTACAATTCAATATATCGAATTCACAGTTAATGTTGGGGTTATGGTCTTCAATTGTCATACGGTTTATTTTGGGGTTCTATTTATACCTTTTCGACACTACGCCCACCACCTTTTCAGCAATTTATTACCCTGTGGGTATTAGCTACTTATTTTAACTCCAGCCAGAGACGTTTAATGGGAGAAACAAATGTAACTAGGAATAAAATTATTAATTAATATAAAAAGCATCGGTTAATAGACGGAAAAGCCTTGTTATCATTCAGACACATACATACAACACTTTCATATTACAAGAATTCATAAAAATTACTGGAAATAACCAAGGATACATCGACATTCAATACAGGTTCCTATAACAGCGATATACCTGGATGAACTGGAGTCAAGATGAATTAAAGTTTTCGTTTTTTGGACAACTTAGAAATAAAGCGGAGTAGTCCTGGTTTCCAAAAGAAATAGAAAGTTGGTTTGGTTAACGACGAAGAAAATTAACAAGATAGATAAGTCAGTAAATATATTTGGAATAAAAGGGTTTTAAGAATAAGTACTAGTGAATAAAAGAATCTCACCATACCAGAGAAGATAGAATCTAAGAAGGAGAAGAATTCATAGAAATTAAATGTGCATCGAGAACAGAAGTTAAGAGAGGAGATATAGGAAGAACCATCATCGAAAAAGAAATTACAGTCACACACACACAACACTAGGTAATTATCTTGATTTTATGTTAAATCTTTCTTTATTAATTTATGCTTTTTATATCATTAATTAAGAGCTAAGCCGGTGCAATTTTGTTTAAGAAATTTAACTAAATTCTCAGTACAATAAACAGGTTAATATTCAGTAAGTTATCACTTTGCACCTTTACAAATGCGTTTCCGGTAATTGCAGCCAGTCTAAAGTTTCAAATGAGACCTTAAGCGCGTGTTAAACCATTCCAAATCAATATATTTTACGAAAACTTGTGTTTTTAATATAAGTGGCAATGAACTGATGCTTGTAAATAAATCTAGTGACGTCACTGGACTCACCAGACCACTCGTAACGTCTCGGGTGTTAGTCGGAGACATTTGAATTAAGATTTAGAAAATATTCCTTGCCTAAATAAAGGTTATTTTGGTGTAAAGCTCAAACTTGCATATACCCTATTGAAATAGGAAATCCAAGAAACAATTATAATCCAATTGTAACACTTAAAAAACGAATTGATTTGTTATTTGTGGTTGTTAAGAAAAGGGTATTGCAAAATTAATCCGCAATCCTTTCATTGTCGAAATATCCGAGGTGAACCATAGAATACAAAAAATAGTTGAGTTACAACACGACAACAGTTACAAAGATTTGTTCGAGGCAGACACTGATCTTGAAGATTTCTGGAGCCAAAATGCAGTTTCTTATCCTAAAATTCCCGAAAATCCTTCGCGTTACCTTACTTTATTTTCGACAGCACACTTATAGATGAGCAGGGTTTCCTGGCACTTTTGGCGATTAACAATAGAAATAGAAATCGCTTGGATGCTAAAGCCGACATGCGTTTGGCCTTAAGCAGCACTGAACTAAGGATTCAGTGGTTGGTGAAGAACATGTGGACACAAAAATCACATTAAAAGTGTAATTTGTATCGTAATTTTTCTGGATTTTCTTTGTGTATCTACTTTAATACTATACTGGTGGTCCATGATAAGGCTAAAAATGTGTTAAATTATCACTTATAATGAAAAGGTAAAGAACTCCCGATGCACATTGAGCTATAAAGGTTTGGTCAAACAGCGGACGGGGCGGGACGGCGACGCGACGCTGACGGCACCTGAGCAGTTGTAATACGTTAGTTAAGCAAGTCGAGCTCGTCGCAACGGCTCTGTGTGACATCTTCTATATTAACCTTCCTATACTCACGCATACGGTCTGTGAGACCGACTTATATAGTATAGATACGTGTTCTATATTTTCACGTGAGTATAGGAAGGTTAACTAACGCATTACAACTGTTCAGATGCCGTCAGCGTCGCGTCGCCGTTCCGACCCGTCCGCTGTTTGACCAAACCTTAACTGCTCTTTGAGTGCAACTGGACAACTCATCGGCCACTCAAGTTAAATATACACAATAACGAGGCCTAATGTGTTCGAACGTTTTATTTATTTATTTATTTATTTATTGTTGGAATAATTACAGTTTGAAACGCCTTTAAGTTAAGGGCAAAACAAAGAAGAATGTACTCCAGTATATAGAAATGAATCATATACCGCATCTTGCAAACGGACGTTTACTATTTCAAATAATTCCAACTCCGATTTTTATTGTCGGTTTTAAATTTTATTTTTAATAAAAGATATATATATATATATATATATACAAATTTAACGTATCAATCTTATTTGTTAATTTTTATTGGCATTAAGATCAATAAATATATTTATTAATACTAAATTGTCAAAATTATCTTTATCCAATTTTGACAACTTCGTCAAATTTGACAGACTTAAAATTCAATGTTTCAACTGTCAAAATTCACTAAACAAACGAATAATGCTATTGAAATGGTAATTTGAATCAACATTCATAAAACAAATAATCTTTAATAAAGCTCGAGTATACAGTTGTTAAGCCTCGTATATTAAAGTTTCTGGCTCGAAAATATTAAATCGTAAATATTGCCCCCGTTTACGGGGCAATATTTACGTTGCGCAAAAAGATGAGATTTTTATAACGTTTTAAATGTTTTCTTTCGTCCTTTTATCTGGTGTAATTCTTCCGTAATTTATTTTCCTTATCATACTGATTTATGCACCAAATTATTAATAGATACAAAAAAATTAAAAAATCGTAACAAGAGCATTTTAATCTATCACCGTCGTTTACGAAACATTTCAAAATTTCGCGATGGGCCTTACCCACACCCTCATTTCTGGATTCACGGCGATACACACCATAAATTTTATATGACTCTTTAATGTTACATATATCGTTCGAAAAGCTATTTTACAACACTGCTTTATCTTTATAGGGGAAGCCTTTTTAAGTTCAAAATAAATAATTCGAGAAGTCATAACGCATAAAGTAAAATTATTAGCATCCAATTCGAACGGTGTTTCGAAAATACTTACCTTATAACCGCGGCGTATTCAGCAAATATTACGAGCGCGAATAACCGTTCCCTTTTATGGAAGAAAACGATTTTTCGCTGGTATTATACCGACGACGTCGCTTAGTGTATGGGTATTGTTCAGTTTCTAAACTGTACATACTCAAGTTCTGTATGGAAATATGGTAAATATATAGTGTTTGCATCGAGGAAATAATGGATAATACTTAGATAATTTATCATGTTCTTTTTTCTTTCTGAAATATGTAGATGACATAACAATAAACACTCTATCAAGCACAATGAATACCCAATCTAATTGCAAATATCTTGGAATTTTATGTAAACATCGATCATATACACGTACTTAACATACATACATATGTATATGCAAGTTGTTACACCTCGCACGCACGTTCTCTAGGCTATCGCGAAAACACAACAAGCTCACGCCTTGTTGCAAACATGATACTGACCATATACTGACTTTTTCTATTCAATTCGAAGCTTTCCTACACAAAAGAGTAGTGTATGCATTTGTGTGAATGCAATGGCTTGTTTCCAGTATGCGCTGGGCCTTTTTGAACAACACATGTCTTTGTTGAGTGTTGCAGGTGCTTTTTGCGTGATTCGGATGTGTACATACATACATACATATGTATGTACAAATATCCCCTGGTACGCATATCTCGACAAATAAATACGTACTTGCTGACTTCGAAGGCTTGAATATGGCAGATGGACGCTATCATGAAATACACGCGAACAAACCTATACGTATTACTGCGTCCGACTGCGTTCACACATATGCGAATCGACGCGCCTCGACGAGCTGATTCTAACGATATATAGTTTATCGAGCTTATTCCAAACGGTTACCGAGACAACCGCAAAAACCACAAGAAATCGCTGAAAATTATCATAAACATACAGAATTGTACATCTATATGGGTTCCTATGACACTTAAGAGGTGCGTTCTTACACCAATCGACGCCTTTTGACGTGATGATTCGAACGATGTGCGACTTATTTAGATTATTCCAAACGAATACCGAGGAACATGCAAAACACCGCCAAAAAGTCGCAATAAATTTCAAAATCGCGCGTTTTCTCGAAGGAAGCCCAAAACCTATCCTGACGCGAAATAACTTCGAAATTCGAACATGGATTTTTCGTCGAATCGCCAAAATTTTGATCAAAATCGTTTGTTTTATTATAGGAATGACATCAAATCGCCTCAACTTCTTTATTTATTGACTGATCGCGACCAGGTAGACCTCCCTAGAAGCAGATTTCGACAGAGAATTAAACGGAGTAAGGACCAACGCGGTATCTCCAATAATTTTCGCGCTACAGTGAAATTACGGAAATTTCTGTAATGAACTTTGAAGTGCTATAATTCCGGAACGGCAAGTCGTAGCGACCTACGGTTTATTGTATTTTAATCAGCTCCCAATTACTTTAACCCTAGCGAGTTTGAATGTGCTACTGCTATCGGAAACCTACGATCTCGAGAAATTGCAATAATTTTTAGTACATAAATTTCTTGACTTGACTTTCGCTTCTTGCAAGGCAGTAGTAAGTTTTTCATAGATTCCATAGATATCCATACACATACACACAAAAGGTAGTTTCTTGCATTCAATGAATGGTACTCATCAATAAGTGAAATTTATTCATACAATGAAAACTTTCTGAAAATGTAGTTTGAAGCTATATATGTACATACAGTTCGTTTAATGAATCTTTTTTCACATGTCACTATTGAATGACACAAGCAAAGATCGCGGGTTAATCTAACTATCCTTATTTATCGGTATCGAATATTCAAGTACGTATGTCTGACACAGAAGTTATATGTAAACTACTACGTTAATCAATTGACTGTCACAGAAGTGCAGATGATTTCAATACATTATGTATGTATACAGTGCTTAACTTGAACTAGGAGTACCGATTTGATTCGTACGGATAAAAATAGATGACTTGTGTAAAAAGAATCATTAGACGAACTTTAGTTGTTTATATACTTAATGACGACGGCAGTTAATAAATGTGTCGTCACTATAATTCAAATGTAGCGCCTTTTTATTGTCTACGGTCGAATGGGAAATTCAATGTGTAGAGGTTGGTGTGAAGGAGGAGGTTGGCAGTAGTAAAAAATAAAAATAATTCGAAACCTTAGAGTTACCAAAAGAGAGCCTTTTATTTCTCATCTCATCTTTTGGTACGTAATGTAAACATCATTAAATTGTTTCTTACAAATATATTTGAATATTTTTAAAATACATAAGATAAAAGTGATATTTTGCATAAGAAGCTATGAAATTTAATAAAGAGTATATAATAAGAGCATATTGCAACAAAGCGATATTTGTTGTTGGGAAACACTGCACTAAAGAATGGAAGTGATTCCCACACTAAGCAGTGCCCTCTAAGAACATATATCTTGATTAGAGTATTGAGTGCTCCAGGGTAGATATAGGAAACTGTAATAAGATTAAAATAACACATACATTAGTTTAGAACTAACTTTGGCGAGTCTAGGCTATTCCTAGGCCTTCCTTTTTCAATATCAGAACAATACGCTTCATTAATAATTACAGATTTCTGTAAAAGTATATCGAAACCAGTTATCTATAGTTTTCTGTAGTAATCATATTCGTGTTTTATCTATCATAATAATAATCAGACCTTGGTGTTTATTACTTCTACCACTTTTTATGTCAAATGAAAGCAAAAATTTCAATTCAACAGATATATCACAATCGTAATGGTAGCGAAGAAAATCGTTTAAAAATACCGTTATGGTTATGAGTCTGCTAAATTGAAAAATTGTCTTTCATTTAACGTAAAAAGCAGTAACTCGAAATATATGTATGTAAATAGGTCGCGAAATATATATACACCTAACTACAAGATTAAAAATGAAGACTCGTCTAACAGTAAATACACTTTATTGATTACAAAAATACGCCCTTAAAAATGAAATGAGATAATTTCTCTAACATTTATTTCACATTTTCAGCGTAAAGCAAAGGTACTTAGGAACTGTAAAGGCACTGTTTATTTACACATCTTTTTTAACTGTTGCAAAACGAGAAAACGAACAAAGAACACTACAATGTTTTAATTTTGCGGCATTCTTCACACGATTGTTAAGACTTAAAAAGTACCAAATAGAGAATACACATACAACGGTAACACATGGTTAGCGTTGCTCAATTTGCGCCAATAATAACTACAACCGTCTAAAACAACTAAAACTAGTAACATTGCGCTATAGGAATACAGATGGCATCATACTATACATCGAAACTATTATGTATTCGTAGAACGCAATGTTACTATTCTAGTACAGTCGTTTCAGATAGTTGTACTATTGACGCAAATTGAGCAACTATACTCATGTTCATAACTAAATAATAACTGGTCAATACAAAAGTCGGAATAAACAAACGAGAAAAAGAGAACAAGTTTCTATCACGCTTAATTTGCAAAAACGAGGTAGTTTTACTTTGTGATAAAAACCATTTTAAACAACACTTCGATAAAAAGTTGATAACGTTTAAAAAAGCACCATCCTACGCGATAATATCACTTAAAGCTTCTTTCAATTTGAGGAATCTGCGTTTAAATTCTAAACCACATCCTTTAGATAAACGGAAATCAAGAAGGAGTTTTGAATCCATTTGGATCAGATTCGCTTTAATGACCAACTTTAGTTTTCGCCTATCTGTGGTAGAAATAGTGATCTGTAAGAAAAAAGGTGTTAATCCACCCATTACAACTTTTTCCGATTGAAACTAGGTTTACCCCAGTTTCCCTACCCTACAATATAAATAATAAGTAGTTACTCACAAGAGCCAACGAGTAGTGGCGGAGGTTCGATACAACCTTCAGTATAACTGCGAGTCTCAATGAGATCTATAGTGCATACATGTACGCAGCCGTAAATACTATTTCGCAATTCTACGTTTGAAGAGTGTAAGTTCAGAAGGGTCTAAGTACCGAAAACGTTAATCGGAGATAATCAGAAAAAAACCTCCTTGAGTAATTCGTTGTTACCAAGTTAGCTGTAAATTATTGTTTTACAGTAAAGCAACTTCCTATTAATATGACCCATGAGAAAAACTAAGCAAAAAATTAATGCTAACTACAAAACACGAAATTGAAAATAGAAATTGGTAAAAGAATCGAAGTGCCTTGATACATATTCTTGAAAGAAGTGTATGTGATAGTACATATTACTGCGGGTCTAACGACCTTACATTATACAAAATAAAAGCAACATTATTCAAAAACTTGTGAGTTTTATTATAAAACAAATAGGGTAACATTAAAAATACCAAACTAAATGAAAGTTGACAAGTGGTCTATTACCATCTGTTTGATATCCTCAGTATATTTTCTTGGCTTTTTGGCTTAGACCTTGGTCTCTACATAGATACTATAATCTGACTGGCTTTTTCAGAATCAGAATCTTCACCGTTTTAGAGATAATGCAAAAACGTATTGCAACATCTATGTAGATGTTCACCTTGACCGTTGAGTACAGCATACAACACATTAACTCGACGGGGGCTATGTTTAGGAGTATCAGTTTCCATGACCTTTTCATGTCTTTTTTACCAATCTGCTTTAATCCGAGTTAGATAAGTCTTCTGTTTTATACGATCGGCTATTTTATGGTAATCATGAAATAGATGTTGTAACTGTTGTAGGGAAATGAATTTGCATTGCAACTTACAATGACAATCAATCTAAAAATACAAAGAAAACCTCACAACTTTTCAAAGCAAAACTTACTATTTCAAGAGGATCCTTGGCAACTGTTACCTCCCCTTGATACATTGTGTACTATGAGCCACTTGTTCTTAAACGTTTCCGTTCCTTTTTACACTTTCTAAACCCTTGGGCCGTCTTTTCTGCTGCATGTTTAGGTAAACACCTTCAAAAGTTTACTATGGTTCGCTACGTCTCGACAGTGGTACCTAGACCTTTTACAATTAAACACTAGCTACACACCTAAATAGACGCTGGCACTTACCACCTTTGCCATATTATTACGCATGGCAGATACACCATTTCTATACGTATAACTCAAAATGATTGACATTGGAACTTATTGTTAGACCCTTTAGAACTTACACTCTTCGTTTGTTTTAAAAAATGTTTCGTACGTCGCAAAACGACAATGTTTTATTTTATGTGTAAACTTTTGTGTGCCCCCTGGTTGTTGGGGCAAATTGAACAACTCTAATGATAAGTAACACTTACAATACCAAACGGATCCGTATTCCACGTTAGGTGAAGGTGATCCAAAGCTCGACACAACACAGTGGCGGTTTCCTCGTACGAAGTCTTCACGAAGAAGCGAGTCATCCTCTTGACCAACTTATGGAAGGTTTGCTAAAAATAAACAAGGATCACGTCGATGATATGACTTTGATAAAAATTCATAATTCTTACGGCAGTTACGCAGCTCTGCGTGAATTGCACCTGCGATCCCAAGATGAGGTCGTCGTTGTGTGTGGGTTGCGAGAAGCACAACGGTTTCGACGATTCGTTGGTATTCCGCAGAATAGATTTCAAGTCGTCCGGGGTTACTGTCATAGTAACCGGTTGAGATAGGGCTATGCTTGACAGTTCTTCGTCGTTTTTAAGAGTGGCGAGTCGCTTCGCTGTAGTTTCCGCGTAACAATCAGCGCTCTCTGTCGAATCTGAATAAAGAAGAAAATACTTCGTTTTAACATCCATCAAGACCTCGTAAGTATAGCCGGTACGATATTTGTTGAGCCAGAATGCCTAGAAACTTTAAGGCACGGCATGCCTTGTAAACATCTAATCGCGCTAGATCCTTGCGTCGAGTGCGGCTTATTCCAAGAAATGACGTATAGTGGCCTTCTAGAAAGTCTGGCTCAACAAATATCGTCCCGGCTAGAATCGCAGAACGAATTTAGTTTGCAATTTTAATATTTTTATCGTCGACTATGTGGAGTTCATACGAAAAACTTACTTCCTCGCTCAAGAACTTCTGGTCCGTTGGTAAGACTTAAAGTTTATGCTTTGGTAATTTAGCTTTATGAATTGCAAGTACATCACAATGCTAAATTGCCAAAGTACAACCATTAGGACGAAGAACAGCATTGAAGAAGGTTTCCAATTCCGCATAGAGATGTGCTGTCGTTAAAAATTTATTTGTGAAAGACGACATGCAAAAAAAAAAAACGTTTCAATATTTCTAGAAATTTCTTCTTCCTAAAATCCCAAATTAAGTTATCGATCACACAAATGATTTTTTTGAAAAATGTTGAAACTGATTTTTCATAAAAGTCGCCCTAATTTAAAAATCAAAAATGGAAAAATTTTTAGTATAAATTGTCTAATAATTCCATAATCCTTCAAGAGAAATCAAAATTTACATTCCTTTAAGAAGGACAGATCAAAACAGAGGTAGATAAAGAAACAACGTGAAGAAATGGAAATTACCTAGTAACTAAACAACAACAAAAATGGAAAAAAACATCACTTACGTTTTTCACTATAATCAATGCGCATCCATTGATGATTTAATACTTGATCTATCGTCGGTCTATCGCTAGGTTTGACCGATAAAATTTTCCTAACCAAACTTAAAACTATCGTGTCTAATTTACTCCAAGGGGTAGTAAGTAATCCTCTCTCTTTCTTCCACGTTACGAATTCTAGGGAATCCTCTGTCGGCTCGTCCCAAGGTAACTCTGAGTTATAGCAAAACAATGGAAATGAATAAATAAACAAAATCAAAATAGAATAAACTAAACCCAATTCCCTTAAGCCAACTTGTAAGTTCGTATGGAATCGAGGTAAAACATTCAACCTCGTGCAGGATAATACTACTAATACTACTGGCCGACACGATTTTTGTAACACAGTTCAGCCCATCATTTTCACAATGCTAATATCTTTCTAATATAATTCGATAGGCAATAGTTTGTCATCATTTATGGCCGATTTGTTTATGAGCAATTTTGAGACTCAGTTTTTAAAAAATGCTAGGTATTTCCCGAGTGTTTGAATTAGATACGTAGCCGACATATTTGCCATTTTTGACATTAAAAAATATGAATTACAGGACTTTTTGGACGAATTAAATTCTAAATTGAACACCGTAAAATTTACAATGGAAAAAAAGAAAAAACGAACTTCCATTTCTAGATACCTTAGTAATCTGGAGTAACACCAATTTGTCAACAGATTTATAACTAAAGATTCTAACCATAGTTTTCGGCAAAAAATTGCATCTCTTAATTTTACTCTACATCGGCTACTAAATTTTCCCCTCACAGCAGAAAAATAACAAAGAGAACTTAAATACATAAGAAACATAGCCGAATACAATTATTTCGAAGCCAAATTGATTGATAACTGGAATAGGAAACAAAATGTCAAAATCTTAATTAGGGCATCCACGAGCCTAATTTTGGATAAACCAGCGAAGAAATTCGTTAAATTACCATTCCATCATTGCACCAAGGCCCTTGCCAAAGATTTCAAACAGTTTAATTTACAGCTGGCATATAAATCAGCTAATTCATTAGGTAATCTTTTAGGAAATGCTAAGGATAAGGGTAAAATAAATCAAAAATCAGATATCTGCCAAATCGGTTGTCAGAAATGTGGCATAAAATACATTTGACAAACTAGGCGATCAACGCTAACACGATACAAGGAGCACATCGCTGATTTTCGGTTCAACAGGCCTGAAAAAAACACACTATGCCAATTGAAGTTTAAAATTAATTAAGGCGGTAGAAAATAACGGGGAACTAGATAGCTACGAAAGTATATATATGGAGAGAGAATTATGAATGCAGATAGAGGACCTATTCCAATGCGTTCAATGTGTGATGTTCATTGTGCAGTACTGCAGTGTTCGTCTTGGGCATTAACCGGATTTGCTAGTGATACTGAATTCCCCAGTTTTCCACTGAGGATGGCAACTTAGTTGCCTAAATACGTATCTGGATTGTTTTCGGAAAGATGTGGTAAGGATAATTTTTATTTATTTTATATACCTTTCTAATAATAAAACAAATATTCATAAAACCCTAATACGTCCAGTTTTCAATGGGCTCATCACATCCTTTTATATTGACAAGTACAAAATTTTATGAAAAAACAAAAACTTTGTGAAGGCTATGAATAAAGAGGATGAAGGATTTAAATATCTAAGGCAAGTCTTTCCCAAGTTAAGTGACGCCAAATTAAAAGAAGGCATTTATTACGTGTTACAACTTTTTGCTGGCCATTTGCGTATTTAGATAGGTTCATTCTACTACAATATGCCATTCAGCAAATTTTTCTTTTGTCGGCCAGTATAATAATCTTTTAAATATCCTCTACCACTTTTAGGTCAAATAAACAACCAATTGTACAATAATAATAAATTAGTACTTACCTCCTGCTAACATGGCCACAAGCACTATCCCACAAGACCATATATCTGCTGGCTCCGCCGAATAAGGCCCTTGTAGTATCTCTGGGGCAAGATAGGGCATAGTTCCACATCTAAAATAATTCGCATTTCAATTTATAATCGCTAATATTGCGCGTTGATCAAGAATTTCTACAGCAACATTTCTCAGAATCAGAAAAATATATACCAGACGTCAATCACGTCAATTGAATCAATCAGTCCGTTCTCAAAAACGTCACGCATTAACTTGTCAATCTCGCGCAACATGACAAAACATGTTCAGAATCAAAGAGGTACACCGAAAGTTGCTCCACGATCGTTATGAATCGATCAATAAATTGCTACGAAGGCTAGCTTACGAAGACACCGTAAAAAACTTATTGGTGGATAAAAACACCAAAGTTATATGCCAAGGAATCACGGGAAAACACGGCACGATCCAGACGAAAATTGCTTTGCAGTACGGCACACGCATTGTCGGAGGTGTAAGTAAAAATCTGAAGATCAAAACCCACTTGGACCTGCCGGTGTTTCACTCGGTACGGCAAGCTAAAGAGCTAACGCAACCGGATGCCACGATAATATTCGTCCCAGCTCCCTTAGCTAAGAACGCCCTATTAGAAGCGATCCAAGAGGAAATTAAACTGGTCGTTTGTATAACCAAGGGAATCCCCAACCATGACATGGTTAAAGTTTACCACGCTTTGATGCAACAAAACAAAACCAGATTACTCGGACCGCATAGTAGCGGGATTATCGTGCCGGAAGCGTGCAAAATCGGCGTGATTCCCCATACGATATGCCAAAAAGGCGACATCGGAGTGATATCCCGTTCTGGAACTTACTCCTACGACGTCATCGCTCAAATCACGCGAAAAAATTTAGGCCAATCGATCTGCATCAACATCGGAGGTGACGCGATCATCGGCACCAACTACGTCGACTGTTTAAAAGTGTTCCTCGATGATCCAAAAACTAAAGGAATAGTGATCGTGGGTGAAATCGGTGAAGATTATGAAGAGGAAGCCGCAAAATTTCTACGGGAAAAAAACGTGGGCGAAAACAAAAGGTGGTCGTCGCCACCATCGTCGGAGTCACGGCCTTACCCAATCGAAAATACGGTCACGCCTCCGCCATTATCACGCGAAAGAGCGGTTCGGCGAAGTCCAAGATCGAGAAGCTTGAAACGTCAGGGGTGATTATATGCAAAAATCCTTCGCACGTCGGCGATACTATATTTCACGAGATGAAAAAGCGCGGATTAATCGGAACCACGTCATGATTATATCCGAGAAAAATGTAATACTTTTGTTGTTTATAGAATAGAAAGTAGATGTCGTGTACCTTTTTTCGAGCAATCTCTGTTTGCCTCGTAACCTGAATACGGTCGCCATTCCGAAATCGCTGATTTTGATCACGTCGTTCTCATCCAGTAAAATATTTTCCGGTTTGATGTCTCTGTGGGCGATGCCTTTCGAATGGAGGTATTGTACGCCGGCCATTAACTGTCGCATATATGATTGTGCCTCCTTGCATGACATTCCGACGTCTGGATCTGTAAAATTTGCTTGATATGCATTCTTTTTCACATGATCATAATTAGAGACCGGATTATATGTTCGAGAAGTGACTAAAATATGTATTGTCTTAAATATGAGGAGCAAAATATGTTGAAAATATTCCTAAAATGTCTGGAATAAGTAAAATATGTTTCAAAAATATTTTAAGAATATCAAATATATTTTGAAGTAACAAGGAAAAGAAACGAACACTAAGAAAATTTAAACAGGTTTTATTAAACAGATGCCTATCACTTATGTTTCTACATTAAACAATACATTCCTTGCTGTAAAAACAATTCACAATCAAATGCTTTTCAATATTTTCAATAGATAAATTATGTCTCCTATCCTATTAGTTTTTTCAATTTGTGTACACAAAATCAAATAGGATTTACCTGGATTGTTGTTATTTCGACAATCTATTCATAAATTTGCCATATAGCGTCCAAAACTGTTATCTACAGTTTGCTTGATTTCATTAATTACGTCTTTATATATATTTGTAGCATAATTCTTCCTTAAAGTACTTTCATCGGGTACAGTATTTCTACAATGCTTTTGCAAAAACATTTTAAAATTTAGGTTTTATAACTTATAAAGTGGGACATTAGCAGAAAACAAAGCTTTGGTTAATTCCGACTTAAATACTTGTTCACGTTGATTTTTGGAGATGAAGATGGCCCTGCTAGTGACTGACCTACAGACATTTGCAGTAATTTTGATAGTCTCATTTTTTCTAACTTTCGTTTATAAAGGTCAGTCGAGAGATAAAACAAAATAATCTTTGCTCTTCGGTATTGAACATGATATTTCGTTTGGAAGCTTAAACGCAATTAAGAATTTTCGTGGAAAAATGTAGAAACATAAATTTCTTGGAAAAAGCAGTAATCCCTATTTAAGTAATATTTATTTTATTATTTTTAACGAAACATCGGTAATTGTATATTGTAAATTTCCCAGAAAATCGTCTACTATGTGTTTGTTAAAAATAATGCGATTTTCAAACGGAAAAATATGTCGAACAATTTCAAATATGCTAAAATATGCGAAATATGTAGAAAAAGCCAAAATATTCTAAATATGTAAAATTAAATTAGTGTTAAATGCTTTTATTTACCCTAATTCGTGTACATCTTAACGTGTTCAATTGTACTGTTGATAGTTATCGATGTGTAAAAAACATATAATCTGGTCTCTGATAATAATAATTGTTAATTGTATAATGGGATCGATTAAGAAAATCGTTTATGGTCCCCTTCATAGAATTTTACTGAAACTATGATCATATATTCCCTAGGGTACCAAACGAGATCAGCTGTATATCTATTTGGATATTCAAGAAAACAAGATATCTATAGGAATAATCGGTTGTAGAGTTAATATAAGTGAATTTGCAATTACCAATCCGATTGAACAATTCTCCCCCAGCAGCGAATTCTAGGAACATATATACTTTATTCGGCTCCGTTCGTTTTCCAAACAACCGTATTATATTCGGATGTACCAACAACCTATGCAACCGCTCTTCCCTATTAACACAATCGGCAGCATCTCTATGTTTCTTCAAATCAACCACTTTCATAGCAACCGCTTGAGATGTAATTTTATGAACTAACAATTTCACCCTAAAATTTAAATTAAACATTATAATCTCGATTATCAGGACGAAACACCAGACTTACTCGCCGTAAGCTCCTTCCCCTAGGGTTTGAATTATGTTCCAATCTTCAACAAATTCTCTTGGACTCTCCATGGTTTATCGCTTCGATGTTAGTCAAGAGAACCGAGAGAAACGGACTGATTTATACTCGTGTATTGCACCTATTTTTAAGTGTTTTTATCCCATGTTCTTACATCTATATTTTCGTTATTTACATTCTAAATATTGATTGAAAATTCGAAGCGATGTGAAGTTAGTTGACGTACGTTTAAACTTGCGAATGAAATTAGTCACCAACAGGTCACCAGACTTGGATTTTCCAGGAAGATTAATATGCTCGGTGGCTAACGTACCCGTCTTTAACCTGAAAGGATTTTAACGAATTTGAATGTGAGAAGTTAACAAGGAGTGAACGTTTTCCCTCTGTTATGGGGCGATATTTAAAATATCCATCGATATTTACCAATTTGCAAGAAACGAACTAGTTGGCAACTTTCAACATCATCGTACGTTAACTACAAACGCATGATAAATTTAATAACAATATGCGATATGTACGTATAAATAACTACATATACAAAATTTGCTCTTCAAGTTCCCAGTCCGTGTTTTTAAGCGTTCTAGTTAAAGTGTTAGTTTACTTTTAATGCAGGTAAGTCTCTAACGAGGTTATGTCATTAACTAGGTAATACAAGAAAAAATATATTTACATCGACCGAACGTGTTAATCCTTTCGTTTTCAATACTTTTATTCGTACCACCTTGAATAAGTATTTAATTATGGCCAAGATCAAGAAGAAAAAGTTGTTTCTCGAAACGGTGTACTTACGTTTGTGATGTTTTATAACGGTATCCACAAAAGGAAAATTAAAAGAAAGATGAAAATCGTTATACATAAAAAACAAATTAATACCGAAAAGCGCCTTTCTTTATGCACTTTTTACAAATAAGGAGGGGATATTGAAAAAGCTGTACGGTCAAGAAATATGCGACAATATTATATCTTCGCGGTTATTGTCAACCTTCTCCAAGTTTCTAATTTGTTTCCTCAGCAAAAATAGTTAAAATAAAAATGAATAACTGGCTTTATGATACAGTAAGTTTAATTTTAGAAACTTATCTAGTCGTTTCTTTAACGAAGAGGGTTTAAAACCGAATTTGGCAGGCATTTTTCGAATATACAGTGAAGTTGGTTATAGAATCAAGAAAGGGTACTTTCATGGGACTTTTTAAAAATACAGGGGTGCAACCGGAAGTGTGCTGGGTTGTCAGTACTAAAGACCCTAGATATAAATATTTTTGTTTTTCCAAGATTTTCGACGCTGTCTTCTGTTTTTAAAATTAACCTACAGAACTACAGAATGTTACGATTAAACACATAGTTTGATCAAGTTCTTCGTGAATTTTCTATTCCATACGTGCCCTTTCCAGAAGAATTCTGACTATTACAATGTTAAATTGTTGTAGCATAGACGGTTTGTTTATCTGTTTTTTCGAGAGAGTGGGAGACTATATGGAAAATATTATCGGGATAAAATATTAGATGCTCTTATTGTAACATTTCCTGGACTCCGAGTTGGACAAGTTATTGTGGAATATGTAGCAGTTAACCACTAACTACTTTGCTTAAAACTAAGTTAGTTAATATCTTTCATTAAAAAAGTAGCAAGTACTACTAAATAGTAGCTAAAAAGTTGTTACACCTTAACCGCGACAAGTTATTTATTTAACTTTATGGATTATCGATGGATCGGAGGTTGGTAGTGGTGTTTTAGGGACTTCGGTTTTCCCCTATGATTGTCACCATTTCGTTTGCTCCTTTTAACCTCGTAACCTGGTACCCCGTTAGAGATATATATTCCTTTTGCTATGTTTTATTCGTCTTATTTGCGAGTATTTGTTGTTTTAAGATTTTCACTTTTTTCCAAGAATTTACATACGATTCAACGTTATAAGTTAATCGACGTCGAAAAGTACATTACCCAATGTTGTAAGGTCCAAGTGGGGTGCCAATATTTCGACGAATTCCGATAGTTACGAGACTAATACCGCAAATCCCCGCCATTACATTCTATACTTTTTCATCATTAACATTTACTGTGCCTCAATCAGCGATCAGCAATTCGGATTTCGGTCGATTTTGGATCACCATCTTCAGTCAGCTATTTTATGAAGGGCCGAACTAACGTCGGATAGGACCTATTCTTATCGTTTTCTTCTTTGAGTGGTTAAATATGCCTTATTCGCTTCAAAAACAGCTGCGGATCGTCACTGAAAAGTGCATCTTGGAAGTAAACTAGATTGTGTCCAACCTGGCAGATATCTATAGTCCGTCTTAACTATAAGATGCATTAAAGGTCTTAGGGGAACTGATTTTGGGGCTGCCAATTCATCTCATTGCATCTCATCATGTTTCCGGTTCGTAATGACAGGTACATTGTGACCAATCATAAGTGTACACCACGTGATCTGAAATTTTTACTTGGTAGCACTGATACGTTGGTACTGACAGCGTCAGCCCGATTTACACTACTTAATGATGACACATCATCTACCTTTTTAACAAACTCTACTTATTAATAACACTTGCGCAACTCGCAACCGGATATAGAGATAACATTATTGATAGATTATAGTGATAGTAAGAAACGCAAAGCCTCTATCGAACCCCATACTACCCCTAAAGTCGGACTGTAGTAAAGTGGGAAGTTTGACGTTATGGCGGTGTTTTGCTTACTATTAACAAAAAGAAAAACCAACGGCACGATTTGAATATTGCTTATTTCACTTAATTACAAAACGAATAAAAATGAAGTTTATGATTAGCAAGAGAGTGTTGTTTTCGTAACCGAGTAAACGGTTGTTTTGACTGGTTGTTATCTATTGGCACCACTTCTCTTCTTCCAACATCGTTCTTTTCGTCGCGTATATTCCTGCACCTACCTGTCCTCTTATCATTAGAAATCATCTATTTATAGGTCTGACTTGCTTCTAACTTTTGTTGTCAGCTTTCACTATAGTACCAACAACTCTGTTTTCCCAGTTTCAGGTCACGCGATGGACACTTCCGCTTGCTCATGCCATTTTCATTTTCAAACGACATCTGCAAGTTATAAAAGTCTCGTGTTATAAAGAGCGCTTCGAATAAAGAAGAAAAACTAGCATTCAAAAAAGGATAATTGAAGAAACCACAACTTTATCTCTATAATTATAATCTTTAGTTACATACGTGATAAAATTTCCTGTCTTCAATACATTTAATGAGATCCAGCATAAAGCTCATCCTTTTCGCCGGAAGAAACACACATGCAAAACTGTTGAATCGGTGCCATACGAACACGTACATTTCTTACTTCTGTTGGAAGTAAGAAACGTGTCCGGCGTTTATCAGAAAAGGATGAGCGTTCGTAAGACGTTAGTCTGTGATATTTCTGAGAAGACATGCACATGCATTCACGATAAATTTCTTCCTATTCGCGAGAATTACGAGTTATTTTCACGGCATTTTATCTCGAATTCTTCGAAATAAATCACAATAAATATGTATATTTAATAAAATGGTTTTTCCAACAATTACGTAAGTAAAAATCGACTTATCAACTTCCAAAATATTTACGATATAATCTATAGTATGTAATAATAGATAGCACATTTCCTTGATTAGAGAGATTATTTTATTTTAAAAATATGCAAAACTTTAATCTAAATGAATCAAGGTCGCGATTCTCGAAGGATGAGTATTTGCATACATATTTATGCTTCTTAATTATTTAATCAATTGAAGAAAACTAAAGATAACTAATGATAAGATATACGAAATAAACTTAAACAGTTTTTACAATAATAGATATATGCATATATTCGTATAAATTGCAATGAAACATACGTATTAACTAGGTATTTGTACAGAAGTATCCCTCCTTGGAACTAAATTACGTTTTCGTTTATTCTTTTCATCGGAATTGGTTGTTACATTCAGAGTGATTGGAAATGCGACAACCACTAACTTTTGAATTGGTTTTATTATCATACGTACTTCAAAGATTCTTGGCTAATTTTCCAGCACAAGCGTTGTTATAATGTAAAGTGTTAGAGACTTCTGAGATGTTATTGTAGATTCGTTCTAACACACCACAAAACCAGTTTGTGAATCATCGAGTACTTGGGCAAAGCAAATTTGAAACGCCAAATTGGCTCTGCGCATGTACCCGATGATCCACAAACTGGTTTTGTGCTGTGTTGTTGAACCTTGTGTATGCATACAAACAGGCCACTCAACTTGTATGTATAGACAACACTCTGTCCTTCGGGTCTTTAGCAGCTGTAGAATGGGAAATGATGGCCAAATGTTTGATAACGTTGAAGCCATTTTTGAACTCACTGTCGATTTGAGTGCTGAGACGTATGTCACCACTTCAAAAGTAATCGTTTCAATTAAACAAATAATTACATTTCTTAACTCCAGCGATGATACCATCCTGACCGTAGAACTCTGTCACAAAGAGTATTCTCTATGGCAGAAATCGTTTTTAGCAAGAGAACAAATAGACTGAAAGATAGCACCGTCAACAAAATTTTGTTTTTGCGCAAGCAATAATAAACATGCTCTCCTTCATCATGCTGCGTTCAATTAGTCAGTAGCGCATTCCCTATTCACAGAAAGTGACGAACAAATGAACAAAGTATTACAGAATCTAAGAAGTTGATACACTTTGATGCTTTTAAAGACTGATCAAGAATTTCAGAACCATTCGAAACCTATCAAGACTTTCAATATTTTACGAATTCGAATAATATTCGAAGTGATTCGAAACTCTATAATAGGCTGGGTAAAACAGCGGTAATTACGAAATAAGTTACGACAGCCTACATATACACAAAGCCACTCGCCGATTTAGTGCTTACTAGAGTGGGAAGTCGGCCATGCTGTCGTAACTTATTTCGTAACTGTACGTTGTTACCGTTGTTTGCTCAGGCTACTCCATAGTTACTGAATTGATCGAATATTCGCAAGGGCGGGGATTGAAAGCCCATTATTAACTTTAGTAGAAATTCGGCAATCTTTTTCTTGTCATTCCCCACAATCGGACTATCGTGAATATAAATTGCACGCTCAGGCTAATTTTAGTTACGTTTGTAGTACAAGAGGCGAGGGTCTTTGAAATCCGGCTCTTTTTTCTACGAAACGTTTGTTCCAGAAGCGTGGTGCCTGCTTAAGTCTATAAAAACGTTTTTTTCAAAAGACACACTCGATTGCTATCGTCACTGAAACCCCAGGTTGTTCTAAGTATACCTTTTCTTCAAATAACACCGGCACACAAAAAATAGTGGTCTGTACTTTTGACCAGATCTACCTATCAATACGCATTTCGATGCGCTGAATCCGAATTTGGGGTCAGTTTGGCCCGTACACTTTCAAAATTTCGAGTAAATTGCAAAAACCCGTAAAAAATGACTAAGAATCGCGAAAGAACTGCAATTTACGAAATTTTGGGGGTGTGCGGGCCAAGCTGACCCCAAATTCGGATTCAGCGCATCGAAATACATATCGGTACGTGGGTCTGGTCAAATGTACATACCACTTTTTCGAGTAAATTGCAAAACACCGTCAAAAATGGCTAAAAAATCGCGAAAAAGCGCAGTTATGGAAATGAAAGAAATTTTATAGACCATGGGCCAACGATGTACGTTTCTCCCTGCTCCTTTTTCCAGTATTTGCTTTATTGAACACAGACACATGCACCGATATTTGCAGCAATTTCGACAATTTTAAGACCGGAATGCACTTCTTTTCGTGCAATTTTCCAGATGTGATTGATACTTTCATTGTTGTCCTGTGTAAATCCGCCTACACAACGTTCCAACAAATTATTATTACTAAGGTCGTTTTAAATGGGTCAGAATCACCTCTGGAAATGCTATATAATCGTGTATGTAGTCATTCAATTTGTTATCTGTATTTGCCTTTTGCCATGTACACCAAGAATCTGAGCCATGAAGACATTTTTCGTGGCGTGGTTGTTCGTCTGTGGAGCTGTAATGATAGAACGTAGCCCATATAGAATCCTTCATTTTTTGTACTGAAGTACAGTTTCTGCGGATTATTAAGCCATAGTATATGGGCAATTTGTCAATCACTTTTCCTGTTACTTTATTCCTACCACCAATGAGTTTATTTTTGTTTACACATTGTCGAAGTTACGTGCCCATCTGCTTCTGTATATGGCCAATGCACTCTTTCTTATTTATTTGTATCAACTGTTCATATGGTTTTGCATGATTCGTCGAGCACTGATCTCCGTTACTTGGCTTCTCTCTCTTGACTGATCGCTTTTTTACTTAATAAATCAAAAACTGCAGAAGAAGCTGTATGGAAATTTTTAACTATGATGTCGTAAGTAGCTTGTGCCATGGGAGTAGGTAAGTCCATTACGTCCCAAAATTTCTGAGCACCATTCAAACAAATCCCTAACAGTCTTAGAACAATAAAGAATCGTCTATTGATTTCGTAAACACTTGCAATCAACGGAGAAGCCGGAATCAAAATGGGATGACACGACGAACATACTATCATGACTTTGAATCCGAGTCCCCGAGTACTTTCAGTCAGCAGCGAAAACAGTAAAAAATGGAGTATTCTGTACCCAATAGTTTCTTCTTCAAGTGTCTATTTTTTCATGTTTTTGGCAGCTGTACGCCTACGCATTTCCTCTTGTTCCGCTTGGTGTTGATTTTTTGGTTGCTTCCTCTTCTTTCTAACATCCTTCCCCAGACTGATGTTTCACTCGCGAACTCTTTCGTCGTTCCATTCTTGTAATATTTTTGCAATAACGGCGATCAATTCCGGTACAACTGTTTGTCTGGACGATTTGGTAACGACTAAGGTCATTAAGGGTGCTTTTTCAAGATCGGTTAAACTTAATTTTTTTATTGGTTCCAAAACTATCTTGAAAATTGTATATTTGACCTTTAAAAGTAGTGTGTGTAACTATAAAATATTAGTTTTTACAACGTTCAGAGCTACTCCAGCTTTAATTTTTCTGCGATCACAAGTGAAGAACCAGTAAGCTTACGGGTTCGAAATTTTGTATACCGTGTATTCGTTACGATATCTACGACTTGTCATCGAGCTTTTTGTAAATTCCTGTGTTATCGTTACTTTCTTCAAGTCCAAAAATGATGGTAAGCTCATGGTCATTTTTCTATTCCTTAATTGAGGTTAAATTCAATAACAAACAAGGAATTTATAAAAACGCTTGATGACAAGTCGTAGCTATTGTAACGAATACACTGTATGCAAAATTTCGAGCCCGTAAGCTTACTGGTCCTTCAGGTGTGATTGCAAAAATTAAAGCTGTAGAAGCTCTTAACATTGTAAAAAAACTAACATTTTATCGTTACACACACTACCTTTGAAGGTCACATATACAATTTTCAAAATAGTTTTGGAACCAATAAAAAATTAAGTTTAACCGATCTTGAAAAAGGTACCAAACACCCTTAAGATATTGTGTAAGATAATGTGAATTTCAATTGTACAATGCGTATACCTAAACGGTCAGTTACAAAACGCTATAACTTCGTCATTACTGCGAATTTCCTTATAAAATTTTCAGGATAATACTTTCGAATGAGCGACTTTTGAAAAATCGATCTTTTTGACCTACCCAAGTGTACGTAAGCCCTTAAGTAACAGAATCCGTATGGATGCATTTTAGGTCCATTGTTGTTCTACTCTGTTAAACGTAATTTTATATGCCGAAGATATAAATATTATTATTGCGGGTGAAAACACATTGGAAGCCTCTCAAATGAAGTAAGTTACAGTAAACAGTATCTGCCAGTGGACAAAATTCAATAGACCATTGACAAATTTCGAAAAAACAAAAGTAATTTCGTTTTACAATCGTATTTAATTTAATTTGCCCGACATAACATTAAATTCTAAGATATTTGCTATGACGAATCTATAAGAATATTAGGTATTATGTTTCATAAACATCTGATTTTCTATGTCACCTAGCCGAACTTACTATGCACTACGAAATCTAAAACGTATGTGTTGTGTCTATACTTTAATAACATTATACATACTACGCTGAACGCATTCTGCAGAAAAGAGTATTGAGTCTAATATATGATTCAAAGTTCTACCAATCATCTTGCAAAAATACTTTCAAGTTGCGCCAGATCCTGGTATTTTATGATGTGTACATTCCGGAAATGGGCCCCGAATAGAAAACACAATTCGAGTACGCTGAATCCAACGTTTTTGGCCGTTTTGCGAAGTTGACTCTAGTTTTCGAGATATTTACGAGTAAAGATTGTACAAAAAAATATCAAAGAAACACGCCTTTTCCGTACATTTCAACCGTTTATCCATCAGATATCGTTTCAGTTCGACGAAATTTCTTCGTTTTGATGGAATTACATTGAATAAGAACTGGAACATCGGTAAAGTGGGAAAAGGTTGGATGCTCTTTTAGCACGTAAAAATATTTCTATGTGGAGAATACAATTCTTGGGAACAAATAAACTTATTATATATTTTTCTATACTTTCTGCAACCTTGAATACTCGGTAAGTTAGAAAAAATGAAAAGTATTTCATGAAACGAAGAAACTGAAACGATATTTGATGAATGAATGGTTGAAATTTACGGAAAAACGTAACAAAAACAAGCTTTACTCGTAAATATCCCGGAAACTAGAGTGAGCTTCACAAAACAGCCGACAGCGTTGAATTCAGCGTACTCGAAGTGTGTTTTTTTCTATCCAGGATCCATCAATGTTGAACTTTTCGACTAGCACAGTGTAATCAAAGAGTACAATACAAGAACAATTAATTATTCCCTTCCACCAATTCATAAACATGCCATGTTTCAAAAAAAGTATTATGTATTTAGGATGCAAGCTATTAAATAAGCTTTTACAAAATTATTAAAACAGTACTTGTTGGACAAAAACTGTTACTCAGTCGGAGATTTCTTTGAATAATTTAATTTAAATTTTCTTTACTTCGTCCTTATATATTTGTTTGACGCTTTTTCATAACCATGTAGGTATGGAGATTTATTTCTTTTGTATTATGTATATTGTTTACTCAAATAAAGATTATTATTATGTATACATATTATATTATCTTATATATATATATATATGTATATACATATGTAATATATGTTATTGCTGTAGGATTTAATATGGTGGAAAACACAAGTTAGTCAGCACCAATCGTATTTCAGGAAAACTGTTTGCAAACTGTCTGTGACTATTTTCCACCAATCACGTCCGTTCTGACTAATTTCTGATTTCGGCTCGAACAAGTGTCCCAATGGCCGAACGCTGTACGCAAGCGTTAGTGATACATACCTCAACATTTCCATACTTAATTGGCGCCTGTGATATGATATCACTCCTAATTCGTCTTTTCAGCACGTCGGTTTGGAGTAGCATTGCTTAAATGCTCTATTAAACGTGAACTTTTCGTCACTAACAGTATTAGCAAATGGACGACGCCAGAGTTAGAGGAGACTGGATGCACATCTGCGTGCTCGGCTCGGGAGGTTTCGGCCAAGTTGACTTATGGAAGCATCGGATAAATCAGGAGCAGATCGGTGAGTAAATTCAGCATTTCGTGCAAATTTAAGCATGCAATTGTATACTATAAAGCAGGGGGTCTCCAAACTTTTCAGCCTTAGGGCCATACTGATTACTGCAGTGAGTTTTCTGCGTATTATACTTGTCATTAAGCTTTACCTAGCAAGTAAATAAATCCGAGTTATTATCATTCTGTGTTTTTTTATCCAACTTATCACAACAACAATAAGCTATTAGCTGTCGCGGGCCGGATTGATGAAACTGGCGGGGCGGATTTGGCCGCGGGCCGTAGTTTGGAGACCCCTGCTGTAAAAAGATGAACGAACGCTTTAACACTTTTTTACTGAACGTGGCAACTTAGTTGTGTAAATCATTTCGTTTGATATTTATTCTAAGCCATTTCTTCATTTCTTTAAGCGACAGTCTCGGAATTAAAGTCGAAATTGAGGCGATATCACCGATCTCAAGATCTCAACTCCAAGTTGAAGTTTTAACACTGATTCGTATAACATCGTATGCGTGTAATTAGTTAATGATAAACGTTTCACATGAAACATATAATCTTAAAATAAATTTAGTTGGTGATAAAAGGACAACAGGATGTGTAATAGTAGGTTTCGCTTCCGCAATTTTAATTCTGCACAATTAAAAAAGTTTGGAATACAAAAACAATAAATTCTTACTACATTTGTCTATTTATTGCCTTCTTTATCGCAAAATTTGCGTATAGTCGTTTACGGAATTATTTATCTGTCACGTTGTAATAACTAATTTCCCAAATGTGGTACGTAAATAACACTCAGGATACGAAGTGAAACAAATGATAAAATTTGGTCAACTGTTAAATTACACAAGAAACTTTTTCTCGTATATGTCGTTTTTCATATATACCAGGGATTCTTTACTGGTGGTCCGCGGACCCCTCGATTCATGGAAAGATTTTTATTGGTTCATGAAACGATTTTAGAGAATTTTCATTACAATGTTTGTTTCCAACTAGCATATCGTTTTCCTGGCAGAAGTTCAACATTCTTAGTCCATTTCTGTTCGTTGTCTTTTCTCTATATTTCCCTCTGCATCCCATGCCCTACCCTTGCATCCCATGCCCTACCCTTGCATTCCAGTCCCCCGCTATTACGATTTTTCGTTCTCTCTTATACTATCTAGAGTTATTTGTAATTGTTGGTAGAATTCTACCATCTTGCCCTCTTCCGTACCTTCTACTGGGGCGTATATCTACATAACTGCTATTTCTATCTTTAGTTCTGGTGTCATCCACATTATTCTAGACGATGTCGGTATAAATTTTGTCTAACTCCTTAGTCATCATCATTCCCACTCCTTCCTTCGCCCTCCGTCCTGTTACGGCCAGTTTGTCACAGTGTTCCGGTATTGTTACTTTTGGCCTTTCGTTCCACTTCTAACGTATACATGGCGCCCTGCTTTCGTAGGTTTTTGATCAAATTCGCCTTTTCGGATGCACGCGGAGGCATTCTGCATGTAGCGTTCGGTTGAACAGGTCGTTCTCCGTGGTAAGGGTATTCCGTTTTCGCTTTAAAGTCTCGTTTGTCGAGGATATACGCGCGAATTCGACTCTGAGAAGTTTAATATTAACGTTGTGTGCATTTGGAAGTTACGCTTCCCCAATTTCGAGTGTTCGCACTATCGGTCAAGGCGAGCGTTTGCTTTTCCCTCAATTGGAGGTGAGTCTTTCTTTTTGTTATTTACGATGCCGTTATTTCCTCTCTTACGTTGTTGTAGGGAACCAGTATAAACTGGTAGAGAGCTAGGGATTATTTGCGAACATCGGAGAATTTTAAGAACACCTAAGAATTATCGTAGAAGTTGGAAAGATTTCAGTTTGCTATGTTCGACTGGCTTCCCGACATTTTTACGTCTAGTGCGAAAAAATTCGCCATCAAATTGACAACCGGAAATACGTTGCGCTGAGTCCGGCCTTTATTTTATTTTTTTGTTTTTGTTCGTTGAGTTTTGGAAAATTTTCGAAATTTAGTGGTTCCCGAGTGGTATGTGTAATGAACAAGTTTTTATTCAATTTTCTTTAATTACATGTAAATTTCCAAAATACTTTGAATTTTAACTTAAAAATTTTTTACTTTAAATTTTAACTTATTTCCATTTTAAATATATTACGATCGAGTTTTTTTCACATCATTCTGTTCAGTTGTTCTCAGCTCTCATGGTTAACTCTCCGATGAAGGATTAAATGAATTCGAAAGCTTAGAGTTACTGAGACAGAGACTTTTATTTCAATTCATCGTTGGCTGCAATCCCCAATAGTTTTCCCAGCTTCCAGTACTTCTTCTAAAATAAAAAAAAAACTTAGATATAGAAGTTTCATCATCAAGTCGCTTTCGGGGGCACCTTACTGATACTTATTCGTTCATCAATAATTGCAGAATTCAACTATAATCATAATTTTTCCGTTTTTTTTTTTTTGTTCCCCAATGTAGCCGTAAAGAAATGCAAATTTCAACTTCCATCCCATCTTTCCGATCGCCAAAGGGAACGGTGGAACAGCGAAGTCGATATCATGAAATCGCTAAATCATCCGAACATCGTCGCCTACAAAGAACTTCCGAACGATTTACATGCGATACCTAATCCGACCGGATTGCCCATACTTTCGATGGAATACTGCGGGAAAGGAAATCTGAGAAAGTTCCTGGCGCAAACCAAAAATCTTCGAGGCTGCGAAGAGACCGACGTGAGATGTATCTTGAGCGATGTGGCCGTCGCGATAGAATATTTGCACGAAAGAAACATTACCCACAGAGATATTAAACCGGAAAATATCGTCATTCGGCAGTGCGATCGCAGGCCGAACAGGCAGATATACAAAGTGATCGATTTGGGCTACGCCAAAGAGTTGGATACGATCGCCAGTTTCGTAGGAACTTTGCCTTATTTGGCGCCGGAAATTTTTTATAGTCAGCCCTATAATAACCGCGTCGATTATTGGTCGTTCGGGATTTTAGCTTATGAAATTGTCACCGGGGTGCATCCGTTTCTACCGAACAAGATTCCGATGGAGCGGTAAGTTTTCTCTTCCTTTTTAGTACAACATGAATAATATAGTTCCTACGTTTACCACGCCAACTCACCAATATACTTTCGCATACCTTGGAACCAGTTTTTAAAGCACTTTTTCTATTCATAAGCTAGCATATCAAAAAAGTGACATTTGAATACGTATGCAACCTATACAAATCTTGGAAAACGATTTCCGTGCATTTTATTTTAATAAGCGGGAAAAAAGATATAGAATTTAGGTAGAAAGAAGAGTAACGGGGACAGCAGCCTAGACGAAATAACTTCTCAAGCTTTCGCAATAATTTATTGCTTTTTCAAGAGTACATCTGACATTTCCACACTCACATCGAAGAGTGGCTTTAATTGCAGTTTATCTCTTGGATGCAATTCAGTCGAAACTTCAGATGTACTCCTTCAGAAGCAATGAATTATTGCGAAAGCTCGAGAAACATCAAAAGAAGTTAACTTATTTCGTCTAGGCTGCTTTACCCATTACCCTTCTTTCTACCCAAACCTAACTAGTACAGCCATAATTCCACCTTACTAAAGAAATATAATATTATACCATAAAGAGCTTTTCCGTAAATGGTTTATTTATTCCGCACAACTTTCTTTGTTTGAATCTTGTACTAAATTAGACCATTCGGATTTTTAAATAATTATCAGAAAATTTGAGCAATCCTTCATAAATCGTCTGATTCGAAGTTTAACGGAATTTGGAAGATTTAAAACGGTTTGATTGACTCATCACCCCGATTTCGATTTAGAAAAAATTTCCTGCAGTATTGACTATATCGGCTATCCCCCCTTCCCCCCACACCCCCGATATAAAAGTAAGTATACTTTTTAAGAAAGAAGCTTGAACCCTGTTCTTGCTGATTTAAAAAGTTTAAATTTAGATCCTTTTGTAGATCTAGAAAGTCTTTGCGTATTGTAGGCTTCTGGTCATTTTTCTATTTCTATCAAGGTTGAGAAATGAAATTTCGAGAGAAAAATATTAAGTTCTCTGCTTGTAGATCAAGAATTTGTATTTTTCTTGTTGACTCTTGACTCCCCTTAAACCTTTTACCAAACGGAAAAATTACTTTTCAGAAGAAGAAATCTCTTTGCAGATCTCAAGGTGTTGACTTTTGAGTATATGCAAATCCTTAAAAAAGGAAGGAAAGATTATCTTCATTAGAAGAGCTACGTTATCTTGGAGATCTGGAAACTCTTTCCGTACTACTAACCCTTGGATATTCCAAAGTTTCTAATAAACGGCTTTTAGGAAAATACTTTAAGTTCGCCTCTTTTAAATCAAGAAAAACTATCCATACAGACTTTCGCCTATTTCTAGATCTTTAATAAAATGGGAAATCAATTTTTCAGACGAAAAACCTTTTCTTGTAAATGTAGATAATCATCTGTCAATTATGACACCTATTCCCCAGGCCTTTCACAAATCAAAAACGATTCATTTCTATTGACTCCTTAAAATAGCGCATGTGTTAAATGTTAAAGGATTGAATTAACTTTCTGTACTTTGTTTTCCCGGTAGTCAACTTTCCGCAATACTCTTTTTCCTCCTATTTCAAATTTGTACCTGTAGCTCATCGGTCATGGCCATTGTACGTATTACCATGAAGAGAAATATGTTTGTTTAAATCTCATTTATGTAGATCACATTCAAATGTAGGAAAGGGGACAAGCTTCCCGCCCAAAAGTTTATCAGGACGTTTTTCCATTAAGATAAACAAGGAAGAACCACAGTACACAAGTACTAACAGAAAAGCAAAAAAAAGCACCGAGGATAGCCACATCGTTCATTAATTCTCGAATTTGAGGGCCATCGAATATGCCTTTTTTGATTTTCACGTCACTGGCACGTGGAAATTTGTTTCATAACAAGCTAAAGCCATCGCCGTTTCTATCCATACCTTTAACAAAATGTTTTATCAATCCGAGTTTAATGTGTAGAGGTCGCTGGTAGAATTTGTAGGGATTCACCAGAAGCTGACTGCAATCATTCCAAGTCAATTCAACATAGTTTTAAAACAAAATTTACCTCACCATTTCAGATTCTCATTAAATGTTGCACAAGTGTACCATTCATATAGACTTAGCAAAATACCAAATTTCGTCGAAATATTTCAACTCGTTTTTGAATTACAGCTATGTAAATTTATTCAAGAACTTTCAACGGATTTTTTTGATGGCCCTACAAACTCCTAATTAAACTAGAGAGCTCGGAGATGTCATTTTACAGCATTTTTCAGGTTATTCCATGAATAGTTAGTATTGCTGTAAATCACGTGGCCAAATATAAATTTGGGGATGATAATGGGTTCGTTACAAAAAAATTAAACTGAAGCATGATTTTTCATTAATTCTTTGTATTCAGGTGAATAGCACACGAATGTTATTTACACTTCAGTGGAAATAAATATGAATGTTAATTTGAAGAAAGAATGCAGTAAAGAGAATAAAACAATTAAATTATACAGATTTATAATCTGCTAGCAATATTTATTAGGTTAAAGTACTAATTCTTGTTAAATCATAACATGGTACAGCTTCTTTGCGATGTGACAGGTTGTAACTTGTTGCCCTTGTTGAGTGAATGCGTTCTTAATTGTTGCACTTCATACTGTTTCCTTCATTATTAATTTACTCTTAAATCATCAAGCGAGTGAAAATATGTTGAATTAATACTTTTAAAGTTGAAATCAGTCGTATACACTATAAATTGAAATGGCGTTCGAGTGTTTTTTCTTTCAATCTGAAAACTATTGATTTGTTGAGAATTCAGTGTTGTAATCCATTAATGAAATCAAACGATTTGATTAGAAACAGAAAACAGCTTAAAAATGTCACAGCATGGATACCTGATCCTCCAAGATTTATGCTAAGTGTTGGAAAGAAATTACTGTATTAAAAAATACATAGTCCATCAGTGATAAAAACGAAACTGGTTCGGAGACATTCCCGGACAAAGACCCAAACAATAAATTCAGTGGTTGTTCAGACACCCAACACATCTCTTGAAGAGTTAGGAAAGTCCATCATTGATAAGAGACAAGAAAAATCTAAGCACTATGTCACATCAAAAGTTAAAAAGATTTCCTCATCTATGAAACGTAAACTTTTGGTTGCGGCTGAAAATTCATCATCAGAAAATGATAATGATATTGACAAACCAGTTTTCCAAAATCTCAAAAGTAACTTTTCGAGTTTTACGAGTAGGACAAAACAGATAATACTTCTAACATGTTTACCTGAAAATTGGAGTGTTAGGAAGATAATGTATGAATTTAATGCACGTCTGGTAGCCAAAAAAGATTAATGAAAAAGGAATTAGCAACGTTGGGACGAGAAAGTGTCAAAATCTACAGAGAAACTTAGATTAAAAGACATATCAGGCTATGTCACCGCTGTTTATGAAGTAAACTGGTGGCTCGGGTATGTTTTACAGAAAAATGAGGAACTTGGTGAAGTAAGAATAACTTTTGCTTAGTCCATCTGGGCCATCTACATCATTTTCGTATCCAAAAGACGGCGTTTTTCTGTGGATGTAGTGCACGTTTTGACAAAAGTGAATCTTGTGGATTCTCACTGGAAAAAGTTATGTTCTACTTGAAAGTGATGTATACCAAACAAATATGGCTTTTTCTAACTTCAAATTGAAAATACATCCCATTACTTCATGAAAAGTTTTACTTTATTCTCGTAACTGTACACTTTTTTCAGGTTAGTGATCATAACTATTTTCACGCAAGCGCAAAAATTTGCATATTAATGATATTCAGCTACATTGTATTAATGGAAAGTCAAGCTCTAGTTTTAATTTTTTTTTTTTAACGATGAGGCCGTTATTGCCCCAAATTTATATTTGGCCACGTGATTTACAATAATACTAACTATTCATGCAGTAAGTTTGAAAATTTTAAAATATGTACTTTTTGAAGAATTTAAAATTGCTTATTTTTAAGATTTTGACAGAACATATTTCGATTAGTCTACAGTATGTTGTATATCACAGGAAATGGCATGGGGATGCTGTAAAATGACACCACTCTCAACTCTCCACCTCAATTGGGAGAGCTTGTTGTTCAAAAAATGTCCGGTTTGTGGTTTTTGAGCAAATTTATACTTGTAATTCAAGGACGAGTTGACGTATCTCTATGAAATTTGGTATTTTTCCAAGTCTATTTAAAAAGTACGCCTGTACATAATTTCATGAAAATCTTAGGTGGTGTGTGTTCAGTTGAGTTGACTTGACTTGGAACTTCTCACTGACGATGCTTTTTGTTTCCGGAACGAGCGGTCTTCTTGATGGTCATTGTTTTCGTTACATAACGGTTTTGTCTATCACTGCTCTCCCACTCACGCAAGAAACGGCAACATTTGATTTATCCTAGTTGAAACTCGAGTACAAGGGTAATGACTTTCAAATTTCCGCAAAGGAGCCAGCCGAACCATCCATAATACTCGAGGAGCAAAGGCCAACCCACAACAATAGAAAATGCAATTGCGGAAAACTGGTTGGCTGATTGGTCTTGATGGATGATTTCCGATGACGGATTCCAAAATCATCATAGGAAAATACATAAGAAACAGTACTTGGCCTCCAAGAATTAAAAAAACCTTGTTTACCGGTGTAATCGGTGTGGTAAGGGTATGAACTATGTTACTTAAGGACTAAACCGCAGACAGTCCTATTTTTTATACTTGCACAGAATAGCGAATTCGACAACTATGATTTTTGGACATTACTTGCCAATAAGTTTTTATACAATTGTCTTTGAAGAGTAATTATATATATAGACGGGATGTTAATTCGATAATCTACTTTAGTCAGGGGTATCGCTATCATAGTTGTCCATTCGTTAGCTTCTTAGAAGAAGAGAAATTCAATCACCTAATCCCGTAAAGATATCCCTAACTTGATTTTATTCCAAACCACAGATATTTCAAGTTTTCTTAAGATTCAAGTTTCGTGCCAGTCAAAGACTTATCTAAATTATCTGCTTCCTTGGCGATACGTTTCCGGATTTTCCTGACGGATTTTATCTTTTGACAAACATAGAAGGGACGCATTTGCGGGGATGCACCGAATCCGACAAACACCAATTCTGTTCCATAAAAAAATTCTTATCGCGAGAAAAAGTCGGTGAGAAACGTACATTACGTACGTATGTATATGTACATATAAGTCAGTTCGACGATGTTTCCGAGAAATGCGTTCGCTTTTATACAACGTTTCCTCTCGCGACTCGATGGTTATGTATTTCGCGAATAACCCTCGCAGGTTCAATTACGTGAAGGAAAAGTCCGACCAGCACATCGCCATTTCGATGTCCAGAGACGGCCGGTTAAAATTTTCCAACGAGATTATATTGTGCAATCGCTTATCGCCGCCTTTCAAGCGACATCTCGAAAATTGGCTGAAGTTACTCCTGGTATACGATAGGAATAAGCGCGGTTTCCGCGACGGCGAATCGGTGAATGTTTTCGACGAGTTAAGGACGCTCCTTAATAGGAAAATGCTGAAGGTGTTTTCGGTGTACAATTATGGCAGTTTCGTTTACGAAATTACACCGGACACGTGTTTGTCCGATATTAAGGCGTTCATCGAGAGAGACACGTCGATCCCGTGCGCATCGCAGCTCTTCGTCGCGGATAAGGAGACGATGGTTGTGGACGAAGCTATGAACATCGACGATCTTTGTCAGGTAAGTCCGATAATTATCGCTCTTATTCTAGAAAGATGTGTGAAAGAACGACGATTTTTATTTGGGAAATTTAGGTGTTGAAGGAACGGATTTAATCAAGTCATTTTTGCTTTTGGGCGTTTTACCAAAGTATGATGGGAGAGAATTTGGAAATAATTTTTATCATTGATGTTCCTTTCATAATTAAAAACGTAAAAAGTTGATATTCTCGAAGAGGGATCACATGAGTCGCCTTATCTTTTAAGTGGGACGGTCGAAGGACGACATTTTGTATTGCTAATCAAATCAGTTAATTTTTGAGGTAGAACGTAAAATTAATCAAAAAATATTATACATTATCCTCTTAATATACTGTTCTAAGGAAATTAACGAAGAAAAGAGCGAAAAAATTCTCACATGTTTGGGTTTAAATTTCTACTATAAGAATTACCAGTATACTTCATCAATGTTGCAACGATCATTCTTGGTATGTAATACTTCAAATCTAATACAGTTCAAAGGCAAGTGTTTGGCAATAGTTTGGGGGAGAAAAGTTACAAATGAAGTGTGTACGTTACATACATACAGTGCTCGACAAACATTTTAGATAACCGTCGGTTTCTTTTAAGATATTAGTGGCTGAACAACTATTACTTAAATCTGTATAACTATTTTACTGCACCCTTATTTATGACTGTAATCCGTTAATAATACCGTAATTTATTATCCTAGACGCAATAACACCCCTCGGTTTGGTACATATCGTAAGTTGGTATGCGACGAGCTATTACTTTAAATGTGAATATAATGAAACATTATTAGTTTAGCTGCGTATTTTGAAAGTACCGGGTGTGTTTATTCACTTTAAGATTGTTGTGAATTTTACGTAACACTGTGTTAAAACTATGGGGAAAGGGAAACTTCTGTCGTTAGGGTAGCATAGGTAAAGCACTTGCATGGCATCAAGACAATCAAGATTGGAAATTTCTTAAAAGATCCTGTCAATTATGCTAAACCAAAAGGACAGGGTCGTCCTCAGGCAGTGAATAAAAACGATGGAAGGGCAATTATTCGAGGAACATCGAATTCATTAGCGTCAGCGAGGACGATTGCCAAACAGCTCCGTAATGTACAACGCATCTCCTGTTATTCCACGCAAGAAACTATTAAAGAAACCGCCGCTTTCAGCAAAACATAAAGAAGCACGATTAAAATTGGCGCAAGATCACATAACCTGGAAGAATGACTGGTACAAAATTATTTTTTCCAATGAAAAGAAGTTCAAATTAGACGGACCAGACAGGTACTACTACTTATACCACTATCTTAGAAAGGAAAATGGAATGAATGAGGAGGTGAATTGGTCACTTATGATTTGGACGGGCATAGAACTTGTGAGAAAAGCAACATATTGTTTTGGTCATCAAAGATGAATTCAGCTAAATATAGGAATATGTTGTAACAAAAACTTTTACCATTTGATCGACAATTGACAGGAAGAATATTTATATTTCAACAGGACAATGCGCCTATCCATAAAGCTAACCAACTTACAGAATAGTTTAAGAGTGAAAAATTCGAAATACTAGCATGGACGGCAAAGTCACCCGACCTAAACATTACGGAGAATATGTGGGGCCAATTGTCTCAAAAAGTGTACGCAAATAAACAATACCTGTCCACGGAGGAACTGAAGAGATCGATAATACTTAAGCGGCAAAATATCGACCAAAATTACATAAAATCTTTATACAAGTCGATTCCATCAAGGCTTTTCGAAGTTATCAAAAGTAAGGATGGTTGTACTCATTATTAGGGGTGCGATTTCTGATATTAATAATCCTCGTCTAAGTTTTTGTCCCATTAAAATTTAACCAAACCGTTCAAATCTTTTCTTTTTTTGAATTACAATTGTAAAAAAATATAGTTTGTTATTTTTGTAATATGTATTTATTGTTCATTCCATCTATATAAAAAGTGTTTTACGGCACATTTACAAACAAAAATCTTATCTCGTCTAAGTTCTTGTCGAGCCGTGTACATCCGTGATCGTTGGATAAATTCGCAATAGCATAAATCTGAATTGTATGCATCGTTTAACAAAAAAATTCTGCATTTTGTGGATATTAAAATGTTTTATAATATATCGTCCCCTTGCAAACTAGGTTTTAAGTAAGAGGTTTCATTTGTTTTTTTTTAATATGTGAAAAGACGGATTTTGTAGTTACAAGCCAGATAAATTTATAAGTTTACAAAGAAGTAAACTTTAGTCCTTTGGCTGGTAGACTCCGATGTTTGGTTTCGTGGTATTGATATTTTAATGCTGGAATTATAAAGAAAAGGTTTGGAGGTGATATTCTCTTATTTACTAAATTCTAAGTTCACCTTTTGGCGCCCGATTACGAAATGGAGCCATTTCGATTTAATCGTCACTTTCTACACTGTCCAATTTTATATCATTTTCTTGACACTATATCATCGATAAAAACTCCTCACCACAAAATTGTTTAATAATAAAATTCGATGGCACATATTTCGCTAGCGCGAAGCAAGCAACCGAAGTGGTATTTTTCTCAGTTGCCTTCCTTCGTGACGCCCCTTTTCTCAACAGCACAGCACCTTTCATTTTTCCTGCTCTGACAATTTTTTTCTCTATTCTAATTCATATATTTTCTTTATTATTCTGGTTTCCTTTTCGATTTAATTGTCACTTTCTACATTGCCCAATTTTATATTATTTTGTTGACACTATATCACATCGATAAAACTCCTCACCACAAAATTGTTTAATAATAAAATTCGATGACACGTGTGTCGCTAGAACGAAGCAAGCAACCGAAGTGGTATCTTTTTCTCAGTTGCCTTCCTTCGTGGCACCCCTTTTCTCAACAGCACAGCATCTTTTCATTTTTCCTGCTCTGACAATTTATTAATTTTTTTCTCTATTCTAATTCATATATTTTCTTCATTATTCTGGTTTCCTCCGTCTATTTGGAGTTTTACCTACGTCATCAATTTTTGTCCATAGATCTTTGTCTGTGAGACAGGCACAAATCGTGCTTCTTTCTCCACCGGCAGCATCTGAGAAAGATAGTCGAATGAGTAGATTGTCTTTACTCGTTCGACAAAACAATGACGTAGGTAAAAACTTAAAATAGACAAAGTTGTACATACATACATCTATAAGCTGGGCAAACAGCGATAATTACGAAATAAGTTACGACATCCTACATCTACACAGAACTACTCGCCGATTTAGTACTGACTAGAGTAGAGAGTCGGCGATGCTGTCGTAACTTATTTCGTAATTGTAAGCTGTTACCGCTGTTTGCCTAGGCTGTACATCTTCATGTACGTCTTCACCACCCCACTTGTGGCTCGTCCATCATTTCGGCGATCGGTGTGATCGTCTTTTACGGTTGGTCCTTTCAATACTGTTTCTTCTTGATACACCCTCGATTTTTCTTTGAAATCCCATCTCCATGGCCATCATTCTACTCTTATTTTTGTTTATAATCGTCCAAGATTCGTTATCAGAAAACACCATAGGCCTTCCAACTTTTTTCTACAGCTTTATCGCAATTTTTTTGTATTTCCTTTTTCCGTCGGAATGTTATTAACGTATTTGTTACCACATGCTCTTCCTGATTGCTTAAGCGTTAGTTTGTTCCTCTCTCTCTCTTTCTCTCTTTCGTCGAAGTTGAATTTTCCAAAATTTCTGTTTTTTTGTTTAACTTTTAGAATAGTTTTAGTTAGTTGATGAATGATGGGAACTAAATGGAGATTGGAAAACATCTTTTATGTATAAATAGTTTAATCAAACTTATTTAATTGATTTAATAACCACGGGTTTACCGTAATTTTTGCCTTCAAGAAAGCAACGACAACAAAGGAATTTACAAAAATGTTCTTCGAAAAGTCTTTACTACCGTCTCGAATATGTGATATTCAAAATTTCAAGCCTGCAAACCAGCTGGTTCTTCACTTATTATTGACAAAAGACTAGACCTGCCTAAGCTCTTAAAATTGTAAATAATTAGTATTTTATCGTTATACATACATCTTTCAGAACTAAAATATACAGCTTTCAAAATAGTTTTCGAACCGACCAAAACAGAACTTTAAACGATCTTGAAAATAAGAACCTTACAGCCTTAAGCAATAAAAGAGGACATACCACAGAAAAAAACATTTAAAATCGCATAAATATAAACATATTCTTGGCTCAGTTCAATACAAGATAGCATGTTTAGTAACCCAGATACAAAAACCATCGAATCTGATTCAAAACTACAATTGAGTGCTATTGTTTTTTTTCTATTTTCATCAAATTTTGCAAACACGAAAAGAACTACAAAAATCGCCACTACAACTACAACAAATAGAAGCAGAAGAGACTAACTCTTCTCTTAATCTTCTTAAATTTAGCACAATTTACCCTAGTCAAAAGAGCTAATTCCACCTATTTTACCTATTTTACTTCTACATAATTTTTCTTCTTCCCAATTTTCTGCGCTTATTACAAAGTTATTAATGATTTGTTTTTAGTTTTTACTTTGAGCTTCCCTCGGAGAAAGTTATTTTCTTTCTTTCTACCCGCCTGTGTTGCCACCATTGAACGCGCCTTTTTCTTTTTAAATTGGCCGCACCTTCAAGTTTTTCATCTTTTCTTCGTTGTTTTCATGTTTTCATTTTGCATTATCCTTATATACCGTTCAATTCTTTTGTAATTGTTTGGCGCCGTAAATCTGAATAGATTGCATTATTCTAACCGCACTTCCTATTTTTTCGTGGGCAATAAAATATCGTACAAGTGCGCTGACCATTGTAGTTTAATTTCGTAATATGTTTTAATGGTTTAATGCTGGAATTATGCACAACAACCACAAATTCCGATATAAAATCACACATTAGTCAAAATAATTATTAATAGATGTCCTCGTTTGGCCGCACTAAAGGAGTTCCATAGGTTCCATAGTTTATTTAGTAAAATTAATGAATATCTTAGCGGTTGGTGCCGATGTATACCCTAAAATAGTCCAAATGGATGTCGATTATTACCATGTTTATCGCAGATATGAAGTGTGTTATGCATCCTCGTCAGCTTTTACGGTCAGTGCGAATGATGAAAGCTTCTCTCGCAGTTCCCGCGCGTCACAGTTAATATCGACGTTTCGACTACACTACTACTAACTTCTTCAGGAACATTAACGGTTACAATTTGAACAGCGAAACAGTAGGTTGTTCTTTCCACTATTTTCACTCAGGTTTGCTGCACAACCAATTATATTATTAAATCGAACGGAACGACTATTGTGAAAGTTTCCGTGTGATGTCAAACTCTCTAATCAAGGATTCTTGATCGGTTTCTTTGAATTTCATCGTCTACGAATATCTTTTGTAAGAGATCCTGCATCCTCTTTTCATAAAACCTTTACTACGTATAATCTAGCTTCAGATTATACGTAGTTATATCTCTGTTTCGCTGAAAACGTTAGCCATCCAAAACCAAATTTAAAGATAGATCTATCTTCATCCTCATACTTCTTCACTTTCTTGGATAGAAGCATTACAATCATTTTCATCACTAGAAGAAATATCTCGTACGGAACAAGACGTTTTGAGTACATGACAGGACTTGATGCAACTAGGTTTTACCACAAGTAAAAAGGGAGAGATATTAGGCTACATGGTAGTTTATGTTTACTTGTTATATTATAGGGCTAGCTAGACCTTTCTGGGACCCCCAATGGGATGATCCAGTTACCCCTCTATTGAATTTTTTTCGGCGTATCCGGACCACCTCTGCCAGATAAAGAACAACAAGTCTAGGAGTGGTAATTTGCATATTTACAGATAAAATCATTCATTATATTTATGCCTAACTTGTAATAGAGAAACAGGTACTTACCAAGAAATGTTGGGGAGACCATTAAACATTCGGAAACACGACGTCGTTTGAGAAAATTTCGTCTTAAAAATTATTGAGCCTGTCACAACTACAAAATGGCTCCAAATGAAGTAATGCCTGTTGTTCTAGAGGTAAACACAGGAGATGAAGGTATGCCAACCAAATAACATTATAATTCCCACAGATATCGATATGAATAACCCCGGATCCAGTTGCCCCCTGGGCCCAGAAATCCCGGAGTACCTTATCATATACATATATATTTATAATTCTTTTTCCCCAAAAATTTACAACAGTCGATTTTCCCGTGAAACGAACTCAATTTTGTCGTTGCATTCGCTACAACTAGAATTTCTCCATTCTAATTGCAGGCACATCCGGGGAAAACCCTATACGTTTTTAAAAAAGGCAGCGACTTCGAAACGCGTACGGTACCTCTAAGCGCTCAAGTTCAACTCTTGCTGAATTCGCCGAGGATTCATAAGGAAGACGTCCTCCGGTCGTTATATTCGCACGCGTTATTTTTCATTCGAGAAGAAAAGGACTATATCGAGCAATTCGACGCGGGACTGATGCTGCAATTGGAACATACGATTTTTCGTTCGCTCAAATCAAGCAGATCTTCAGTCGAACTCGCGCCAATATGGTCAAGCTGAATAATCGGATAGAATGCCATAGGGATTACGACGAATGGAGAAGCCGAACGGACTGGCCGCACGAAAGCGAACAATATTTGGATTGCTTGAGGAATAGAAGGAGACTTTTACAGCAAGCTAAAGAATTGATGGAAAACGTCAATTCGTTTACCGGGAAATTCGTTGTTGTCCTGGGTTCGGAAAGGATAACGCATTGCGTGGACGATTTGAGGAACCAGCTCGTTTCCATCGAAGTTGACATGACCCAAAAGTAAGTTTTTTATGGATAAATTGTAAAAAGGTATTAGAAGGTACTGCAGAGAACCGCTGAGTAAATTTCATCAAAATTTCCCGACAATGTTTTGATAACATTAGGAATATATCAAATAAATGAAATTATTCTTACCACACCTTGCGGAAATGAATTCATTTCAATTCAAATAAATGTATTTATTTCTGAACTATGGTAATTTTATTTATTTAACATATTATTTTAACCACAGTCTTCTCATTCTTATTAGCATTAGGAATATCCGATTCTCGAATTTTATGCAGCAATTAACGCATGTCTTCCTGCACTATTCAAATACTCATACTATACCGTACATTTTCTACTACCTCATTATAACCGGAGTGTCTCGTCTATTTTGAAGATATAATAACGCCATGACTCTCTACCAAAGAATTAGCGACTCCGACATGAGCTCTAACGAAATGGTTCAAATCCTATCCAACGTTTTGGAGATTCCTTACATGAAGATCTTCAATAACGAAAAACTGAAGAAATATATAAGGTAATCGTCCCGTAAAGAGCTAGTACAATTGCTGCAGTACCGCTTTGCTAAATTGTTCAGATCCGTCTTGAGGATTCAAAGGATGCTACAAAAGTTGTACGTTTGGTGCAGCTCCATCGACGGAGAGATTGCCCGAGTCACGTCCTCGCTCGATGTTTGCGAAATACGGAAAAATGCAATTCTTCAGGATATTAGAATTATATTGCCCGACAATCGAGAAGAAGAAAGGACTGAACTAGAGCAACTTCTGAGGCAGAATCAAAAACTTCGTTACCAGTAAGTTGATTTTTTAATGTTTGTATTTCTAAAGTGATTGTCACCGTGTTTTGTTATTAGAATACAAGATTTATCTGCTCAAGGTTCGGCATATCTGAGGAATGTTACGAGGGACATGTTGTATTTTTGGAACGGTGTTACCCTAACGAACGATGAAAGATAACATACGGTACCAGAAATGTAACGTTTGCATTTTTTTAAAGATTATTTATATATTTTATGAATTTTTACAATAAAATATAGTCTTGTTACTGATTTATTTTTTGTGGGGTTAATGGCGAAAATTTACGTTCAACGAGCATGAAAAATATTTCAAAGTCGAAAAAGTAAAGGTAAAAATACATCGTGTCCAAATAGAAGCGGGAATTTGATGATGTTATAGCAAAAGGTAAGTTTATTAAGTTTTATTGTTGAGAAATGCCTAATTGTAAGCTTCAAACGCAAAACAATGATTGTCGTTCGTACCACGTCTATTTCAAACGAATGAACGAGTCGCCTTTACTAAAGAGAATACAAAGAAAATAATGTTGCTCGGGAATTTTCGTTGTTAAAAAGGTGAACTATTGAGAAGAAAATGAAATGAAAAATTTACACAAGAATGTTATAAGAACACTCTTGATGGCTCATGCAGACAGGATTGAGAAGCATTCTTCAAAACTGAAAACCCTGATGAGGATCTTCACCTACAAACGTACGTAGAAATATTTCTTAACCTTCCTATACTCACGCATACGGTCTGTGAGACCGATTTATATAGTATAGTATACGTCTTTCATTTCGACGTGAGTATAGGAAGGTTAATTCGATTTTTTGATACTTTCGTAATATAACATAACGCCGTAACTTCTTAACATGCTGGTTTCTTTCAAATTTCGAGAACTTTGACAATTCGCGTGGTTTGTAGGGGTGACAAGAAAATTAACTAATTTTTTATTTATCTGAGAACAGTTATTTATGTTTTAATGATGATGTATTACTTACCTTAAGAATTACGACGTATTTTTGTTTAAGAATTCTTTACGGAAAAAGGATTTTATTTCAAAATTCAAAATTCCCTTTTGCAATTTATCGAATGCTGTATACACCGTTGTTGTTATGGTTATGGTTTGTGTGACCTTTTTAATCAATGAAATCGGGGGAAATTATCTGTACTTCCGGTGTCGCGCGGAATTGCATCATTTTTTAAGAAGTCGCAGTTGAGGGTGGACGATACGCTCCAAATTTAGATTCTAACCTCCGAAAGTTTGTTTGGAAATTTAGTTGTTGTGATCGATAGCATATGGACAAATAAGAATATGCTTAACCACAGACAACGATACATAGTTTATGCAGGCGATGTGGTGATTAAAAGAATAACTTGAAGAAACCTTCTAAAGTTTCGAAGGCAAGAAAGTACGGACTTTTTATAAGACGAAATATATGGAAATGCAAGGGAACAACACAGGAGATAAAACCAGTATTAAATTGAAAACAAAGACCATGGAATATAACTTGGAAAATGTCAGTCAGTTTGAATATCCAGGAATAATTGTAATTAATCGAGGACGAGAAGAAAAGGAGAGGAGATGAGAGACAAAAAAGTAGTAAGGGGAAGCGAAGCGATTGAATCATTGACAACACTTCCAAGAGGTAAAAACGTGTTCAGAACAGCAAAAATCCGAACGAAACGATTATTTGACCAACAGTATTGTATGCGTGTGAGACTATGAACCAACAGGGGGAAACGAAGGTAGAAATTTGGAAGAGCGAAGTATTACGAAAGACTTTTGCAGTTATCAAGATGACTGTAAGAATATGGAGGCGTCAAGCGAATAAAGAAATAATGGATGCATATGGAAGGCCAAAGATAACACTTGGCATCACACAGAAGAGCCTAATGACTGACCCATATCTTGCGAATTCCAGAGGAAAGAAGTGTCAAAAGAGCGTTACAAGTCGGAGAATTGGGGAAGAAGAGAAGGGGACACCCAAGGAAGAAATAGTTGGAGGCTGTAAAACGTGATCTTAAAGACCTGAGTGTGAAGAATTATACCATGGAGACAAGTAACGAAGAATTTAAAAGTCAAAGGCCTACAAGACATGTAGCGCATGACTAATTACCGCTATCGTCGATAATTAATCATGATAGTTACACGAATTTGAGGGCCGATAGTCGACGGAAGAAGTTGAGCAGCTAAGGTTTTCACCCGCTTCGTAGATCGACAAATTAAACTACTAAACTTTCCTGTCTCTGGGAGGATGTCGTTTTCGCAGCTGTTCAGGCTGCAAAACCAACCGGACCTTAGTACGACCACGCCTCATTGACGTTCAAGGGAAATTCACCTTCATCCTCTGACAACCTGTAAATAAATCCGCATCTCCCCACCTCCTCCCTCCCCGTACCGAAACGTGGAAATCTTCCTCGTCGTTCTTTTGTCTCATGTTCCTTCCCGTTATTCTTCTACCGTTGTTTATTCCTCTTCATTGTCTCTTTTCTTTTCTCCCCTCCACCCTGTTCTTATTTGTGGAGAAAAGCGGGGAGCAAACAACAATGCAGAATAAAACGAATTGATTGTTTGCTCACCTCCACCCCCTTCTTTTCCACCCCGTAAAAGAGATGTTACTTTATTCATCTTAGTTTTCCTCTTCTCCGTCTTTGATAAGCTTATGTTCACGGGAATTGATTCTTCAAATACGTTATCAAATTTGTGGAAGAATTTCAAGAATGCTAGGTTTCGTGTTGCACCTGCAGACTAACATTAATGCTTATAGATTACTCGGAGGAGCATCGTACATCGAATTAAATCAAGAAGTGAATAATAAATAATAAAATAATAAAAGAAGAACAGAAAGGCATGTATCAATATTCAAAATGAAGCGTGCATCACATGGTGTATTATAATTTTATTTCACCGCGCACATGAAAGGGCGCTTAAATGTACTATAGTAAGTTACCAGTACTATTCGACACCCCTCAACATGCAAGCAGTCGAATTTCTGGTGAGATTAAGGGGTATGGGATGCATAAGCCCCTATAAGGACCTCCTTATAAATGTATCCAGACTCGGCTAACAAACGGAAACAAAAATTCAAGAAGTTGTTTGGATCATTCATTTAACAAGAGCGAGAGGGGGACATACATATCAATCTTTTATTGGTGAATACAGTTGCTCGCGCGACCCAAAATTGTCAAGATCGCTCCCGATCTTAACAAAAAGCCACGTTTTATGGCTGACATGAGCACCTCTATTGGTGAATTGATTCTTAGACGTACCGCTGTAGAAATGATCAGTTCCTTTTTTCTGACCTCGGTGGTTATTTGCCTTATTTTTCTTTCTCCCGGTCTAGATCATTTCCGCCATTCTTCTTTCCTGTTTTCCTCCTCTGTTTTCGTCTTCCAACGAAGGGATTTTTTGGTTGCAAGAGTACTTCATTTGGGTCAAATAATTCGTGTCATATCGCTGGTATTAAAATTTCCAAAAATCTCATTTTCTTAGCAAAGATTTCCTCCATTCTTACATCGTAAAGTACGAAAATTACGAGTGGAATTATAACCGAATATCAAACGTCAACTTTCCATTTAAATGGACAACTAACTAGAAGTGTCAAATCTACAATTATGATTTGCAAATTACATTACGTTAAAATCCACCGCATCAAGATGTTGATGGTCATGTTAGTTTTTACTGTTTTAATTCAGGAATCTGGTGCTATCGACGAAAAACTTGCCTTGAAGAATCTAGTTTTGAATACTGGTAATTCCAAAAGAAAGGGATGTCCGCAAAACTCGATATTTTTAAATTTCTTCCAGCAAAGCCGATAAGTCCGTGGATAACTTCCTCTGGAATCTGTACGTTGGTCACGATCTTTTCTTCAAAATCCTCTCGCCTGGAAAATGCTTGAGCTACGGATTTATATATTTATGGGAACTCAAATTGTTATGTAATAATAACTCCTTTAACGTCCTTTAACGTCCTTTTATGTCCTAAATTCACATTTTTAGCTACGGGAAAGGTGGTGATGCGATTCGATAAATTCATGAACAGAGCGGTGTTAACGATCAAAAACGACGTGCTCCCTTGCAACGAATACGACCTGCAAGTTATCATCAAGGGCACGGGCAAAAATATGAAAACGTTAAATGTACGTAAAATATATGGAATATGTTGATAACGTATAATCTATACGCATACCGCAAGTGGGTTTTCCCAATCGTATATTTGATAATCTCGCAAATCTACGTCCTCCAACGCGCTCGTATCGCTTGATAATATGTAGATCTAGAACTGGAAAAACCAGACGGTATCAATTTCTTAATCCGCACTGTCACCTTTTAGTGCTGGTTTAGGATAAATACAGCGGGTCCTGTGCCTATCATTCTGGACGGACAGCATAGGAACGCGATGAACGGCGATAACGTTGCTTTAGACGCCTCGACAACGGACGAGTCAGGATTAACGAATTTAAAATATAGTTGGAGATGTACCAGTAATGAGCCACGATCGTTTTGCAGCAAATTTCAGTCTAAAGGTATAGTTGCTAAGATCACTCATGTCAGAGAAATGGTAAAGAAAGTTAATTTGGTGAAATTAATTGTGACTAAAATGTGTTGTGCTTGTTTCTCCTCTTTTTTTTTCTCGAATTGTACATATCCTTTCCAAGCTTGATTCGTTTCTTGATAGTCCCTTTACCCCTCTTTTCAATTAATTAATTAGACTTAAATCCGTCTGGCTCTTAATTAAACAACTGAATTTCTGTCTGGCAAATTAATATAAAATTTTCCACTTACAGATCTAAAACATATATAAATTTCAGCTATACTAAAATGATGTGAAAATAATTCTTTTTTATTACTAAAATTGTATCTGGCAAAATTGTCTGGCAATGGTAAGTTAATATTGCTAAAAAGACATGAAAAACGATGAAAAGAATAGTTATCTTAAAATGATTTTACAATTCAGTATTTTCATCTGCGGGGAGAGGATGCGCACAGGTAAACGCAGACGTTCCCAAGTGCCAGACGTACTGTATCCCTACCTGATTTCAATAGAAAAAAAAATATATCAAAAAACCAGCCGATCTAAAATTCTTTCTGAAAAACGTTGCTAACTCTCGTACTATTATTGTTTGTGACGACACCAAAACAAGCTGGTCAGAAAAAGGACTGTGATTTAAGCCATGAATACACACACATTCAATTTTTGAAAAAAATCTGAATTACTTCATTCGTTTGAATCTTCACTTATAAAATAATAGTAATTTGCTCTATTCTTAAAAAACAGTAGAAGAGCGGCCGAAGTAAATAAAAAAAAATAAACAAACGGCATGGTGGTCAGATGACATAAATCATAGTAATAATAACAATATCCATCTTTATTTGTCCAACAGTCACAAGCCAATTACAGAATTATTTACAATAGTACAACTATCAAAAAACAACGCACTTTACGCCTTAGAAAACGTATGTACACCAAGTTTTGACTAATTTAAAACATCTTCAATTTTTCCTGAATTTGTAAAGGGGTACCCCTTGGAGATTTCGAAGAAAATCGAAATGGTTGGAAGTATGTTTTATTACACATCAAATTATAACTATTCTTGTGCAGATTGCGGTTAAAGCAATTTCCAGGACGAGGGACTTGTTAAGAAAATATTCGATGAGAACGTGCAACATGTTTTTGGTCGAAACGCTTCCGTATGCTCCAAGATCCATACGACGCAAATCTCATCGATTTCGACGTCGGAACCGCACTGTACGCCTTCGGAAATGTATATACACCAAGTTTCGTGTAATTTAGAACATTCTCAATTTTTCCTGAATTTCCAAAGGGGTACCCCTTGGAGATTTCGAAGAAAATCGAAATGGTTGGAAGTATGACTTATTACACATCAAATTATAACTCTTCTCGTGCAGATTGCGATTAAAGCAATTTCCACGACGATAGACTTGTTGTTAAGAAAATATTCGATGAGAACGTGGAACGTGCTTTTGGTCGAAACATTTCTGTATGCTCCAAGATCCATACGAAGCAAATCTCGTCGATTTCGACGTCGGAATCCGACTTTACACCTTAGAAAACGTATATACACCAAGTTTCGTGTAATTTAGAACACCCTCAATTTTTCCTGAATTTCCAAAGGGGTACCCCCTGCAGATTTCGAGGAAAATCGAAATGGTTGGAAGTATGACTTATTACACATCAAATTATAACTCTTCTCGTGCAGATTGCGATTAAAACAATTTCCAGGACGAGAGACTTGTTGTTAAGAAAATATTCGATGAGAACGTGGAACCTGGTTCTGGTCAAAACGCTTCTGAATGCTCCAAGATCCATACGAAGCAAATCTCGTCGATTTCGACGTCGGAATCGCACTGCACACCTTCGGAAACGTATACACACCAAGTTTCGTGTAATTTAGGACATCCTCAATTTTTCCTGAATTTCCAAAGGGGTACCCCTTGGAGATTTCGAGGATTATTGAAATGGTTGGAAGTATGACTTATTACACATCAAATTATAACTCTTCTCGTGCAGATTGCGATTAAAGCAATTTCCAGGACGAGAGACTTGTTGTTAAGAAAATATTCGATGAGAACGTGGAACGTGGTTCTGGTCAAAACGCTTCTGTATGCTCCAAGATCCATACGAAGCAAATCTCGTCGATTTCGACGTCGGAATCCGACTTTTCACCTTAGAAAACGTATATACACCAAGTTTCGTCTAATTTAGAACAACATTATTAAAAAAGTTCTTAGTTCGGAGTAAAATCTGTTAAAATTGTTCGTGATATGGAACATTGGCGACCACGTCTTTGCTCTAGAATTATGTAATAATTAGTAGATCTAGTACTTTGATTTGGTACATTAATATTTATATATTCGAGTAACGATGGGGACACAACTTGATTAGTGATTAAATGTAATAAAAATTTAGCACTGTATTTCTCACGACGATCAGATAGAGTCTGAAAGTGACCCTGTTCCAATAAATGCCAGAAGTCCTAAATATCAAATATTTTAAGAACCTCTTCTGAATGCGTTCCACAGAAAGACTTTGGTAAGTGTTGCAGGGAAATCAGGTCAGTAGTCTGGGCAAACAGCGGTAATGACGATATAAGTTACGATGGCCTACATGTACACATAACTACTCGCCGATTTAATACTGGCTAGAGTGGGGAGTCGGCGATGTTGTCGTAACTTATTTCGCAATTGTACGCTGTTACCGCTACCCAGGCAACACATCAGTGACCCATATTACAATCTACTCTAAACCAGGGTATCATACAAAATTTTAATGGTGTGGAGATTATTAATACCACGGCAAGATCTTATAAGGAAGTCAAGGGATCGCGAACATATGGACAATATCTGTTCAGAAAATATTAGACCAGAATCAAAAATTACTCTTAAATTCTTTATTTTATCTCTCATAGTAATTGCATAATTGAACTTTATTTTGTTTGAACATCTACCATAGGAAACTATTGAGCATTCTCCTGTATTCAAAGAAACACCATTTGTCAATTAATATGAGATGAGTCTGTAGGTTAATACAATCTGCAGGTGAATTAATCGCGCTATATATTTCCAAATCGTCTGCGTAAGCCAAATATTTATATTTTAATTTGCATAACAAATTATTTATATATGTTAAACTATAAGGGACTAACGTTAGAGCCTTGGGGTACCCCAGACGACGTTTTAAAATTAGTTGATGAAAAGCCATTATAAAAGACATAGCAACTAAGTACGAAGAAATCTGTTTCAACCATGATGGACAACATCCAACTTAGCTAAAAATATTTTACAGTCAATGCAATCAAATGCCTTTGTAAAGTCTGTGTAGATTACATCGCCCTGCTTCATCTCATCCATCGCCATGGAAATGTAGTATGAAATATTAGTCAAATTAGAGACAGTACACCTGCTTCTCATGAACCCATGTTGGTGAATTGACAAATATTGCCCAATATTACCATAAATAGTGGTATATAAAATATGCTCAAAAACTTTCACAAAATTTGACAAAATGTTTAAAGTTCTGTAGTTGGCGGTAACAACGCGATTACCACTTTTAGAAACTGGTATTATCGTACTTATTTTCCAACCGCGCGGAAAACTTGAAGTCCCAGTTACGAGATTGTAAAATATAAATAATGGATTAGCCAAGGTATGAGCAATCTCACGCACCAAAAGACAGGTATGTATGTCGTCATATCAGCTATAAGTAATAACTAAAAAACAAGCATGAAAGGACCACCTGAACAAACAAACGACAGGAACTCCCCGAAAGTTACGAAAAGGACCAAGAAAACAAGTGGAAGAAAAAATGATTGCGGCAAAAGAGAAGCATAAAAGAAATAAAATGAAATAAAATTTGGATGACTCTCCATATAGCGATTTAATTAGCAACTAACATTTCATTAAGATTTTGGCTCTCCAAAATAGTTTACTATTTTTATTTATTCGTCGTAATGGAGAGAATCTCTAAGGAAATCAGAAACTAGTCTATCGAGTGGTGAACAACTTGAAAAAAAAAGAAAAGACGGAATGGAATCCTGTATATAAATGACAAAACCAACCAAACAATCACAGATGAATAAAAATTTATAGGAAGATGGCGATAGTACTTCCAAAAACTACTGACGGCGGAAGAAGAAGAAGCCGAAGGAGACCCAGCAGAACACAACTTTTGTGAATGACGAAGATGTAAAGAAGACAGATACGACGACACGATAAAATAACAACGAAAATGCTAAAATAGTTGGGGACAAAGGAGAAAAGTATTTCTACAACTGCTGAACAGTATAACAAGAGACAATAATAATACCCTAAGACCGGAAACTTTCAGCAATATTACCAATTCACAAAGAGGGCAATACTAGGGTGTGTATTAATTATAGAAGCAACTTTATCTGCTATCTGCTACTACTAACCGCAGCAAGGAAAATGGAAGAACAGAATAGATTTAGAACGGGCAGAAGAATAACGGATGGGGCTTGTGAAAAATACAACTGGTAGCACAAATAATAGGTACAGGAGAAGAATTAAACATGTGCTTCATAGGCATCAAGAAAGTGTTCGAATCGGTGGATAGAGAACTTACCTACAAAAGGAAGAAGTACCTCAGTGCAAGCTCGTTGGCAGTATAAAAGGCCTATACAGATATACAACAAAACATCACCGCTTTTTTGCACCAACTTTAAAGGTGCTCCTCGTAACTGATTCCCAAGAAATTTTCAAAGATAATCGGAATACGTTCCAAGAGATATTGTAACAAATAAATTTGGAAATAAACAGAACCAAGATAAAAAGGAGTTAACATAGCCCCGATTGAGAAGAGTAAACGCTTAAGTAAATCAAATGTAGACGCAATTATCGAAGAGGATGGAAGAAAGAATAAACTAGGGATTGAGTAAGTAGGAAGACCATGTAGTAAATAACGTTCATTCAGAGGGGAAAAGGAAATACAAAAAAAAATAGTAATAAGTTGTAAGACCTACACTCCTTCGTGATAGCGAATCTTTCGCGATTATAAATAAAAATAAGGGCAGAATGATGGCCACGAAAGAGAGATCTCGAACGTCCTCATAATAAATGCATCTGTTAACAATTTATGCCACTTTGACTCCGTTTTCTCCTTTGTGTTTCATTTCCTGACCTCAACCTCTTGAGTCTATTGGATCAATTTCTTAGTGAGAACCGAAATATTGTAATATCATTGCCATTTCCCTGCGTGATTTTCGAAAGAAGAAAAATTACAATTACAGCTGACGCAAATTTTTAGAGAAGAAAACTTCTATCAAGGTTGAGGGCAGTCCCGGAGCAACTTTCGATATTTCATTGCAAATTTCAACGAAGGACTTCCTTAAGACGACCCATCAGTTTATACATATCGTAAAAGATTCGCTTCCCTTGATACACATAAGGTAAGCTGAATTTCGAATTTGATGTGTGTACAAAAATCTGATTTTTTGATTACAAAAATCACTGAACATGCTCGTGCCTGCGCATCTGGTTCCGGTTGTACCCATTCAAGTTTGAAACGAACGGTTTTACGCGAAATAAGTAGACACGTCGACCCATTCCTGGGTTTAAATTTGACACGAACAGATTTTTTCAGTTTGAACTACCTCACGTGGTTCATGAAACGACCCATACGACCGCGGGTCTTTATTGGTGTTTACGTGAAGGCCATACCATTCGCGTTCTCTATTCATACTTGAAATTTACTCCGAATTTACGTATGGTATACTCGTTCCATGCCTAAGTCACACGTGCAGTTTTGCCCGTACGTTACGAAGCGATACGGGTCAAGCTGGAGAGTGTCAAGGGCCCTTAACCTGTAAATTTTGTGTGCTTCGATTATTCCTATTATTTTTGGCTTAAGGTTAGAAGGCACTTACTTTCAAGATCGCTTAAAGTTAATTTCTTTTTTGTTTGGTTCGAAAACTATTTTGGAAGCTGTATATCTTAGCTCTAAAAGATGTAGGTACATATGTGTAACGATGAAATAGTATTATTTTACAATTCTAGGAGCTCGGACTCTTTTGTCCATAAAAATGAAGAAGAAGCGGATTTACGGACTTGAAATTTTGAATATCGTATATTCCATACGGTAGTTACTTGTCGGAGAACGTTTTCGTAGATTCCTTTGTTATCGTTGCTTTCTTCACGTTCAAAAATGCCGGTCAACCCATGGTCATTTTTGCTATTCCTTAATTTAGGTTAAATTTAACATCAAACAAGGGATTTACAAGAAAGCTTTTTGACAAGCCGTAGTTATCGTAACAAATACGCGATATGCAAAATTTCTAATCTGTAAACATACTGGTTCTTCACTTATTATTGACAAAAGATTAAAACTGTAGGAGCTCTTGACATTGAGCTTTCCTGAAAAAGATATATTTATTATTTAGAGACCACATGTTTTAACTGGAAATGATAGAAAATACAAATATTTAACGAAAAGTTAGTGTTCCATTAACTTTTTATCGAAACGGCCTAAGTACCTAACATGGTGCATCTTGAGTTGAACTCAAAAATATTATTAGTTTTAAAGATTAAACAATATAAAGATATAACGAAAAGGCCCAGTTTGCATGGTTAGTCATCTTTTCGGTGACCTGTAGATAAAATTCTTCATTTTTTTCCTTCATAACTGGAATCATGTCCTGAATTTGTTTTATTTTAGAAGCTGGCCATGCATTTCTTTTCGTTAAACCCGAAAAGGCTAACTCTAAGTTCTGAAAATAATCAAAGGTTTCGTTTTCTTTAAAAAAATTGTACTCTACGAAAGGCAGCAACGTCGTTGTAATGACGTTTAACTTCTATTATTCCATATTGCAATAACTAAGCTTGCGATATTCCCAGATGATCCGGTTTTTAAAGTTTCTTTGGCTAACGCCATCCAGTTGAAGAACCCGTCTGTTTGTTTGACAGTAAATGGTTTGTGTTGCACTCGTCATTATTTTAATTAAAACACGAGGAACCACAGGCTTCTTGGTCCTCCTCACTTTTGCTATCAATGCAAAATCTCTATCGCAAGAAAGAAAAGTATGGCCTGATCCGGTTTTTAAAGTTTCTTTGGCTAACGCCATCCAGTTGAAGAACCCGTCTGTTTGTTTGACAGTAAATGGTTTGTGTTGCACTCGTCATTATTTTAATTAAAACACGAGGAACCACAGGCTTCTTGGTCCTCCTCACTTTTGCTATCAATGCAAAATCTCTATCGCAAGAAAGAAAAGTATGGCCTGTTTGTGGATATTTATGTATGATCTCATTAAAGAGTTTCACTTTGAGGGCATTTGGGCCTGTTTGGCAAAGATTCTAAGTGTTCAGCGTAGGTGGCACTGCAGTCATCAAAATAATTTCTGTTGCAAGTTTCCAATGGCATATAGACCCTAAAACCGTAACAATCTTTATTTTAAAAAAGTTATATTTAGGCCTTTTTGCATATTGCACTCTTCAATTATAATATATTTAAATTAAATTTTCGAAAAAGCGTTTGCATCATAGCGGTCCACTTTTCGTATCTTTTGAGGAAGTTGCTTCATTAACTCCTGAATTTCATTCGTATCTATGTTTCTTAGCTTCTCCTTAATCGTTCAATACCGTGCTTTTCCAAATCCTGCAAGGTTACCTTGACCTAGTGCGATGATGGTAAATCTAGACTGAAAACGATTTTATCATGGTAATGATATTCTTCGATAAATTTTCTATATAAGTTTGGACAGAGACTGCTAAACCACGCTCGAGAAATATCGATTTATTAATATTACCCTCGCTAATTGCCAATCATAAAAACATTTACGAGAACTTGGTTTTCTTGATACACTTGACTTTGTCTGGCACTTCGTGACTGATAGATTCAAAATAATGTTTTGACTACCATTCGTTACCTTCCACAGTGAAATTGGTCTCGTCATTCACGACACAAATATGTGAAGAGTTGGTTAGGAAGTATTTTCCACACAGCATCCGTAACCTAGATTTGATAATTTTTATCTCGTTTCTCTATAGTAACTGGCTTGATTTCTTCGGTCTTAAGTTGCACATCCATGGATGCCAAATACTGTTTTATAGTATTTTTATTCACTTTATATTTTATCCCCAAGAGTAGGTAAGATTCTGCACCTGCTTTCAGCCGGACGCGAACTTTGCTGTCTTGTGGAGCACATATTTTGCCCGAACCCGTTTTTTCTTTTGATGCCCTTTTCATTTCTAAATAATCGAATTGTCGATTTTTTATATCCCCTGTCTTTAAGATGGTAACAAATTTCATTTCTACTTTTATTGCGATTGTCAAAATTTGCAAATGACTTTTCGACGTTGCAGCTCGTTTAAAAACATTTTTACGACTAAATGTAAAAACATTTCTTATATCTTGTGTCACGTGAACAACGATATGTCCCATTACTTCTCCACATTAAAGTTCTTGCTGCAAGTTTAGCACTACTTTTTATGTATTTGTCCAGATTTCGTTCACCATACGTTACTACTTCTAAAGCTCAACTACACCGCGTTCAAAATAGTTTTGGAACCAATATATCGATCTTGAAAAGGAAGTTAACTTAAAGCTTTTTAAGAGAAATCGGTCAGATTTCCTATCTTCTTACGCTCTTCAAAGTAACCCTGATTCGAAATTTGTAGCTGTCTCAAAAATTGTCTCGGTAAAGGTCACATTGACACCGATCCTGGCGTGATGCTTTTCTTAAAAGCGTACTGCACCAAAAACTGCGACGGAGTCACCTTCCTATGGTCTTCTTCGCCCGATATCGACGAAGAAAATCTGATGCACGGAATTACCGATCCTAGATTTTTGGTACTGATGTACACCTTGGAGACAGATACAGCTTACGAGATACAAGTTAAGGCCATAAGTATGTAAAAGTTACTTCGTAATAATCGCAAACATTGGTTTACATCGGTAAAGATTTCATCACATAATTCTTGATAAAATAAAATCCATCAGAGTCACCCTCATAGATTCTTGACGTACGCAAATTGTGCTTGCAGTTACTTGGTAATTGTCTCTTAACATACCTAATTTAATTGGGTCGTCATCCAGATTTTATTTGATCGAGATTGGTTTAGATTATTTTTATTCTAAAATGATATCACAGAAAATTACTGGCAAAGTTATGGCCCAAACTCTTGATTCATTTCAGAACATGTATTTTTGCTTTGCTATGCGAGCGTTGTCTTCGTTACCGGCCAAATACGTGTCCTGAAATTAGAAATCGTGTGATGCCGAGTCTACTGATGTAATCCAGTAATTATCCAATTTCTTCCCCGTTGTAATCCATTCAAACCTAAAAGGAAAAGGTAAACCGACTGGAGCAAAAGCCATCTGGTCGTTGAGGACCACTGTGGAACCTACGAAGGAATGCGACATATCTCCCCAATCAGGAACGAGCATACAAACTGAATTTATGATAAAATGCTCTGGCCCCGCCTATAAGAGGCCTCTGACCTACATCGTCGATCAAGTCTATTCGAAACCGGAAGAAGAAGGTGCTTATTGGTATTTGATTGTTCATTAGTAAGGTTCGACAAACGAATGCATGATAAGCTATCATTAAGTTATGTAAACCGGACGGACGCTGTCCATCCACCGTTTGGTCCCACTTACGTGCAAGGCGCGACATTAAAATTCGGGGGAGTGACAGCGTTAGTCCAATTTACACAACTTATGCACTCGTTTGTCGAACGTTACTTATCGGGATCCTTTTTAGAATTATTAATGTTGAACAACTTTGATTTTAGTTTACGTGGGGGTATTCCTGGCTCAAAGCGTGATACCCCGATTATCTTTGCTTTTGGCCTCGGAACCGCGCGCTCGTCAAATAATCACTTACCAACGCGACAATAAATTCGTTTCGTCAGACATGGCGCTGGATATAGACGTAAGCAATTGATTTTAATTATTTACGCTCAAAACAAGACAAAACAAGATTATCCACCGTTGACGCGAAGAAGCCCGTGGTGTTAATCTAGATCCAATCACGATAACTCCAGTCCTCATTCGGAGGGTCGTGGCTAGTTACGACTGACATCTTGTCGAGTTGGAATCCCGGATTAGCAAACTGAATCAAGTTGGGAATAGTCGGGATTATAAGGATGTTTGACAAAGCAAATAATTTTAGTCGTACACGCCGGCGCATCACGAGGAAATGCAGAATTATAACAAAATCTCGATTTCTATTTAGATTTCTTCGAAACGTCAATTCGGCGATTTTTTCCAGGTAAAACCGTTACTCTCGCATTTGGACGATCAAGAATTAATCAAGGAAGTCGCAAGAATTTACAGCGGCCAGACGGAGTACGCATCTTCAGTAAAAGGCTTGGCGAGACACGGATGGTCCGAGAAGGCGATTCAGATCATAAACTGTCTTTTATGGGAAATCCAAAACATCAAATCGGCAAAGTTGAAGAAGGAATTTTTATACAAATTTAAGATCAAATTGATCGTCGATATGTTAATGGTAAATTTAAGCTTGAGTGCCAAACATATCTTAGATACTTTGGACAATCAAGAAAACTGTTTTCGGGACTAGTCCGAGTCATGACTAGAGTTGCTCAGTTTGCGCCAATACTACTACAACTACCTGAAACGACTGTACTAGAATAGCAACATACAAGCATACAAATACGTAATACGTAATAGTTTCAATGAACAATGTGAAGCCATCTGTATTCATTTTCTTTATTAGTTTCTGGTGTCCCTCAGAGTTCAATTTTAGGGCCAATGCTTTTTTCTATATACACATGCAATCTACTAACATCAATAACAACATCTAAAGCTCAAATGTATGCTGATGACATGCAGATATACCGCTCGTTTCTCGTTCCCGGTTGGCAACTGTGATGATGCTTTAAATGAATTGCAATACGACTTGAATTGCGTCTTTAGCGTCTGTTCAAACCATGCATTAACTATAAACTCGTCAAATTCATCAGTACTGTTTTCTGGTAGTGTCTAGATTGCCCATGGGTGGTAATGTTTTGCCTGTAGTGAGCCACGCGAAAAGTTTGGGTTTAACTCTAGGTAATACCTTTAGGCATAGCAATTTCCTGGTCTTGTCACATTTTGCATATTGTTAACCGATTCCTGTTCATGGCATAATGTATATATCATTATATTATAAGGAATAAAACTCTAGAATATTTGCATCGGAAAATTATTTTTAGAACGGATGTACACAACATCAATATTAGAAATAAGGGTCTTATCACACCACTTTTACATAGGTCAGCACTCTATGAAAGATTCTTTTCGTATTGTATATTCAAACTCTATAATATCATACCTTTACATCTAAAAGAATTGTCTTTAGCTGGTGTTCGGATATTATTAAGTCCCTACATACTGGACAGACAGCTTCTCGGTGTGTGTTTTGTGTGAAGTCATATGATAATATTTTTAGAAACATAGTTTCAAGAGCTTGGAGAGAGTTATAATTACAAAGAATTGTAGAACAATAGAAACCTACATAACTCTCACGAAAATTACCTCACTGAGACTTATTTGTTCGGGAACTTTCACAGAAAGCTATGCACGGACTGCAACAAAGCATAAATTCCCTCCGTGATAATTTATTGACGTATGCAATGTAGGCTGCTTTGCAGTCCTTGCACAACTTTCTGTGAAAGTTGCCAAACAAATAAACCTCACTGAGGTAATTTTCGTGAGAGTTATGTAGATTTCTATTTTTCTACAATTCGTCATAATATTTTTCCTTGGTATTCTTATAATTTTATAATTTTACATTTTTATTGCAGAATGTTGGGCTAACTTTAGTTGAAGTTAGAGATAGGCATTTTATTTTTAGTTTTAGTACTGAAATATTCGAGGTTAAGTGGTGGATTGGCAATTAGTGTTGCATCAAAAGCTAAACTGCACCTCAAGATTCTCTTCTAAGGTTTGTACTCTGTTCCTTAATAAAAAATAAAGATCATTATTATGTTGCTATTCTAGTACAATCGTTTCAGATAGTTGTAGTATTGATGGCGCAAATTGAGCAGCTGCAGTCATGACACGGTTCAATCTCCGAAATAGCTTTGTTACTGAGTCAGAAGGGCAAAAGCCTACGTCATTGTAAGTTTTCATAGAGCTTTTAACAATAAAAGAACTTCATAAGTAAACCATGAGAATAGAAATCGACGGGATAAGAATGAAACGTGCTCAATGTTGCCTTTATTTTTTTCGTCCTTTCACATTTAAGCCAAAGATCATTTATAAAGTTTGTTGTTTGTTGGGCACCCCATTTCCTTTCAAAAAGAAATTCAAATTTTATTACCAAGTATTTCAGTTTCCGCCAGACAGCGGTATCAAAGGGATGCTGACCTTAATCCCGATGTTCATCGATAACACCAGACCCAAGAAGATCCATTACGGAGTTATGTTATCAAAATTATGCAAACGATTATCGGGCGCTGTCCAACTTTTCATAAGCAACGCGAAATACCCAATGGTCAAGATTAGAGCTATCCAAGAATTCACATCGTAATCCTCTCCGATTTCCGAAGAATCTTAACAAGTTGCCGTCAACGATAATTTTTGCAGGATTTTGGTCGACTGCGGCGATTACCTCTTGGACGGTAAATTTCAAAGAACGATAGGATACGATATCACCACCGAATTGCCGATCGAAGTACACAAGGTGATCGAGGAGGATTATCCCAATTATAAAGACATAGTCGATGCGCAATTACGAGAGAAAGTAAGTTCCAAAACGTTTGGTAATTTATTCTGAGTTAAAACTTCCGAAAATCCAGTTTGTGGATATCACCAATAACGCGATGCGCATCCTCCGCGAATGCACCCATACATTCTCGATGGGCTTGGCGTACGGGGAAAGCGTCCAAGTCGGAGACACCACTAAAATATTCATGCAACTTGGCACCACCGACGAGATAGAATACGAGATATATTCCGACCCTGGCGTGATGATTAAGTTACCCAAAGATCTGGGGGTTCAAAAGGGGAAAAATATCAGGATGTTGGTTCGCAATCCAATCCTCTTTAATTATTTTCGGATCGTACACCCTAGAAACTGTTTTTCTAGTTCCTATCGTTCGACAGCGACATTTACTTCTGGGACGACCTCGGGAAAAACATTTCGACGAGAATCGTCGACTTGGATATTTACGACGAAGAGAACAATCTGATCTCGGATCTTCCCGATTATATCGACGCTTATATGGACATCGTCAGTAATAAGACGGAAATCGTTCCGATTCGCGGGAAGGCCGAAGCTTTCGGTGATAGCTCCGAATGGACCGAGGAACATATCACCGTTTATCGGATAGATGTTAGGGAAAATTCGCAGGTTTTCGCCGATATTGCGAATGTAGGAGTCGGAGGGATACAGGTAACCTGGTAAGGGAGGTCGCTTATAAGTTAATCATAAATTCATGGGATAGATGGTATTGACGCAAAACAGGAGACCGAATTTGGATGATTTTAAAGACGCCATTGTGGTAAAAGAGGCTGGTCGGGGCGTAAAATTTGCACCGACGTCGTACGATTCGTGGTGTTACATCGGGATTTTACCCCTTAAAGCTCCTACGGTAAGATTATTTTTGGAAACTCTAAAAAATTGGTAACTTATTTTATAATTAAAAATAGTGTTTCATTAATTTTAAATTTTAAAATGTTTCATCAACTAGCGATAGTAAATTCAATGCGTTGCTGCTTTTATAAGTTACTTATCATTAGTCATTATTTACATTCAATTGAATTGAGTTTTGTTTGTATTCACGCGCGCCGCCTATCGTAGGATATATGTACTATGCCAAAGATATTCGACACGCACGCGCCACCTATCGTAGGATCAGTATTACACGTATATAAATTCATGGCGTTTATTTTTTGGAAAACGTTGATTAAATCAATTGATTTGGAATTCGTTGACGTCACTAAACCAGTAATCTTCGCGGAAGTGTACTCAACAACTTCCGAAAGTTTCATGGCGATCGGATGAATGGTATAGTACTAGTACGAAGTACTTTAATTGTCGGCTATAATTTGAGAATTTAAGTTTTAACTGTTGTACTTATTAAATTATTCGCTCCTACACCATTTCGGCGATATAAAAGAAACGTCACCAGTAAAGAGTTTTAGTTTAGTTTCGTAGCGAGAGTTTGCAAGGCGATAATTCAGGCTCTTGAGACCTCATTGTTCTTGAATCAATGAATCAGCTCGAGAATCTCTCTGGTCGAACGCCTTTGCATCCATAGGTTCCAGATACTTCTCCCCCAGCATAGAAGCTAAACAGCAGTTCTCAACCGCCGCACAGTGGGACAGAATCCCAAAAGTAAGCCAAAACCTCAAAACGTTGCGTAATCGCTTTGAAATTTTCTACTCGGAGGTTTTCGGGGTCGTTAATAACGAATCACATATCAGTTCTGGCAAAAAATGGCGGATCCAATATGGCGACCGAGTGTATTACAAATTTTTTATTTTTCTTTTATTTATCTTTCATTTTCAAAGAACGGCTGTTTTGGCGCGAGAAATCCTGGCGAATTTTTTTTTATAGATTTAGGGCACGTTTCCTATGCTTCCTCAGACATCGGACCAATTGGCAATAAAGTCGAAACAATGATTCGCGGACCATGAGGAAACAGTTGATGAATGAATTGATGATGGTATGTAGAACCATGAGTACAATTCAATAAATATTTTCGCAGTTTTCCAAGTATAATCTCTAAATTTCGGAATATCAATTTTACGCCTTGAAAATTTGCACGGCCTCAGAAAAAAGAACATACCTCCGTTCGCGCAAAGGTGCGCAAGTTCGTCAACCTCGTTTCTTTTTGTTAGGATATAAGCAATTAAATAAAAAATATTCCAAAGAACGAGTGAAGACGAGCGCTAAAGTTATATCTGCCTGAAAATTTACTTTTTGTTTGCGTTTTCCAAAAAAAAAAACACCTTCAATTCAAATAATTTCTTTATATTAACAATTTGGCAATTATGTAAATTATATTTCATTCTACATACTTTCGTGAACAGAATCCATTTTACACTTTTTCAATTGCACTATTTTTCACGACTATACTGTGGTTTTTCTGTAGCGTATGGCGCGGGTCAAATTCGGTAGTTCGATAAGAATCGTGACGGTTACATTCGAACTGATCCTGCAAGGACAAGAAATATACCTGCCTCTAGATGTCAGCTGTTTGAGGATCCTTGATACCACTATTTCACATTTGGCAACAAAAGAAACCCCAAATAAAACCTTCATTTTGGAAGTTTTGGCCAGGTTTTTGGAATTCTGTCCCACTCTGCGCCGTGTCGCAACACATTGGCGTGCCGTAATTACATGTCTAATGTCTTCTAATCTTCCGCAGATAACGTTCTAGATTCTAGAACATAAGAAGACCAATTTTCAAGGCATCGTCTATCATTATACTTGATTATTATGACTGAAGCATGTATCGTATAATAATAATTATATATTTTTTGCACTCAACTCTAAAACAAACGATCCCTCATTTTGTGAACAATCTTCAGCAGAAAAGTCTCATTTTTGCAGCGGGCGGCATCGTTTGATCCCTTGCGGGCGCGGACGCCGTTAAAGAGTCTTTGAACTTTGTCGGCATTGTCGGTAGATACTCAAAGTGGCCTTCTGGAAATTCTGGATTAAGCCTCGCGCGCACTTGCCGACTACGGCCCACCCACTACACTACGGACGGCAATTTATTCTTTCCATGCGTACTAATGGAGAGTCGTCGGTAGGGCCGTTTCCGATAAATGAGCTCAGCTCCATTAATATACATGCAAAGAATAAATTGCCGTCCGTAGTGTAGTGACCCGTAGACGTCCGTTGCCGGTAAGTGCGCTGGGGCTTTATTCCTCTTTCAGTTCGCTGTAGGTATAAGAGGGCCGACTTCAACTTCTCCAGCCAGTTGTAGTCTTTTGTTTCGTTGCTCGGTACAATGTTATACTAGTTTCAGTAGTTTCGTGTGTTTACTAGTTGCTACTGTGCCATTTTCATCATGGACAGATTTAGTAATCTAGTTTCGAGAGCCAAAATGTTAATAAAATAAAATGTAGAGGACTCTCTACAAACGACCTAATAATAATAAAATTAGGACCGTAATGGACAGTTAACAGTAAACTGTTCGCCTTTTTGCATCTAGGTAAAAAATGACATGGAGGGGCGTTGCGAAAGTTTGAAACGTACTTTGGTGTGCCCCAAAGGAAGAAAGGTTGAGAACCGCTGAACTAAAGCATCGCAGCAACAGACTAAATGCTTAGTAGTTTCATCCACTTTGCTGCACTGCTTGCACTTAAGTTAATTGCTGCAGATGATTGTATTCTGCAAATGATATTTGAACGTCCAGTGTCTACTACGGATACCACTTTTGACCCTGAATTAAGTTCTCTGTAACCTTGAAAATTTCATGGTCTCATTAGAACTCAAGAAAACTCCAACGAAGATCTTAAATTTCTTGAAACTTATCTACTGTTCTTCAAACTTCTTCAACTTCCCTTTTCAATAGTTTTGAAGCTTATAGTCTCTTTTGGCTGACTAGTTACTACCTCCATTCTCTATTTTGTGCCACATTCCGTTTTAACCTTCCTATACTCACGTATACGGTCTGTGAGACCGACTTATATAGTATAGTATACGTCTTTCATTTTGAGGTGAGTATAGGAAGGTTAATAATCGCACGTTGTAACATCACGATGTAAGATACAGAGTGGAGATATTTCCAAAGAAAAGACAACTGTAAAGCACTTCCTTGACCAATTGCAGAAACCAAAAATTTCTCCCGTGATATCTGCAGCAAAATACCTGTGGGATAAGATGACACCGGTTGGTATAAGGTCGAAGGAAGATATCAATTATTAAGAATTCGTATATCGTTTAGGTTAAATCCAAGGAATCCGCTTCCTACGATTACATGTTCAGAGCTCAAAGTTGCCTCGAATGGTCCGGCGGTAAGTGGACGTCGAGAAATTGCACGGTAAGTAGGTCTCTGTGCGTGTTTTCGTTTTTATTTGAATGATTTTCGTGAGAAAACTACTCCAAGCTTCGAAGTTTCACAAGTACCCATGAACGATTCCTCAACAATTTCAATTCGGTAGAAATCTTTTTCTGATATACTAACAAGTACGTTGACATGTCGAATATCAAAATTTCAACGCAGAACATGGTCCGAAAGAAGTTACTAGTATGTGAATACCGCGAATATTTCAACATACATTTCCTCTTTTTACGTGTTTCAATTTGACTAAACAGGCAATTTCCAGTTGGGAAAAAGCACCACAACCAAGCAAGTACATTGTCGCTGTACGGTTTTAACAGCGGTAGCAGGAATAACGCACGTTCCGACCAGTAAATTGGACGATATCAGAGAAATAAATTACAAAATGAAATTCGTCTACACCTATTTCATATTTATGATGACCGCGGGCGTAGTATTATGCTACTTGATCGCTTTGTGTTTCAATCTGATAAGAACGATTTCATCCGTGGTACGTACATCGCTCGAAAGCTTGCGAAATTTCTTAGTTTGTTTTGATTCCTCATTTTCTTTCAGAAAGAAGTTTACTTTTTAAGCGATAACATAAAAGATTGCAGGTACGCTTATTGGATTATTGTGAAAACCGGTAAAGGTAATTATAGCGGTACGTCGTCGAACGTCATGATTAAATTGATTGGAGAAAAAAGGGATAGTAGAGTAAGTCGCCTTTCGGCCGCAAATTATAACCATGTACAGTGAGTCAAATATAGGAACGCGCTTCAAGGTCAGGAGTGTACTGGCAAAATGTAAATTTCAACAGCGTCCTTCATTTACCTAGTGGTCGTGATCTCTTGATTGCAACTTTCGATGTTCAATAAGGTTTCCAACTGTCATTTTGCCAGTGCACTCCTGACCTTGAAGTGCGTTCCTATATTTGACTCACTGTACATAGTATTACAAGCATCTAAAGAATTTTGTAGGCACACGTTTTAAACTACCCAGATCCTAATAGGAAGTTGTTACAACAAGCTGGTGAGGATTGGTTCGTTTTAACCACCAGCCAACATTTGGGAGAATTAACCTCGATCTTGCTATGGTACGATTCGATAGGAAACAGGGCAACTTGGTTAGTAGATATGTTGTAGGTACTGAAACTATATTCTCCATACTTCTTTAAAAAGAAAAGACGTGTTAAAACACCCAATTCACTTCTTGTGTTACATTGCTTAATCTAACTTCATCATAATAATAAATCCACCTGCTAAATCTCTGATCTTGAAGGTTGGTCAAACTTTTTGTTAATCGAACATTTTTGACCAGATTCTTTCTGCCTATTCGTGCGAAAATCGGGATTAGATGTTTCAAAATTCTGTAGTTAGGAAACATCAAATCAGGACGCTTTACTAGGCATTTAGTTCACAAAACTGTACATTTCCAAATCATTGATGCGAGACCCCATTCCGCAGGAAGAACGAAGGATGTCGAATTGGGCAGTGGCCACGTGTTTAAAATCTGCGACTTCAAAACAGGACTCAAGGAACCTGTTTTCCTAAAAAATAAATTACAATTTTTCAGTACCTAATGGATTATTACTAATTCGAAATTCTCTTAATTTAATCTCGAGAACGTACATATTTACTACAACCTCTCCTCTCGTGAATAAGTCATTTTTATCGACAGAAACCGCATGAGATGTCATATAAAAATAATAATAATAATAATAATAATATTTATTCGTGCAACTACAATACTAGTAAAACAAAAGGCAGAGACAATCAATCGAAATAAAAATTAATACAAAATTTAAGGAAATCAACAATGTCCAGAATTCAGTCAACTACATCCCTTCAATACTCAAAATATCCGTCGAAGCTGTAAAAAGCGTTATTCAACAATAATTTTTTTCGTTTTATTTTTAAAAATACTTAAAGCAGAACTTTTTAAGGTTGCTGGTTCATACGTTCAGGGTCTTCGGTACTTATTTTCAAGATCGCTTAAAATTAATTTTTGTTTCTTTTGTCGGTTCAAAACCATTTCGAAAGCTGTATATTTTAGCTCTAAAAGATGTATGTATGACGATAAAATTTTAATTGTTTACAATTTTAAGAGCTCAGGCAAGTCTAATCTTATTTCAATTATAAGTGAAGAACCAGCAGGTTTGAGGGCCTGAAATTTTGAATGCCACATATTCGATACAGTAGTTAAGACTTGTCAAAGAGTATTTTTGTAAATTCCTTTGTTACCGTTGCTTTCTTGAACTCCAAAAAATGACGGTAAGCCCATGGTCGTTCGCCTATTCTTTAATTGAAATTAAATTCAACAACAAACCAGGAATTTACAAAAAAGCTCGCCGATAAGTTGTAGCTATCGTAACGAATACACGGTATGCAAAATTTCGAGCCCATAAACTTATTGGTTCTTCACTTATGATTGAAAAAAAATTAAAGCCGTAGAAGCTCTTCACATTGTAAAAAAAAAAAACTAGTATTTTATCGTTACACACACTACTTTTAAAGGGCAGACATACAATTTTCAAAATAGTTTTGGAATCAATAAAAAAAAATAAGTTAAACCGATCTTGAAAAGAAGTACCGAACACCCTTAAAAAGTTTGATAGATAGACATTTGAACGAATTTTGCGTTTTGGAAAGTCCAGAATAGAATAAAATTGTCCAGTCAAATTGATCCATTGATCTAAACTGAGACATGGGCGAAAATGTGCGATTTCTGAATTTCGTTCTTAACCTTCCTATACTCACGTCAAAATGAAAGACGTATACTATACTATATAAGTCGGTCTCACAGACCGTATGCGTGAGTATAGGAAGGTTAACAAAAATACACAAACATATTGATGTCAAAAATATTTTCCATTAAGAAAAAGAAATTGACCTCGAACTGACTCCAAATTCTATTTCATGATCAAATCTAAGGTCACTATTGAATTGCTCGTTGAAAATTACCCAAATTCTGATCTTCGTCATGATTTAATAGGTCATTCCCAGCGAAATATTTAGGTATCTCCATACTTCTGGTACACCCGGTATACATTACATTATATACTATTTATAACTCCTCACATCAGACATTTGGTAGTAGTTGAAAGTCATCTACGATCTTAAAGTGACAGCAATTATTACAATTAATTAAGAATAATTAATTGATTCTTCGACATCATCACCTTCCTTCTTGTACGATCAAATATCGGGAGAAAAACTTACGTTTGAGACGTTTAAACGTTTTAATATTTTTCAGGTACTGCGATTCAATTTGCGTCTGCGACCTGCAATTGGAAAAATGGTGGTTTTTCGACGTTCAACGTTGGTTTACGATATCAGAACCGAACAAACATACGTATAAAATTGAAACGGATGTAGAGGCGGAAATTGTAGTTAAGAAGAAAAATTTCCTCGGATATTTTCGTTTCCATTCCTTCGGAGGGGATCATACGTGGAATATATTCATTTCGTAAATATGCGTCTTCAAAATTGGGAATGTATCATTGAGCATAAGTTTTTAATCGTACCTCGTATCTTTGGAGTAAAAATGCGTACAAGTTCGTAATGATCCTAATAAAGACGAAAGTAGTCTATGGTTACAATCTACGACTAATAAAGCATGATACCTTCCATGACAGTGATTGGCATATACAATGTAATAAGGAATAAAACCCTATATTTAACCAAAAAGGTGCAGCGTGCGTTTCGCCGACACAGTGGCTTTGTCAGATTGTACCATCAAACTAACTACATATATTAGACAGATAACAAGTGAATATATACTAATAGCCTTAATTATACAATAATAACCTACAAGAAAAGTGCAAAAGAAACTACCAAAATTATAAGAACCAATCATAGACAGCCTTTCCGGGTAAGTTATTATTCGATTTACAAAAATTGTTATAATGGAAAGAAAGTGTCATAGAACTATGAAAGAGATTACCTAGATATGTAGGAGATAGTCAACAAGTTACTGATTTGTACACATGTTTAGTAATGGGGAATTATTGATATCTATTTGGTCATTTAGTAAAAGTAGTGTATTCTTTTGTTAATTTTTAAACCTTCAAGGATGTTCAACTTCTTACCCTTTAGTTTTCTAAATGTTAAATTTGGAAATCGTGATTAAAGTTATGGTAGAATTCTAATAAATGATTTGGAGCAGCAGAATCTTGCGATGTAGTCTTGCAGTGCAGCCATTGCGCAGCTCTCTGTGAGAGTTGCCTAACGAACGAACAATTTTCTAACTAATTTTCTATTTGTTACTGGTCAATATTTGTATTTATTTTTTTTTATATATATATAAATATTTCACATTGAAGCACTTGATTTAAAGAAAGTTGGGCATCGTTGCTTTAAAAGTTGTATTGCATTGTAAGTGTTCCCTGCAAAAAGACTATCAAAGTTTAGTGTTCCTCGACTTTGAAAAGATTGAGAACCAAAGGACTACCTGACCATTGTTGGTTCTTGAAATCGAAGAAAATCGCCAGAAAAATGTTTTATCAAGTTTTGGTTCACTGTCTTCCAAAAAAAATTATAGAGATGGTTAAAAACTTATGATCAATAGTACAGTTAGAAAACAATAATAATAATAATAATAATAATAATAAGGGTAAAATAATCGTGTCGCCCCAGGATAGCCTCAACAGCTGGAGCAGCCAATCATTGAAGAATGTGTACGAATTTGAACCGCTTTGCGACCCGGCAGATGTTTTCCCTTCGCATCAGACAGGCGCGTGCCAAGTTCCGACGGCTGCTCCAGCTGTTACGGATGATGGGACGACACGATTATCTTACCCTAATAATAATATATTTCTGATCTTTTCACATAAAAGAAAATATTCGACTATAGATGTACTCATTTTCTTTTTGTGGTCAACTTTCTGTAAATCGTTTTTTTTTCGACTTTGCTTTTTCAGAGCAAACGACGCTCGCTTGACATATTTGGAGAGAATTACCGTGGTTTTGTCCAATATTCTCTTGACTTATACTTTAGGACTTCTAATCACCGTCACGCCGGAAATGCGTCTGAGGGATGGATTTAACAAACCTTTTAACACTTCGTATTTGCATCTTTTCGGTTATGCCGTGGCGATTTCGATGTTATCTTCCGGTTATAACTTACTATTCGTGTTTTGCTTCAGGTAACAAATTAGTATCCAGTACTCACCTATGTACCCCGGGTATTGTTCACGTTTTAATTTCAACATTTTGTTCGTAGGTATTCCCATCGCAAATACATGTACGCGGTACAATCCAAAAAGCGTTTATCGAATTACTTAATAAAATTGACGTGGTAAGTAGCGATGAAATTATTGGATTTAAACGCCCCAGATTGCAGGATATGGACGCATTTTCGGTTTTTTTCTTTAGAAAGAATGTGCTTGAATTTTGGAAATTTTCGTTTACAGATCCAAATCTGGAAATTTCCAAAATTCTGTTCGTTTAGGTTCGTCGTATGAGGTTTGGTCTTGCGCTTTACAGAACCAACTTCTTTGTGGTGCTGTTTTGGGGATAAGGTGGTGGAAGACATTTCAGTTATTTCACTAATCCTAGACCCAAATGAACGCATTTGGACTTCATTCATAGTTAATAAATTTGTATGTTTGTAAGGCGAGATCATGCTAATCAATAGACTTGTTAGATGGAGATGATTAATGGTTTCTAAAATGAATTGTTAATGTATAGACGGAGAGAGAAGGGGGGTGTTAGCTTCTAACTTTTAATACATTAGGAAATACATAGGGACGAGGGCTCCACCAATGTCCAAAACTTTTTTGGGGAGTCCTTGACCGGGGGATAATTGGAAAACATTGCTGTAAGGTACGGTTTGATGCTGCTAGCTTCGCTTCTAGCGAAACACCGTGTCACCGGATTTAGTTACAGTAAATAATTGTGAAGTGAAGAATTTACCGATGTTCTATATGATGTTCGTAAATTTAAAAAAATGGTCTTGTATATGTCCCAAGAATTTTAAGAAAGCTATGGTTTAATTATAGGAAATTTTAAAATCAAATAATCTTACCACAACAAATTCGAATAGCTTTTCAAAAAACCTATATTAAGGAAATTAAAGTAAATAGAATTGCGTACGTTCCAATATCGTGCAATAAGTTACGGTTTACGTATAGAAAATTACAAAATAAAATAAAATGCTCAAATTTAAAGGAAATTCCAAATACGTATTTCGACAACTAAATTGCCACACCATCTCCAATGCAAGTAGCCAAAGAACTTACATGCTTAATAAACGTGATTGGTTAAATGCTATCTAAAACACAATACTCACACCAAACACTACACAACAACCGCTGATCTTTACACAACGGATAACTGACTCAAATTAAGCGTAATGGCAAGTATGACGGTAAGGGTTACTTTATCTTACGATTCCCAGTACCACCTTGACTCATATTCAAGAGATAATCGAGATATCAAAGTTATAATGCAGTTTCTAAGAATTTATAAATAGCAAAACAACTTTTCAGATCGATTCATTGAATGAACGTTTCGTTAGAAATGCATTCAGAACTTCTGAAGAAAAATAAATACCAAGCCGGACCAAATTTCAACAAGAATTTCTCTTTATAATTTTATTAGGATAATTTAAAAATACCAAAAGTTCTCGTTTCTTTTTGTAGTGTAGAAAAACAACGAGAACTTTTTGTATTATAATCACCAGCTTTGAACAGAGATAATAATGTATAATTAATGTACTATACAACTTCCCACCCTATAGCTTTGGAAACATATTTTTCTCATCTGATTGGAGGTTCCTCGATAGCGTTGCTGTAAAAAGAAGAAGTGCGTAACACGAACTGATTTCGCACGATGCTTCCACCTCTGCTTCGTTCCCAAAATGTTATCCTTTTATAGCGGCTCTTTTGGGCTTGAGTCGCGACTATAGGAACTACGTTTATAACTGTAACTCAACAATTTTCCTCTAACTTCACACATCTTTTTCTGGCGATTATTGCTCTGACATTGCCCTAGAATAAAATTACATCGTTATCGATTGGCGTCACCGGACTGGTGCTTCACGACGCCCAAAATCATCAGAGATAAATTTTTGGATCCTCCCACAATTAATTTCAATCCCCAGCAAAAGGACGCAGATGCCATTCGTTCCTCTTGCGATCTACTAACGTTAAAAATGCAGCAACACAGTCGGTCTCCAAAAGTTAAAAGACTTAGTTCGCGTTGGAAAGCTACAAAATTCTGACGATTGGGCCCAATTGAAACTTCCATGACTACTTCGGCGTAGTTTCCGGAGAATGTGGCAGACCACAGGCGCCTGTAGTGGACATAGAAGCAGCAGAAAAGGAAAGAATACCTCACCAGTCAATGGAAAAAAGCAGTCAAATTAAGGCAAAAGGCAATCGTTACATCAGTTGGCTTTACACCATTATTGTTACACATAATCAACTTAGAAACATCGGCAGAAATGTGACTGAAGTTACTGAATATACATGAACAGAAGCCGGACTGAAGTCTGCATTTAGTACTAGGCAAACATTTTACAGTTATGTGAAAGATTCAGATGATATAAAAGCAGAAGTAACAAAGAAGAAAGAAACTATGGAAAAATTACTTAAGTAATAATAATAATGACAATTACATGAGATACAAAGATCAAATTGTAAATAAAAGAAGCAAAGGAGCAAACATTCGCCAATGGGAAGAATTTGGAAACAAAATGAAAGAAGACGGCAAAGAAAATGCAAAACACTTGTAAACCTCAGAGGAAGGAGAACGGGGCAAACAGTGTAAAAGATGCTGCAGAGAACTTGTTGCTGACTAATACACAAATCATAGACACATGGCAAGAGCATTTTATGGAGGTTCCCAAATGGGAGAGGAAGAAATGAACTAGAAAAAGTAGAATAATAAATTACGATGATGAGATATCCTGGGAGGAATTCCAAGATGCAATCCAAAAACTGAAAAATGGCAAAGCTACTGGTCATGACACTTGTGTGAATAGAACGAAGTTGGAGAAGCTCTGAAATAGAAGAAATAACGCAACAACTCGAAATTCACGACTCCCGCTTCTTCTCGCTTGTCTTTTAAGGCAATGATTTTGATGCCGCCGAACTATATTCGGAGAATTTCGGTCGGTCTTGTAGTTTCCTTCATCGAGGACTTGATTACAATTTTTCGCGCAACGAACTGATGTACGGAATTTGATGACATTGTTGCCCTGGCAAACCCGTTTTAACGACCGTTTTCTCAGCTTTACATGCTCAGTTCCAGCTTTCTTGGGCTTCAGAGCAAAATTCTGGGTTATATTTTATGCACCCTTCGGAATAGACTGAGACAAGTATGCACATACATTGGGACACGCAAAATTCTTGATTTTAGGTTGCTGTTGATCGCATCGATCTTACTCCAGGTATTGTATTTGGCCGCGTTCGGATTTTGGGCTTCGGAAGCGGCCTGCAAGGCGTGGTTCATGATGACCACCATATCTATACTTTTAAGCGTGTTTCTTTGGGAGAATATTTATATGTCGCTTACTATAACATTCGAGAACCGATGGTCAAAAGTGAGTGGATCCTTTCCGAATCAAATCTCGATTTCAAAACGACTCTTCTTTGTTCGTAGAATGAGGATATTATTTACGATTACAAGGCGATTATTGACGACGTGGAAGAACAACGCAAATATCTTTATACTTTCACCAATTTCTACGGTTTACGTCCTTACCTGACCCATTTATATCAACCTTTAAGTGATCAAGACTGTGAGGTAAGACTTAAATGTTAGAATAAAAAGTAAAACATCAACATAACTCTCCATAGAATGACCTCCTCTTTTTTTCTTTCTAGTTTTCTACTTCAATTTTAGTTTTAACTTGTTTTAATTATTTTTCCTTTGCATCTTGATCGTCATCTGTACAAGAAACCTGTTCCTTACCAAATCCTATTGTATTAATCTTTAGTTATCCGGATCATAAGACCACAGATAAGTAATACAGATATACAATTCAATATAACAGTGCGAATTCTAGCGGGTTATCTAACTTTACACGCGTTTCCTTCAATATTTACGTATCCGTAATCGTTGGAAATTGTGGGATGCAACCGTCAACAAGGACAAAGAAAACGATATTTTTAGCACGTTATTAGCTAATACATGTGTAGTGCACGTGTTAAGGAATACATGTGTATCTTTCTTACAACTGAATTGTATTAACCTTCCTATACTCACGCATACGGTCTGTGAGACCGATTTATATAGTATAGTATACGTCTTCCATTTTGACGTGAGTATAGGAAGGTTAATATTAGAGATAAACATTTAATATATTATATGTTCAAAACATTTCCAAAAGGCTCGCTGTTTTTATTACAGTTATTTAGTTTGGTACTCTCATTTTTAGCGTTTTTTTCATAACTTATGCATCAAATTGAAACAAGAAAATTCAAACAAAATGAAATAAAATTTGTCAGAGGAAATATATTCTTACTATCAGATGAAAGCCGAAATTATTTTTGAAGTTTCTCAAGGAACCGTTAATATTAATTAAATAAAAAATTACTATCACCGCATTTTTGGAAATAATTCTAGATACGTATTTCGGCAACTAAGTTGCCATCCTCAGTGGAAAACTGGAGGAATGAAGTGTAACCAGTAATATCTGGTGAAATCCAGGCGGCCGTTCAGTGTGTAATATCCATTAATTTCGAAAGGTGTGGTAAGCGTATTTTATACAAATTTATTTATTTCATTTGTATATTGTTTTACCCACGGCCTCGTTACACCGATTTTCAAGGAATCGTTAGATTGCCGCTAAGAATACCTATGTTTATTATTCAGACGTAGAAATTTAGACGCTAGTAAAATTCAAGTCATATCTTAGCAAGGTCAGGAGGGTATTGGGTCAGTCAGCTTGCATCTGTATCTGTGAATAAATGAATGTGCCATTAACATAGAGACGACAATTTCAATATGAGTATTTTATTTACCGATAAAGCTAGTTTTACGCGGAATGGAACCTTTAATACACGCAATGAGTATTACTGGGCAACAGAGAATCCCCATGTTCCTTGGCCAATAACTTTCGAACGGCTGTTTTCATGAAATGTATGGACCAAAACAATGAACAACTTAGTCTGACTTTAACTTCGCCACTTAGAGTAATTTTTACACGGAATTTTGCCAGTATTTCATGAAGATATTCCTTGGAATATTAAACAATGTATGTGGTTAATGTACGATGGTGGGCCGCCTAATTTTTTTGTATATATTCGACGGTATTTGAATAACAATTTTCCTGAAATTTGAATAGTTCATAGTCGCGTTCATACCGCGTTCGCTCTGTTCAGAAGTAAAGGTGGAACATGCCAACATCTGTTGTGATCAGTTGAGTTTGTTAAAAGGTGGATGACGTGTTATCATTAATTAATGGAAATCGGACTGACGCTATGTGACTTCTCCGAATTTTATTAATCAATGATAAGTTGTCATTAATAAGTTATCATTGAATAATAAAATTCAGAGGAGTGACATCGTCAGTCCGATTTACACAACTTAATAATAGCACGTCATCCACGTTTTTAACAAAGTTTAATGATAAGTAAGTTTTTACACTCACTGACTTACGTTTACCTCATATAATCTTATAAATGAAGTTGACGCATAAGTTATGAAGAATCCTGTGTTCATGTTAATAAATGGATATATTAAGGTCGAGGTACAGCCAGTCTAGGGTTAGGGCTATAAGAGAAATACGTCTTTGAGAATATGTAATATACATTTCCAACTTGGACCCATGTAGAATAATAATAACAAATTCAAACTTATTTGGTGCATTCATCATTTGCATTGAAGTAAACTTAGCTTAGTTTGCAACGGATTTGTCTTTATTAAATCTTTTCTCAAGATATTTTAAAGCCTTTTTAGTCAGTACCACAATACCTTGATGAGGGGATTGCAAACCTTCTGAAAAGCCCTCCTTATTACTGTAAGTCTCTTTTAGAAGGAAAATTTCGTTTTTTGAATTGAAAGTGGTTTTAATTGCCATTTTTTTGCATTGCGAACAATGAAATTTTCTAAAAGTTCTGTAACAGATATGTCCGGCAAAATATACTATCACATAATGTGGTCCTTCACTCTCTACTTCAGAAGATGATCTGCTTCCAGAATCGGCGAAGCTATTTGATATGTCGTCTGATGGTAATGCATCTATTTCAATATCATCAACGGAAGACAACTCCACCAATTCGTCGTCCTCAATTTCGCGATTTAACTTCTCCGTTGGCTCCAATAACTTATTTATTGTTTTTATTCTGAAGCTTGAGCGAAATGTTCGTGCGGTGATATTTCTATTGAAACCACTTCTTAGTCTAATAACGGAAAAAAGGTTTTCTAGGGGATCCTCGCTTATACGAGATGTTATAATGTACGGATTTATATCAACAGTACTTCCATGTAACTGTCCAATTGCATTTATGGTCACAAGAATATCATCGAGCGATGGTGTCCGCTAAATTTTACCCTTTACATCAACTTTCTGTAGTTTACGTATCTGTGGTAAAACATAGCTAAAGTTCTAGATTTCATTTCGATCACAATCAGTCCATAAATTCTTCTACGAGGAAACTTTCCATCATGATTTTCCTACCACCTACGTTTCTTCCAGATTCATTGCTATAAACCCTTACCCCATCAAGATTTTAAGGTTAAGATCCAAACTTTGCTCTTGTTATGATTTATGATTTATGTCCAAAAACTTAATCTGGAGTTCCAATTTTGCAAAGAAATCGTGACAGGAACGCGACTCGGACCAAAACGATTCCTTTCATAACCGCTATCGCATTATTGTCTTCAGAGAAAGAAGAAGAAATTCATCGATAGAATTCTACTGGCAAAAACTCTACGCGACATGTTGACCTTCGCCATATACCTCTTATGCGTCTTCATACTCGCTTACGAAAACACGGATCAGATGGCCATATTCCACAATAACCATATGAGAGCGATGATGGAATCGGAACAATCCGAAGCATCTTTAGACGAAATAGCGTCGATCGAAGAGTATATCTTCGCAGTATACATATCATCCAAAATGTCTTCTCCTTTCCTTTTGCAGTATTTACAGTTACATAAACGATTCCCTAATACCAACCGTCCACGGTTTAAATTGGTACGGCAATTGGAACGTCATCGATCCCGGTCTGATGGCCGATTTTAACACGAAAGTCTTAGGCGTAGCGAGAATTCGCCAAAAGCGCGTCAGACCCAACAGTTGCGTCCTAAGTCTTTTCGCACGAAAACTGAATATCACACATTGCAACGCCGAATTGGATCCGAACACGGCGGATAAGAGGAGTTTTTCTGGACTGGGCATTTGGACTTACCACCAACCGTTAGAGACGGGAATTACGCTCACGTACGGTTCGTAATTCTCGAATTCTTTTGGGGAGAGAAACGTCGAAAACGATTCGGAGATGTTTCAGGTCAAATTCGAGATTATTCCGGTGGCGGATACGTGGTCACCGTGGCTAGGAGCTTGTCCAACGCTTACTACGTCGTGGATCGACTCTTGGGGAAGAAATGGATCGATGTGGTGACGAGGGTGTTGTTCGTAGAATTTTGGACTTACAACGCTAACAGTAATTTATTCAATTCTGTTAAGATCGTGATCGAATACAGCGCGACGAAATACATCGCGAAAAGTGCAGAGGTAAGTTTTTAGAAGTTTCAAATAGACCGTTGGTACAGAGAGATCCCAAATGATTGTCTGATAAATACTGGTTTTCGCAGAAGGTGATATCAATAGTTATTTCCAAAATTCTGAGTGAATATAGCAATGATGATTATATTTTAGTAATATCACCAAATCTTTGGCATTTTTCATTATTATTTGACATTGACGTACGCTTGATAATTCTTTCGTATAATATGCATTAACCCTTTTGAGACGGGTTTTTATTTTCTAAGATACCGTTCCTTTTTAAAGCAAACTTCATATTTTATCAGTGATATTTGTACATGTGAATTCTCTCACAATGCACGTATTACGCATTTCTTTTAGTTATTTTTTTCTACAGAAGTGGACAACTTGCGTTGCCACAGCCTCCTGTAGTAACTGCAGTCGCGCTTTTCGGCTACCCGCCGTGGGAGAATTGCAAATTACAAAATTTTGATCTTCTCTTGCCATCCGTAGACGTACGTTTCTACTGTGGCAACGCAAGTTGTCCACTTCTGTAGAAAAGAATAACTGTAAAAAATGCGTAATACGTGCATTGTGAGAGAATTCATATCGAATCCCTCTCACATGTACAAATATCAATGTTCAGACCATATATACATGAAATTTGTATACGAAATTACAGCTCTTGCAAAGCCGTACTGACGAGCGGTATAACCGCGAAACGTACGTCTACGGATGGCAAGAAAAGATCAAAATTTTGTATTTTATCAGTAATGAAATCTTGAAGGTGTCGATTAAGAACGCCGTTTCACCCCAATAGTTTTTTAGGTGGGATCAAAATATCCCAGTAATAATTATAGAAATTAATAAATAGAAAACCGACTTAATTTGAAAAAATTGCATATGATAGGGCATAAAACAATTGTTGCACAATTCAACATTGCAAGTTTTACCAATGCTTTTGTTCTTTTTCAATTTTGTTTCTTGAACATCTAGTACATCTTTTCCTTTGTTGTTGTACAACGGGCATATGATCACCAATCTTCAGCTTCGTCTTTCGTGTATTCGTCCTCCCGATGATAAACGTCTTTTTACAAATTAGATTTCTTTTCATTTTCTACAAGGAGGGTCTTAGCAGAGGGCTGCTAATACCACCAAGAAATTTAAGAATGGCATCCATTTACGTTTCACGCCATCATAAGATAATATAGGAATTTGCAACGCTCGTCATTAGTACCTTGTAAAAACTTTCTTCTACCATTTTCCGCTTCTTCAATCAAATTCGTATAATCCACCTTAATAATCAGTCAATTTTTTATGACAATTTCGGATTACTAAAACCTTCTCACCGCGTTAATGTCATTCCATCATGCTGTGCAGAAAAACTCAGAAGTTTCTCGAGACACTTTTGGTATTAGTTTGAATGTTGAAAAGATTGAACTGGCAAGTATTAACGTATATTTGGAACATAATCACCCGCTGGTCCAGTTACAATTTGCTTTGGGACGCTTGTCCCGTTAGGCTCGAAAGGGTTAAGTATTACCTTTTTTATTTTTGTTACAAATTCTATATTATCTGTTTGTATTACAACAACAAAAGTATTCAACGTGCTTAGAGAGAGTGAATTTATTGTTTTAGGGATCAAATCACATATTTCAACATTCTAATGCCATATCTTGTTATTAAACGTGCACGCCACTGAAATAATGCTAACCACAATATAAATATGGCGATATTTTGAGAAAGTTATATTTTTAATGGAAGCGGCACAGACAGTCATTTTGAATCTTACTGTATATTCTTTTAAACTAAGTCTATTTCCCTCTATTGAATCCCCGAAGGAAAAAGTTTTACAGAAAAGAGAGAAAGTAGAGAACGCGGGAACCTTAACAGTAGGATATACAGAGTGGGTTATTGTGCGGACATAACGTCATTGGCCCAATCCAATTATAGAAGATTTTCAAACGACAAAGTAGAAAATAAAATTCTACATATCTCTCACACAAATTATCTCATTGAGATGTATTTATGTGGCAACTTTTACAAAAAGTTGTGCAAGAACTGTAGTGCAGCCTACATTGTATAACAATAATTAGCAACGTGCAGTCTTTGCACAACTTTTTGTAAAAGTTGCCAAATAAATACATCTCAATGATATAATTTATGTGAAAGATATGTAGAACTTTTTTCCACTTTTTCGTATGTATTTGTAACTTTCTCCAAGCTCTTGAAACTATTTTTTAAATAGAATATCTTGATTATCTAGAAAATCGGGTGTAACGTTAGCTGCTGATGTTATCCAGTTCTGAGGTATTCGATAGATGGAGATCAACGCTATGTTAGTTTATGGCTTAAAGTCACTAGATATGTAAAGCACCGCAATTATCCGCCATTTTAGGACAAGAAAGTGCGACAACTATGAAACGTAAAAGAAGGAATATATGACTGATTCTCTAATAATTTGTTCTTTAGTTTGAAATTCAACCACTCTTGCTTTTTAAAGGTTTTGTCCCACCAGTTGGTAAACGAAATAAACAAAATCCTTTTGGGACACTATTAGTACCATTCCTTACACAACACCCTGGCATTTTTAAGTTTAATCAAGGAAATTAGAAAATGTTGAGATAATTTGAAGGAAGTTAGTATATAATACAAAACAGGTTTTATATTAAAAAAACGAATTAAAACACGAAAGAACACTATCTTATATAGAACTGAGCAAAACTGAATCAAAAGGAGTCGGAATCATAAATCTCAACCACACAAACGCGAAACAAACTTCAAAAGTATAGGTTAATTTTACGTTTTACCATATTCGACGAAGTATTTTGGTGAAAAACCACTAAAGAGTCACTAGAGAAGCCACCATCTTGGGGCAAAAATATGGCATTCTCTTTTTAACACATTGGTCTCATAAATTGCGATACTTTATATATCTAGTGACTTTATTGTTACCAAAACCAATCATTTTTGTTGAAATACCCACAGTAATCGGATGTGACGTCAGTAACTCGTCATCACTCCGATAGGTATCTGGTAGATGGCGATGGGAACTGTGTTAGCAACGAAATACAGGCTGATAAACAAGAACTCTCGTTTCAGTTTAGAATGAGCAGTAGTTAATCTGTACATATCTCTATTACTCCGAATGCCGTTTCCGCTTCTCAATATTTGAAACGAAATTTCTCGTTTATCGACCCGTAGGGTTTGTTTCCTTAGAGAAGAGCACATTACGTCAGCGGCGCAATGAACCAAATTTGGTGTTCTGTATATGTTACCATGGCAACCGACTAGCGAAAGTCAATGAAACGCCACATTTCGCGCATATTTTCGTGACGTAATGTGCTCTTCTCTAAGGAAACAAACCCTACATGACTGCTGACATCATATCCTATATTGTATTCTATCGGACGATAGTAAAAGGCTGTCGTTATTAACAATAGTCTTCGTCGTCATTAATCGGACTATGGTCAAGTTACTGACACCACACCGTTTGTAATGTAACAGTATTCACCGGCATCTACCGGATACCTATCAAACTATATGACTAATGAGCTGATCACCAGCTTGTTAAAAGGTGGAGGACGACGATGTCACTCCTCCGAATTTTACTATTCAATAAATTTTCATTGATAAGTTATCATTGAATAATAAAATTTCGGAGGAGTGACAGCGTCAGTCCGATTTACACTATTTATTAACACGTCACCCACTTTTTGAACAAACTCTACTGATCACACAACTAAGATAATGACGCCATTTCCGCGCTAAAAACCACTGTCTATATCGACTCTTAACCAAACACAGACAGCAATCCAAACTTATTGTTAGTAGTTCTTCAAACTATTTTGAAAAGTTACCGTTGAGCCCTCAGAAGTGATACGTTCCTCCTATGAGGTGAATAGATACTTTTAAAACTTTTTTAAGCATATTAAAGGAGGATTTACATCACAAAGTATCCTCTTCAGGTCGTAATAATTGAAAATCATTTCATTGCAAATCTTCACTTTGGAGTCTTTGGATTTCCTCCGTTTATCGGGTTAAAAACATATTCCTTCGAATATTAGTAAGGAGATATCCAATGATTCTTTCCAGATATATACCAGCAGACTAATGCACGTGGACGTCCAAGCAGAAATAATTCCGGTAATCATATTCTCCATATTCCTCATCATCGTGATCTATCAAATTTACAACTGCGTGGTTGGAATGGTAAAGCAAAAGTTGAAATTTTTCAAAGGATTTTGGAACGTGCTGGACCTCACGATTCTAACTCTGAGCATCGGACTGGTCGTAATAACCATGCATAGGATGGAAGTTCTTGGAGAACTACTAGATCAACTCGAGAAAGCGAAGAGGAACGCCTTCATCAATTATTATCCGGTGATATATTACGACAAATCCCTCACACTTCTATCGGCTTTTTTGATCTGCATCGCCACGCTTAGGATATGGAAATATTTAAGGTTCGGCGTGATGTTTAGAGTTTTCGAAAGGACTCTCGTCAGGCAACTCCGACAGATAATTGGCGTATTTGTATATAATATGGTCGTACTCGTCATGTACTCCTTATTAGGGTACATCATGTTCTCGAGCTTCTCTCGGAATTTTCGAGATTTAGAGAAGACTTTCACGTGCATGACGTTGCTGTCGTTAAATTTGAAAACCCGAGACTTCGATATGGAGACCCTGCTGAAATATTTCCCTAACGTGGGTTGCATATTCTACATATCTTTCACGTTGATTATGTTATTGATAATCAACGCCTACATTACGGTTATTATCATTTATTACGAGGATAGCGTCGAATATTTTACGGAACAAGAACTCAAATATTCCGTTTTGGATTACGCCAGAGATGAATTCAGATACCTGACGAAATATTTCTCGAGATATCTCAAGGGCTTAAGACTGAAAGGCGGTGAAGATTCTCAGGGTAAAATTCAACCTAAAATCCACAGATACACGGCCGGTCTCGTTATAGGCGAGAAGAAAATGAACGAAATGACCGCAATCGCGGCGGGAGTAGCTTATAATTTCCTTTTACGTCGAGAGAAATGGGAACTAAACGCTGCCGATTTTCGAATGATGGCTCAAATTGCATACGCGAGCGTTCGTAAATCGTCAGATAAAAGAAACTGATTTTTTTACGACCGAAAACGATAGTCGTATGGGACTTGTCCCCGATACCAGGCTAGTAGATATGGAGAAGATTGTACGAAAATTGCTTAATGAGGAAGAAGTTTACGATATTACCAGGGAACCAGATGTCCTAACTGATCGAATTAGTTTGAGGAAGATGGATGACATTAATAAGCTTCTTGATATAATTAATAATGTCGTAGGAAATATCAATGTTGTTAGTGTTAAGCGATAGTTTGGTACCTTTTTCATAAACAAGTACTGTTCTTAATGTATGATACAGAAATAAATGTCAATATGTAATCAAAAGGGAAACTTTTCGTTCGGATTCTTGCAACGCTTTTAGAATGGGGTATTAGACAATTTTGGAAGTGCTGTCCACATTACAGACGAAACACGTGTGCAACATGAAAATTCTATGGTAAAGATGGTACAGATTGGTTTTTGGAATACTATCGTTGGAATTAATATGAAATCCTTCTACTCCATTCAAAGAGATTCTCTTTTAAATGAATTATTGTTAGTAATGAGGTAGATTTGTTAGGCAACTCTTTAGGAAAGCTGTGCAATAGTCCGTAAAGCAGGCGCAAATTGACACATGCAACTAGGGAGAGTTATTTATATTTTTCTGTCTGGCGCTCATTGGGAAGAATTTACCCTATTCGAAGCAGCAGAAATTGCAATAGAAAGTGGGTCCCTATTTGATGTGTAAGATGTTAGGAAAAAATCGTTGTGAGCAGTACAATTCTCTTAATAAATAGAACAAAATCTAGGAACATATCATTAAACAGCTTCAATAGTTGTCCTTGTTCATAACATACCGTTGGTTAGAAAGAGTTGACGCTATTAACTTTTACTAGATAGATACAGTAAATGTAAGAGTTACAATTGCCGTTTCCTTCCTTACAATATACCAGCGATTAGAGGAGGACCGCACTGTAAACTTCTATTTATTAAAAGCATTTAGCAGTTGCTAAAAAGAAAAGGGTGTTAATAATTTTAATCGTTCTCTCTTAGTTGTAATATCTCATCGATTAGAGAGAGATCGCACTAGGCGATTTTATTCAATTAATATACTTACGATTCAGAAAAAGAGAATGCAATACTTGCTTACCTATTTGTTTCCTTTGTCGCAATATTCCGCTGGCAAAAGAGAGATCGCGCTATCATCCTTTGTTCAAATACAAACATTTAATTGGCACAAAGAGGGGGTGAGGCCGGTACGCTCACAGAAAACCAATTAGAAACGTGGAAGGGCGGTCAAGCACTTTACTTCTTTTTAATAGCATAAGAATGTCAGAAAATCAGTCTTTATTTTATAATAATACATATCCATGGGCGTAGCTAGGGATTTCTCTAGGAAGGGCAACGAATTTTCTAGAGTGGCCAATACCCAAACTTGCTTCCATCCCCTCCCCGCCTACGCCCATGTACAAATCATTAAAGAAGACGTGTCCATCAATAACTATTCAGTTTTTAACATTTATAACTACAGTCTTTTTTAATTCGGAAACGCCATTTAAAGTTTTACCGCAAAAAGTAGGATTGTGATTGGCTGTTCGCAAAACAGAATCACATAGGGGAAATATAAGCGTAACTGATCGTCATATTTTTGTAACAATAGATCGTTGACCATGTCCGTGTCATAACAGTATTAGATTCTTTTTCCAAATTGTGTGTTTTTCGATTATTCCTTAACAAGTTTCTGTATCAAAACTGATAAATGTCCCTCCAAAAACCTAGCAGCAAAAATTTTCTAGTGTAATTGGATTTTTCTAGTATATTCCTCCGAACTAACTATATTCTGTTCATTCAACAGAAATAGTTAAGCCACTCCCCATAAATGTATACCAATGAGCGCAACAGACAGTTTAACATAATACAAATTAGCAAAGGCGCGGCAAATTTGACAAGGATATGAGATTTGAAATTCTTCGTTATTTATTAACTAGACGCAGCAACTTCGAAAACCTCGAAACGCAACGGCCTTTAACGTTGGCCAGCCCGATGTCGCAGAGGTATACACCTTAGTCTGATACGGGTTTTTAGACATACGATCAATAGAAACATTTTATTCAAACATTGCGTGCTTTTGTAGGGAGTGTCTTAACTATTTCTGTTGAGTGAACGGAGTATATAATAGTTGGGACCTACATTTTCTCTCCTTTGTTATCATTCTTGACCAGAAGGGGATGGAAGATTTGCTTTTATTATATGCAACAGACCGGAGCTCATTTCTTAGCGTTTTCGATAATTCTTTCTTCATTATCCATGATGATGCGCTGTTTTACTTTTATTAACCTTCCTATACTCACGTCAAAATGAAAGACGTATACTATACTATATAAATCGGTCTCACAGACCGTATGCGTGAGTATAGGAAGGTTAAGACATATAAAAAAATTTCAAGCCATAGAATTTTCTTCATTACTTATTTGAGCGTTGGCCATACTGTTAAATCAACTAGGGGAATTTGTTCGATGTGTAGAGACATTTGGTTCTAAATCTGTCAAATTTGCTAACCTCAATATTATCGCGTATTTATTGTTATCTATTATTAGTTGTGGCTTGTTCTATTTTTATTTTCCTTAATATGAACAATTCTTGGTTATCAGATTCGCCTAGTTCCGGTTTCGTCTACTTCAAAATCGATACCACACCGTCGAAGGAGAACGCAAACACAGAAGAGACATCCGATTATTTTCCGAGTTCGGATCGCAATCCGTCCCCGCAGATAAACCGTTTCAATCCTAGCTGTTATAGTAGCCCGCAGAATTATCGCAGAGGTACCTCGAGAAACATACATAAACGCGGATGGAAGCAAAATTACGGTAACAGGTCGTTTAGTCCCAATACGAGTTATAACTCCAATTATAACAGTTCGAGAAATAGAAGCAGAGAAAGTCCTCACTCTAGCTTTACGGTATGTATCATGTCGATACGAATTCGAATCGTTTTCAATGTCCAACTCAATTTTCAGTCGCATAATGGCAGTTTCAATAGAACGACGTATTCATCGTTCTTGGAAGATCCTTGGGCGAGACTAGAAAAACAATTAGAACAGAAAAGACAGAGTGAGAACAGTAAACTTGAACAGTCTAGTGATTCGTCGGAATGTGATACCGATCAAACAAACAAGAAGCAAGCCACATGATGAATGTATTTGTTGTAATTGAGTTATTGTCCATAGTGGTAAATTTATATTTGATACAATTGGGGATAAATTTTAATTCGAACTTGTACAAATTATATTTCAGTTAGATTGATAGGTTTAGGTGTGAAATTAAGGGTCTGTGTGAGAATGTTTACATTTTAAGTTTTATGGAAATTCCCAAATATTTTGAAATCAATTTTATTGGAGCTGTTTTAGCAATAACAAAACGTTGAGTGCAAAGCTTTTTTATATCTTTTTTGATAGATTTACCACGATCACCTCATTATTGAATATTTGTGGTTATTAATATACAATTAATTGACTAGAGATTTGGAGGTACTAGTTTTTTCTTACTTCTTATTATTAAAAGTTTCAAAAACTTATTATATTTTTGCAATTATGTGTAACAATCTAAGATTAATAATTTGAGCTTAATTTTAAATTCATAAAATTTTAGGCCAAATTGTTTGTAAGATGGAAAACTTACAAAAGACGTGAAACGATTTTACATTTCTTTGTATTTTTTATCTGAATTTAAAGCCATTGCCTTTACAAGATATCAGGTTACATAGTTTCAAAAGTAGCTTTAATGACACTAGGAGCATTAGATTTATGTTATGATTTTGACCGATTTTTTTAATGGGAAAATCCCCAGGACGCCAAGTGATTTAACAATGTTTGTATATCTTTTCTAAATTTGAAGCCACCACCTTCAGAATTAATTGATCTACGTCGTGTTGAAGATAGCCTTAACGACTTTTCAAGCTTTCGATGAATTTGGATTCTGGCTCTGGTCATAAAGTTTTTAACCCGGGATTATATATATTGTAATGACTTTAATTTTCGTATATTGCAGAATATCGGTAAATATTCGCCAATAAATTCTAGACAGAGCAATGTCTAAAATTGTGAATTGTTCATGCACGACTTCCTACATACCTTTCCCTCAAGGTTTTTGGAAGGATGTACGATCAAAAACTAAGCGGTGTTCAAGTGACTGGAAGAAATGTAAATACTTTAAAATGTAACTTTAAGAATAATGTTCTACCTTTAGAAGGAGTACTTTTTCTCACTCTATTCTTATTTGGAAATTCATTATGAAAATGCCCATTTACAAGATGTTGCGTACTTCTAACATGGTTCTTCAAATATATATATCTAGAAGATATTTTTACAACAAATATTGAAACTATTTTACAAATTCAGTAATGTAATATTTGAATTTTTGGTCGTTTACAATAAAATATGTTTTATTAATGAAATGCAACTCGAGTGCAATATTTGTTTTCACAGCAATTAGGTGATATTGATCAGATGAATTTTAACTGTGTTTCTGTGTTCCTAAAGCCTTAGGAAATTATTGAAGATAGAAGTTAACTTACTAACATAATTTGTTTTAATTAATAATTTAAGTTGTATCTAATTTTAATTTGTCAGTCCTTTCGTTGGAGTAACTCAAAAGTGTAGTTAGTCCTACAAAAGTCCTTAAAAAAGTAATCTTTTAATGCAATAATAAGTTTTATCACTACCATTGGTAATAAATATTGCTCGGCAGAAATGATTTTTTAGTTCCCATTATCAATGATTTTGTCACGGTTGCAGAATGCAAGACACCGGGAAATAATTATGGCGGTAGTGGTGATCGTTCCGTTGAGTCTTAATTACTTTGCTTTGAGCAATAAAAGTAAGATGATCCACTACGTGTTCCGATTAGAACTGCATGCTTTTTTCTAAATCACATTTTATAATCATTACTTTTATCACAATTTTTTGCAATGCTAGTCTTGCAAACAGATGAACAAAACGTTCTTGTGGTACTAACCATGTACTAACTGAATTCAGAACTTATTTATGTTTTTCCAACTTTAACTTGAAGTTCATATTTAATTTTTTTTTTTAGATCTATTGTACTACTTAAAAGAAACGCATGGTATTGATTTTTAGAGATTAAATGTATCGATTCATTGAACCTGAATGTACAGTCAACATACAGTCATATCTAGTTTTGTAAGCTGTACATAAAATGATCATAGTACAACTTTTATAAATAATTTGTTGTGTAAGTTTAATAAAACATCTGTTTTATACACAAGTTGCTTTTTGTTGTTATTATTATATTTTCTATCGTACAAACTGGGAAGTAGTTTGGATCGCAATAGAAGATTTTTTAAAATATACACTCAGCAGGAAAACTGTGCTTATGATGTAATATATAGAGTTGTCCAATTTGCGCCAACAGTACATAAACGATTACTACAATAGTAACATCGCGCTATACGAATACATACATAATAGTCTCAATGTATAGTATGAAGTCATCTGTGTTCGTATAGCGCAGTGTTACTATTCTAGTACAGTCGTTTTAGATAGTTGTAGTATTGGCGCAGATTCAGCAACTCTAATAATGGCCAGGAAATGTTGCATTGTTGGATGTCCCAGCACACAAAAAGAATACAAAATCGTATTCTCTTCCAAATTCATAACGATAAAAAGAAATCAATTTAGAGACCGGGTTAAAGCAACAGGCAACATCAAATTACTCTATGACGGCAATCCACATACATAACTGTAGTCTGGGCAAACAGTGATAGATACGAAATAAGTTACGACAGCCTACATACACCACTGTTTGCCCAGACAATACATACGAACTACAGAGTCTGCTCTCTTCGTTTTGTTCAACCGGAAACCTAATTGTGCGAAATCTTATAATTAGGGTTCCATATCTACCCAATTACTTAATGCATCATCCAAATCAGTTTCATTATTCTCTTCTGAGCGGATCTCATCTTCGTTGTGTACGAAGAAACCACCTTTTCTAAAACAATTCATTATTGTTGAAATTTTTACATTTTCCCAGGCTTTTTGTATCATGGATGGCAGTAATAAGTGATGTATTTTTGCAACATCTTTGGCTTGGTTTTGGTTATCCTGGCGGGGCGTCATCTGCACATCAGAAATGAAAACGAGAGGTCAGTTGTAACAATACCGGAACGCTGTGACGAAAAACTGGCCGTAATCATTATTTTAAGTACCGATCGATGGTGCCGCCACATGCGATATACCATTTTGTCGATGCTTCCAACTATCTTCCACAAAAATTCAAAACAGGCAAAATAAAATAAACTAGCGTTAAACTAAACCTACATCCTAATTTCTTGCAAAGAAAATTAATCTGTCCTTTATCCAGGCCCAGACTTATTCTTCTGGAATTCCCTGCAATCCACCTTCGAAATTGTTTGAAAAACTTTAGCCATATTAATCTACTAGATCAAAGATGTCAGCATCTGCCAACTGGATATCACAGCAAGATTTAAATTTAATCATTCTTATGCTAAAAGAGTAATGCAAATAAATAATAACTGAAATGAACTAGTAGGTTTCCCTTGAATTTTGTAATTTGTTACTTCTTGCAGATACGAATTAAAAACATTTTATGCAGCCTCATTTTTATGTAGATATCTCCATTATCAGTGTGAACTAATCAGCTACAACAATGTAATCATTATTCTATGATCGTCTCGAGCTTATCAAGCGGAAGTTCGAGCTTTCGGGAAGAACTTAAATTCATTTAGAATATTTGATACGATAAAAAAGCTATTCAGATACGACGAAGCTATTGCGCAGGTCGACTTCTCCGTTCCCTACCATTTTTCGTACTATTTCCCTATTTCCTATATTCAGTTGAGTGGTGGGTGTAGAATGGTGTGCGTCGTTTCTGTAATAACTAGCGAAATATAAGAGGAAAAACCTGTTGCATTTCAATGTCCAAGCGTCGAAAATTATCGACGAAATGAAAGTTTTATCGTTTCCGAATAGAGTTTCGGTTATAAATCGCGTTAACGTGTCGATAGTGCTCTAAGCGATGGGATTATCTATCTCGAAGGAGGAACAACCTCCTTTACCGCAACAAGGACCACCGGATAAGCCGGAGAGTGTTATTTCGTCCAAACATCATGCTCGGCAAGCCAGCATTAGGGTTAAATCTAAACAGCCGATGCCCGACCCAAATGAACTCGAAAGGAGGTTCACTAAGGTCTTGGTGAGTATCGCGAATTTCTTTCTTTGCCGATCTAATTTGATTATCGTTTTAATACGGATGGACGAGGGAATCGGGAGGTGTGAAAGATACCGCTTTTTCTTGGGGGAGGGTGTTTGTAAATACGGTTGTTTTGGGACAGGTTGAAACTTTGGCTATAATCTGCCCCAAAACAACTTACTCAAATGCAAATCACGAATCACTAAAATCTTACCTCGTATAAGTACTATGTACGTATTACGAAATGAATGTAAGGTTTTGTCCAATTTTATGAATGGGAGCTTTCATCTTTCGTCCTGATAAACAGTGAAGGTGAAAAATTAGCTAAGGAAGTGAAATTGCTGCTGATATACTACATATCAATTAGAGCGATGAAGAAAAAGTTCTTACACACATTGGGATTAGAATACTCCGTTAGGATTGTTTTTGTTTACGTTCGAAGTGTACTATTTGTTTTGAAAATAGCTCTTCATTCCAAAAGAAGTAATACGAATGATAATTCGACGTCAAGACTGTTGTTAAATACCTATTATTGCAAAAACGGTTGTGTAACACGACGGTTGGAATTTTTTATGTTGGCTTTCTAAAATGCATGATCAGAACGGAAAAGAATTCAGTTAAAATGATGTCATTGTAAGACTTCCGTCCTCCACGTAGAGGAAAGTCTTTTGTACTGTTAGAATGTGTTTAATAATAATTTTGTTTTTTGCCTTTTGTTTTTTTTTGTTTTTTTTTTTTTTTTTTGAAAAAAAAGGGCATTAAAGCATTGCTGTGAAATATCTAGCCAAAGATATCGTATATAGTCGTCCCTTTGGTACTACCATTAAAGCAGTGTCAAAAGAACTGATAAAATTTGGAGAGAAAATGACTAATAATTATAGAGAAAATCAAAAAATTATTCTATGGCAACCTCAAAAAAGGAATGCAATATAATAAACATAAAAAATAAAAATGGTCATGTAATTACAGAGGAAGGTTAAATAAATGACAAATGGCGGCAAGACTTTCAAGAGTTGACAGAAACAGACGCAGAGACTATAGAAAATAAAGGAAATTCAAAATATAGAACCAGTTCAAGAAGAAGAAATAATGGAGTCCATACGAAAGCTGAAAATAGGAAAGGCTCCAGGAAGAGACAACATAACAACAGAAATGATGGGAGAAAAAGAAATAAAACAATTAACCAAACTAATAAATGCGATTCTACAAGAAGTTAAAATACCGAAAGAGTGGAATTCGTGAATAATATTGCCCATTTATAGGGGAGACCAGAGGAATTGCAATAACTACAAGCCACCCAGGAAAATATTAGCTAGTATCATAGAAAAAGGATAAGAAAAATAACTGGAAAATAGCGTACAAGACAGTCAACGTGGATTTAGGAAAGAAAGAAGCACGCAAGATTGAATATTTGCGATAAGACAAGCAAGTGAAAAACTAATTAATAAGAAAAAGAACTACATATTTGTTTTATAGATTTAGAAAAAGCTTTTGATCGGGTAAGAAGGGAAGATATATGTAAAAGAAAAATATAGATAAAAGAACAACAGAACAATAAAATAGATGTATAGTAATAATACAAATACAGTAAGAACCAACAACGAAGAATCTAAAGATTTTACAACAAAAATAGGGGTAAACAGGAATTTGTGCTTAGTCCATTGCTGTTTTCGGTTGTACTAGATGAAGCCATAAAGAATGCAATAAAAAGAAACAAATGAACCCACTGGAAAATGAGTGAGTCTAACTGGTGTGAATTGATGTTTGCGGACGATATGACAATTCTAATTGAGTCAGAAAAAGCGCTTCAAAGGAACCTTGAAGTCCTAAACAAGGAAATCACGAAGGTAAACATGAAAATAAACATTGAAAAGAGCAAATAAATGGTAATTGCAAGAGAACAGGAAAAACATAACATCAAAATCGAAGGAAGGACAACAGAACAGGTTAATAATTACAAATATTTAGGAACAATAACTCAGTGGAACGGAAAAATTGAAGCAAGAAATTAATGAAAAACTGGAAAAAGCGGCAAGAATGTTTTATACGATGAAGACTATGTTTCTAGAAAAAAGGAAGTACCAAAACAGATCAAAACAGAAATAATGAAAAAAGTGATAAGACCAACAATAACGTATAGCAGTGAGACCTGGACAAAGTCAGAAAAGGTCAAATCGCGAGTGAACGTTATGGATATGAGATTTCTAAGACGGATAGAAAATAAGACCGAGAAAGACGAGATAAGAAACGAGAAATACTGGCAAAGCCTATGAATTAAACCTATATAGAAAATAATGGAGTGGGGTCAGCTAAGATGGTTTGGTTACGTGGACGTATGAGTGATGATAAACTGACAAAGAATGTGTATGAGACGCGATTGACAGGAAAAGACAAAAACGGAAGACCAAGAAGAAAATGGAATGACGACATCAGGGAAACAGCGGCAGAAAGAGGAATTAGGCAAAGAATCAAGGATCAGACCAGAGATACAAAATTGTGGAGGGAATTATATAGAAAATAAAAACCTAACTCCACCCAAGTTTTATACCGAAAGGCAGATAGGCACAGGATTAAGAATAATATCAGAGGAAGAAAAGATTCGGAAAAGACTTACCTAATTGGAGTGGTTCATACGCCTAACATACTAAATTATATCGAATCCTTCTTGCCTTAAATACCTTTTGTACTACCATTAAAGTAGTACTACACGGACATCTACTTTAATGGTCTTTTCGTCTTGAATACCAGAGAAGGAAAAGATTTAGAAAAGACTTACGTAATTGGAATGGTTCACGCATTTGTCATACCAAATTAGGAAGGTATGTACGTTAAAATACCAATTTTGACAACTATGTATGTATGTAAGTTGTCATCGTCAATAGAAAACGCTATTAATTCCCACCAATTTTTCTTCAATATCTTCACCCGGTCTGCACACTACTTTCTCCTCCATTGACGATGAGAACATAACTTCGAAATATGTCTTTAAAATAATTTTGCTTGGTGAAGCAAGAATGAAAAGTATTCCAAATAATACGGGTTGAGAATCGCTTCATTCGAATATCCAGATAGAATTGTGCTCGGTACGTCAAAATCTAAAGAATATACAATGAGCAATATAAGTGTTGTGTTTGCTCTCGTAGAATAATAATAATTTATATTATGTATTATGTTTTTCATTGTTCATATCCATATACGTGTAGTGATAGACGGACCCCCTCATCTCTATACACTCCAGCGTAACTTAAACTACTGTTATTTCAACGTGGTTATAATAATACATAGAAATAGCACAACATAATAGTATTTCTCTACGAAATGATTCTAATAAGGTTTTGGTTTACATTTTAAGTAATTTCGGATGCATTCCTTATGGAAAATCGTATACTTCTTGCTATTAGGGCTCCAAATTCCAAAAAAAAAATTGTACGTATAGAAAAATTAAAATGTATAATTCGTCTGTCAACAAATATAGTTTCGTCTTTAGATAAAAGTTAACATTAAGAAGATTTCATTACAAACATCAGGCGGTTGATATCCCTTTTTTTCTTCTGATTATCAGGCCTGAATCATTGTTGTCTTTGTGTGCGCCAGCTGCATTTAATGCAGCCCGGTTGATAGGAAGCAAAGGGGAAACAATGGAACGTACAAACAAAGAGACCGCCGTAAAGACATGGACAAAATGTTTTGATATTGTTGTATGAAAATCGTTTTCCATACAAATATCAAAGGCGGTAGATCAAAGTTGCTCAATACATCAAATAATTTGGAAAAAGAACGATATAAATGTAGAAATGCCTGTGTATGTATTCCCCTCTGTCCCATATTATGGTATACATTTATTAAATGTATATATATATATATATTTCGTGACCTTTTTATACTTATCTTATATGATAGATATCTAGTTATATTTTCACTGAAGAAGGTATTCCGAAAACGTTTGTAAACGTTCTGAAAATATAACTATCGTTCAAACCAGCCTTGTTTTATTGACCTATTAGTGGTAGATATCTATCATATAAGATAGGTATACATTTATCTAAAAAATAATATGAGACAGAATTATGTAAGATCTGCAATATTTGATGTTGTATATTCAGCCACCGGTTCGTTCTTGAAGAAAATAACTTGGACGTTTGTTGTCAAACCAAACGATTCTTTTTATTAGAAACATTAATAAAAGTTAATTGTTTCCGCTTAGTAATTTTCGTCAACTTTATGACCATGGGTCATAAGCTCTCAGTGAAAGGTACATCGTACCCAATTGTTATTGTAAAATTAAATAAATTTAACATCTTACGATATCCAACACAGTTTTTTGGCCAAAACAATTTTATCAAATTTCCAGATTGGGTTTAACAGAAACCATTCTGAATGACACAGTTTTTTTTGTTTAACAGCTTTTATTTCGTTACAAAGTTATTCTGCGACCTTACCTTAAAATCTGAAGGAAGAAGTTTTTTTCACCTTCTTCTATTTTGCTGTAAAAAGACAATTTCTATTCCAAGTATCACTAAGAGCTAAAAGAAAGGAAATCGTTTGGATGTTTTTCCTTTTTAATTTGCGCAATTCTCGACTTCTTAGAAAATACAGCGTTGGCCATATGTATTAGACACCTTAGTCCTACGTACGAAAAACTTTAAATTATTGTTACCCGTAGTACAAAATCAAGAAATGAAATCAAAATCACAAACAGGAATGTATTCGTCAGTAATTTATTAAAGAATGTTAGTTTATTTTAATATTTAGTAGCACCTCCACCTGCTTTTATAACAGCACGCACTCTTCTCGGCATACTTGCTACCAGGTTATGGCACATTTCACTGGATATTTTTGACCATTCCTCGATTATTCTTTGTTTAAGAATGTTTTTATTGTTGCATTTATGTTTTACCACCTTAGTTTTTAAAATATTCCATAAATGTTCAATCGGGGAGAGGTCCGGAGACTGAGCTGGCCAGTCTAGAATCTCTACGTTATTTTCGTTGAACCACCCCATTGTTTGCCGTGATTTATGGCAAGGCGCATTGTCCTGTTGAAAATAATATTCAGGTACATCTGTATCAAACAATTTTAATACCGACGGCTCCAGTACCTCCCCCAGCATATCAATATAAGCACCACTGTTCATACGACCTTTGCACAAGAAGAGTTCGCCGACGCCGGATGCAGACATGCACCCCCAAATCATAATACTGCCTCCACCGTGTTTTACTGTAGGTACTATACAATCCGGGTGATATGCCTCTCCTCGTCGTCGTCGAATGTACTGCGCCCCAGGTTGGCCGAAAAGCTGGAAAATAAAGTAATAAAATATACTTTAAATTGGCTGTCTTTTTTGAAAAACTTTAAGCGGTAATTTAACTTATCTACGTTTACTAACATTATAAATATCTATTCTTACATACCTCTATATTAGATTCATCGGACCATAATACTTTGGCCCAGTTTTCGACGGACCAATTTTTATATTTTCTAGCCCACTGAAGTCGCTTTTTCTTGTGTTCTGCAGTTAAGTATGGTTTTCGTCGAGCTCTACATCCACGTAAACCAACTGCCACAAGCCTTCTCCTAACTGTCCGTGCAGAAATATCAATTCCATGACGCAGGGCTAATTCGCTGGCGAGATCTTTCGACATTTTTGTCCGATTCCGTATGGCTGTTCTCTCTAAAATTCGATCTTCTCTTGCAGTTGTTAGGCGTTTTCTTCCACTTTTAGGCCGATTAGTGAATGATCTTGTCTCCTCGTACCTTTTAGCGTGGTACGAACCGCACATCGCGAACACTTCATTTGTCTTGCGATCGCTGACAGTGTCATCCCTTGCGAACTGAGCAGAAGGATCTGGCCGCGCTGCACTTCCGTTAATTCACGAACTTTTGGCATTATTTTATACTTTACTGTATACACACTAATAATAAAAAATACACACTTGAATGAATGAATACAATTTCGCAACAAACTCCTTTTCGTTAGCGTGTCGGAAATAAAGTGATACTCAAAACTGTAAAATGACCCCTTACTTCAAAACTACCTGCTTAAGTACACACGACCCTCGTTAAAATTACATTAAGGAGTTTTATCGAAAGTATTTCCGAGTACTATCTATCTGTAAATATAAATGTATTCATAATACGGCATTTTCACAGAGGTGTCTAATACATATGGCCAACGCTGTAGTTACACTGTTAGCACCAGAAATCTCGTATGGGTGACGACGATTGGTAATTGCACATATTCCCTTTTTAGCAAAGCATCTTCAGAAGTTAGAAGAACCAAGATCGGCGGAGCAAATACGAAATGAAATAAACGTCAATCGCGAATTTCGATTAACTAGTTAAATTGAAATTAAAGCTAAGAATTATATTATTTCACTTGATCACTCTTAAAAATTTGCATTCTCAGCGTGTGTAATGATTGTAATCTTACACTCTTGGTGTTATTAATACTGGAAATTGTTGATGAAACATGAAACTGCCTCCATACGCTTATGGATCGTGTTGGGAATATCTGTGGTGTTTGAGAAAATGAAACGTATATCTCGGCGGTTTACCGAGATGGTTTGCCAGCGTGATTAAGCAGCGAATAACTCACTGCACGTAAAGTAGGATATTGAAATGTTAGAATTAAATTTTTCTCGAATTTATTTCCAATCTAATGTTAAGGGGTAACACAACTGCAATAGCCTAAAGAAAGCGTCTTTTTGATCATTTCTTTTGGATGGAAGAAAAGGTAATGGGGTAATAATTTTCGAGGAAGTTATTAAGCATATGTTTAAGTATTAAACAAAAAATTATTAAATTACATGGTTATAGCTAGTGAAATACGTGGGGAATTTTAAAAATATTGATCTTTGTGTGATTCAATTTTCGACAAGAAAAAGGACAAACATTTGTTAATAACTAATGTTTAAATTGACTTATCGAAAACTACTGTACATATACTACTACTGTACATATTTCACTTCAAAATGTTATATTGCGCGCCGTTTTGAAAGATCATGTTTCGAGAAAAACGGAGTTTTAAAAATGTGTTATAGATATGAAAAATTCGACTGTTTAATTTTTTTTTTTTTTTTTTGAATAATCTGTTATTCCAGGACCATAAAGTTGCTTTTCCATGTTCGAATATTCTTCCTCATTCTCTTTCCTCGAAGAATGTATGCTAGAGCGTGCCTCTTTTGCCGCATCTGTCAAAGACAGCTTGGCGTGCTTGATCTGCTTAGCATCGGCTTCGTCAACTTTCATGATTCGTAGAATATTTGTCAGACCATCATTAAAATTGCACACAGCAATATCAGTCGCTACGCTTTTGCATCAAGCATTGTAACTTCTAAGTACTCTGAGTTAGATTATAAATGAGCTGTTAAAAATCAGGACTACGTACAAAAGCCGTGATTTCAAGCGAGGAAATTTTGTCCTTTTTGTAAATGTACTGAAGTTACACTTACGTACTTTTCACTTCTGAACTAAACACGGAAATGCTTCTAGCTGAACATGAACATTTTCTAACGGTATCTGTTAGTGTATTAGAGGAGTTAGAAATCAAAGGATAAGACATTAGGCTGTGTCTTCGCAGCAGGTATTTATTTGACGCAGGTAGTCGTTTCGGAGATGTCCGACGCGCTTCGGGAAGAGCTCGAAATTTCAAGGAAAAAAGTTATTTTCAGGTAATACATTTTTGTCCCATATTCTAGAAAGTTCAAAGTATCTATTATGCCAATAAGAAGAAATCGAATTTACAATGGTGTTACCCCATAATACGTAAAGTTTGTGCACAATTAACCTTCCTATACTCACGTCAAAATGAAAGACGTATACTATACTATATAAGTCGGTCTCACAGACCGTATGCGTGAGTATAGGAAGGTTAAGAATCTATCTCGCAGATTTATATTCGGAGTAACAAGATTTGTAAATCGGATATTTAGGATTTTATGGCTTGCAGTGCTGACACACAATATACGATTTCTGTGTAAATTTTTGGATTGGTTCTCAAGATTTCTGCGGTAATTCATCTATCAAGGTGCTTGGGGGGCTTAGAAGTCGATCGATGAACTTTTTCCAAAATAGGAATCGGCTTGGTTCAAGCAATTTTCATTTCTGTGACAGCGCATATTTAAATCCGTCGATTCAATTTATTTCATCGACCCACTTTACGAACCGTGATTACTATTCCATATCTTTGTATAATTCCGAGCACAACTTCGCTTCCGGGGACGCAAGACGTAATTTGAACAAATCGCTTAAATACGACTCGAGGTATCTGGAAATTAAAATCGCCGAAAGGCGATTTTATGAATACGCTAGAAACCGTTTTCGAGCCGCAATTTCTAGTTATATGCCAACCGAGTGGTTCTGTACGACGCGGAATGGATATTACCGCCAGGAGCGCTATCGCAAGGATTGAGTTTCTCCTCCGTTCTATTCGTGCGATAAATCTTGTATCGCGTGTGTTTTAAGAGCGCCCGTTCGAATCTCGAAAAGGCACCTATATTCTATAACAAGATTTCGCTTCGACGCTACGTGTATAATCTAATTGAGATACAGGAAGGGTGTATAGTAGGTACACGCCGGTTTGCTTCCGGCGAAATCGAGGCGAAATGATTGTTGGAAAATGGGGGCGCGGGTGTACTATTAACGTTCGTGCAGTTGATGAGTTTTAATAAAAAAGAACGTCTCCTGTCTGAATTTGCAAACGTCCTACATTCGAATTCGTCCCTAGATGAACTTCCCTTCTCGAACATCTGTGCACCCTTCTGAGACAATCGAATGTCGGGGAATCGGGGAAGATTACGGGTTTAACCTTCATATACTCACGCATACGGTCTGTGAGACCGATTTATATAGTATAGTATACGTCTTTCATTTTGACGTGAGTATAGGAAGGTTAATAACGTTCATCTTTTGATAGTAAATGAAAAACATGAAAATTTGAATAAGTCTCGATCAAGGTGTTGGTACATAGCTATAACTTCTTATTGTTTCTAAATTTTGGTGTAATTAATTCGTCCACGTTCATAGCTCCAATGTAGTGGATTGTCGCGAAAGAGCAAGAATCATATTGGGAAGGTAGTTTGGTCGCTTGTTTCCTGCAGACTTAAGGAGTACCACCACTGTAATTTTTCAGAAAATCAATTTTCGATTTATTGGTTTAATAGATGCCTTGAACCATCTAAAATATGCAGCAAAACCTGAAAAACATTTTTTCCATGAAATTTCGAGGTCTTCCCCAAGCGCGTCGGACATCTCCGAAACGACTACCTGCGTCAAATAAATACCTTTTGATTTCGAACTCCTTTAATACGCTAATAGATATCGTTAAAAAGTGCTTATGCTCAGTTGAAAAGTACGTTAGTGTAACTTCAGTACATGTACAAAAGAACATAATTTCCTCGCTTGAAATCACGGCTTTTGTGCGTACTGCTGATTTTTAACAGTTCATTTATAATCTCAGAGTACTTAGAAGTTACAATGAGTGACCCAAAAGTATACCCGCGTCGGGAAGGTACGGATTCCTTGGACATCTTCCATCATGCCGTTGCTTTCTGAGGAAGTTTTTGAAGCCATCAAACCGATCTATGAGAAGCTGAGCCGAGATGAATTGCTAAACTTTTCTCTGGGAGGCTGCACGCAAAACACCAACGAATGTGTCAATGCTACTGTTTGGAATTTGATTCCAAAATCTTATTCAAGTGGCAAAAAAGTCTTAAATATAGCGATTGCTGTGTGCAATTTTAACGATGGTCTGACAAATATTCTACGAATCATGAACGTTTTGGAGACTGATATTGACGTCCATCATACAATTTTTGCCTTGAAACCGATCCAAAGCGGATCAAGCCGAGCTGTCTTTAACAAACGCGGCAAAAAGGCGCGCTGTAGCATACAATCTTCGAGGAAAGAGAATGAGGAAGAATATTTGAATATGGAAGAACAGCTTTATTGTCCTGGGATAGTAGATTAATAATAGAATTTTTAAACAGTCGAATTTTTCATTTCTTCCTGTCTATAACACATTTGAAAACTAAACACGTTTTCCTCGAAACACGATTTTTCAAAACAGCACCCAGCATAGTTCCAACCATTTTTATTCTATTCATTCTAATTTCTGACCATATATTAAAATAACATTTTCAACTGGAATACGTACGAGATTTTCGATAAGTTAGTTTAAACATTAGTTATTAACAAATATTTTAAAAATTGAATGTTTCACTTCAAATACTCGCCAATCACACAAACATCAATATTTTTTAAATTCCGTACGTATTTCATTAGCTTTGATGATGTAGATTAAATGATTATTCCGGATTCAAATTTACATTAGCTATACTGCGTACCTCAGATTTAGTTTGCCTCGCGAGAATAGCTCCGACGTCACCATTTTTTAATATTTATCGATGATAATTTTTTATTTAATGTTTAAATGTATGCTTAATAACTTTCTCGTCCATTATTGTCCTATCCCCTTTTCGACCATCAAAAAGAAATGGGCAAAAGAACGCTTTCTTTTAGACTGTTATAGTGGTGTTACCCCTTAACAAATATCTCCGCACCATAGGAAAAGAGAGATCCTATCGACAGAGACTGTTGTGTGGAAAAACTTTGTAGACATGTTCTCCGTTAAGGGGTGACACCGCTATAATTGTTTCAGAAAATTGATTTTATTTTTATTGGCTTAGAAGATGAAAGAACTTCGTAAACGTGTTCTCCGTTAATGTCAGCGGCTGAGAATATTGCTAGACTTCCCATTAGCAAGGTGGTGGGCTTCATCGAAGACTCCAACATGATAGAGCCGATATCTCAGAGGCGTAATAAACTAACAAACTTCAGTGCAGTAAGTGCTGAACTATATCTACAAGAAGAAAAATTATTAAAAAAAAAAATTTGTTCAAGCATTAAAAATATTTCAAGAATTAAAAAAGTGTTTTGTTGAACTACTGAAAATTAACATTAAAAAAATTGCTGTGTTCAGCCATTGCAAATATTCTGGAATTTGCAATGAATATATTTATTGATAATCGAGGAATTGTTTCTTTGTGTGTGCACGCACATATACGTTCCATTTCTACGTTTACTTCCATGAAAATACATTACGTAGAAGTATATTGAAATTATTTGCCGATGTATAAATAACAAATACGTAAGTACATCGAACAACAAAAATTGGAAACATCAAAAGCACATAGTGATATCGCGCACACGAGTTTATTAGTACTTGTTAGTCCGAGCAGGACGCCTAATAATCATTTTTGCGTAAACGCCATCCGGTTTCTAACAAAAAAATCCCAACGTTTTCCAATCCGATAAGCCAAAGATTAATTTATTTCGTGTGCGGGGATCGCGTTCAAAATTACAGACGTTACATCATCATCGTTTCCGCTATATTCAGACCGCTTCCTGTACAGTTATTGCATGTGGTATTTTTGTCATCACCGATACGTCGAAATGCTAAGTACGTGTTATTGCTCGTTAGAGAAATTATAGGATGCGTAATTCGAGTGGCGACTTCTAAGATATCGAAATGGGTGTGCGAAATAAAACGCACGGTATTGATTTGCGCGTAATTTAAAGTGAATCTGTCGGTTGGAAAATTTTCCGATTTATCGTTTCGTATTTCCGCTAAATAAGGTGACGTTTTAGGATATGAAATTCTTATGGAATTTTGCCGGTTCGTTTGCAGTAATATAAAATTACCGTAATTTATAATTATCGTAAATTACCGCGGTAAATTACTCTTATATTTTACCAAAATTTATTTCCGCGTCTTTTAAGTAAATTATCATGATAATTTACCGCCCTCTTTGTAGCCAATGTAATAATTCTTTATAAGTAGAGAATTAAAGATTTCAGTTAGTTATAAAGTTTTTAAGGAGAACATAAAAAATTTCACGAGAAAAGCATAACATATTGAAAAGCAATAGAACTCTTACGATAAAATAAAATAAAGATTCCTAACTCGCTAATATTTGTTCTATCGTATATCACGATCAACAGAATTTCCTTCCAACTTTTCAGAGAAATATAATTCTATAAGTTCTTTTAGTTGTAAATTTAAACTGACGACTTAGCCTCCCATTTGTTGGTTGATCTGTTTTGTTTTAATTTTGTATGAGTATTACCAAATTGGTTTCTGTCGCATTCGTTATTGATGGGCAATTAAGTATTTCTGTTACTACGTTGCTTAAAACTGTAGCACAATAAAGTGATTTCCACCATATTACAGAATTAAGTTTACCGATTTCAAAGCACTCCATACGAAATCTTTACAATATATTTGTTCCTTTGGTTAATAATAAGCAACCTCGGTCATAATTCCTATCAGACCCACTAACTTAGTGTTCCTGAACCAGTGGTCCGTATCAGCACTAGAAGTGTCCGTACAGTTTTGAACTGGAAACTACGACTCAAAATTCGGATGTTATAAATGTAATAATTGCCTATTTTAAGATACATGGCAAGTTTGTACCTACGGATGGCGTTTTTGCTATGCTTGACTCACGCTTTGGTCTTGCAGCTTTAATAAAACTAAAAAATGCATCAGATGCAACAAATCACTGCATTATTCAGTGCCAAGCTTCTTTCAAAATGCTTTGCCGAAACGATAAAAAATTGCTAAAACTATATTAAAAGTAGTGCATTCAGTTCACGTCTTTTACAAAAATGTGCTCTGAACACGAAACCGTGCTTTTTCGCACTGAAGTTCGCTTACTTTCGAAAGGGAACACGTTGGCGAGGCTGTACTTACTCAAAGAAGAAGTTAAAATATTCTTGCATGATAGGGAGAAGAAAGAAGTTGTTGGATCAGTTTTGTGACCTCAAATTTCAAATAAATTTGGCGTATTTAGTAGATTTTTTGTATAGCCAAAAAATTAAATCTTCAATTCTAAGACTCGGGAAATATAAAATTACTAGGGGCAGAAAACGTATTCGCATATTAAAATAGTGCATTTGCCTCTCAAATCGACCTTTGATTAAATAATGTCAAAAACGAGAACTTCTCACATTTTGAAACATTCAAACCAAATATTGCAGCGCAGTGTAAATGTAATAATAAATCCAAGGAAAAAATATAATCCACTCCAAAAACGAACTCATTCGTCATTTCCCCGATTGTAAGGAAAAGGGTATTGGAAAATTAATCCGCAATCCTTTCATTGTCAAAATATCCGAGGTACCCGATGAAATTTAAGAAGAAGTAATTGAGTTAGACTACGACAGCAGTTGCAAAGATTTGTTCGAGGCAGGCATTTATCTTGAAGATTTCTGAAGCCAAAGTGCAGTTTCGTATCCTAAAATTAAAGAAACTGCTTTGGGTTACCTTACTTTAATTGGCGATTAAAAATAAAAATAGAAATTCCTTGGATGCTTATGCCTACATGCGGTTTGTCTTAAGCAGTACTGAACCAAGGACTCAGCAGACACAAAAGGCACGTCAATAGTGTAACTTGTAATGCAACCTTTCTGGGTTGTTTTCATTGATATCAAATTTTTAATTACCTACTATCGTTTTTGTGTATCCACTTTAATTCTATACTGCCAAATACTTGGTGGTCCATGGCAAGACAAAGAATGTATTAAATGGTCCCTTATAACGAAAAGCTTAAGAACTCCTGCACTAACTAGAAGCGTTGATAGTTTGTTGATATATGTATATGCTACGATGTAATCTTTTCATTTCCTCATTATATTTTCTGTAAACACGAAACATTACAATTACAAACGAATGAGACCATCACGAATGAGCAACCTGTATTATCTACATACAGTACATACATATATGTTATGAGCGCTTATACAATATCTGCTATAAAGGGGATTCCCCGAAAGCTATTATAATCTTTTTTTTTTCTTAGAATATATAGGTAACCGGTAATTTATGAAAACTTCATCGCGTAAATTACGGTAATTAATTTAATAACTTACTCACATCACTGGCCGTCTGCGATGGAATGAATCGAGAATACAAATGCCGTTATATTTTCACTGAAACTTTCTTACTTACAGGCTAACAACATCATGACATAAAAGTACATCAACAGCGGTAGCACTAAGATCAAGTCAAGCTTAGTGCTCCTTGATTCGCCTTGATAGGTAACGCCAGCTGGAAGAAATGACGAATTGACAAACGTAACGGGAATATAAATATATAAAATTATTAAAACATTCCCCTTGCATTACGGAAGTAAAATAAAAATTACAGAAAGAAACTCCTTTTCGTTGCTTTTAAAATCCTCGCCGTTTCCTTTCTCTTTTCCATATATTTTTCGCAAAAAGTCGAAGCTAAAGCGGGCAACGTGTATCCCCTCGATAAGGAAGTGGCAGCTGTAGTGACAATTCCGCATCTGCCTTGGTTTCAGAGAAATTACCATAACTTTTAATTTCGATTCTCCGATTTTGAAACCAGAACCTTCTTCGCAGCGGAAATACGCGATAAGACGGTAAACTAGGGCAGACTTGTACCGTTTAAAACGAATCAAAGTCGATCGTTTGTGACTAATGGTTCCACTTAAAAGAAAAAGAATCATTTAGTCACCTTCGATATAAATTGACTCGTTGACATATAAATTGAAGCTTATAACGTGTTACTATCGCGGAGGATTTCCAGAGACGAAACCGATTGCGAGTTGCAAGAAAATGAATATTATTTATAGAAGATATTACGTCGGTTTATATGTATAAGAATTACTGGAGCGATAGCTTTAAATAGAATTGGAATATCAAAATGACAATAATTAATGCTCGGAATGTTGTATTTTAAGTCAGATTACAGCATCCCCGAAAGAATGTTATCATTTCCGATTTTAAATTTAAGATTAATTTTTCTTCGGTTCTTCTCCTTACCATAGCAATTTGAATGTATTATTCAAATACATACATTCATATTTCGACAACTTTCTTGTTTTGTTCAAGCATATTTTTCCGTGGGTATAGAAATTACTCTGGTAGGAATGGAAACCACAGGATTTTTTCTATTTGTACCTAAAAACCGGGTTAACAGGAAAATAAAAGGAACGACATAAAAATTATGTTAATTTTACAATCATTCAAAAGGTTCGGTATAACCATCCGGTTAGATTATTCGCATTTGATTGAAATTATCAATCTGATGGGACATGACGTGTATGGTAAAAAGCGTAGCGTACAGCACGCGGATTCCCCCATTACACATAACAGTATACACAAAATCGACCGTCCTTAACAATAACTCAGGAAACGTTAGTAACGTTCTATTGATAATTTTGTATATACACGACTAGCCTTCTCCGCATATTTGTTTAATCGTAGACCGATAAATTGAGGTGCCACAGAAACGATATTGAAACACATAACATGTGTGTGTCTACTGCATATCGACGAGATAAACACATCGATGGAGGAAGCCGTTCGAAGTTATCATCGTGCGACTTTATTTATTGTATTGCATGGTCTGACCCAATAATAAACTCGGTGCCATTGAACAGAGGAGTAGGGAAAAAGTCGGTGAACAGTTATATACGTAAATGAGAATTAGAAGATCGTTCGTCCAGCAAGAAAGAGAAATAAACGTTTTAGAATTAACGGTTTGGAGGTATTTTTAAATTCAAAGACTGGTTCAGCTATATAATACACTAGCTGTTGCCCGCGACTTCGTCCGTGTCGAACAATATTTTTGTCTAAAGTAACTATGCCCTTTCACGTATTTCAAACACACATAAAGATCGGTTTGAATATTTTCAGTTTCTTAATGCCAGTGCTATTATCTTCCGTTGCTATCTTTCCAAGACCTCTCTCTAAACAACATTCCTACTTTTCCTTTTTGGCTGGAGGATGACCAAGCTATCATCTTTTAAACTCTGTTCCTGTGCCTTATTAATCGTCATAGCGTAACAAACTTTAACCCGGAATTGCACACGTTTAAACTTAAAATGTTAATCCAATGGTATCATTGGAATTCGGTAGATGAAGACAATTTCTCCCTGACTAACGCCTGTGAAAATCTGGGCTCAATCACGTGCTTGTACAGATTTTTAAAGTCTAGTGCCATTACATTAGATTTGGGTAGATTTGGATTGAGCAAAGCATGATTGGAGCCCAACCTTTTATGGAAATGTTTTCTTAGTTTTGTGATAATTTCACTATCACAGACATACAAAATGCTATTTTTTCTTAGCAAAGTAGTGTACTAGGAATGACGGGAATTGGTTTTCATTGCAAGCGTATGCAGCAAGAACTAGTCAAAAACGACACGACTTTATCGACAAAACGCTTAAATTTCAACTCGATCTAAACTATATTTTGGTGTATTGTTTTCAAACAAAATCCAATTTCGAGCCTCGGTACATCTTATCCTTGTGGTTTAGAAATTGAAATTTAAGTCACAACCGGCGTCAACCCTTACCCCATATTTTCTACCCTTAGGAGTCAATTTGACAAAACCCTGTAGGTGTACGTTTTTATTTGTAACGAAAATCATTTATTCTAATTTTAATATTTCTAACTCAAAAAAGGGGTTACTTAGGAAATGCAATTCTATTTTTTTTTTTATTTTGAAGGTATACGTTATTCTATGAGTCTTTTCACAAAATGTGTAGTTTCTAAACGTAGCTGTTCGACTTTTCCCATACAAACTTTGACTCCTTTTCAACCCTTTAGGGGATGATTTTATAAAAAGTCTATATTGATTAGTTCTATACGTTATTTAAGAAGTCTCTGTGCCTAGTTTCAAGTCTCTGGACCCAGCGGTTTAGATTTTCCATACAAACTTCCCGTCCTTCCCCTTCCTCCCCTTTAAAGGTCAAAGTTCCAAAAATTCCTTCTTTGCGGATACCTACATCGCATAAAGAACCTACATGGCAAATTTCAAATTTCTAGGTGTTATAGTTTCCGAGATTTCGTGATGAATCAGTGAGTCAGTGGTATTTCTCTTTCATATATATTTATATATAAATATAAACACGTATGTCAATCATATGATTAAGATTTGAACAAAACTTGTTTTGAAATAACATTTCGAAGAAAGTATGGTTAAAATATAAATCAAATGGCCCCCTATATCTTGAAAATTTCTAACACAAATTTTGATAATTAAGTCCAAGTCTTCATACTGGGGAGTTGTATGCTGTGACCGTGTATAGACTCATGGTTGGTTAAGGAAACGCGTTTTAGGTGATGTTTGGTCAAAACTGATGGATTTCTTTGCTTTGTATTGAGGACGGACTGGACTGGAAACGCGTTGTAGGCAAAGGTTACTTTCATATACTACGCGTTCGCCCTCGACTAAAGGAAGCCGGACTCGTTGGACGTGTGGCAGTAAAAAAGCCATTATTGCGGACGGAAAATAAGAATACGGGGTTATACTGGGCACAAGTGAACACCAAGATTGGACAATCGAGGACCGGAAACGCGTACTGTGAACTGACGAGTCGAAGTTCGAGATATTTGATTTTCTGAGGCGCGTTCATGTTTGACGACGTCCGCTTGAAAAAGTGTTGGAAGAGTGTTTTAAGTCCTATAGTGAAACGTGGAGGTGGTAGTGTAATGATGGTGCGGGTGTTTTGGGAACAATCAAATTGGAGATTTACTTCAGATGGACGGAAAACTGATGAACGAAAAATAATTGGAAATATCGAGTTAACATTTCAACAAGGCAACGATCCAAAATACTCTGCGAGAATATGTAGAAATTATTTAAGCCCACAAGAAGAGAACGGATTAAAAAGTATGATTTGACCTCCACCATCTTCGAATTTGTCCCCCATACACTTTTTTGTGGGACGAAGTAGATCATAAGGTGAAATCTATGTATCCGGTAAACACAAACGAGAAGGAGTGCAAGAAGCTTGGCGAGCAATATTTCCAGGATTATTGAATTCATATACGGAAAAGGACTAGAAGAAGTTGTGAGAAGGCTGGTAAAGGAAGCAAATCGAAGAATAAATCAGGAAAAAAGCAAGTATATCGTAATGGACTGTACACAACACGATAAAGAAAATTGTCTACAGATGAAAATAGAGAAAAAAGCATATAGCTTCGAAAAAGTGCAAGACTTTGCATATTTAAGCGTGCAAATAAGAGAAAATGATTGTGAAGCACAAGAAATAGAAAGAAGAATAACAAAGTGAAATCGGAAGTACGGGATGTTGAGATCGTTAATGAAGTCGAGTTATGTGTCAAGAAGAACTAAAAAAAAGCGTATATAGGACGATAATTAGAGCTACAACTAAGGTTCGACAAACGAGTGCATGAAAAGTTATCAATGATAACTTATCAGTAAGTAGTACAAACCGGACTGACGCTGTCACTCCTCTCAAACTTTAATGTCGCGCTTTAGACTTAAGTGGGGACAAGCGGTGGAGTGACAGCGTCAGTCCGGTTTACGCTACTTATTGATATGATTATTATCATGCACTCGTTTGTCAAACCTTAGCTACAACAATCTATATGTGTGAAACTTGGGTTATTAAATAAAGCGGAAGAGGGGACATTGGAACGATGGGAAAGAAATATATTAAGAACAATATATGGAGGGGTTAATACAGAAGAAGGTTGGAGAAGAAGAACAAAACAAAGAAGTAGAAATACCATACAAGGAGCCAAAAATAACAACAGTGGCAAAAGCCCAACGAATCAGATGGTTCGGAGAACCATAGAATGACGAAAATGGTGACGTATAGGAAACCAATCGAGGAAGAAGAAAAGGAGAAACCACAAAAAGATGTTTAAACAGCGTCGAAGAGGATTTAAATTAAATAATAATTGGAGGAGAAGAGCAATGAAAATTGAAAAAGAAAATAAACTAAAATCTTTATAGTTTAGAGAAAGGAAATGTAAACGTTAGTAAAATTCAGATCATATGTTGAGCAAGGTAAAGTGGATATTCGGATAGGACGTGTTTGTTCATATCCACGGCCAGCGCGTTCGCCCGTGTCTAACGCCGAGTCCAACGACATACGATACATAATCCAGTACTTCCAAAACTGCACTTTTATTTGCCCAATTTTTTCTTGGTCAATTTTCGTTCTTCTACACTCATTGATTAACTCTTACCTCATATAATCTCGTAAATAAGTGTGACGCATTAGTTACGAGAAACCCGGTATATGCTTTGTCGACCTGCCCTTTGTCTATTGTAAGTTTTTACCTGCGTCATTGTTTTGTCGTATTAGTAAAGACAATCTATTAATTTGACTATCTTTCTCAAGTGCTACCGGGTGAAAAGAGAAGCACTGACAAAGATCTATGGACAAAAATTGATGACGTAGGGAAAAACTATAAATAGACAAAGTGTACCTAGGAGCATCCTTTAACCATATTTGATAACAACAAATGTCGATACCTGCTGTTAAATCCCAAATTAACAACTTATAATTCCCTCGATTTACCTCGGCCAAAACTTAAATATAATCGATACGTCCCCGGAGCGATGAAAAATGTTGAAATTACACACATCAGAAATTACATCCCCGTATACTTATCAGTGTCAGGAGCTGCTTCAGAAGAATTAATATAAACCGCTAGGATTCTATTTATAGTATCTCGAAGCGGTCTTGTAACTTCATTTCGCTTGAACCTAAGTTCAAGACGAAGGCGCACACGTACAGGCGTGTGAATAGTTCTCAGGTAACGCTGCGAATCGCGTTTGTCCTAAGAAATATCTTTTATCAACTTTAACTTACGTGTGATAATTTACGTTTTGAAATTCATCCTGAACAAAATATTTTTATGAGACGGCGATAAAATGTTTGATTATATTTTGTTAAAATTCAACGAAACTCGGGCGAACTTTCCATAATTCTAACTGTCCGTGAAAAGCTTATGATTTTTCTGAAGATGCGCATCTTGAATCTTTGAAGTTTCTCCACGTAAACAACATTTCCCTATTTATTCCGCTTTAAAACACTAAAAGTCAGCGACGAGCATGAAACCTTACAAATTTTGAATACGTGTCGATTGCATAATACTTTGTTTAGCATTTTCTCGCCATATCGCAGAAATATATTCTGGCTGATAACCATAGTGGTCCAAAAAACTTATTTAAAACTATAAGGTACTTTCTTCAAAATCCCCTAAACTTAAACATTTTTTATTGGTTCCAAAACTACTTTGAAAGCTGTAATATATCTTAGTCGTGAAAATAGTATGCGTAAAACTGTAAAAAATAGAAGCTTTTTATAATGTTAGAGGCTTCTACAGCTTTAATTTTGTGTTAATAATAATTTAAGAACCTGTCGTGTTGTGCATTGCACATTTTACAGGCTAGAAACTTTGAATACTGTTTATTCGATACGATAGTTACGACTTATCGAAAAGCTTCTTGTACAACCTAAACAAAGGAATAGAAAAATGATCAAGGGCTGACCTCGTGATTTTTGGACTTACAAAAGACAACAGCAACAACGGAATTTACAAAAATGCTCTTTGGCAAGTCTTAACTACCGTACGGAATGCGCAAATGGTATTCAAAATTTCGGGCCTGCAAACCTGCTGGTTCTTCACTTATTATTGACGAAAGATGAAACCACTTGTCCGAGTTCTTAAAATTATAAAAAGATACTGTTTCATCGTTACACATGCATCTTTTAAAGCTAATATATACCGCTTTTAAAATAGATTGCGAACCAACCCAAAAAAAAATAACTTTAAGGTATCTTGAAGATAAGCACCTTATATTCTTAACGTTCCCTTGGTCATCATCGCCAATTTTACATTAGACGACGGCTGCGACAGCAAATATTTGATTCTTCTCAAACTATTTTCTTAAGGGATAACACCAGTGTTAATTTTTCAGAAAATCGATTTTTTGATTGGCCTAATAGATGCTTTGAATCTTCTAGAATATGGAACAAAGAGTTTATTACCTGAAAAGAAATTCCATGAAATTTCGAGCTCTTTCCCAAGCGCGTCGGACATCTCCGAAACGACTACCTGCATCAAATATATACTTGCTGGGAAGGTATAGTCGGATGTCTCACCTTTTGATTTCTAAGTCCTCTGATACACTAACAGATGTCGTTAGAACGTGTTTATGTTCAGTTAGAAGCATTTCCGCGATTAGTTCATAAGTGAAAAGTACGTCAATGTAGCGTCAGTACATGTACAAAAAGGACATAATTTCCGCCGGAAGGGTACGGATTCCTTGGACACCATCAATCATAAACCAACGCTTTCTGAGGAAGTTATTGAAGCCATCAAACAAGGCGAGTTGCTAAACCTTTGCTTGGGAGGCGGCACGCAATATACCAACGATAGTGTCAATGTTTTACTGTTTGGAATTTGGCTTCAAAACCTTAATATAGCGATGGATATTGGTTGTATCCAATTTTAATGGATGATCTGACAAATATTCTAGGAATCATGAAAGTTTTGGAAATTTTTTGACGCCAAATCATACAATTTTTATTTTGAAGCCGATGGTAAGGGGATCAAGCACATCGAGCTGTTTTTGACAGATGCGGCAAAAGAGGCACGCTCTAGCATACAATCTTCGAGGAAAGAGAATGAGGAAGAATATTTAAACATGGAAGGGCGGCTTTATGGTCCCGGAATAGCAGATTAATGATAAAACTTTTAAACGGTCGAATTTTTCATTTCTTTCATGTCTTTAACACATTTCAAAACTTTAAACGCGTTCTTCTCGAAACACGATTTTTCAGAACGGCACGCAGCATAACTCCAACAATTTTTTTCTATTCATTCAAATTTTTGATCATATCTTTAAAATAACATTTAGAGGTAAAATACATATGGGATTTTCGATAAGTTAATTTAAACATTGCCTTTTCTTTTGCCGAAAATTCAATGTTTTACTTCAAATAATCGCCAACCACCCAAAAATCAATATTGTTAAAATCCCCCATGTAGATTAAGTGATTTTTTTATTATTCCGGTTTTAAATTTACACCAGTTACACTGCGTGCCACAGAGCGCCCCAAATTTAACGTGCCTCGCGGGAATTACTTCGACGTCGCCATTTTCTAATATTTTTCGATGATAATTTTTTGTTTAATACTTAAATATATGCTTAATAACTTCCTCGAATATTATTGTCCTATCACTTTTTCTTTCATCCAAAAGAAATTGTTAAAAGAACGCTTCCTTTTAGGCCATTACAGCGCAATCCTTTTCTGTTGCATACACGATAATTTTCATAATTTTTTTCGATAATCTGTACAAGCCCGAAAGCCAAAATAATAGATCCTCGCAAGCTTCTCAAACGCCACCTACGAACGCATTTCGCTTCAACTGCACGTAAAGTAAAGATACTTCCAGCTGGCACTAATTAATATATAACCATATCGTGGGCAATGAACTTTTAACCTAAGGGTGAACGTATGTTGTGTGCAGACAGGGTGCGGCGGTTTATGGTCGCGTTCGAGCTTCATTAGAGAATTGCACGGGATGATAATTTTCTCGATTATATTTTAGTTTTATGTAGTAGAAAATTGACGACGTCACGCGACGCATTCAGTTAATTTTCCTTTCACGGTTTATTCGCCGGAAATCTTTCCGAGGACGATTTTTATCGCCATGTATTAGATTAAAGGGGACGTTCATTACGTAAAAGGTTTTGGAATAATTTATGATGTGATATGGTGAGAGCCAAAACAAATATACTAAAAAGAAAAAATATGCTTTGTTGAAGTTTATCCTAAAAATTCGTTTCATTTTGGAATCTAGAGAAATTTTTTGACAGGATCTTTACTTGTAAGGGTACACCATGGTCTGACCAGATCAACACTAACTTTGACTGCACTTCCAACACTGTTTTTTTTTGTACGAGCCTCTTTGTACATGTAGATCGGAAAAAAAAATCTTTGTCCGGGAGGTTTTTACTTTGTACGACATAATAATGGTAACTGAACTACGCAGAGAAATCTTTGTCTCGTACAAAAGAAAAACAGTGATTTCCAATAGAAATTATTTCATTAGATAATTAGATAATTTGTCCAATTATTGTCTGCATAGCTTCGAAAACTGCTTCTGGTCACTGTCGTACCGAAATGTACGCCTTTTGTTTCTAACACTTTCGTCGGTCTTAGATTTCTCTACATCATGGTCAGCTGTTCTTCGTGGTACTTTCAATTCTCTCGAAATCTGGCGATTGCTTTTGCCACTTTTACGATACCCAATGATTGTAGAGCCCATTTCAATTGAAACTTCTTTGGTTCTCGTCATATTTACGATTCACGCAATAAAATTCTTATACAAAGTCGCGTCGCAGACGGCGTAAATTTTAAATGATGTTTTCTCCACAAAAGCTAAAGATGAACAAAAATTCGACCCATTCCTAACTACAGTGCAGTTTTCGTTTTCTGTTAATAAGAAAGAATAAGCAATTGGGTTATCTATTTCGAGAAATCACCCTCGAAAGCTGTACATAATTTTTGTGTTAGGTACTTATGCACCCTTATCCCGAGAAATTCCGTAAATTCGATGACCACAACTACCATTTTTTCTTATAGACATACTTGAAGTATCAATTAAAGAAATATTAAAATCATTTTACAGAATAAATCTGCTTATAAATGCGGAAGAACGAAATAAAAATATGGGCGGGCAAATACTTTTGAGCGGTACTGTACGTAGCTATGTGTACTTTCATTATCGTAAAAGCACGAAGATTAACGATCCCTTGAGGGGACACCTGACGTCGTAACAAATTGGCGAGAACACGGATTATTGTAGAAATGTAAGAATGAAAATAAACCGTAAGGGTCCTGACTTCGTTGCATGAGAAACACCAGGCCCGTTATTATTTTTATTACTGCTATTGTTGTTTTAATTATTAGTATTTTAAAGACGAATTTTTGTACTTCTAAATTTTCTATTCCAGGCATCCATGGATTTACCGCCGGATAAAGCGAAATTGCTCAAGAACTACGATTACGAGAAAAAATGGGACATCATCTGTGACCAGGTTAGTCGATAGAAAATCACCATTACCAACGCTGAAATTAGAACTTAATTGCAGCCGATGGTCGGTAATTATCGCAATTCCTAACTTGACGCAATTTTTTCTTAATTAACAGTCGTCGTCGTATTGCTTTATTATAACTGCATTTTAAATTGCTGCGAAATTATATAAAATTGCGACAAGCTCTAGCCTCATTTGTTGTCGACTGTTGGGGCTTGCAAGGACGACGATTTAATACCGCATTGATTTGAATCGATGACGATTAATTTTGTTATTCCGTTTGAAAAGGAAAAAGGCGCCTTTCTAGTCGCGTACTCATTAAGAATATTAAAGATATTTAACACACGCTAGGATAGGATTTCTACTACTTAACTGCGCGTTGATAAACCGGCCACGAACGATAATGATAATCACACGGCGTTAGTTATCAGTTTTCAGTTTATTTATGTAAGTTTAGTTTTTTTGATTTTTGTTTAATTTTTGGAACAGGGGCTGTATCTTAAATTTCTCAAATTTGAATGTTCCCTTTCGACGACAGTTGCAAAAACGCAGTTTTTAAATTTGAGTGGCGTTGTTAAATTTGTAAACAAAATAAGGTTGAATGATCTCAAACTGATCATAAATAAATCAAATTTCTCTTTCGAAACGAAAGGTAAGAAAATGCTTCCTTGACACGCGTTAAATACGTGCTTGGACGAAGAAATATGAAAATGTTGACGAAAGTTTACGTGCGACCTCCTACTACTTATTGAAATACAAATAAAATCACTTTTCTAGGACTTCTCGCTTTCAAATCCTTATGTCGACAATTACATTGTCATCTTCATTCAAGGGAAAAAAGTAGCGCGAAAGAATTAACAAAGTTTAGTTGGAAATTAGTTAGAAATTCGCTTCTTCCTTCGTGGACGCCCATTTTGAAGAGAAAGCTAAAAATTCATTCTTAGTTTCAAAGTTTGCACGTGACTTCGTACTCTTTCGTAATTTTCTACCAAAGGTGACAAAATGGTTTCAAATATTTCGAAATGAAAACTGAAAGATCCACTTTCGTCAACCACATCTTCATTAAAAGGATGGCGAAGCAGAGAACGTTAGCACCAAAATTTACATGTGACATCGTATTTCTTCACGGTTTTCATTGAAGATGATAACATTGTGTTTCAAACGTTTCGAATTGAGAACTAAAAGATTTACCGTTAAATACGTATTTTGACAATCACACTGTCGTCTTTATTTAAGGAAGAAAGTAGCACGAAAAAATTAACGAAGTTTCTTTAGAAATTCGGCTTTTGTGTTGGCATTCCTTCGTGGTTTCTCAACGTCATCTCAAATATTTTGAGAAGTAAATCGTAGCCTTCGCACTTGACGTCGTATTCCTTCGTGGTTTTCTACCAAAGGTGACAATATGGTCTGAAATATTTCGAAATTAAAAGTGAAACTTCAAGGAAGTACTGGCTGTACAACGTTAGGACAAAAGTGAAAAGGTGGTCAAACTTCTGTGAAAGATCCGCTTTCGTCAACCACATCTTCATCAAAAAGACGACGGAGCAGAAAACGTAATCACCAAAATTTACATGTAACGTTCTATTGCTTCACGATTTTCATTGAAGACGATAACATTGCTTCAACCGTTTCGAAGTGAGAATTAAAAAATCCACCCTCAAATACGTATTACGATAATCACATTGTCGTCTTCATTTAAGGGAAAAAATCAGGACGAAAGAGTTATCGAAGTTCACTTCAAAATTCGCGTCTCATGCCGTCATTCCTTCGTGATTTTCCAACGTTATCTCAAATATTTTGGGAACGCCCATTTTGAAGAGCAAGCTAAAAAGTAAATCGTAGGCTTGAAGTTCGCACTTGACGTCGTATTCCTTCGTAATTTTCCACCAAAAGTGACCAAGTTGTCTGAAATATTTCGAACTCAAAACTGAAAGATCCACTATCGTCAACCCCATCTTCATCAAAAGGACGGCGGAGCAGAAAACGTTGGCACCAAAATTTACATGTACCGTCCTATTGCTTCACGATTTTCATTGAAGATGACAACATTGCTGCAAACGTTTCGAACTGAGAACTAAAAGATCCACCGTCAAATACGTATTTCGACAATCACATTGTTATTCTTTATCTTCAGCGTAGTGTCGACGTTATTTATGAGTTCTGAGACGAAGTGGATGTCCCTTAAGTTAGTTTAATTGAATAATTACGTTGTGAGGGGTTTAACGATGTGATATGGTGTCAGTAACTACACCATTGCCCTTGTAATCACTCAATTTATATATCGTAAAAAAATACAACGAAGGAATTCGCGAATGTCACGCGTGCTATTTTATCTCTTCGCGGTTTCACTCTAAGCTGATAGTGTTGTTAAAATATTTATTTGGATATACGAGGGACGCCTTTTAAATTGTTAGAAAAACTAGGAAAGATACTTTTTTTGAAACAAACTGTTTTATAGCTTTTGAAAATATTCACCTTTAACCCTTAAGTACATTCGTGGGGCAAATTTTTACTCCACATCTTATATTTTTGTTGGTAACTTTTGTAACTGTCTCACCGTTCTTGTTCAGGGTTTGCTTAGAATTCTTAAAAAAAATTATTGAATAAAGCATATTCTGGGAAGAGATATGTTTTTTGTTTTGTTAAGAAAGAAACCACTGTTTTAAGTATGTGTTATTTTTCAAAATATAATAATTATAATGAAAAATAACGAAAGTAGTTAAGGGTTAAGATTTCTACGCGGTCAAAGCAATTCGCGATTTTTTCCCTCGCTAGATGTTGACACTTCAAAAACATAGCTTCTGAGGGCTTCGGCAGCTTCTTGAGGTGCTGAATATCGCTGTCCACGCACTTGTTTGTTTGGGACTCGGGAATAGGAAGAAATCGTTAGGTTGTATCCTCACGAATGGGATAGTAATTGTAAACACCGTTTCATTTGAATCTATTACGAAGCGCATGTTTTTCCTAATTTTTTTCCCCGAATGTGCTTCTATCTCGCTGTTTAGACGATGAATAAAATAGGAGCCAACAATCGAGAGTAGTAAAATATCGAAGAAAACTACCCGTAAACATTTTATACACGCACATCGGAAAGGGTACGTACGACCTAAAGTTCTTGTTTTCGTATGGAGGATCTTGGCGTTTTCGAGGGTGCTTTATTATTATGGGGGAAAGTAAAGTCTAGACGCCCTCATGTTACAACCCGCAAACTCTTAACTTTAAACGACAACAAAGAACTCCACTTCTACGTTTTTAATGACTAGGGAGATTAATAAGCGTACGACTGCCATAAATCGATAACATATTTGTGAAATACACATTTGAGAATATGTCGAGTTAAAAAGTTGCCTTAGTCATCGAGATAGGATCTTTTCTGCATCATCTTCGCGATGGCATGGCAATTTATAAATTACACTTTCATAAAAGTGCATTTACTTACTCGGCATCACGGATAACAAATCAGAGATTTTTATCTTATTAATGCTTGGTACCGTATTTATGTCAATGGCAATCTTTCACCTAGATTAAACGATAAAGGTGAATGCGAATCTGTTCATCTTTTAGAGATAAGGAGTCGCAGAGGATAAACGTAATTAACATAGTAAATAACGAGCGATCACTTTTATAATAATAACAAATATCAACATTTTGAAATATATGATAATATGATATCGATTCTACGATCGTTCACGTTTTAAATCCGTCTGCTCTACAAAAGCAAAGAAAGGAAATAGTCAGTCCCTCTCCATGCCAACCGGTGGACAATAACCACCCACACGAGCCGTCGCGTTCTTAATTTCGAAGGCAGAAGACGGACAGAGACATTACAGGGGGATAACTGGTTTCGGAGTACCCTCCGTTGGCCGCAGATATCTCGAAAAATGCCGACTGGTATGCAACGAAGGTATTACAAAAGAATAAATCGCAAGTCCAGTCGCGGAGGACAAGTGTCCGGTTGGGAAAGCCGATTGTTATATGTTATAGTCGGGAGGAATGTGCAGTAATTAATGATTGTTGTTAGTTCGCTAAAAACGTTCTGCCTTAGATTTAAACTTCGTGATCTGAACGATGATTCAAGATTCCCAAATCTGGAACGGATTAAGAACCGTGCAAAAATTGTAAGCGTGTAAGCGTGGAGATGATGCGGTAAATTTTTTAAAAGACCGTTAAAAAAATTAATTGTCTGCTCCATGTTTGTCCCAAGATGCTAAAACATTAACATTAGAATTTATAGTTAATACGGATTGAAGATTCGCCTCCGCCAAATTAGTTAGTTCGTTCTCATTAAATATCGGTAAAATTTACAATAGAAGTTTCGGTTGATCGTACTGTTATACGATCATGCAGGATTTCTAACAGATTATAATATTTACTTTTATTTTAAATATTCTATACCACTTTTAGGCCAATCAAACAACAAATTGGAAATCAACAGCAATATTTTCAAAAAATTTATATATTATTGCTGTTTGATTGACCTAAAAGTCATAGAGAATAAGTATAGCACGATGCATATACAATGGCGGCCAACTGATGAAGGACAGTAAATATTTTAACACATAATTGCAAATGTTTGTCAATGTTGTGGATATTATTCTTTTCTAAGTATGGTATTAACTCCTTAAGATTATACTGTATTTAATAGATAAGCCAACGTTTTATTTTATAATGTATATATTTAGTGTGTAGTTATAGTAACAAATGAGATTTGCATTTTAAAGGCACATATAATTAAGGACACTTATTGTTGCTAAGTTATATTACCGTGGTGTACAATTTTATATACATATATATTTATATATATATTTTTCATATTTTGTAGGAAACTCCTTACTGTCAATAACTGCCTTACATCGAGCCGGCATTGATTCACCGAGCTTGTGACATTTTTCAATTGGAATAGCATTCCATTCATTGATCATCTCATTGTATAATTGATTAAAATTAGTAGCCTTTTTATCTACCATACGTGTTTTTACGTATTACCACAGATTTTCGATCGGTTTAAGATCGGCGCTATTAGCTGGCCAATTCAAAATCGTAACACTGTTTTCTTCTAAAAAAGTATGCTTAGGATCGTTGTCCTGTTGAAATCGCCATGTGATGGGCATGTGCTCTTCTGCATGACTTCCTACAAAATTTCTTTATATGTATTGGTGTTGATTTAATATTCCGTCATTCCGCTTTCGTGTATTCTGAGTTCAATTCTTGACAAGGAGGGCAACGAATATATTTTCTTCCATCAGAACTCATTCTATTCATTTTCGTGTCGTCTGAAAAGAGAATCCTTTTCCATTCTACAATTGTCCAGCTTACATGTTCACGCGCAAGTGCAAGTCTCTTCTAACGATTTTTCTTATTTACAAGGGACGTCTTCCTGGAAATCATAAAAGTAAGAATAGGAATCTGGTTATTGGTGTAGCTTACAATCATGTTAATGATGTTTTCTTTTAATGGAAAGCACCTTCCAACACTCAAGTGGATTTAGCTTGTCTTTGGAAACTGCTGGTCCTTTAATTCTTGGCAAATGACTTATGAGCCCGAGTTCCGGACGTATGTGGAGGAGTTTTTGACGATTTGAATACAGAACACAGAAGCTGTGATAGTGGTACATCATCGCCCGTACTCAAATTAATCTCATCATCAATTTCCGGCTCTATTTCGGTGTCAGATTCGCGATTACTGTGTTCTGATGCTGAACAGAAAGAAACTTATTCATATTGCTGCAGTGCTGAAAAACAAAAAATATATACAAATAGAAAAATTATAATATAACGAAGTTGTTCAGAAAAAAACCTAACGACATCGACATCGTGGGGTGTAGGGTTTGTTTCCTTAGAGAAAAGCACATTACGTCATGGAAATATGCGCGAAATGTGACGTTTCATTGACTTTCGCTAGTCGGTTGCCATGGTAACGTATACAGAATACCAAATTTGGTTCATTGCGCCGCTGACGTAATGTGCTCTTCTCTAAGGACACAAACCCTAAACTTACCTCATGTACCTGTACAGGGGAAATGCTAAATCGTTACGCCCCACACATCTGTGAGGTTCAAGCACTGAGAATACTTTAAAAAAAGCGAGTATCTTGGCTTGAAAAGAAATTATTTAATTTTTTTTTCTTTTGCATCTGGTGTGTAATGTCAGTTAAGGGTTAAATACTTTATAATTACGAGAATGATATATTAAATACGTACATGGAATCATTTCCGAAATAAGTGTCATTCGTGGATTTTGGGTACGCCTTAGACATTTTTTCAGACTACAACCAAGTAATCGAAATACCTGCTTGGTTCGACGTCCGTTAAGGATCGAACTTGAGACCACTACTTTTGGTTTTCGGTGTAGGCTAAATTGCTACGACTATGGCCCTTTTTTCGAATGGATTACGACATCTAATGTTCCTCGAGAATTAAACCTGAGATCATAAGGTGTTCATATTTTTATTAATAGCTTATGCCATGCGGGTCTTGCTCCAAATCGTACGGTTTATCCAGTTCTCTCAGAGGTTTTTCTTTCTTCTTAATAATTACGGATGCAATGAGAATTTATTGTTTATTGAATGAAGTCGTTAGTGATTGCAATTTGTTTTGTTAATTTAATATTTCTGGAGTGCGTGAAATGAGAGATTATGTTAGGATGTTCGGAAAGTAATTTTTTTTTTTATAAAAATGAAAGAAGGTTTTCTTCAAGTCAGTACATATTGTATTGAATTATATTGTCCATACTGGTCTAATACCTTCTGCCATCTTTCTGGCAGTAGCATGAGTCAACGCTCATAAATGTTTGTTCTTTGCTGGCAAAAAAATTGACCCAGGTGATTTCTGACCTCATTTGAAGCAAAGGTTTTACCGTCTACAAAATTGTGTAGATACCGGAACAAGTAATAATCAGTAGGTACCAGAGCTGGAGAATATGGTGGATGTGGCAGAACAAGCTGTAAAAGCTTTCGGCGAGTTACCAAACTTGTATGAGGTCTCGCATTATCTTGGTGACGCACTATACCTTTTCTATCGATCAATTCTGGCCTTTTCTGTTGAAGTGAATCATTCAATTTGTCCGGCTAATAACAGTACACTTCAGAATTGACCGTGTTGTCGGGTACAAGCTCAAGAAAACACGATTCCCTTTGATATCCCACCAACTATACAGCATCACCTTTAGAAGTGCGTTGAGCCGGTTCATCTGTTTTACTCCATGATTTCTTGCGTTTAACATTATTGTAGACAACCCATTCCTCGTCTCCAGTGATGATGCGCTTTAAAAATGGATCATTTTCTTGACGACTAAGAAGCAAATCATAGACGTTAACGCGATGGCAGAAATTTCTTTCCGTAAAAACATGAGGAACCAATATGTCGAGTTTTGAGATTAAACTTAGGCGTTTCGAATGATCATGAACGGTCGAATTCAATAAGTTTAATCTCTTAGCGATCTCACGAGTTATTATTCGCCGGTATGCATCAGTTAATGCCTTTATTGTGTCTTGATCAGCTTTAACTGGCCTTCCAGAACGTGGTGCATCTTCAACTTCAAGATTGCCGGATCGAAATTTTACAAACAAGTTTTGGCACTGGCGTTCTGTCAATACAGGGGAAAGCGGGCCCTATTGATAGAGGCCCTATTATCAGAGCGGACTCTAATGACTATGCGGCTTAAGTGTGAAGTTGACTGTGAAGGAAATACAAGTAAATCCTCTATTGGGAAAAAACGAAATTACTTCCCGAACAACGCAATAGAATAAAACGTTGAATTCGGAAAATCCGAAGAAGTGTCTTTGGGGAGGGAGAAGGAAACGAAGAAAACAACAACAGTAAGACCGTGCAGAACGACGCTAAAAATGGGCGATGGGTGAAGAACCGGAATCTTACCTCGGGATAATCCACAAGCAAATCCCCGAAACGATGAAGGAAATGCCGGTCGTCGTCATCGCCAGAACCAGATCGATATTAACAAATCAAGGCGAAGAAGAAAATATTTCTCGAATGGACTATACGGTCTACAAACTGTCGCGTCATTGTTGCGGTCGACAATTGGCTCAATCACATGGATACATACACAGTTACTATGAACTTCTCACATCCACTTGTTAATTTAAGCAATAAACGGGAAATTTTATTAACAAATTCCACCTAGCATCTGAGTGTGGTGTTTTAATGTGATTTCGCCCTAATTAAAATATCTATAAGTTTTTTCTTACTAGAAGTTCTCCGACTATATCCAACCGATTTGGGTAGCGTAAAGTATTCTATTATCGAAACATTTTACAATCTAACAACACACGTCTACCTACACACAATTGCGACGAAGTTACGTTACGAGCTCGTGTGTAGTCCTGGTAATAATATTTAAATGTATGTAGAACGTTTACGCCTATGACTCATTTGAATCTCAATGTCCAGTCGAACCGGTTTTCCTCTTCAAAGCCTCTAATTTTTTATATTGACAGCAACATTCGATGTACCGTGTAATACAGCGTGTTCACACTATAAGCAGCTAATAGCGTGTTTCGATGATCGGAAAAAAACCTAACCTAATACATTTTTTTGTTAAACGTTCGATTATACCCTACGGGGCGTTAATTCCCAAAGGGACGTTTTTTTTTCTCACAAAGCGCCGGAATAGAGCCCGTACGGTTCGCGGAGCCAAAATTGAATTTGCTCCGTTAAAACGGGCGCGTTAAATATAGCCACCGCAAACGCTATATTTACTTCTCTTTCTGTTTATAAATATACGGCGCTGCGGTATAATTAAAATGCGTACTAAAGATATGTAATGCGTTATTTTTACGTGGACGCACGATTCGCTTTTTATCGACAATTAATTTTAACTTCATTCACGTCTTCGGATCGTTTCCGATCGAGTTTAATGAACTGCATGCCGTCGCACAATAGAGACTGGCCGGGAAAATGCTTTTTGAACGTTTGTAAATTACGTTTTTGTTATACGTTGGCGCCAGTAAAATTTGCTTTGAGATATAGTTCGTTGACCCGGCACTGGCACACAGGTCTTTCTAATCTTCGGAGCGACTCGTTTTCCGTAATAAACGCACAATTTGAAATTATCGTTGATTTCTATCTTATTGTTGGTACCATTGGCTTTATAATTTATTTTGAAAGTTACTTGAGAATTAAGTAATCTTTGGATGATAGTCAAGTTTGTATACGAGAAGTATTGACGAGATCTGCGAAGTTGGCACCGCGAAATAGAAAAAATCCTTGGAAATGGCGTATTTGCTTGACCATGTTTGACCACCCTTCATTATCGAGAAAACAATTGTTCGAAATTTCTTTTTCAAACATCAATCGCCTGGAGCAAATTATTTGACCACGTATGACCACTGCTTAGACTCTTGACAAAGTTCAATAAACATTGGTAGTCAAAACCGTGTAGATAATCATTTGACAATGTTTGACCACCTAATGAATTTATAGAACAAAAGTTATTTATTTATTGAAATAGATTATTCAATGTAGATATTCAAGGATTTAAGATCAAAATCGTAGAGAAAATCGTTTGACCGCATTTGACCACCTCCTGAATTTTTATATCGTTTGATTTTTATACATCAGCATAAAAATTCATGAGGTGGTCAAACGTGGTCAAACGATTTTATGTACGGTTTTGATCTTAAATCCTTAAATATCTACGTTGAATAACCTTTTTCAATAAATAAAGAATTTCTGTTACTCTGAACTAAAAATTATTGAGGAAAATATCCATTTTGCCAAAACAATTTTATGAATAAATAATGCTTATTGAACGTTTGCATCATTCTAAACAGTGGTCAAACGTAGTTTGCTACACGCGACGGGTATTTTATCATCGATTATTGATGTTTGAAACAAAAATTTTTTCTCGATAATGAAGGGCTGTGAAACAGCTATTTTGTGGTCAAACACAGTCAAAAGGTGATCAACCAAATATGTCATTTCCAATGATTTTTTTCTATTTTGCGGTGTTAACTCTGAATCAAACCATCTTTGAAAAAGAAATAGAACCCAAGATCAAACAGATAGTATACAATGCAGTAGTAGCCCCCATAATAATGTACGCAAGTGAGTCCTGGACAATACAGCAAAAACACGAAAGCAAAATAACAGCTATGGAAATGAAATTTTTGAGAAAAATCGTGGGCAAAACAAAAATGGACAGAATAGAAAACGAACAGATAAGGAATATGATAAATTAAGAAGATATACTAAAAAGAATTGGAAAATGTCAACTGAATTGGTACGGCCACATAATTAGAATGGAACAAAAGAGTTTAACAAAGAAAATAATAGAAGCCAAAAATAGCTGGAGAAGAAAAAAGGGAAGGCCAAGGAAAAATGGATTGACAGAGTCAACGAATTGGGACGAAAGCGAGGGAAGACCATAGCAGAAATGAGAAGAATGATTACAGACCGGACACGATGGAAAGAATGGATTAAATCGTCGTAAGATCCAAAAATAATCCGACGCTGAAAGGCATAAGGATTGACGAGAAGAAGAAGAAGAAGAAGAAGAAGAAGAACTTTACAGACCTGTGTTGACGCTGTATAAGATTTTTCCGTTCTTCAATATAATAGTACCTACAACAATTTCTTCTTTATTTTAATTATTATATTATTTGTTCGCCCTTTGTTGTTTATCACCATTTGTTTGCTTTTTCCTACATTCATTTCCATCTTCATCTTCTCTATCTCTTCTGTCCATATTTTTGTTAATTTTTCCATTTTCATATAACTGTCAGCTATTAATGCCAAATCATCGGCGTACAGTAATGCACCTATAGTTACTGGTTCCAGTTTGTTATAACTTATCAATGTCTTCAGGTTTTCAGTGCGTTTTCTCGTATTTTCCAGGAATCTATTCATTACTATTAGAAATAATGATTAACTTTAGACGTCTATTTGTTTTATTAGTACTTGCATTTCAAAACTTGCTGTTCTCTTTCCATTCATTTGTGCTATTCCCCTGACCTGACAGTATAAACTTTTGATTATTTCACGCATCTTTCTGGGAACCTCTATAGTCTTTGGACAGATCTCTATACTTCTATCTATTGTATCGAAGGCTGCTCGCAAGTCTACGAAATTGAAGTAGATCCTCATCTGTTTCAATTTTTCGTTCTATTATGTTTTTAATGATACAGATATTATCATTCGTTTGTTTATAGGCCGTTTGTTCTTCTAATTTGTGCCTTATTGAGTGTGAGTCGTTTTTCTATTATTTTAGTATAGACCTTAAAGCATATTGTCCATAGACATATTGCCGTATAGTTTTTGCACTGACTTTCATCGTCTTTTTATATGTGGGACTGATGAGGTTAATTTCCCAATCCGCAGGAATTTTGTTAGTTCGCCATGCCATGCAAAAGATGACCAGTATCCATTCCTTTCCCACCCGTCCGAGTCAATTCACCATTTCCGGTTCTATCTCATCTGCTCCGCAGACTTTTCCTGTTTTTATTCGGGGCTTCCCGTACTTCTTCCAATACTGTAATCTTCAAGTTCTTGGTTATGTTCATTTCGTGTTCCTGATTCTGATAGTGAATCTGTACGATTTCCTCGATCTGTGAATTTTTGTTTGAACAATTCTTACCATATTACAAGTATATCTTCTGTTCCCGTTATTAGTTCGTTTGCGGTATTCCTCCATGATTTTATTTCTTTCTTTTCCATTCATTGATCTTATTAGGTTCCAAAATTTCCTGTTATTTTTTTTATATTCCTCATATACATTATTTTCAAAATCTTCTTTTTCGCCTCTTTAAGTGTCGTTTTAACTTCGTTTCTGATTTTAACTTTTGATCTTTTGTTCGAACGTATTTTCTCCATGCACCTTTTTTCTTTTTAACCTCTTTTTGTATATGTTTACTCCACCACTTTGTTCTTTTTGTTTTTCTTTTTTTCTGTCTGGTTTGCCCACGGTTCCAGTGCAGAATTATAAATAATTTCTTTGAAAGTTTTCCGCGTCTCTTCTAGCGTCATTTCTTGCTTGCCACGTCTCTCTAGCAGATGGTGCGTTTTTTGTTGGTATTTTGCTCTTTTATCCTTTTGTCATATTCAACTATTTGTTGGTCTGTGCTGATTTGTTCTCGTAGTTCTGCTGTTAGCAATATGTCTTGTGTTCCAATTTCAGCTTCTTTTTGTGTCTTCATGTTTTGCATTTTGTGTGTAGACTATATAGTCTATTATACTCCTCGCGTTTCTCTCTTCCGCGACGGAACCGATTTCTAATGTTCAAATAACCGAGCATCACACATCTTCAACTAGTATACACTTTTTTTTAATTAGAACGTCATTCGAGTTTTATCCTGGTAAATGTACGTTTCGACTATTTTTAGATTACGACACAAACTCCTTTCCATTTTAGCAGATTCGACTTTATTGCCCGTTAATTACCTTCGCATTTACTAAACGGAAACGCCATCCGAGCAAACAAGGAAGTCGATGCGAGTTGCGCGTACGTACGCACACAATAACAAATCTGCTTCCTCACAGAAAAGCATGGAAAAACGTCCTCCGTTTTACGACATCCCGATATAACTCGTATATTTATTTGTTCGCTTGCTCACTTCATTAACAATTTCCTTGTGCCATATCCATAAGTATTTTGAACGTAACGCTGCGCACTTTCACTCGGGTCAGGCACCTTCAAAGCGCGGGGCCGAAACCTCCTCGCCCGGCGACGTGAGATCACGATGGGGCCCGTCGTGAGTCACGGCCCGATTTGACCCATTCAAGGGGGCCGCGTGACTTAGCACGCTCGAAAACATGGCCGGTATGTGTCATGCGACTTTTTATGCGAAAATTTTTGTAATACGGTATCATATACATCTTCGCTTTAGTGATATGATATGTAGTGGAATTTCTTGTTATATTATGGAAAATAAATAAAATTACCCTTACCACTCGTAATTTTATTTATTTTATATATTACTGGCGGATATCCGGCGTGTGCTACTACGCTAAAAAGAAATACATTTTGTTTATTTGTTGAAAAAAAAGGAAATTGTGTTTATTTATTAACTTTTATCTTAATGATAGCGCATAAACAATATTTTGAGTTTTTTCGGGAGGTGTGTGAACATAAAGATTTTTCGGCGTTCCAACTCTCTATTAAAAATTGAAATTGTCAAAATTTCAACATTCGGGAAAATTTTTGTATGGGAAAAGTCGAAAATCGACTTCATGAATGGACCGAATGTGCCTAATGCATTGTTTTAGTAGTCTAAAACCATCTTCGCATTATTGCCTTTCTAATGAAATCGATTTGGGGCACATCGGTTGGATGGTTTCAAAATCTATAACGGGCATAGGTAGAAACAATTTTTGTGTTTTATATATACAGATTTTAACCACAGTCTCCTTATTCTTATTCTTCTCATATATTTAAGTCATTTGAAAATCGTTTGAAAATTTCGACAAAGTTGTGTACGTCTTTTCCCTTGCGCATCAATCACATTTACTTCTCTTCACGGCCCAAGTCTTCGAGAAATAAGCCCAAGATCACCGGGATTTTTTCATCGAACCTTTAAATTTTACCTTTCAAACAATTAAATGCCGTTACAGTTTATTTTTCTCTGCCAACACGCGTTCGTAAATTATCGCACGTAATGAGTTGAAACCGTATTACTCGAATTTTTTAAATATTTACACTCCCGCCGAACGTATCTTATACCAAAAGTCCAGCCAGATAGACGGTTTAAATTTATTCGAGAACGTTCTGGTGTGCAATTGCCCTCGAAAGAAATGCGCCGATAAAATAATCGAAATCGCTTAAAACACTCGTCAAGGCAACTCATCTTTATAAATAGCACTCGATTAGAAGATTTTTACATGGCAATCATTTGTGATAAAAAAACGAGTTTAAATTCAACAATGTATAATGACAGATTTGTCGTTTCGAAGTTGTTACCAAATTGCTAATGCTAAATCTACGTCCGTTCATATTCTCGACGCAAATCATTTCAGTACGCAGTCGGTGCATAAATTATCCTTCATCACCCCGAACAACCTTGCCTACCGGATCCAGACAAAAATGACCGGATGCGATATCGACACAGTTAGGTCAAACGAGTCCGTCCCTCTCCGGTGGTGCTCGGTGCTCAAAGGTTATCCGAGGATAGATAAACGAGGAGGAGGTTGTCGTTGCAAATCATTGCCGAGTCGATGCGACACAATCGTTTTGTTCCTCCGGCTTTTATAGGCTAAAATGGATAATTGAGGCAGCGCGATGATGGTCGGTGATGGGACTCGGATCCGACGTGTCGAGAAACAGAAAAGGAAAGACAGAGCTGAGGGCAGATCGCTCTCTTGGAAATATGTAATATCCAAACATGTGTTCAACATTTGTCGACTGCTGCGCCGACTTCATTCAGGCGTATTTATAGACGTGCTTGCCGCTTATTGTGGGAAAGGAACCACGACATCAATACACAATTAGGATTTTGCCGGAAGACGATGTGCGATGTTGCTCGTTTTAATATTTCATCCGATACGAAAGCCGTTCGATGCGTCGAAATTGCCCATTGTGTTTACGTGTGAGAGGTAATGGATGAGATGCGCCAATTAGGATTCGAATTCGAATCGCCCATTATCTTCAGGTTTACTAGAGCATACCAAAGAATGAAGTTGCAAGGTGGAAGTTGATCTCGAAATTATGAAAATACTCTTAACGGACTAAGACTGGTTTATACAGGGAGGCAGAAGGAACGTGACGGGAAGGACACGAGTGTACGAGTCGTCACTCAGATGCTCGCTGTATAACACTTCCACTGAAAAGTATACCTTTTGTCGTTGTTGTCACGTTCCCTAGAAGTCTGGCTTCTAAGGCGACGCGAACGCAAGCATAACGACTAATTTAGACAAATACCGGTAACAGCGTATAATTACGAAATAAGTTACGGCAGCATCGCCGACTCCCCGTCCCGTTATCTACTCAGTAGTAGGCTGTCGTGAGTCGTAACTCATTTCATAAATGAACGGTGCTATTGCTGTTTTCCCAGATTAATGATAATAATATACACATATAAAGGAAAACAATCAAAAAAGAAATTCGAGGATTTTCCAGGAATGCTAAAGTTTTCAAGCCCTACGAAGTCTTAAGATGACAATATTTCATCTGATGAAAATATTTCTAGGATTGTTCGTCTTTTTAGAGCGAAGCTCTTGGGGAGGGTCCGCGGCTAGAGTTAACTGGAGAAAAAGTGAGACGCTTAAAATCGTCAGATAGACGCTTGGTGATTTGAATAAATAAAACACTGGTTCGATTTGAAAATGGACTGTAATTTTGGATATGCAATGCGGGGGTACGCACGTGGTCCCGTCTTCCCTTCGAGACTACAAGTGTCTATATTCATCCCTTCAGTCTCTACAAGTACTGCCAACTCCCTTCATGCGAGAGGTAAAATTTCCCCAACAAAACTATATTTACAATGATTAAAAACGCTTTTCTTCTTTCATTAGTTCTTTCTCGCTCGCGCACACACACACGTTTGCGTCTTCCCCCATCAGATGGCGCTCATATTATTCGGACTCGAATTTACTTCAAATTCAACTTCAACTTATTTACAATCGGTTTCGAAATGAAATACTTTTTCTTTATACATTGTTTATTCAATTATAGACGACACCTCTTCTTTTTTTGTTTCACGAAAGGATTTCCGAAAATCGCTTCGTAATATTCTATCATCAAAGTATTCCTAGACTTTTCTTAAAAAATTAACGTCGAAGAACACAGCGACACAGACTGAAGTCACCAGGGAGAACAAATTTTCAATATATTTTTAGGAAATTCATTTTTCTATGCTTTCGACTGTTCTAAGTGCTTGATTTCAAATAATCCCATAGAAGGAAGTCTAGGGATGTCAGGCAAGGGAACCTTGCTGGCCATTCTATCAATCCTCGTCTGTTGATCCATTTTTCTGGGAAAACAGTGCGCTGAAGATTACAAACGGAAGGCGCATAATGTGGCGGTGCGCCATCGTGTCGGTACCAGATGGTATCATTTGGGATACCAAGATCGTCTTGGTTTGGATAAAGTATAGTCGGCGCTGTAATTAGATCATTTTGAAGAATCTCCTACATGATCTAATCCGTCAAGATTTCCCTCGAAGAAAGAAAGGACCTAAAATTCTATAAATGTACTATTCCTGTCCAGACGTTTAATTTTGGTGAATGTTGTATATTTTTGTCATCCAATGAGGATTTTCTCTACTGCAATATTTGCAGTTCTATCGATTAACTCTTCCGTTTATAAAAAAGTTGCTTCATCAGAAAAGTTAGAATATACTAGAATTCTACAATAAATTACGATAATTATGTCAAAAGCGTTGAACATTTACAGAATGCTTGTATGAAACAATTCGCTAGATTTAAAATGTTTATCAAGTTATTTTTATTATTGAGTACGCTACGTAGGTTGTAAGATAAAAGCGAAAGGTACTTCAACAGGCAATTTACGTTCCGTTCGTGGTCTGATTTATTTGTTGTCTTGGATAATACTAACTATACTCTGTTCATCCAATAGAAATAGTTAAGCCACTCCCCATAAATTTATACCAATGAGCACAACAGACAGTTCAAGATGCTGCAAATTACCAAAAGCGCGGCAAATTTGAAATAAGGATATGAAATTTGAAATACTTTGTTATTTATTAACTAGACGCTGCAATAATTCCAATAAGCATAAAAAGTATAAAAATAGTATTTATTTCTAACAACAAAAATTGCTATAAAGAATATACAAATTGTCACAGTAAAAATTATTTTTCTGAAAAGTACATATTTGATTCATTACTGAAACTGTTTTAATCGGGAGAGTAAAATAATTATACAGATATTTTCATTCATCAGACGAATAGTTCTGGTAGCTTATCGGACAAGATGCTAGAGCACTGCCCTCACCATGTCTTTTTCATAAGTAATCGACTTACTTGTCAAGCAGGCTTGTATGTCGACTTTCTTGGTAATTTCTCGGCTGTGATAGAATTGGTTGTCCATAATAACTACAAAATTTTCTTCCAATTGTTGCCGCAGAAGTATACGCGTTGGTATGATACTGGTTTTTAGACATACGACCAATAGAAACATTTTATTCAAATATTGCGCGCTTTTTTGGGGAATGGCTTAACTATTTCTGTTGAATGAACAAATATAGAAACTAAAATCGACGTGTTTCAGCAATTTTTTAACCCATTGAGTTCGCTTTTTCTTTTAATCTTCCATACTTTAATCCCACATTGTGTAAGTTATAAATTCGCTGACGAAGGTTATAGGTAAACGTTGTTTATTAACGTTCTGAAAATATAGCTGTTGATTTCCAATTTGTCGTTTGCTTGGCCTAAAAGTGTTAGAGAATACTTATAATGATAAGAAACGAATGCCGACTACAACGAAAAGGACCATCTCAACAGAATAGAGCTAGAAGGAATAACGAGACTTACGCGAGGAGGATACGTTGCGAATACGTCGACCTACTTACTTCCTCAAAGGTGGAAGAAATCATTGTGATCAGTAGAGTTGCCCACAAGTGCCAATGAGCGGTGGCGGGGTTCGATATACCCTTCAGTATAACTGGGAGTCGCAAGGATCTCTGTTGTGTATACATGTACGCTGCCGTAAATACTATTTCGTAGTTCTACGTTTGTTTTAAAAAACGTTGCCTACGTCGCGAAAACGACCAATGTTTTATTTTATGTATCAACTATTATGGGCCCGCCACTGGTCATTTGCGCAAATTGAGCAACGCCAGTCATCAGTCACACTGGAAGAACGAGCAACAATCGGAATTTCCAGATCCTATGACATAAGCGTTAACAAGAAGAAGAAAACGTTTCAATTCGTCCTAGATCACTTTTCCCAATTCAACTTTTACACAGTACGCACATACCTAAATGTACGAATACAATTTCACCTTTTATTAAAATTCTCTCTCGCGCGCCGTACGAAATCTCATTAAAAGCGATTGCAACAGAATGAACCCGTTCAGTCTTATACGTTTCTTAAGCTCGCGCGGCACGCTTAAACGATAATTGTCGTTAGACCCCGGTAATCGAAACTCTTGAGAAATAACGATAACTGAATATCAGTATCGTATTTCTCAATGTCGGAGGTCAGCCGAGCACAAAGGCGCTGCTTGTTTTTCTCGTATTGTGACATTTTCACGATGCTGTAGCGCTTCATAATCTTTTACGTATTTCTTTCTGCGGGTCCAATTCCAAAGGTCCCCCTCCTCCGATGATGATGATGATGGTGATCTGTCACGCGCTATCTGAGAAATGTTTTTCTTTTCGCGAAAGCGAAATCTCGACTCGTTCCGGCGTATTAATGCGGATAATTATGTTAACGATTATTATTGGAAATGATTCATTCGATGGCGATATAACAACGACGATGACGACGGCCTTGCTCTTCCTGTTTAAATCGTATGTATAAATCCAGATTCGTATTGGAAAATAATTATTTAATTCTCAATCAAAACGCGGATTTCGAACTTTGAATTGTAATGAAATATGAAGGTAAACGCGGATATGTAGAAAGAAATAGCAATACATACGATATGACAATGGATTGCGATTCTACGACTGCTTCCGTCAAACAGTGCGCAGAAAATTACAAAGGGAAAACGTATAATGTGGCGGTGCACCATCGTGTTGATACCAACATTCATTTCAAGTTTGTCTTCGTTTGGGTAGAGAGCAGTTAGTGCTGGAATTAGATCTTTTGAAGAAACTCCAAATATTTTTCTCCGCTCAAATTTCCCTCAAAGAAAAAAAGGACCTACAATTCCATTATGTACTATTCCTGTGCAGACGTTTAGTTTTTGTAAATGTTTAGTGTGTATTTCTGTCATTCAATGAGGATTTTCCCGCTCCAGTGCCTGGAGTTTCACCGATTACTGTCCCATTTATAGAAAAAGTTACTTCATCAGAAAAGTTAGAATATTATTAGAATTCTACAATAATTACATCAAGAGCGTTGATCATTCACAGAATGCTTGTCTAAAAATCTCCGCTAGATTTAAAATGTTTATCAAGGTATCTTGATTATTTAGTATGCTACAAAAGTTCTAAGACAAAAACGAAAGGTGCTTCAACAGGCAATTTACGTTCCGTTCATAGTCTGAATTTTTTGTTATCTTAGATAATACTAAGTAGAAACTGAAACCCACGTGTTTCAGCGTTTTTTTAACCGGTTAAGTTCGCTTTTTCTTTTAATATTTCTTACTTCGAAAATAATAATTTGATTTTCAATTACAACGGGGGATTTGGAACTTTTAATTATAATGTGATACGAAGGTAAACACGGATATGTAGAAAGAATAGAAACAATACATGCGATATGACAATGGATTGCGATTCTACGACTGCTTCCGTTCAAACTTTAAAAGTTTTTGTTGCTTCCGTAGCGAAAACGGAAGCGATAAACAAGAAGGAATCGCTAGCTATTTAAGAGCCGATGATCATTATCATATCACAGAATGTAAGTATGCCAAAGGAAGGAAGTGCGTCAAGTTTATTTTCTAATAAATCCTTCTTGGTTTGTGCTACGAATTAAGAAATTGTAGTATGAAAACATTCAATTATAGAGATTAATGCTTTGAAAACAATTTCCCCCTTTAATAAATGAAAATATTGGAATATCACGACATAAATAAATTTCGTTTTACATTTACTTTAAATTTTACATAAAACAACTAAAATTAACTTTTTCCCCAGAATTTTCGGAAATAATTCCGAGATACCTATTTCGTCAACTAAGTTGCCATCCTCGCTGGAAAATTTCCTTATTCTTATTTAGCGATAAATAAATTTGTTTGTAAACTAGCTTTTCTTTTTATTTTCTAGGAAATGGTTCATGCGAAAGACCCGCCTTCGTTTTATTTGAATAAGTTGAGAACTTATTTGGATCCAAAAGCTTCCAGAAGTCATAGGGTAAGCTTTCTCAATTTATTAGAACGTATGTGCCACTCGTTTACAGTATTCCCGCTTTCAATTTTTGTAGTTTACATGCCAACTATTTATGATTGTGATTGCAAGGACTGTGGTATATCACATAGGTAAACTCAACCCGCACAATTGTTTAATTAAATAAAATTCGGTGACACGTATTTTGCGAATGCTAAGTGAGCAAATAATTTTTTAATCCTGAACATGTAAGCACGCCGCACCCTCACTGTAATTGTGTGTAGGGCGGAAAACAATATTTTTTGAAGACGCCCTACGATTACGTAAAAATAAAAATCTTCTAAATGGAGATAGCGGGTCCATTCAAAATTCCGCCTTGCTCGGCCTATTGTAATTAGGTAATATCGGTCTTTGTACACCTAACAGTAAATAGAAAATGGTTTAACACTTATTCAGCCCAGAATATATTTCACATTTTTAAGTTAAAAAATTGTCATAGAAGAAGGGTTATGGAAAATTGTTTAACACTTATTCAAACCGGAATACATTTACGACGGACGGACACCGTAGGGGAAAGGAAAGGGGCGTCTCCAAAAAGTATTATTTCCACCTCACACGCGATTACAATGAAGGTGGAGTAAACTCGCATATTTAGAATTTTAAGAAAATTATTCGCTCACTTCGGTAAACTCCTCACCAAACAATTGTTTAATAATCAAATTCAGTAACACGTGTTTCGCTAGTATGAGCCAAGCATTATCGTAACCGTATGAAATCGAAGTGAGTGAATAACTTTCTTAAAATTCTAAACACGCGAACATACCTCATCCTCACTGTAATCGCGTGCGGGGCGCTTCAGAGACGCCCCGCGATTGAAACGGTACGCGATACTAATTAGAGATAGCGGGCCCATTCAACATTCCGCCTTGTTTGGCCTATAATAATTAGGTAATTTTCATTTTAGGACATTTTCTTAACGGTATACAAACTAGAAACGTTACAAGCGCTATTACTGAGAATTATCTTATTGTATAGGTTATGTAATCTTTTAATTCGTCAAATCTCACTACTACCGACGTATCAATGTTACCAACTAAAAATTTCAGGTCACGTGGTGAACACTTGCGAGTATGAAAGAATAATCAACAAGCATACGCCAATGTCAAATAATAATGTAAAACATCAAATGATTTAATGATATAACTAATATATAATCAGTTGCTATATTCATTTTGAAAATAAATATTGACATCATTACCCTCTGCAAAAGCAGTACTTTTCAGACAGTTATTTTGGATCTCTCTGTATTTCAAATATATTAGAACTCACAATTTTTTCAATTTAAGAATACCAAGAGATTTGTCAAACAGAATGGACGCGGATTGGATGTTAGTCTAACTTCGTAAGTTTCTCCAGCTCAAACTTTTGACACGCAATTCATTGGTATCAAACAAAATATTTGTACGCGATCTTTATGATCTTTACTAAGTCCTTATACACTTGTTCTTTCTCCTTAATTTATCTTTCATTTTGGTCTCGTTTACGTGGGGAGGGGAGGGAGGATCTATTACCAGGACCACTATTACGAAATATTTTGTTTTCCTGAGGACGAGCCCGTATCATCGCAATCAATGTGCTTCAGAGAACAAGGCAGATTACATAATTTAAACAAGCAACACGTTATTACAACATTATCAATCATGATAATACCAGACCAAACATGGGTGGGTGAAACTGGGAGAGTCCGAAGTTTCCGACACAAAATTGAGCAGGTGGACGATGAATTTAAGTTCAAAATTAACGGTTGATGTTCGTAAATATGTGGACTTAAATACGCATTTTCCGCAGCTATTTGCTTCCACAGAAGTGGGCAACTAATTTGCAACACACATCTGCAGTAGCTGCAGTCGCGCTTCTCGGCTAACCCAGCGTGGGAAAATTTGCAATTAAAGCTCTTCTCACCATCCGTATACGCGTTTCCACGGTTATACCGATCTTTAGTACGGCTTTGTGAGATGTAACTTTCGTTTTCATACCAGCACTATATGTATATGCAAGGACGGTTGATGTTCGTACATATGAGATATCCAACTAAGAAGAACCGTCCTTGCATATATAGCGTTAGTATAGAAACGAAAGCTACATCTCACAAAGCCGTACTGAAGATCGGTATAGCCGTGAGATGCGTCTATGGATGGCGAGAGTAGCTTTTTAATTGCAAAATTAACGACAAAATTTTAAAATAACTTATTGTTAGTAAAAAGTTCTTCAAGTTTCAACAATAGATCGAGACACTCGATCTCTAATGGAAACTTTAAGAGTCTACAGTACTCTACAGGTTACAAGTTTGTATGTCAAAAATAGAATTCGAATTTTTTGTTGGCGATTTTCATAGGGCACCCAGGAATATTGTGAAATATCATCGACAGATCCCATTCGTTTCCTTCAGAAATTATTCGCCAATTTGTACGGTATCGGAAATGAGTGGAAGTGGTTATTGATGATACTGATGATAAATGAATGTCATTCAAGAGCGTTAATGTCGTCATTGCAGGTGATGTCATTCGCAATGTAGTGCTGAAATTATTTTTATCTATTACGGTTTGAAGTGTTTTTTTTTGCTCTTGCGGCAAATAAACTTTGAATGTTTATAATGATTGATTCTGAGTCACTGCAAGCTGTGTTATTTATTGCGCGTTTTATGGCAGATAAGGTTGATGTCTCTGTACCTACGTACATATTTGTTTATTTCGTTTATGATTTTCGAGTGGAGGGGATCACATTTTTATTGGCCGTTGTATCCGCGAACATGTGGATACAACGATTTCGCAAAAAGAAATGAATCATCAACTTTAATATGTATGTGTTGATGCGATATTCTCTAACATGCTTTGCACTTACATATGTGCTATTTGAAATGTTGTCCTCGTAAGTAGTCTCTATTTGCTTGTGCATCTTGCAGAGAGATAATATTGATGAAATTTTTAATGGCCAACTGTACATCTGTGCGGGTCTGTAGAAGTGGTAGATAGTACATTTTATATATTATACCAGGCGTGATTATATATATTTTTTGTGTTACTAATTCCGTTGTTTACTTCTTCTCCTTGTCCTGAGTCTTGTATGGGCACTCCCAAGTATTTATATATATTATTTGACTTTCTATATTTCATTGTTCAATCTTGATGTTCATTTTCACTTCTTCTACCGATATTGACATCACTTTGCTTGATCAGCATTCATTTTCATGCCACGCTCTCTTAGTACTTCATTCCACACACATAGTTTTTCTTATAGGTCTTTCTTGTCGATTTGCTAATATTGAAATATCATCTGTAAACGCGCATTGCTGTATCAGTACTTGATACTTCATGTCCAATGTTTGTCGGTATCGTTTCTGTTTACTTCTGTTAGCAATTATATAACGAGACCTTTATGTTTCAACTTGAGATGGCAACAGTGACGCGCTGTCAATTGTAGGCTTCAGTAAGCTTAACGTAGTGTGTGCTGCAAGTTTAAGGCCATTTACTTTTCTAGTTTCCGATATATTAACTTTCGAGGTTGTGGTGTAGAATATGCTCCATCAGAGAAATTAGTGACGTCAGAAAAGAAGAACGAGTCAGCAAATCAAATTTCTTGTGAAATCAGGCGACAAACCAGTTGAAATATAAAATGGAAGCGGTGTATGGCGACAAAATGTTTATCAAAAGCACGTCCTTACGAATGGGGGAATCGCTTTAAAAACTGCCCAGAATTGATTGATAACGATGCAAAAGAAGGCGCCAAAAATTAAAAACAGGTACGATACATCGGGAATTTGTATCTCCTGTGTATCGTTTACTATTGCACTAAACCCACTAGTGTTCCTGTGATTATCCTTCATTTAATTTAAGGTTCACACTAATCATAGCGACGTTGCATTCGCCTTCTTTTACAACCATCACCCTCTACTGCCAACTTAAGACACTATATATCTACCAACCTTACATCCTGGTCGGGCAGAGGCAATTCTGCTTTTTATCTCGAAATTGCAAAGCGCTTGATAGTGAGGGTGGCACACGTTCGGTCGGAATTGGCCGAAAAAGGATGGTTGCTACACATTTATCCTTAATTTTTTGGGGAGTGTTCGACTGCGAAAAGTATTGCTACGCTTCATCATCCCACCCCATACAGCCCTAATCTTGTCGCATGCGACTTCTTCGATTTTTGAAAATGAAAATTCAGATGAAAGGAATCCGTTTCGAATGAGTTGAGTAGAACCAATGAAGATAACTTCAGAGGAGTATCAACGGTGTTTTTCGAGTTGGGAAACGTCGTTGCAAACACCGAATCGAGTTGGGAAGGATATATTGTGAAGGTTTATGACCTTAATTTCATTGTACTTACACAGCCCTGATCTTGCCGCCTGTGACTTCTTCGATTTTTGAAAATGAAAATTCAGATGAAAGGAACCCGTTTCGAATGAGTTGAGGAGAACCAAGGAAGATAACTTCAGAGGAGTTCCAAGGGTGTTTTTCGAGTTGGGAACGTCGTTGCAAACACCGAATCGAGTTGGGAAGGATATATTGTGAAGGTTTATGACCTTAATTTCATTGTACTTACACAGCCCTGATCTTGCCGCCTGTGACTTCTTCGATTTTTGATAACGAAAATTCAGATGAAAGGGACCTGTTTCGTAGGAGTTGAGGAGAACCAAAGAAGATAACTTCAGAGGAGTTCCAACGGTGTTTTTCGAGTTGGGAACGTCGTTGCAAACACCGAATCGAGTTGAGAAGGACATATTGTGAAGGCCTATTATCTTAATTTCATTATATTTACTGCTGCTACTGTGACTGATAACTGAAACCTAATTCGAAATACAGACTTCTATGATATTTTATCGACGTTTAGCCTTATCGAAAGAATTTAAAATGTCGTAATGCATGGGTGAACCAAATCAAATATTTATCCCCATGTCACGAATAAATTTTGTTTGCGAAGCAACTCGATATGTGTATGTAGACTACAGCAGTTACCACATACAGGTTAACGGTCATGTGGATATTATATGTCGCATTTATTTCTTTTGCAATTCTTTTGTGTACTGATTAGCTAGCTTCTGTATACCCTTCGCGTTCATCGAGGAGATAAGTATAAAAAACTGGAATTGCATTAATTAAATTTATCGCTGCATACGATCAAAATATTTGTATAAAATTTTCTTAAAGTCTAATTCCGCATATTATAATTATAGACTTAAAATATGGAGGAGGGTTTAATGTATTTACGGTATGAACATGAATAAAAAAGAAATAATTACACAATCCTGCGAGGGTCAGTTACAGAAATGACAGGGGGCGAGTCTTGTAGATTTTTCGACGCTGAAAACGAATTCGGCCGTAGTCGGTGTATTGATTTTGGAGTAACTTTAGGTGATGTGGTCAAATAGCCGACAAAATTTATAAATTTATTGTGAAGGAACGGAATTTTTTTATATATTTCCGAAAACAGCATCGTATAGTATTAGTTTTGAGTTTTAAAATCCATTTTCGATTGTCGGTGTACGATATTTTTTTACCAGAAATATTCAAGGTTGAATTTATAATACTGGTCATACTGAATCAGTCATCTTGAATTTGAGAAGTTCTGACTGCAAATTTGTGATCAGCGGCTCAAGTCGTTTTGCGAAATTATCAAGAAATGTTGGAAAAGTTTGAAGGAAAAAGCTTGAGGATTTTACTGCCACTCTTCCACAGTAAAACACAACATTTTCTTATCGATTTTAAACAATAATAACACAGTCCTGCGAAGGACAATTAGATCCCTAATACGCACGACCAGCATCCTAAATTCAAACTTTACTATTTCGGCTAATAGAAAATCGTACAGCAGCAATCGGAAATAGATTTTTGAAATTGGAAACTAATACACTTCCATATCCTGTCATTTCCGTAACTGAAAAATAAACCTCAATTTGCGCAGCCCCCTGCATTATCTGAAATATTTTTAGAGCGAAGCTCTTCTAGGGAGGTTCTGCGTCGAGATTTAACTGGGAAAAAGTGAGACGCTTGCAATCGTCAGATAGAGGCCTTTCTTTTATCTTTCTTTCATTAGTTCTTTGTCGCTGGCGCACACACACACACGATTGCATCTCCCCCATCAGATGGCGCTCTTATTATTCGGACTCGACTTCAACTTATTTACCATCGGTTTCTAAATTAAATACTTTTTCTTTATACATTGTCCATTCAATTATAGAAATTTACCTTTTATTCAAATAAGCATCAAATGTGTAAAAAGCTTCGCTCTTGTCGGATGTCTTACGATACCTCCCCTTTACTTTTAATTTTTTAATGTAACTTATAAATACAGTGCACTCTGATAACAAGTCCGCTTCCCCACATTCTCGCTCGAAAGTTACCCTCACCACTGGCTTACCTGGGATTTCATATTCGACTCTGTCAATAAGTCCGCACGCTCGATTTGACTTGCATTTGTTGTTTTCGGGGATTGTTTTATATAAAAGCATGTCAACTGATAAAAAATTTATCACTCATCAATTTTATGTGTCACTGAGTGGACTTATTAAAGAACAAAATGAATTCCGACAGTGTGAACGCACGGAAGTGGTGGGGGAATAAATTGCGAAAAAAATGTTCCCCTCACCGTCCATAAGTCGGACTTATTACCAGGGTGTACTGTATATCTTGAAATTAACTTTTCAATTCCTTGTAAAAGACTTATTTCTTGTCTAAAAATGTGCATTTATGACCGCCCTGCGCCCTTCACCGTTGGAAAATCGTTTTCCTCGAAGATCTTTTTTAAATTTGAGGAATAGGTAGTAGTCACTGGCGGTCAGATCCAAGCTATACGGTGGGTGGTTGATCTCTTCGAGGCCATAATCTCGCATAAAAGCCTTCGAAACACGCACTATGTGAAGGGACGCATTGTGGTCAAGAAGCAACAAATCTGCTGTCAGTTTTCCCTGTCTTTCCACTTTAATTGTTGCGCTTAGATTACTCGGAGTGGTTGCGTTTATTGTTTCATGGTTTTTTCATGTACTCAATCAATAATTGCCTTACTTTACTAAAATCGTATCATAGATTATGGACATGTGTGTATTTCATTAACTTTATCTTAGTTTATTACAATATTATTGTTTCACTCTTTGTTGTCGAAAATAGTAGATACTTACGACGTCCTAATTTGTAGTATATTGACATTTAAATTTCGCGCCAGGAAATACGTGGATGAGAGGTGCACCGGAAAAGGAGATACGAAAAGAATTCGGTAATTAACCTTCCTGGTGTGAGGTTGTGTTGTTGTGAGTTGGTGTTAGTTAATATTTTAGTGTTTGTGGATATTCTTGTTAAATGTATTTATCAATCTTATTTCGGTACAATTTTCATTCTTCCACAAAATGTTTTTTTGACGTTTGCTGTAAAAGCTGCCACTGTTTTCACAATCATAAATGTCAAATTTTACGGTAAAGTAGTAATGAGATATTTCCACAGCGCCACCTAGTGGCCGTTTGCAGAAATATAAAAGGCACCCCTCGTATCAATAAACTGGCAATATATCAGCATTTGTCGTTTGAGACCCGCTATAAAACAGAGCCTTTCATCTCGTTTCCTCTGTTTTCTCCGCTGAAGATGACAACTTAACTGGGTCTCAGTCGATCAGTATTGCGGTCATTATTTCAAAGTATTGAGCTAACGAAAATCTGCCGATAGGCTATTTTTGTATGTTCAAGGGAATTGATATTCTAAATTTTGGTTTGCTTCTGTAATTTGGGCTAAAGAATTGATGAAAGGTCTTTAAATTCTTCGTAGGTCATTCTAAAGTATGGCAAGAACTTAACATGATCGCATATTAGATGAGAAAATATAACATTCACCTTCTCTGTATTTTTTCTGTGTTTTGTTACTCATGTCCTCTTGTTCCTTCCTTCATCTTCTTCATGTAATAGTGCCACAATGACAGCTCTTACATCTAAAACCGACATGGACATTTTAACCACGATTACCATAATTTTGTTGGTCGTGCGCGTTAAAACTCAAAATTGTTGTCTGTAGTTTAGTGGGCCGTTGTCGTCCATAGTCTTTAGTTTACTCATACACTTACAGAATCCTAAAAGTATTCGATAAGTATTTTGCCAAAGGAAAATATCGACAGTAAAATTAAGCGCCTGTAGTCCGCTTCAGTTGAGAAAAACAAAAAGTACAAAGTATGTAAATCGTTGATGTGTGTCAATGGAAATGATTGTTTTATTCGAAGCGTTTGGCAGTTGTTACATAAGTTCTAATTGGTCCACTTCCATAGTCTGTACCTACGCTAAATATTTCGATGACGTACCTTCTAATGCCAGTCCAAATATGCACTTAGATTGCAATTTAAATAACGCGAAGGCAAACCGTTCCTTGAAAAATATGTCACGAACGCGATCGGAATGCGCATTTCCTTGACATCCCGTCAGGTGTACGTACACATACCGTACAATTTACTCTTCTAAATAAAACGTATAATCTCATTTCATTTTCTACTCCCTCGCAGAAAAATATCAAATACGTCAACTCGACGATACCGTTACCATTTTTTAATCTCGATTAATTCACATTACATCCTTATATCCTTTTAAATATCATATGAATAAATCATTATGTCTGTTCCTAAACGTACGTCGCAGATGAAATTACGTTTTCGGAGAATTAATACAATCTACATAACACCTACATTTTCGACTATAAACGACGTAAAATTATTTACATAAAACGGATTCTCGTGGGTAAATTATCGGGTATCAGGTCTATGTACGTGTGCGCGTATGTATAACGAGGATACTGAAAAAGAGCGGCACCTACACATTTACGTATGTATGCGTACATACATACATGTACTTCGAACGTACGCTTATGATGTCTATGATTCACGACGATCGTGGTCCTTGAACGCTATGTTATTAATTCAGCGTCTTAATTTAAATTACAGAAGCGCAAAATGGTCGGTGATTCAACGTCTACGCAAGTACTAAGGGATCTGGAAATATCTCTAAGGACCAATCACATAGAGTAAGTACGAGAATAAAAATTCGAAGAGATCATCATTGATATCGCCTTTTAAAAAATAATGTAGAAAAATTAATTTGCAGATTTCCTGAAAATTCGTTAGATATTTTGAAAATCATTACGTTTTGTGCGAGACCAATTGTTTTTTTTTTCCTTCTTCTGTTAACCATTTACTTTATTTTGGAGGAACTACGTGTATAATTATATTGATATTATTTGTATATTTGATTAAACCAGTTGACACCACGAACACCTGCATTTTTGAAGGAGTTTAATCATTTCATAAAGTTTCAATTAATAGGTTAATTCTGATAAGAATAAAGAGACTGTGGTTAAAATAATACATAAAATAAATAAAGTTACCTTTCCCACACCTTTCGGAAATAATTCTAGATTCGTATTTCGGTAACTAAGTTGCCAACTTCGGTTGAAAACGGGGGCAAAACGCAACGACCACTACATCAACTCTAAAGCACTGTACAACGAAGATCACACATTGAACGCCTGCGCGAAATACACCACAACAATGTTGACATTGGGGGCACTGAGCATGACAATTTAGTTGCCGAAATCTGGAATTATTTCCGAAAGGTCTGGTTAGGATAATTTTATTTCTTTTATAGGTTAATTCTGTACAAATCTGTAAGAACCCATGAGATTCATAGGGAAATCATATTCTCTCTGTCGTTCCTGTACAGCTCATAACGCTACCCTTGTAAAATTTCTGTTACCGTTACAAATCTGTAGTATTTATTACACATTTATATGCAAAAAATTAATCTTCATTATCATTCAGATGGGTACGCGAATTTCTGAACGAAGAGAACATGGGTCTGGACGTCCTGATCGACTATCTGAGCTTCAGGCTGGGTATGATGAGACACGAACAGAGGATAGCGGAAACGCTCAGCGAATCGGAGGAGCGATTGAATCCGCAACCCGGTTTGAATTCGACCGTCGCCAGCGAGAAACAGAACGGTTATATAAGGCCGCCCTTGGACATCTCGAACAGCCCCAGCATGAAGAGACGGTCGAAACACGTGGCCAAGCTGAACATGGGGGAGTCGAAGAACGACATCCACGTATGCATAATGTGCATGCGTGCGATAATGAATAATAAAGTGAGTATATATTTTGTTTGTTAGTCGGAAGGATTTTCTTGTGTCTTATATGTTGCTTATTAAAAAACATGTTTAAGGGTGTTAGGTACTTTTTTTCAAGATCGGTTAAACTTATTTTTTTTTATTGGTTCCAAAACTATATTGAAAATTGTATATCTGACATTTAAAAGTAGTGTGTGTAACGATAAAATACTAGTTTTTACAATGTTAAGAGCCAAAACTTTAATTTTTTTTGCAATCACAAATGAAGAAACAGTAAGCTTACGGACTCGAAATTTTGTATACCGTGTATTCGTTATGATAGCTACGATTTGTCAAGGAACTTTTTGTAACTTGTTTTTTTTTTTTTGAGTTAAATTGCACCATTTCTATTTATCTACAAATTCTCCTACTAAATTTAAGGAGGTGTATATTGGATTTGGAACATTTTCTCTGGATGAAACAACATTTCTTAGGATTTCAATAGCGGAATACGGTTGGTCAAATGTAGGAATGGCAAGAAGTATTTCATCATCATCCTCGTCTGAATCTAAAACAATACATTTTTTTTTTTATTTTGCTAGATGCTTGCTTAAACTTAGTTTTTTTCGTCAGATCCTTTGACTTGCTTTCTAAAATATCTTCATCTGTTGGGACAACCCATTGTATGCACACCATCGTCAACATTAATGTAATCTTGAAATGTTACACCGTCTATTTTCCTTGCCATTTGGTATGAGGTGCAAAACTTTTTTAATCCAGACAGTGGAAGGTCATCTCCATCATCCCAGTTAGCAGTTCCCTGCCCCAGTTCGTTTTAGTAAAGCCTACTTTTTGAAACATTTGGTGTTGGTTTGAGATTTTACATTGAGCTGCTACGTTGTATTCAAGTCTCCAACTGCATCAAGTAGTGACGGTTGTTGGAATTTCGTGTTTCGTATGGGCTAAAAGAAATTTATTACACTACTCCTTAAGGTTTTTCTAGGTACCCTAATCCATTAGTTGTAAAAGAGAAGTCAGATAAGCAGGAAAATATTCCAGTTTAATGCTTTTTTCAATTTTGCTTCAACATTCTTGGGATGTGCTGGACGGTTGTCAACTAAGCGACGATTTTTCCTTCTAAGAGCACGAAATTTTTTTATCTAACTTTAGGAACCATTTCTCATAAATTTCGCCTGTCACCCACGCTTCTTTTTGTTGTACTCATATACCACTTCAAGCGATTTTAAACTTTTGAAACTGTTTCGAGTTAGGCTTAGTTACGCCCCAAATATCAGTTAGAGTATTAGAAATATTTTAAAGTAATAGTAATTCGACTTACGAAGATAAAATAGTCCAGCGAGGTTCTTAACCTTCCTATATTCACGTCAAAATAAAAGACGTATACTATACTATATAAATCGGTCTCACAGACCGTATGCGTGAGTATAGGAAGGTTAAGACTTGATTGTTTGCAAAAATGTTTCGAATTAGAGAAAACTTCGAGTCAAGGAAGTTGGAGTTCTTCAAGTATGGAACCAAGCTGATGTCGCGATGATCACCGAGCCATGAAAGGAGAAGCAATTCCTCTAGAACTACCGCCCCCATTTGCTTGGTGTCAGGGCCCTCGATAATTCAAAGTCGTCCTTGAAAGGCGAGAGTGAACTGAAGGAGAGCTAGTGTGGTTCTTCACCTAGTCAACGCTGGATCAATCCATAAAATGATTCGTTACATCGTTAAAAGTGATCTCCAGCGAGTTCCGGCGAGAAAAATGCAAAGTCCCCCAAAGCAAATACCTATTCCTCGAGAAGCAATCAATTTTAACATTTTTCACTTTGTTTAGAGTTGTTACAGTGATTCGTATTAAAAAGAAAGAGAAATATTTCTTTACTCTAACAACTTCTAAATGATCGTCAACTCTTTCAAATTGAAATTTGACCGAATTTTTCACATCAAACTCGTCAAATCCCGAACCAGCACGCGGTCCATTTCTATTTATACGACAGATGCGATCTAAAATATGTGTCAGGAAACAATTTAATGCGCTAAAGTGACGTAATTAACGAGAATTCGGGGTCCCGAAGAAAACGGTCAGAAAAACGGGCGGCACACGTTTTACTAATTCCCGCGCATCATAAGGCATCGCATAGCGGAAAAACGGGGTGTCGAAATCGTACGCGCGAATCGCTCGTAAATAACGGCGCGATATAAATATTTAAATCCCCGAAAAACTATTCCCCCTCTATTCCGCATTAATATAAATTAGTTTGCGAGTTCGTGAAAGAAAACCTGTTGGCCGTACTCCAGATCTAGGGGGAGAAAACCTAAGGCCTCTATTTTAAATTATGTGTAATTTTATCTTGCGCTTTGTGCCTATTATTAGAGCGAGTTCTTCCTGCAATTTCGTAAAGCGTAAAATATTAGACGTGTGTGTGTGTGCGGATTCGAAATGTTTTGGAAAAGATCGAGATGTTTATCGAATCGATCGAAATGCGCGATGAGTTGGTCTAAATATTTGTGATCAATGTACAAAACGGTCTATTTATATCGGCGTAATTGTAAATAATAATTAGGTACGGATGCAAAGTCGTATGTCATCGTCATTGATTAATGATCGGTGGTTACGTTCATGTACTGGACGAAGACGTAAATGTAATGATAGTTTTGTTATTCTTCAATGATCTTGAATACTATTTAATGGAACAGGAAATCGAATAGTATATAATTTAGAAGTATTACGCACGGTTTTTGCTTATAATTTAATTAGATACTTTAACATTCATGATTACACACATCTTAATTAATTCGGTATGAAATACATTATTTCTGATATAAAATAATTATTGAAAAACGTTATTGAGAATTCCCATCAAAACAAGTGTGACATATGAAACGGATACACTCGGAAGGACTCGGATGTTGGTCGGAGACATTCGAATAATTCGAATTTCAATTGAGATTTCTAAAATATTGCTGGCCTAAATAAACGTTATTACATAACGAATAGGCACCTAGTTATATAATAGTTTCAATAAAATATGCTTCTGTGTAAAGCTAAAACTTGCGCATATCCTATTATGAGCCAATAGTTTGTCTAACAATGCATTGAGGAACGTATACCTTCGATACTCCCTACAATTCGACGACCAAGGTAAACAAATGGAAATGTGAGAAGAACGCGGGTTTTTTCTAAAACGGGTAAATATTGTTATATGGTGAAAACATTCGCGAATGATCAAGAAATCCACAAAAACTACAAAAATCAAACCACGCATGGTGCGACACGCTCGAATTTAATTTTATTTTTTAAAGAATCAAAAGCTGCCAATTTGGTTCTCAAGGAGTCAGACCGGTGTGATCGGTTGAAAAAATAGGTAATTTTCAAGTGTGGATTGCCAAAGAAATAAACATGCTGTAGACTTGGAATTCGGTAGTGTATTTAAGTACAATAGGACGATATAAAATCTACAAAAGTAAAAGAAAAATAATAATTTTAATACAATTTATTGACATGTTACAAAAAGTAATTTTTTTGCAGAGTTTATTGGTGTCGACAATTCCGCCATAGTGGAACGTCTGAAACCAAACAATAATAATAATAATAATAATAATAATAATAATAATAATAATAATAATACTTAAATATATCGTATTCCCTAAGCATTGACCGCGCTTTTTCAAATTCTATTGAAATTTGTCTGAAAATATTTGTTTTAACTTTTGATTTCATTTTTGGCTCTAATATTGCTAATTTTGTTAATATTTTGTAAACTAACAATAGTATTGTAAAAATCCTCAGTCGATGCTTAGAGAAAACTATAAGAACAATAAGAAACAAACTTCAAGTGAATCTGTTGAGTAATCTTTGTCGAAACCTTAACAATTTTGTTCAAGGACTAAGGAAAACCCGAATTAAAAACCTAGCCAAAGGTGTCCTTATTGTACTGAGAATTTATACTTGAGACTTTCAGTTCCTTATTCTACGGGCATCAAACTACCTTTTAGAGTAAACATTTCTTGTTTTTTTTTTTTTTGAAAATTTTGCACCGGTCTGACTCCTTAATGACATCGTTGATTTTGGATATATCTTCATATTTGACTAAACACTTTTTCGTACGTATTCTATGATAGTGGTTGCCATTTCTTTATAATTAAAAACCGTTCCCAATAGGAAAACAGAATAAGTTCCGAATCAATTCAGAACTCATATAATTGATTCCACTTTAGATTACGAGACAAGTGAAGAATGTTTTTTAAATATTTTTTTAACAATATTCACTTGATGTACCCTTCTGCATTACCTCAATTCCTAATCGATATAATAGAATTTAATCTACGTCGATTACAAGCAATATATTCTGAATCGATTTGAAATCCTTCGGATCCAACCAAGCCGTATACGTACGTATACCGTACCGCTCGTTGCCCGCTTAGTGCCATTTTCTTTACTTTCGCATATTGGAGGTAAGACACCTAATTTTTAAGATTATTAAACTACTACGCTCCGCTGCAATCGGGTTTCGAACCTCGGACCTTCTCATCGTGAGGCGCGTCCTTTTCCACTCGACCAACTAACCGGGTTCGAGTTACGAAAAATTTTATTAAAAATCCTATTTTCTTCTCTTATTAACAGTACGGATTTAATATGGTCATTCAGCATCGGGAAGCCATCAACTGCATATCGTTAAGCCTGATCCACAAAAGTTTGAGAACGAAAGCTCTCGTCCTGGAACTGTTGGCCGCGATATGCCTGGTGAAAGGCGGACACGAAATAATCCTCTCCGCCTTCGATAACTTCAAAGAAGTGTGTCAAGAGAAGACCAGGTTTCAGACTCTCATGGAATATTTCCTCAACTACGAAGCATTCCATATAGAATTCATGGTAAGTTGTTTTCTTTTTTTTTCTTCCCTTATTTTTCGGATTTTGATGCGCACTTTTAGAATCGTTAAGACACGATGATACCCCTCGCTCGAGTGACTTATGCGCCAGTTGAGTGCACCACGATGCTTTAAAAGAAGAATGAATAAAAAATATTAGCTTCAGACACCTTTTTCCCAACATTTTATCTATAAACTATATATAATATTAAAAATCAAAAAAGAAATATCAAAACAGAAAAATATAAAAAAAAACATCAGCTTCAGACACAGGTTTTTTTCCTATGTAGGTGGCATGCATGCAATTCGTAAATATTGTCGTACATTCCGTCGAAGACATGAATTTCCGCGTCCATCTCCAATACGAATTCACCGCTCTCGGATTAGATGTGTACCTGGAAAGCCTGCGGCATACCGAAAGCGAGGAACTTCAAGTCCAGATCTCCGCCTATCTGGACAACGTTTTCGACGTAGCCGCTTTGATGGAGGACAGCGAAACGAAAACTGCCGCCCTAGAAAAAGTTGCCGAGTTAGAGGACGAACTGGGACAAGTAAATATCTTCGTAGAGGACGTCATCGATATGATAGAAATTTCTTTCGACTTCCGTTGATATCGGCGTTTCGTTGGCCATACCATCGAGTTCTTCTTGAATACTGAAATTCCAAATATGAGGTTCGTTCCAACACAGTACAAAACCAGGTTAGAGCAAATTTGGCGTTCCAAATTTGCTTTGCGCATGTACCCGACGATTCACAAACTGTTTTTGTGCTGTGTTGGAACCAACCTATAATTTTAGCGTTCCGGAAGAGACTGATGATACGAACAAGAACCAAAGCATCGAAGTAGTTGATGGCGACGTTTCGCTATCTATACCGGTAACTTCATCAGACTTAATGACTTAAATTCTTGAAGATACCGGGCAGTATTAATGGAGAAACGTCGAAACTTTCCGCAGAACCTAAAAAGAAATTTCTATTAAATTCGTTTCCTCTTTCGAAAGAGGACGGTTTCTATCGATTACGTTGTAGGTTCACGATCGTCTGCAACAAATCGAATTGGACGCCTTGGCGAAGGTGGCCGAATTGGAAACGGTGCTGGCACAAACGCGAACCGAAAGGGACGAAATCTACGAAGCCAGCCGATTGGTCACCGAAGAAGTTACGACGTTGAGGAGGGCAGTTCTACATCACGAGGAGGAGTCGAAAAATCGACAATCAATGCTCGAATCTAAGATTATCGAACTGGAAAGTATTACTAAAAGTCTTCCGAAGGGAGCGTCAAGTAAGTCAACATTCTATACTTGGTCTACGTTAAGAATGCAGTGCAGAGATAAATGGGGCTGTGAAATTGATTGCGCAATACGATGCCCAAATTTCACAAAGCGCAAAGCCAATTTGACATAGCACTTATTAAGTATCAACTATCACTATGATACAACTATATTAGGTATGCTCATTGATTCAGCAAAAGAAAGATTTTTTGTCAGAGACGATTTGATTGGCTCAGAGGAATCATAAACCAAATTCCAATTGATTTCACGACCTTTGATTGGATCCGATTAGTTTGTGATTTCTGTTGGAACAAAACTTGTATTAAAAATTTTCAATACAGATCATCGCTAGATGCGCACGAGCATACCATCTGTAGTTGTAGCGGTGGTTGTCACTTTGTTTAACATAACCTCACTTATCCGAGGAGTTTGTCCTATTTTGATTGTACCTCGGTTCACAGAGCCCCACATACTGCATTCTTGACGTGTACAGAAACTGTACACACTGCATCACTTTTCTCTTTGAAAATATCTGAAACTGGAATAGTTTTAAAAAATATTCTAAACTTTTGGTCTTCTTACACGGAAACCTCTCGAGGTATCCGCCTCCGATTTTGGGGAAACTTCGATATTTTGATTCATGAAAATCTAAGGGAAATGTATTGGGTTAAATTCATAGTAAGAGGGTGAAATTAACCCTTAATGGGGGAGGGAGAGGTTAACAGTTGCACATAGAAGCAGTGCTCCAATCCGACATGAAACCAATTGGGGAATGTTGCTCACGTCAAATAATGAAAGTTGCGTGCCTTACTTCTGCATTCCCCATTGCAAGGGGGTGAAGAATCCCCGAAATTAGCCTTTTAACGTAACAAAGCCAATTTCCTGACTGATTTGAATGGAGCAAAAACGAAATTGAAGCGGGAGAAGAAATAAAATTGACGTATTTTTCCTTTGCTTCGGGAAACCAAAATTAAGGGGTGACACACCCTTAGAAGTAATATAACCTGTATCTTGAAGTCCCGCGTTTTTGTTCAAAATATTTGCCCTCAATTTGGAAACAGTTTTGGGACATGCAAAGAGTTGTGAGATATTCTTTTATTTTTGCCATGCCCATATCATTTCTATGGAGTAAGTTTTCCAAATATTTTAAAGTGTCAGGAATAGATACTGATGAAAATAATGAAGTAACAACGAAAGATACAAAAATCTCACCTTTTAATTTACAATTTTTAGATTTCTCAATGAATTCTGAGAAAAACACCCTTGGAAGTGATATAACCTGTATCTTACTTGAAAATTGTATTAACCCTAGATTGGTATACTTAAATTTATTCCTTTATTGGTAAACTTCGTCGGATTGACGAATATCAAAATTTCTTTGATATAAATAAGAAAATATGCATATTTTGTTAATGAAAACAAATTCATTTTGTTTTTTTAAACTAAAATAATTAGAAATATTTTCTTAAATTTTTGCTTTATTTAGCTTATTTTTGTAAGAAATAAAAACTTACACAAAATTTGGCCTCGCTTCATAGGTAAAATGAAGTTAAATGCAACATCTTTTTTATTTTCTTTCTTTAACTAAGTATGTTAAAAACAAATGAAGCAATTAATTTGGTAATAAATTTGGACATGAAATGCAAGCTTCAGTTTTGTGCTCGCCACATATGCTTGTTTTTACAGATATTGCAGCTATTTTTTGTCATTCGGCGCTTTTTATATGAACAAAGCTTACAATTGCTTCTTTTATTGCAAGTTTTATCATTTTCTGATGCTTCTGGAATTTCAGATTGAATATTTGCTATAAAAATGTTAAAAACAAACAATACATCACACACGAAAAACTTACATAAATTACATTACATTACATTACTTACATAAAGTTACTTTATTTATTGCGTGTAAAGAGACCAAAGAAAACACAAAAATAAAAACTGTTCGTCGTTTCGACAAATGTATACCAATCTAGGGGCTAATCGGATCGAAAATGGTCCAAATAATTTGAAAAAATATTTGTTTGCATAATTTATAAGTATTTTTTTAAAGAGGAATTGACATTACGAAACGGCGTTAAACGTTGAAACAATTTATTGATCACTTTGCGAGTTAAATTAACAAAATATTTTCACTTTTAGTTGCAGGCTTAGCCGATTTGCTCCAAATGAACACCAATTCGATATCTTCGCCGCACCTTTCGGGCGATGCTCAGCTACCGCCGCCACTTTCTCAATCTGTGATACCGCCACCCCCACCGCCCGCTCCCATTCTACCGCCGCCCCCGCCCTGTCCGCCTCCGCCGCCGAATAGAGCCAATTTACCGATACCACCACCCCCGGCCGGTTTAATGCCGGCCCCAGACGGTGCTATGACGATAAAACGGAAGGTACAGACCAAGTACAAACTGCCAACCGTCAATTGGATCGCCTTGAAACCGAATCAAGTCCGCGGTACTATTTTCAACGAACTGGACGACGATCGGTTACACAATTGCATCGATTTCAACGATTTCGAGGAGCGATTTAAGATCGGCATCGCCGGTCCAATGTCGAACGGCGGCAACACCGTCACGGACGGATTGAGTACGTTCCCGAGCAAACGCTTCAAGAAGCCCGAGAACGTGTCTTTGCTGGAGCACACTAGATTAAGAAATATAGGTAAGAATGAGATCGCTTATGACTTCGTTTTGCGTTAAGAATGTAGCGTGGGGATAGATAGGGTTGTAAAATTCTTGAATCTCATTAGCTAATGGCAACGCCCAAATTACATAAAACCCCTTACTAATCTGAGGAGTTTGGCCCATTTTGATTGTGCCTTGCTTCACAGCGTTATCTACTGCATTCTTAACGTGAACTCGGTATTATACAAGGCGCGGCCTATTTGACATAGCACTTGATAGTTATCACTATGATTTGAGTTGTTCACAAGCGTCAAAGAGCAGTGGCGGGGTTCGATACAACCATCAGTATAACTGCGAGTCCCAATAACATTTGTTCTGTATACATGTACGCTGCCGTAAATACTATTTTGTAGTTCTACGTTTGTTTTAAAAATGTTGCCTACGTCACGAAAACGACTAGTTTTATTTGATGTGTAACACTTTTATGCGCCCGCCGTTAGCTCTTACAATTAGCGCAAATTGAGCCCCTCTAACCATGATACAACTATATTAGGTATGCTCATTGGTTTGCCGTAATAGGATTTTCTTGCGCATTTATTAATGCGTGTCATGACTCACATGTTAGCTGATGATTTTTTCTCTGTTTTTCTTCAAAAAATCATAGGGGTCTCTCATAGGGAAACGTTTTTCTGCGTCTGTAATAAAACATAATTTTCCATCTCTTTCTAACGAACGCAAATATAAAATGAGACAAAACATGGAATCGCGAATCGATTAAATCGTTGCATGTTAGCTGTTGATTTTTCCCTCTTTTTCTTCAAAAATAATAAACGTCGATTAGAAACGTTTTTGTGCGGGTATAATAAAACCTAATTTCCTATGTCTTTCTAACGAATAGAAAAGGAGACAAAACGCGGAATTATGATTCTATGAAATCGTTCCCTGCTTCCGGATGATTTTTCCCTCTTTTTTTTTAAGAAATAATAAACGTCAAATTTTGCAAAGCACTCCCACAAGCATACCTTCTGTAGGTGTACCATGATTGTCACTTGGTCTAACATAACCTCACATATTCGAGGAGTTTATCTCATTTTGATTGTGCCCCACACATTATCTAGAGATTACCGACTCGATGCTGAAAAGTTATCCGATGAGATGATAGATAGATGTATATCTATTTCACACAGCAAGATCGCAAGGTTTCAAGGAGGGCGCTGGATATCAACTACCCCGAAATTTGAAATTATTGGCGGGAATTTTAAAATAATATTAAATGTGCTTAGCGTCGATTTGGAGGTAAGACTCACAAAATTACATTTTAGTCCAAAATAAATTATTAACACGTAAATACTCGCTAGCATGTATTTTACAAGTATTTACGTGTTAATAATTTATTTTGGATTAAAATGCGGGTCGTACCTTCAAACCGAATAGATGTAATAGCTACAAGATAAAACAACAATTTGAAAAGGAAATGTATATTATACAGGAAAAGAAAAATTAGTTACAGTAGAGTTTTACATTAAATAATGAGGGAATATTGGAAGAAATATCTAATAAGTAGAGGAATCAAGTAATTAAATGCTAAAAACAATATACAACAACAAAAAATTAATTACAGTAGCGCTTTACGTTAAAAAAATGAGTGAATATTAATTAAGTCAAATAATATATAATAAGTACAGGAGTGAAATAATTAATCGCTCAAAACAATATATCTTTCTTCTGAATGTTCGCTACTTGCAAATTTTGCAATTAGTGTTCTAACAACGTATTTCCATGACCAACAGACATCATTTATTTCTCCGAAGGATATGTCAATTTATTTTGCGGTCCAACGGCAACGTATTAATAGCAGTAAGTACGACTGTGGTACGATTTTTAGCGAATCCGGACAATTATCGCCATCTTCAAAACCTTGCTCTCCTGGCGACAAAGAAGGAGCATATGATCCTGTTAATTAGGTAAACAAAGATAACTATAGCGGATAAGTTTTCGTATTTATTTGGAGATCTGTAGTGCCTCGATTCAAAGCGCTGAACCTACTAAATTATTAACGTAAATTCAGTATAATATTATTTGTTTTCATTCGATGCACCTCACCTTATCATCCAGGCATAATTATACCAATTCATCAGTATGCGATGTCAATTTTTTCTCTTTCTCGTTTCAGCAATATCAAGACGAAAACTGGATATGCCAATCGAAAAAGTGATAAACGCAATAACAAGTTTAGATTTAAAACAATTACCTTTAGAAAACGTCGAACTCCTACAAAGGATGGTACCTACGGATCTCGAGACGAAATCCTATCGAGAGTATATCATCGAAAAGAAGAACGTTAATCTTCTAACGGAAGAAGATAAATTCCTTCTTCAACTAACGAAAGTGGAACGGCTACCGGTCAAGTTATCGGTGATGAGTTACATCGGAAACTTCTTCGACAATCTCCATCTGGTAACACCGGTAAGAATCGGCGTAAATCGAAATTTATATAAAGGTACAAACTTGTTTTTTTTCTTTCAGCAAATACACGCAATAATATCAGCTTCGAGTTCGGTGAAGAATTCCAAACGACTGAAATCGGTCTTAGAAATAATCTTAGCCTTCGGGAACTACCTAAATAGTAGCAAAAGGGGACCAGCGTACGGTTTTAAGCTACAATCCCTCGATACGCTCTTAGATACGAAATCAACTGATAAAAAGATGTGCCTTCTACATTATATCGTAGCAACGATAAGACAGAAATTTCCCGAATTGATCAATTTCGATTCGGATCTTTTGTATATCGAGAAAGCTGCTGTTGGTAAGTTCAACTAACAAAAAAGCTTTTATTTTGCTATTTAATTTTTTTCCTTCGACACAGTATCTCTGGAAAATATCATAACAGACGTACAAGAATTAGAGAAAGGTATGGATTCTGTCCGTAAAGAGGCCGACATCAGAGGTAAAGGAAGCCAAAGCTTAGTATTAAGAGATTTCCTCGCGAACGCCGAGGATAAACTCAAAAAACTGAAGAACGACGTGAAGACTGCCCAGGACACGTTTAGGGAATGCGTCGAGTATTTCGCCGAATCACCGCGGACCACCGACGCGAATTCGTTCTTTTCGTTATTGGTCAGGTTTACAAAGGCGTTCAAGGTGCGTGAAAAAAACAAATTTTCTGTCATTTTAAAACTTGACAGAAATTTTAAAAACTATCCGAGTTGCTGAGAATGTTTCGAGTCAATCAGGTTCAAGAATTTCATAGCCCTATCTATCCCCACACTGCATACGATTTCCTAAATTCTGCATTCATGGCGTCTCAATTTTTAAATTTGATAGATTGGGGATATACAAGAACCCTGTTTCTGATCCTCGTACAAAAGGTTTGCTGTTCATCACCATCTATTGGATTACCCGATGGGCTGCTAACACTTTCATCGCCTACCCAATTTGGTCTAGTCGTTTTCAAGTTTTAAGCATCTGAACAAATCACCATCCATTTTTATATACAAAGATTTTGTATTCTATCGGGCTACCCCCAGCAAGCTGATAATGTCACTTCCGCGTTAGATCCCATTTTGTTTATCTACTAACGTAAAACATACTCGCCCTTCCTTATTTTTGTGTGGCCCCTATATATGCCACAATTATTCCAACTACTCGAGGGAAGAATGAATAGAAACCATACATTTTAAAAACCCCCAAACACAAAATCGGAACAAACCTCGTAGTATACAAAAGTTGATTGTTTACTTTCCCACTTTTTTCCAGGTAACAGATCAGGAAAACGAGCAAAGACGTAGACTAGAATTGGCCGCGATGAACGCCAACAACAAGACGAACGAAGACGTCCTGAAGAAGAACAAATTGAATCAGAAAAAGCAGCAGGTATGTGATCTTGAAACTATGCTGGCTAACGAACTCATGAACCTCGATCTCACACCACCTACTCGTTATACTTATCGTACTAAACCTAAACGCCAGAGAATCATCTCTAACGAGGCGGCCGCCAAATTAGAAGCTTTGTTGCTAAAACGACCCGCATCCGATTATTCGTGTCCCGCTTAGACGCTTAGAAACTTAGAATCGTAGTGTAGTACCTGCCTTGTCTTGTCTCTAATGTAAATCCGTATTTGTAGTACGATAATATGTGTATGATTTCCTTTTTTTTAATGCTTATTGAATAGTCCATATTCAAGTCACGAGTGATATCGGCAATATTTTTTTTTAATTTAGAGGATTAAAGCTGATTTTGTACAAAATAACCGTTATGTGCTTAAATTTTGTAATTCTGCTTTATACTTATATCACATTATTAAATTATAACACACATAAGAGTTGCATCTTATTCTAACACTGCTTTACTAACAAATCAAATTCAAAGAAAAACGAAAACAGTTACTATCGCGATAACCCACGAACCTATCCCGTTATCATTTTAGATTTTATCGAGGTATACATTTTTCCTTGGCTTCGTATAATCATTGTACATCTGCACGCTTTAGCTTTTTGAATGCGTTCCGCTTTCAGCATGGATAATATCGTAAATGGTATATAGACGTATGTATATATTCTAATTGTAATATTCAAACCTGTTCCTAACCAAAATAGTTTGTGGATATCTGAATAATACGAATGTGACAACAAACGCTTTTTAAAACTAAAATTTTCAGTCTTCTTGAAAATAGCGCGCGACCTCTATGTCAACGAACAGAGTACAATACTGCTTATTCTACAAAACACGGCTTATTCTCTCTCACTCAAGCGCCGAGATAATATACTGAAATATATTTCCGTTTTTTCTAGACATGTAAGTAGGTCTGCTTTAAGTATCAGGCATGATTAAATAATACGGATCCGGCATATTTTTGTTTTTGTATTTCTAACACATTACAAGTGAGATGCTTGATGCTAGTAGTAGTAATTTCGAAAATGTGAAGAGAACAACAAAATCACCCTTTAAAAACGTTTGGGAACCACTGATCCAACTGAAAAGCACAACGAGGAAGGAATTTGAATTATTTTAAGGCATTGATTTCTACAAAGCAATGTTAGAAAATTTCTAGCTTCTATATGCGGGTTCTAAAAATAATTTTCACATATAAATTGTGCATTCACCTGGAACCGATTGGGTATTAGGATTGAAACAAGAATAAGAAGAAATTGTGCAGTAATCCAACACTTATAAAGTGACACGCACATCTACATATACAGCCTCTTTCACAATTTATGTATCAAATTAAAACACAAGAAAATTGATAACAAATAAAACAAAATTTTGTAAGACAGAAGAAAACCGAAATTCATTTTTTAAGTCTCAGAAAACCAATTGTAAAGGCGAAACATCTGTCAAATTTGGCAAAATTTTCAAAATTGCGTAATAAAAGCAAATTTACTAAATTCGTTAAAATGACAGGAACAAAGTCAAGTCGACTACTATAACTGTTATATCTTTTGACAATAAAATTCGTCCGAATTTTCGACGACACTATTCAATTTGGCAGATAATTCGCGATTGTAGTTTTCCGCAAACTGTCCAAAAAATAAATAAATAATAATTATGAAAAAGCGAATAACCCCGTTCGCAATTGTATTAATTGTTAAATTCGTGAGAATTATCAAATTTTCAAAATTCAAATTTATTAAATCTGTTAAAGTGATAGGAACAATGCCGAGTCTACAACTACAGCTGTCAAATCTGTTGACAACAAAATTCCGTTTGTCAAAATTATTGTCAGTACTAGTGAACTTTCAAAAGACTGTCAATAAACAAGCGAACAACGCTGGTCGAAATTCTGATCAAATTTTTTATAATTTCGTCGAGTTTGACGAAGGTGTTTCGGTCTTAACAAATTACTTCTCTCCCACCAATATTGTCAATTTAAAGACACTGACAAAAATTCGAAAAAGTTCGTAATAATTTTGACAGATCAAAAAATAAATTACAATTTTAATTAATACTAATCTGAATGCGATGAAAATCGACGAGTATAATCGAGGCGGTTCTAAATACAAGGAAATGTTCGACGTTAACGTTAGTTTAATTATTTTGACATTCAGTAAGTTTAACATGTATTTTCGTAAATTTGGACGATTTTATCGTGATATTTGACGTCTTATTGGAGTAAATTTGACAATTACGTAGATCTAAGCGGAAAAACTTTGTTTGATAATTTTCTCTGTAAGGATAACTTTCATTAACTTCTCAAATATGATAACTTTATTAAAATTTCATTAAGTTTGACAAGCGTATTTGTCAGTTACTACGTAATTTATTTCACATATTTCGAAAATCGAATTTTCTATAATTTTAAATCCGTTATTCGTCCTTCTGGTGAACTTTGACAAATTTGAAAGGAATAACATTTAAAAGTCTGGAATAATAGACACTTATATGACAATTTCCTCAAATTTTCCGCGATATTTGACATTTTACTGGAGTAATTTTGACAACAAAATGTCGGTTTAAAAAAGCGAATATTTCACTTGTTCACACAATTTCGCCCATTTTCGTAAACGGACTACCTTGGGTTTGTCAAATTTGACAGTTTCATTAAATTGACAACATGCGCATTTGTCAGTTTCAACCTAATTTTAACCTAAATTTGCCATATTTCTTTGATCGAGTTTTCAATGATTTCAGAGCGGTATGTTTATTGGATTTTAATAATATTTGAATGAATGCAATCAAAAGACTCGAAATAAATGACATTTTAGGGGAGATGTAACAGTTTTCTCGCTATTCTTGGGACTATATTCTAGTAAACTTGACAGATTTCTTAATTTAAATGACAAATGTCATTCGTTTGTCAGTTTCGTCTCCATATCAGTAAATTGACAACTAATAGTAATCCAGTTAGCATTGCTGTTGCCATTTTGACAGGTTTAACAATTCTGACTTTGCACTTTTGACTTTCCTCAGATTGTTTTGACAGTTTTATCGCAAGATTTTGTTTTTCGGATTATTGTGATTAATGAATTTGACAATCGTACCAATTTTGACGTATAGTTCGGGTGATTTGATTGACACTTATTTCATTTTATTAACATCGTCAACTTCTAGGCACTATTCGATTATTTAACAAATTTTACAATTTTACGGCGCAAAAATTTGCAAATTACTTGAATTATTCTGGAGATATTCAATTTTTCTTGTGCACTTCTCACTGTGTAATGTGTTAAAAATTGCTTGAAGCGGATTTGGTAGAAACTAGAAACTAAATTGAGCTTTGACCACACCAGTTTAATTAACAGATTAATAATAAACAACTAATACAACAATATTCCGATAGAAATCACGTTTGAGTATTACAAAATTTGAGCTTATTCGCCTACCCGCATGCTTTTTTTTCTTAAACGAAGTAGCCGTTTCACATTGTTTCTAGTTTTTTCTTTCTTTTTTTTGTTCTAATTATGCCGATGCATCAACATTCCCACGACTTAGAAGTAGTAGAATTTGTATTGTAAAGACGATTTATATAATGTTGATGTATCACTAATAGGACGCCGTCATAAACGAACTGAAACACAAAACGAAGATGGTTCACGAAAAGAAATTGCTTCAGCAGGACGAGGTTTATAATGGTGCTTTAGAGGACATACTGCTCGGTTTAAAAAGTGAACCGTACAGGAGGGCGGACGCCGTTAGAAGAAGTCAGCGCAGGCGAATTGACAATAATAGACTGTCGAAAACGATGGAAGAGTTAGAATTTTAAACAGAAAAATACGTTTATTCAGAGGTTTTATTTTTTATTTTAAGAAAGGAAGTATCTCAAATAAGTCTTGTGTGATTTTTCTTTTTAAATTATTACTATTATTATATCTATTGGAATGTGATATTTTATGTTTAAATGTTGGAATAGTTGTTGAGTGATTATCTTTATTTATAATAACGTATAACACTATCATACAATAGACCTTACGTAAATCCTTAATACTTTTATGTTTGCAAGAAAGATTTTATATAGTTATGTTTATACATATGAGAATTGAAATACTCCTATATAATATAGACGGTCTTATCTGTATATATATATATATACGCTTTAACATATGTATATATATCAAAATAGTGTGTAAATTTTTATACGTTATAACAATGTTCAAAAAAATGATTCTATTAGATATAAGCACTTCTACATAAGATGTATGATATTTTTGTAAAAAAGCAAAAGAAACAAGAAATATAAGCGCACAACTTATATATACATGTATATTAAACATAGTTATTTATTTTTGTAAATAGTAGAGATGGAAAGCCTTCTTTATACATACAAGTGCACAATCGCCCGAGAGCAAAAAAGGAATTTGTAAAATTAACGATCTCTCGAAGGTTAGCAAATAACGTTTGTAAAACTTTTATATTTTAATAATAAGATTGCCTTCAATAATTGCGTTTTATTCGCCCCATTTTAATCCGGTACGTCGTAAATTTGGAAATTTTTGGTGTAAGTAACTCGGGGGAAAATCTAAGTGAAAAGAAAAGGTTGTTATTCGCAACTAATTTGTATGGGAATTTTTCGTTCAGATAATATATACCAAAACAGAAGGACGACGAATAACTAGAACATTTCTAGCAAAATAAAATAAACATTGCCATTTTAAGCAAACCGACAACAGTCTGAAATTTACAACTTTAACATGAACATTGTAAAATTTCTTTTAAATCGATTTATAATCCAAGGCAGGGTATCTTAAATTTTCAAATTTTTTTTATCTTCCTTCTAATTGTTTCAAATGGTCAATGTAGATTTGAATGTTGTCAACATTAATCGCATCTTTTTCAACAACGCCAAGCTGCATCAAATATTCACAGTATCGAAAAGTATTTCGGTTTAGAATGGAAATAAACAAATCTTGGAGTGAAACCCTAATATAATTGTTCGAGTTCAATTGAAATTCATATTTCTTGCTAGTAATTTATTTTGTATATTATTGAATAAAGAAAATATGTCTGCAATATAATTTTTTTGTTTTTTTTTTTGATTCAATTAATTTTGTTGCCATAGATTTTTCAATTTCGAAAAGGAACTCAATTGCGGAGTTAAAGATCTCAGTGAAGTGGTGCAAGTAAAAGCCTTTCAATAACCAACAAAATTCTGTATGAAAAAGAATCATTATAAAGTTTATAATCCAGCATAAAGGTGATTATTCAAAGCATTAGCTTTAATTGTATTTATTGTTTTAATACACAATTGCAAAATAGAATGAAGATTCTCTAGTAAATTGTTGGTAATTAAGCATTGCCAGTGCAAATGCAATGCACTGTTAGAATATTGTAAACTCTCTTTTTTAGAAATGCTAAAAACCTGATATTTTCCACCATTGTGCCTATCAGAAAGTGCAGCAATAATATTAGTTATAGGAATATCATTCTCAAAATTTAGATCAAATTTTAAAACAAAAATTTATCAACTCCCTGAAGTACTATAAACCCTTTTTATACCATGAATCCCCAAGGGGTACACCTTAAACCTAGTTCAGAACCCCTAATTGAAACCTATATCCCCAGATTGGAATCTACAGCAATATCATCGACACATTCAGTACTTAATGTACTCTAGCAAAATGTGTGGAGTAGCTAGTATTTTACGTTTTCAAACGCTGCCTGTTTTCGTAAACCTGCTTCCTAATCTATCCCGATGCTTGATAGATGTTTTGTGACTAATCTGCTCATTAAGATATTAAGCAAAAAACTGGTTTATGTGAAGCTGAATTGAGCTTATCCATATGCTATCTTTAACATGTGTAGCGTTTTGCAAACAGCCCACTACAATAAAAGCGTTTCGTTTAGTGGAAAACAGCATCTTTTCAACCAGGAATGAGTGCAGAAATATCTTTTAGAAAAACAAAAACGAATACGTAATACGCAACAAGAAAACAAACGAAACTGAAAACCGCCTGAAGACTAGAAATGAAAACTACTTCACACAGTCGCACTGATGAGCGGTATGACCGCGAAACGCGCGTCTGCGAATAGTGAAAGGTGGTTTTCTAATTAAGCACAATTTTCCCACGGCGGACTAGCCGAGTGCGCGATTGTAGCTACTACAGGAGTTTGTGGCTAAACAAGTTGTCTGCTTCTGTAGAATCAAATACCTGCAAAAATGCGTAGTTAGTACATTATGGACGAATTTCGTAATTGAACTCTCATATGTACGAACATCTAACACTATGCTGAAGATATACTTTTATCAATTATCATCTACGCTAATCTTTGCTGAAGAACAGAAGAAGGGTTAGACAGGGTCGGAAAACTTGAGAAACAAAAATATTCGTATTTAGGGTTTTTAGTGTTTCCAACCAGGACCTTTCCGGTTACTCACTGTACTACGTATTGTGCTAAACACGCAAAGCAATTATTTTGAAATCAATATCTTATTCTAATAGTGGCAACCCTGATTTATCCGGGTTTCTATCGCTGTAGTTGTAATAGCGCCCTCTATATTATAGCAATATTTTTTTATATAATTACGGAATAAAACGACACGGCTCTTATTTCGCGTCGATTTCCTTCGATAATTATTTAGAAATCTTTACTTTTCCCCGTTCGAAGTAATATTATGGAGAAATAAAATATTTTTAATATCTACCGTTTCTAGATCGGTCTGGTGACGTCACTTTTGACGGACGACAGATCGCAATGAATATGGCGTCCTATTGAAAGGATCGGTTCTAATGAAATTTTAATCCTCCAATTTTCAATGATTTTATGCGAAATCAAATGCAATACAAGTATAAAAAATATACGAGAGCTACTAAGATTGCTAACTATAGAGTTATTTCTACAATAAGAGCTAGTAAAACTAGAAGAGATGAAATCGTTATCCGAATCGTCCGAGAGAACTGATTCTAAAAGAGTGTTGTGACTATGTGTGTGTATTTACCGATGGATTTTACGTTTTGTCGATAATCAGGTAAGTCGACCAACCCCTTTTTCTAACGTTTTTCGAGCCGCACTTTTTCGAACGAATTATTTCGAGCGAAAATTGAAGTCCCACCCTAGTACACGTACCCTATTTCGCCATTTTTGTTTGCTCAAGGTCACGTCAACTATATTTTAAAATTATGTTTTAATGTCCTTTAATTGATTTTCTCTTGTGTTCTAGCCTAAAATTTAACGTTAAAACAGACAAATCGCTAAAATTAATTCCGAATCGCCTTTTAACATTGCATGCATAACTAATGTAAACATAACCAACAAAAGCCTAAAAGTGTCTTAGGATGAGTTTTTACAGAGAACCGCTCCGAAGAGACCAAGCACTCAGTACTATGTACTGGAACACTAAGTGGAGTAAATAAAATGGAAAAGGGGCGTCATGGGAAACATAAAGAGAAAAATAAACGAACAGCCAAGAAGTACAAGTCTCGAGAAGAAAACGGTAACTCATCCATTCCAGCAAATCCGATAAAACCTTTAGTAGAGTATTCAGACGTCAGTTCCGAGGACTTATCAGAGCCTGAAGCGGGCGAAATACAAAGTGGTGAGAGTGTTAGTGATGGTGATTTAGGCACAACAACAATGCATCGCAACAGTGGTCGTTTCGTCATTGACGAGGAATTTTACTTTCGTAAAGTACTCGTTTCACCCAGCAGGAGGCATCGACTCGATCCCTCCATGATACCTAGGTCCCCATCCCCGGTAATGGCAACCAGAAGGGAACGCAAACACAGCGTCTCGTCCCGGTCTTCGAGATCCAGCGACGTCAGACATGTACGAAGAAAGTTCGATTCTCCCACGCCGCAAGACATCAGGCAAGTAATTGCTTCGCCGGCGTACGAATTCCCGGTCGAAAGGAAGAAACGGAAAAAGAAAGATAAGAAGCATAAAAAGGAGAAGAAATCAAAAAAGAAAAAAGAAAAAGCATCGATCTCGTAGCACAAGTCTGAGTAGTGTCGATAGCGAATCACCCGTATCGACATCACATAGTCGTGTCTCGTGTAATGCAGAGGAAAAGGAAGCCCTATCGGATTGGGAACCGCCGAATGAATTGCATGTGTATAAACCTTCAGATGTTGCCAAATTAGATCCGGATGCTTGCTCACCTGTTTCTAATGACAGTCATTTTGCTTCTCCTGACCCAATACATGAAAAAATTCGAAGTCCCTCGCCGGATAGAAGAACCCCGCTGGAACACTTGAAACTTACCGAATCACCACATACTCCTCCAATTAAACATGGCAAAAGTAACCATGATAGTACATTTGAAGTTATAGACTTACGTGATAAGGACCATAGTAAATCTCCAATCATAATTGATGGACCATCTAGAGATCAGAGTCTCTCCCCAATGAGATCATCCCCATATCGAAATCCTAGCCCAGACATGATTCCAACGTACAGCCACGGTCATTCAACTATGTCACCATCTAGGAGACGCAGATTAGAGAAGGAATCCAGCCATCGAAGGCACAGGCGTGAAAAGGAAAGATTAAAAGAAAGGAGGAGAATGTCGAGGAGTAGGAGCCCTCTTAGGAGACGAGTGTCAAGATCACCTAGTTGGGGTAGGAAACATTATAGTCGATCACCTAGCCATAGCAGGCATAAAAAATACCGTTCAAGGAGTCCAAAAGGTACAAGGGAACGATCGAGGACTCCTCCGCGCAGGGAAAAGGGACTTAAGAGCCCATCGCCTCGTTCGATGCGCTCATCTTTGTTGAAGAATAAAATTACAGACACTAGTTTATTTGCCGAGCTCGTGAAAGATAAATATAAACGGGAGCAGGAACTGAAGAAACTTCTCGACAAGAAGGAAACTCCGACAGCTACCACGACGGAAACCACACCGAAAGCGACCACTCCCACGCCAATCCCCATCGATCAAGTTGATAGGGCCAGTGAGCTGGAAGGCAGCCAACCTATGGATATCGATAATATTCCTATACCATCTGAGGAGAAAACTCCACCTGGTACCAAGCTGGAGGAGATCGTTCTTCCTATTAAAGAAATGGAAATGCCACCGATACCTGAATCAACCCCCGCACCTCAGAGCATATTATCAAAACCGCGGATCGTATCGCCCGTGAAAAGCGCAAAACCGAGTACGCCTAAGAAAAATAACGTTGCGGAAACGAACAAGATCGTGAAGTCGAAAAGTATTACTAAATTACCTATGCCACCCGGTATTAATCAGACTGATTTGGAAGCGATAGAATCGCCCCCGAGCAGATCGCCTAGCCCTCCACCGCCGCCGATAAAAATAAAAACTCCGCCTAGGAAGACGATTATGAATCTACCAATGCCTCCAGGTAGGTCACATTTATTTCTAGGAATCTAATTAGTTTAAGCCAATTGGGAATTTATTGTTTATTAAGGGTTGGTAGTAGATCAAAAATGAGATCTTAAACTCATCATCTTGGTTCTTAAGTGCTTTGTTTTTGAAACTGGCGTAATATCCTTTCTCCTGTTTTTATTGGTGTTAAGTAGAATGACAGCCTAAAGGTCAATTTCGCATTTAAGAACCAATCGACTATGAAACGTTAAAAATCCAAGATTCTCGGGAAGGCAAAACCGTTTAAAACTGAGTTCTAAGGCGGAATGAATTTGGAAATAAACGATTTTTGCAGAAATATCACTCCGAATTTGGACATTCTCGAAAGCTCCTTCCCTATGATTCTCAATTTTTTAATTCGATTGATTCTCAGGGGAAAGATGGGTGGTAATCTCCTTTTCTAAGAATTATTTTTAATTATCGATGCTAGAAAATGAGTATTCTATTCTCCATCTAAGGAGCTAATAAAATTTGAAATTTTAAAAATTTAAGGTTTATAAAATTTATAAAAAAATCCTAATTGGGGTAAATTTGGAAAAGAATATTTTCTATTTCGCAGTCGACTCTTTAAAAATCTAAATTAGCAATATCTATAAAGAGAAGTTTGAATTCAGTTTGGAAATAAACACATTTTATCCAAGCTGTTTCGAGGGAATCATCCTCAACAATTTCGAAGGTTTTTTGGAAATTATTTTCCCGGCGATCCTGGTTTTTCGTTTTGAAGAGGGGGAGGGGTACTTATAAGTTTATGTTTTGTTTTGTTTTTTGAATATCATTGTTAGATGTTTTTTAGTAAAAATATGCATGATTTTCAAAATTGGATTTTTTCGAAATTGCTCAGATCCAAATTTTTCTCTGTATCCATCAAATATAGGGCGTAAGAAAAAAAACATCTAGACACGTGTTTAACTGTTTTTAATAGTGGTACCTGGTTCTGAAGATTTGAGCTGTGACGAAGACGTACCAAACACGCCGCCTCGGATCCTCAGCACCGCCGCGATTAGTAAACTCGTTGATAAAGGACGATTGGGACCTAAACCGAAACTTAAGAGACCTAAGATTGTACGCCGGAGAGGTTCGAGGAGTAATCAAGTCAGCCAGAAAGATTGGGGAGAAAGATGCGTGGATGTGTTCGAGATAATCAATCAAATCGGAGAAGGTTTGTTTGTATTAAATTTATCCTAATTTTAATGTAAACGTAAAATTTGATAGTGATTGCAACGATTGTGGCGCAGTATCACTTATACTATATCTCATCAGTGAATACCAACAGCATTATCACATCGGTAAACTCCTCACCACGCAAATTATTTAATTGAATCCTGTGACACGTGTTTCGCTAGCAACGAGCAAAACCGTCAATCCCCGAATTTGTTTGAATAAAATTTAAGAAATTGCGGTTCATTCGGGAAGAGACTGTGTAGAAATTTAACGAGCTATTAGATTCCCACTCATATGTAAATTTTAATCTATTATGATAACTATTAAAGGAATCCAATACTTCAGGAATACTATCCTTTCGTACGAGTTTTCCCTAGTCCTTGAACAGAATTGCAAAAGTTTCCACAAAGATTTTTCTGATATAAGGTTTCTTTTTTTTGGTGTGCTTATAGTTTGCATACCCTTTCTTACGGAACAAAACATGGTTCTTAAAAGATCACGAAATATCTATATACATTAAATAATTGTGTGGTGAGGATTTTACCGATGTGATATTAATGCCAGTAAATTTTTAAATTAACACATTCATGTTTTTGCATTTACTTTCCATAGAATTGTGGTAGATAAACAATTCAAACATAAGTCGATACTATTAACGTAATTATTCTAGTTTCAAAAATATTTCTGTTAGCCCTTATCGGAAGATATTCTTCTTAAATTTAAGGTACATACGGACAAGTTTATAAAGCTCGAGATGTCCAAGCCGATCAACTGGTGGCTTTAAAAAGGTGCGACTGGAGAACGAAAAGGAAGGATTTCCTATCACGGCTGTCCGCGAAATCAAGATCTTACGTCAGCTTAATCACAAAAACATAGTGAATTTGAGAGAGGTCGTCACTGATAAACAGGATGCTGTAGACTTCCGCAAAGTAAGTTTGCACATCACCGATTGTTAATATTCCACAAAAAGGAACAACAATATTGTCCCTTTGGGATATTTTAAATTCAAATCCGACATATCGAGTCTCGTTTGTTCCCAAGTGCTTTCCACTATCTCATAAAAACTTTTTGTGGTCGATTGTGGAGCTACCTCGAAGACTATCGAAATATAAAAACAAATATGTTGGAATTATGGGTTTATTCCCCTCCTATAAAAAAATTAAGAAATAAACTTTTTTGTCTAAATTTCGTTCCAGGATAAAGGTTCCTTTTACCTCGTGTTCGAATACATGGACCACGATCTGATGGGTTTGCTCGAATCGGGCATGGTCGACTTCAACGAACTGAATAACGCGTGTATCATGCGTCAGCTCCTCGACGGTTTGAATTACTGTCACAAAAGAATTTCCTGCATCGCGATATCAAATGCAGCAACATCCTAATGAACAACAAGTAAAGAACTGGAACGGAGGTAAAATCGGAGATGTATAGTCTTAATTTTTTTCTTGTTTTAGGGGCGAAGTGAAATTAGCCGATTTTGGACTCGCCCGGCTATACAACGCCGAAGACCGTCAAAGACCGTACACGAATAAAGTAATAACCTTGTGGTATCGACCTCCAGAATTATTATTGGGCGAAGAACGGTACGGTCCGGCGATAGACGTGTGGAGTTGCGGATGCATATTAGGAGAATTATTCCTGAAGAAACCCCTATTTCCGGTACGTTATAATTCGTCTGTTATTAGCACAGACACTTCTTTCCGGTTCCTACGAGTTGATTCCGACGTTTCGTCTGGTGCCGTTTAACAACGTGAAAGAAGTTTCCAGCATGGATACGGACGGTATCCATGATGGAAATTTCTTTCCAAAAGAAGCCTACACGCGGATCGGTATTTACAAAATATATATTTTCGTATTTTTTGTTTCCGTAGGCGAACGCAGAAATGATGCAATTAGAGATGATATCGAGACTTTGCGGGACGCCGACGCCGGCTGTCTGGCCGAACGTCATCAAGCTGCCGTTGTTTTACACGCTTAAGCCTAAGAAATTGCATCGGAGACGGATTCGCGAAGAGTTCATCATGATGCCGTCTTCGGCTTTGGATCTGTTAGATAAGATGTTGGAGCTCGATCCGGAGAAGAGGATCACGGCGGAGAACGCCTTAAAATCGAATTGGTTGAAGAATATCAATCCAGAACAGTAAGTTAGAAATTATTCAATCAATAATCTAAAAAGAATCATGTCAAGAATGCGGTAGATGGCGCTGTGAAACAGGGCACAATCAACATAGGGCAGACTCCTTCAATAAGTTATGTTATAGTGAAATCAAGTACACTCGGAATCATAAAAGATGAGCTCTACGTCATCAATAAACCATCGTCTGAATTAAATCAGTACTTCTGGGTCATATCAGAGACATATTTCCGGCGCTTTCTAATCAAAACAAAACGCGCATGCGCTTGAAAATCACAAATGAAGTATTTACTACCGAATTCCATGGTTTTAGGTTATGTTATTAATTTCAATTTCTACCACTAAACAAGATATTTATGCCGCATCCTATAAAACTTTTTAAAATAATTGACTGAAAAAAACCATAAAGAAGAATTTGTAAATATATGTAAAGATACTTGATATGGTGTCATAAAATGCATTACAAACAAAATAATCGTTTGAATTTGATTTTTCAAAATGTTCAAATAGGTTAAGAATGGCATAAAATAATACATTTTGTTTCAATAGAATTTCACTTGCCTTAGATGCATAGTAGGGAGTACAAGTAATGATATAGACGATGCACATCCATTGAACATAAGACACCGTATAACATGAAAACTTGTGTAAAGTATTATGAGAATAAAATGTAAATTTTAACAGTCTACACATATATGTGATGTTGACCTTGCAATTTCTATTTAAGTTACATCGAAAAGTCAGAAACAGGTGAGATTACAACTTTCTGAATATACTCCAACAAATTTGACACAAACTGTTTTGTTTGGGAGCGCAAAGTTTTTCCATGTACAGACATTGTATTTACAGCAGTTGTTTTTGAGGTACTAAAGGTTAATAGTTTTGAAGAAAACTGGTTTTATAAAACTCTAAGCAAACAACAACTAGATATAAAATGTCGAACACAGTAAAACATAAATGCCAACCGGATGTACTAAATAGTCAAAATAAGTATTGATTTCAGTGTCTCAAAGTATGATGTATGAATCCCGATACTTGTACTAATGTTGTCATTGTCTTGCACGTTGTTCCCTATATGGAAAAATTCCATGGTTCGTTTATTAGTATATGTTGCGTCGATTGACAAACGTTTATATAGCTATCTTTGTTTTTGAAGGGATAAAGCAGATAATGTTCTAAACGTTTGTCTTTACTAAGTTTGCATATCAATGACGTACGGCTCATTTTTCCTGATTCTGAGTGTAGAACTGACACCTGAAGCGCACAGTCGATTCAAATGGTACATTCCGGGACAAAACTTTAACGCACGCAATTTAAATTATTTCTAACCCAATAGTTTAACCTTTTGACGATTAGAAAATTTATATATTATATTTTTGGATACAGAATGCAAACAGGTGGAGGTAAATAATTCATTTTTATTAGATTTTATTTTATTACATAATATGTCGTTTATTCAACATGAACTAAACTTCAGAAACGTTATATGAATGTTCCATTACGATTGAGTTACTAACCCAGATTTTTTGAGAAATGTTTTAATAATATATAAATCTCTCATTCACACAAAGTTTCAAGTTTTTATTTAATATACACAAACTTTAAATGCAAACATTTATACGCTCGCTAACGTGAACTAATTCAGACAAAGGTGTTTTACATCGTAATGTTTATATGTATTAGCGAAGGTGACTATTCTTTAATACGTCAAAATAAAATACAAAAAATATTCTAACAACCTTTTGTAAACACTAAGGATGACAATAAATCAACATAGCGTTTTATAATCGTGTACTAAAGAACGAACCTCAGCCAACAAAGTTGTTATTAAGACTACTTTTGCAAAATCAAAACTACATATCTATGTATACGCAACTAAAAGCATCCGTGTTTGCTATAGCAACGAGTTATCCCGGGAATGTACACTATTAAGTTCAAATATGAATATGTGCTAAATAAATTGGAGACTCCCTATATAATTGGATAATCGGGGATTGATGAAATTGGACTTTTCATAGGTAACTTGTAACAATCAAAGTTATTCGTAGACGATCGGGAATTGCGTGCCGTTTACGTTATCGAGCTATCGAACTTACAATACTTTTACGTTATCGGGCGTTCCGTATAATCCTATACTACGAATTTTGTGTTCACATTAGCGCAATGTTTCCAATATCGGATGTTTACGTTATCGAGCGTTAGCTGTATCTACATAAGTTGTCTAAATTAATTTTCATCCTCTAAATCTGTCCAGTTAATTTCACTGTTTGATTCAGTCAATTGAATAGTAAAGCCATTTTGCTCCTCATTAAGTCTATCAGTTTCTATATACGGTTCTTCAATACTTTTCACATGTTTACATTCTGCATACCATAAATCTGGAGTTACTTCTTTGAATGGTTGTCGTACTAAGGCTTCTATATTACTATTTGAATCTCTATTATGTGCAGCTATGTACTTTTCTCTTTACCATACCCCAAATTAATTCAATCAGATTCATTTCGCAATGGTACGGTGTTAATCTCACAATAGTATGTCGATGAGCCATTGCAAAATTATCAATGTCGTATTCAGGAGGGGGTTTGTTTTGTTTAACTATTTGTAACAATTCACGTTTTAGCATGGACAAAAAATGTGGAAGATTTTTTGGATATAATTCCACTTTTCTTTGATGAAGCTGTTGGTGCTTTATTAATCTGAACACTGTGTTATGGTGTGTTGTCCATTACTATAACAGAATTCTGTGGTATTTTTGAAACTAAAACTGTCTTGAACCATTTTGAAAAGTTTTCAAAATTCATATCGCCGTAATAATCACCACTTTTTTGTTTCTGATTTAAATAATAGAAAATATCCCTCAGTAAAGCCCATATTGCCTCCAGCATGTGCCATAATCCATCTTTGCCCAGCACAATCCTTTTATAAAACATCCTTGACTTCATTATTTTGTCAACATTTTCCTACAGTGTAATTTTTATGAACATAGCTTTCACCAAGGCATAGACAGGTCCTTTGTTCACTCCAAGATTATCGTTCTTCATTATAAAACGTAAATATCGTATCCTCCACGCCACAACATCTTGTCGTTCCATTAAACAATGTCTGTTTGATTCACACTTTTTATACTTATATCTCATTTCTAGAATAATTTTACGCAATGTCTCTTTACAACCACTAAATGCTGTTTCCTGAATCATTTAGATATGTAGAATATTTAATGTTGGCACAGTCTTTTATCTATTTATCTTATTTCGAAGCACTCATCTGCAAATTATATGTATGTATGTATAAATATTTTAGAGCGAAGCTCTTTTAGCGAGAGTTAACTGGGAAAAAGTGAGACGCATGAAATTGTCAAATCGACGCTTTTGAGTTATATCTTTGTTCTTTCATTAGCTCTCTCTCGCTCTCTCTCACTCTCTCTCTCTCTCTCTCTCTCTCTCTCACACACACACACACACATACACGCATCGAAGGAGCAAAATGTGCCGTATTTCGGTATCCCCCATCAGATGGCGCTCTTATTATTCGGACTCTAATTTACATCAAATTCAACTTCAACTTGTTTACCATCGGTTTCGAAATGAAATACTTTTTCCTTATGCGTTGTTTATGTTATTTCAACTCGATTTAAGAATTTTATCTTTTATTCAAATAAGTACCAAATGGTTAATTCTTTCATTTGTTCTTTCTCTTACACACACGCGCATACTTATCGCATCCTATTTACGTCTCCCCATCAGATGGCGCTCTTATTATTTGGACTTGAATTTACTTCAAATTGAACTTCAACTTATTTACCATCGGCTTCGAAATGAAATGCTTTTTCTTTATACTTTGTTTATTCAATTATAAAATTTTACCTTTTATTCAAATAAGCATCAAATGCGTAAAAAGCTTTGCTCTTGTCAGGTGTTCCACGACACCTCTCCTCTTTTTATACCAATAATTTATCCAAAATTGAGTGATAAGACTTTTCAATACGAGTTGATTTTTGGACGATTGTACTTTGTGTTGTTGCTTTAGGTTCTTCGTTTTTAAACATTTTTGCCTATACAATATAATTGTACTTCTTGATTTACCAGGCATAGCAACCACACTGTTGATTGCTTGTTCAACGGGAAAGGTATATGATCTAGTTGCTTTTGTCTCTTCACAATATTGACGAAGATTTTGAAGCAGAATTAAAACTTCATCATTGGAAGAATTGGTAGTGGCCATAATTAAATAGCTGATAATTATGTACAATTTAGCAATAAAATAAGCGCAGAAAAAGTGTGGTCGGAAATTTTCTACATGCGCCCTATTATTATTTGAAACTAATATCTTTGCTAAAAGTTAGTTAATTCGAAATGCGGAGAACGTAGAAAAGCAAGCAAGAAAGACACAAATAAGGAAACGCAAATACCAGCGAATAATAAACAATTACACCGGACTGTACTTTGCTGCCAAACGTGAAAAGTATAGGTGCGCGGGTGGGCGGGGCATGGCGAGAGTGAATTAGTTCACATATTTGCCGGGGCTCAAATATGCTTGGTCGCACTATAGACGAATTGACAAGTATCAAACTCCAGATATCAGATACACTGCGCTTTGTGTAATTTGAGCGTTGCGATTAGCCAATTAAGTTCTAGAATTTTATAGCCCCATCTATCCCTATACTGCACTCTTAACGTAAACTAAGTAGCATGTCTATAGTTTAGAACTCGAAAAGTAAATTACCATACTGACGAGGATGATCGGATTTAGAATTTTCTTCATTCTTCATTAGTGTGGTAAGAGTGAAAGCTAATTTATTCGATAATCGAAGCGAAAAATATTAACAACAAACAGAGAATTGGGTTCGATAAGTAAAATAGTGTTCTTGTATTAGCTTCGATTCTATAAATTACTGATAACTCTCAAATAAAAAATGCATGTGGATCTTATCTGATCAAACCTCGGTAGTATGACACCTCAGAGGCATAATTGAGGGTTACATAATAATAATTTTTATCCCTATTTTCTAGAATTTCCGCACCTGAACTACCGACATGGCAGGACTGCCACGAACTCTGGAGTAAAAAACGGAAAAAACAAATGCGCGAGCAGCAAGAGGCCATACAGAACTTACCGCCGGGGCGGCCGTCTTTATTGCCGCGCGACGGTTCCGAATTCGGAGGGTGAGTCCGCTCAAGCACCAAAAAATATATGTGACATGTGTATAATAGAGAGTGAGGATAGATTGAAATTAGTACGCCTAATTAATACTGTACAATGTTTCCGTGTAAATAGATGTTATCATATTATTTATGAAAATCAAAAAGAAAGAAAGAAAAAAATGAACTTGAGAAACCACCGAGAAAATCTCCCCGAATCCGAATTAATTGATTTGCTCACGAACAAGGAAACGTGCTAAATAATTATGACGTTCGATCGATGAAATATGATGAGCATCGTGGACAATAAATCCTACGAGAGTATATTTGTGATATGAAATGCTAGTTTCATTACATAACGGGAGGTGCTTCCCTCCCCAATCGTGTTTTTTATGAATTAAATTATATTTCAACGAACTATTTTGTATGATGTCCCCGGGTATGATTCGTTGGTGTGTTTATGCCAACCGATGATAGTTAAATAAGTTAATCGTTAGGAAATTATACCTTGTTTTTTTTTCTTCGAACGGTAGAAAGTGGAACGTTTATTCTCTTTTTTGATTTTTTTGAAATTGATATAATGCGATGATAATAAATAACAGGTGATGTTTTGGAAATATAGTAAACGATAATTTCGTAATCTAGCTGTTATATACACACATAGTTTTAATCGAGTTGATAGTATTGTACGGAAATTGCGCCCTTACTATATTTCTCGAACTTAAAATTGCATGTTATTTTTCATTAAGGGAATGCATTATTACATTATCGATAGGTTATAAGCCGTCAAGTAGATAATTTTCATTTATTTCTTCCTGAAACGAGAGAAGACAGTGATGTAAATAGATGAATAAATAATGAATTTAAATAATTAACAATGTATTTTTCAAACTGATATACCTACCATTAACACAAAATATAAAATAGCTGATAATAAATACGCCGGAGGAGCGTTTTTTTCCATATTTGACTATTTTGAAAAATGAACTGCTCGTGTACATTTAGTGATGAAAGAGAAAGCTATTAGATCAGTACGTGTATATATGTAGCAATTAATTTTTAGACATTGTTATAGATTTAAAGGAACCGTAATAGTTTATTTATAAGTTGTTGTATATATGTTTTATTTTTATTTTCATTTGTAAATAAATGGGATTTGAATTCATTAGTTTGTTTTATTTCGTTGATTTTTTCATTGATTAATAGATTGATTGTTTCCCGAATGGATTCGTTCCTTCCTTTAGGATATGAATTTCTTTGTTTTGATATTAGCTCGATTAAACGGCATGTCTGTTTTTGCATCGTTGCACGGCATGCTTGTATGTTTCGATATAGACATAATCTTAACTCGCCAAATCATACGCATTTTGTACCACTCGTATCATATTAAAACAATTTAAGCGATTTACGAAGAATATAAAAGACGAACGTTAAAAATTCTCGGCTACGATTTTACGAAATTCAGAACATTCTATACATCTGCTATTGCGCTGGTATTGTGGAAGTATATCACTGAAAGGTCACGCTTTGTTTGCTTCCATGTATAAAACCGAATTATTTTCCTAAAATTCTAAACGCGCAGGTTTACCCCCACCCTTACTGGGCTCGTGTGTGGGGTGGAAAAATATTTTTGGGAGATGGCCGCACCCACGATGCCCGTTCATTGCAAATGACATAAATAGAGTTGCTCCGTTTGAGCCAATACCACAACTATCTGAACGACTGTACTAGAATAAAATAACATTGCGCTATATGAATACATCTTCATATTATAACATTGAAACTGAATGTATAGTATGAAGCCCCATCTGTATTCGTAAAGGGCAATGTTAATGTTCTAGTACAGTCGTTTGAGATAGTTGTAGTACTATTAGTGCAAATTGAGCAACTCTACTTATAAATAGCCTGGGCAAACAGCGGTAACGGCGTACAATTACGAAATAAGTTACGACAGCATCGCCGACTTCCCACTCTAGTCAATACTAAATCGATGCTGTATGCGAGTAGTTCTGTGTATACGTAGGCTGTTGTAATTTATTTCGCTGTTTGGTCAGACTGCTTATAAGTCAAGTGCATGTCATGTGACCAAAAATAATATATAGAATCAAAATTGCACAGTTCTTTGTATTGTTGTAGTAAAAGTCTCCTATCTATTTATTTTTAATTCCGTTCATAACCCATGACATTTTCTACTTTCAAAGTGCTACCTATGTATACCTTAGAGAACCAATGATCTCGAATTCACGGTAGAATCGTACATTGATTGCGCTGTTTTACTGTAGAATGCCAATATGAGATTTCGATTATTATATATATTAAAAGGTTAGTTTTTATTTATACATTCCGATTGTGCTACGACATTATAGGACGATTGCACAATCGATGCCATATGTTGATACTACTAACACTTTCAGTATAAAAGAGTATCTGACGCAAGCGCTTAGTTGAGCTAGTAAGAACTACAATTAATAACGGCAGTTTCAAATCCTTACCTGGTATTATAGATAGTACTCCGTATCTTTTGGTAATTGTTATTTTTGACGACATTTTTACTTGAAAAACCTTGAAAAACATCAAAAATGTGCCTTAATTACGAGGCATATAATATTTACCATTTCTTTAATGTTATGACACATTATTAAAGAAATAGGGATTAGGTAATAAAACAAACAAATATAAATAATATATTTGAGAAAAATAGAAAATATTACAATGTTACTTAACACTTATTAATTTTACTTTTTAATGGTTTCTTTTTCGTTTTAAACAGACATTTTTAATATATAAATCGTCATTAGGCTTAGTCGTGCCCTTTAGTATCGTATGAACCTAGTTAAATAAAGAAATGTTGTATTTAAATTCCTGTATATTACATCAAATATTGATATTTGGCAACTTTTTTTTTTTTTAAATAGAAACAAGTTTACTTTTTTGTATCAATCGAAAGAAGTTTCATGCTTTTTGTTGAAATCGAAAGAAGTTCAAGATTTTTTGATTATATAGAAAAGAAGCCCAAGTTTTTTGTTGAAATAGAAAAACGTCTTGTCGAGTTTTAAATTTACTCACGAAAAATGCAATTGGAAAGAAAAGAAAAATAAAGTATAATTTCCCATTCACTAATTGACGAATAAAATTACAATTACTTATTAAATTAAAATTAAAATTACTATATTGGTAAAAAAGAGAGAGAGAGAAGGAGAAGAAAATGCATGGTAAGTATGTATAGTACCTATTAAAATTATGTTCCAAAGTTCGAACGTTTAAACGTAACGAACGTAAGAAATAAAAGAGCAAGAATAGAATTGAAATCCAAAGGAGAAAAATCAATTGTTTTTGTTAGTTGACATGTACAATATTTACACATTTTACGCATTTATTCTTATATATCACGTGCTCGAATTTGAACATTTGGTGCCAGCATGGGGGATTCCAAGGTTCTATACCCGTTTTACCCCAAATCAAAATATTTTCGATAGATAACGAATTGCGAGATTTGAATAAAAGTACGAGAAAGTTTAGTTTAAAATCAGAAATGAAATAGTTCTTAGTTTATCATACCGATATCGATGCCATTACAAAATACGTATTTCGATAACTAACTAAATTGTCATCCCAGGGAAAAACACGAAAGAATGATGAGTTTTAAGTAGAATTTAACTGACAAAAAAGAAGAAGTTGTTTAACGTTTATTCTACGAAACGCACTTTCTCCCCCTTTTTTTCTATTCACTGAGGATTCTGTTTAAAAACTGTTTTGGAGGCTGATGGACACGTTACTAGAAAAGCATTCAAAACTGTGTCTTTGTCTTTTATTATCCGTGCGTTAAGCCAAAGATAGTTGCATCCTAGACATCGCAACTTTGTTGAATGCATGTAAAATGAGAGACGGAGGCGCAATTGTGAAAGTTTTTCCTGCATGCGTCCATCGGCCTTAACACTTTAATGACATAGGTTTGATAAAAGAGTGGATGACGTATTATCATTAAGTAGTGTAAATTGGACTAACGCCCTTAATTCTTCGAATTTTAATGTGGCGCCTTGCACGTAAGTGGAGACAAAAATCGGTTTACACTTAAGTAACCTTCCTATACTCACGCATACGGTCTGTGAGACCGACTTATATAGTATAGTATACGTCTTTCATTTTGACGTGAGTATAGGAAGGTTGATGATAATATGTCATTCTCTTTTATCAAACCTTATTAATGACCGTAGAACAGTTGTATCATCAGAGCGACCTGCAAAGTGTTAAGAGTGACGGGCTAGTCTTTGAAATACGTATTTCAAATTATACAGTACGATGTGGTAATACAGGGTGTATACAGATGTCCCGTGACATGACTATCACAGCTTAAGGATATGTTACTGAACAAATTTCAAGTTAAAAATGTCTAATGAACATATGCTCAAACGTCTATCGTAATTGAGCTACAAGCATTAGAAGTTTTAGATCACCCTACTAATGCAGGTATTACGTATCGCTGCTGATTTGGTTGTTATTAAAAAGTCGGAGTGGCCGTATTCATCATTTATTATTCATTGTGACGGTAAACGTCACTTAAGTTAAAGTAGCGTGTTTCTTTTTTATGTTATATTAAAATACAAATAAAAGTATGTTAATTTTCTCAAATGAAGAATGCTCCGATATTCACTTTGTTTATGGATTGTGTAATGGGAATGGACGAGCGGCAGTTGACGTCTCTCTTAATGTAAGACAACGAATGTGGATACAGCGCGACGGCGCACCTCCACACTTCGGTAAAGAAGTAACAGATTTTCTTTATTCAATCAAAATTCAACGTACCGTTGGATTGGAAGTGGTTCGGCAGTTGCTTGGCTAGCAAGGCCACTATGTCATGGGACACCCGATATTTCGACGGCTACTCCTCGTACAAAACCAACTATTGTTAATAATTAATTGATACGGAAGTCACTCGAAACTCCATAACGAAATTTATGTTAAATCAAAAACACTTTTTTAAGTATTCATCCACCTTATGAAGCCACAGTGTGGCGAAACAATATTGTAGTGGTACTATCATTAAATATTTTGAAACTAAATTCCAACTGTTGTTTATTGCTACTTGATATTTTTTCTCACCACTACAGATCGCCTCGATCTAATCAAATTTCTTATCTTATAGTTCGTCCAAAAGTTTGAAAATGGACGCTTACGACACGGCCGTCTTATCCTATGCTCTGGCGACGGCCGCCAATAAACGCTCCAGACCTAGCCTTTTGGGATTACCAACTAACGTCGGCATCGGTCGTAATGAGGAGGGATCTTTGACACCTCCGACGAGGATTTCGGAGGGCGGAAAAACGGACGAGGAAGAAACCAGCGAATCGAGGAATACTTTTTACCAAGCTCTATCCAAAGTGGAGCACAACATAGTCAATAAATATCCGGTCCATTTTCAACAGTTAATGGAATTATGCCTGTTGCGACAAGTAAGTACTTATCACTGCTCAAAACAATTAACCGATATTTAAAAAAAAACTGCCATATTAGTTCGCATTGTTTTTGTATGACGTCCTGAAGCTGGCATGTGTTTAGGCCAGTTTTTCGACTTTTTGCGATGTGTAAGTCAATAAAATGGATCGATGTATGAATGAAACAAGTGGAATTGAATATTTTAAGCTTAATAGCTAATATCCTACCTTATTAGTTTTAAACTGTTCAAAGTACACTTTTTAGGGTATTTTTGTCCTCTTCCGTCCATTTTTCGAGCCTTGACTCAATTTTTGCAATGTAGTTCGAATTTAATTTTAAAGGTGGTTATTTTTGTATTTTTTGTTTATTTTTTCCAATGAGTTTAATTAAATTTGACATGAAACACGCGGAAAACGGCTTCAATTATCTGGTTTGAGCTCCTTTCGATGCTGATTAGAATTCTTCTACTTCTTCTTTCTCGTCTTCAAACACGTTCTTGCTCCACCAACAAATTTCCGTAAGAAGTGTAGAATTTCGGTTTCTCTCTCTGGGGCCCATCCACCTTATTCTTCTTCTTCTTCTTCTTCTCTATCATCTTCAAAGTGGTTCTGGCTCCACCAATAAATTTCCACAAGAAGTGCAGAATTTCGGTTTCTTTCTCTGAAACGTCTCCATCTCCTTTTTCTTCTTTTTCTTCTTCATCCTCTTCTCTTTCGGAGACCTCACCACCTTCTTCTTTTTCTTTGACGAAGGTCATCGTCTTCAAAGCCGCCACCAACAAATTTTCGGAAGAAGTGTAGAATTTCGGTATCTCTTTCTGAGATCCATTCATTATGTTCCTCTTCTCCATCGCCTTTAAGGCCGTTCTTGCTTCACCGACAACTTTTCGCAAGAAGTGGAGACTTTTGGTTTCCTTTTCTGAAACGCCTCTACCTCCTCTTTCTTCTTTTTCTTCATCGTCTTCAAAAGCGTTCTTGCCCTACCAACGAATTTTCTGAAGAAGTGCAGAATTTGAGTTTCTTTTTCTGAAACGCCTCCACCTTCTCCTTCTTCGTCTGCTTTTCCATCGTCTTCAAAGCCGTTCTGGCTCCAGCAACAAATTTCCGCAAGAATTGCAGAATTTCGGTTTCTTTTTCTCAAACGCCTTCACCTTCTTTTTCTTCTTCTTCTGCTTCACCGTCTTCAAAAATTTTGGTGCTCCACCAACAAATTTTCACAAGAAGTGCAGAATTTCGGTTTCCCTTTCTGAAACCATTCTACCTCCACCTTCTTCTTCTTCCTCTTCAAAAACGTTCTTGTCCCACCAACGAATTTTCCCAAGAAGTGCAGAATTTGAGTTTCTTTTTCTGAAACGCCTCCACCTTCTCCTTCTTCGTCTGCTTTTCCATCGTCTTCAAAGCCGTTCTGGCTCCAGCAACAAATTTCCGCAAGAATTGCAGAATTTCGGTTTCTTTTTCCGAAACGCCTTCACCTTCTTTTTCTTCTTCTTCTGCTTCATCGTCTTCAAAAACTTTGGTGCTCCACCAACAAATTTTCACAAAAAGTGTAGAATTTTGATTTGTTTTTCTGAGACCCCTTCACCTCCTCATCCTCCTTCTTCTTCTTCTTCATTATCTTCAAAGACGTTCTTGTTCTACCAACAAATTTCGGTTTTGTTTTCTGAGATCTTTCCACCATTTCGTCTTCAAAGACGTTCTTGCTCCACCAAGAAATTTCCGCAAGAAGCTGCATTGGGCTCGCTATCTCTGAATTGTTTCGTATTGATTTTCTTAAAATGCGTTTTTTAAGCAACCAAAAAAGTAAATTAATCACATTTTCTCATTTCAAATGGCACAGGCAATTTGGTGACAACATTCTTCTTGTTCATCTGACTCGATGGCTCCCTGTCGACCGAAGTAGTCCAGATAATGGTGTGAGTACTGGATTTTCAGCAACATGTGCAAATGTGAGTTCATATAGCCAAAAGGGTTTGGTAGGGGCGCGAGCCTGTTGGGCTCTGTTGGCTTACTTTCATTTCGCGTTGGAGTTATTTGGGCTGAAAGCCATGACCTCAAAATTGCTGCATTCGTTTCATATCGAATTTATCGATGTGATATAATGTCACAGTGATCCCACACCACAGTCCTTGCAATCACTAGCAAAATTTTGCATTTACAAAAATTAGTATTAACTGGATTTTGCTTTTTGAATATATTCTTATATAGGGTGTAACTGTGAAAATGATTAATTTATTAATATGGTAAAGCTGGTATGGTTAACGTAATCAGCAAAAACAATGACAAATCAAGCGAAGCGCTTTTGCTTAATTTTTATAAAATTTTGGCCTCCTACATTTTTACATTACGGTTCTGTGTTCCTCGTAAACGTTTATTTCAGAGGTAAGGGATTTTTAAAAGTCGAAATAAAGAGTCGGGCATTCCGTCAGTATTCGGGTATTCTACAATGTAAGCAGATGGTTACATTGAAATAGCGCCGCCAGTAAATAGCGTACTATCGACAAGTGCGAATCTGTCACTATTACACAAAAATAAAGAGATCTTATTTTGCTGTCGTTGCATGAAAAGTTCGACGATCTTTTATTGGAAATGATCAAAATATTTTCTTTCAAAAGATTTATTTATTGCTAAACAATGTAAAGTCAAGAAAACAAAAACCGCTTATTCATAAATTATTTATGCTTACTCGATCAATGATCCGATCGTTAGTCGTATTAGAAACTCGCTACAATTGTATAACAGGGCCGGACTCAAAACTGTAATTACAAATATCTTGCGAACGGAACGTTTGGGGCCCTACGTTTATTAAGCAAATATTGAATTGATTTCAATTTTCTACCTTTGCACACCTTTTTAACTATTTACACAGTTACACCCTGTATATGTACGAGTACTTTTAACTACCGGGCATTTCCGATTTTTGATTTATTATTTTTCTTATTGTTTTTCGGTTCTAACTTCAATTTATTTGAAAAAATTTCAGTTCGATACGCAAACCATCGTCCTCCTCGATACCTTACAAAGCGAACTGCGCCAAGTATGCAAACAGGGGATTTCAACGTTAAACCCAGACGGTAAGAGTTTCGTTTTCTAGCTTATATTCCGCTCGGTTTCTAAGGGTTCTTGTTTTTTTAGACAATTCGAAAACGACCGCTCAGTGCGAAGGAATCTACAAGGTGTTGTTGGAACTCTGCAACAAGTACGGTCTTACGGAAGGAGTCAATATATTGAAGTCGCACGTTTCTTGAAGTCACTTTGCGCGTTAATTGCTTTAGCTCCACCATCACTAAACGACTTCCGCCACTTTCTCTTATTGTTAGTGTACTACCAAATGTAACATATTTTTTGTATTGTTCGAAATGTATTATAAATATTTAAATATATTATTACGTGGTTTCGTTTTTGTCTTACGTAATACATAGTGTTAATAATAAATTTACTCGCAATCGTTTCGTTATTTTTTGTTTTTTTCGTTAAAACCCATCGGCTTTTCTGTGCCCAACCTTTGAATTGGTGATCCATCGACAAATTCCTGTATATGCGAGTTGTCCTTAACGCCCCTGAAAATGATGTTCAGGAGTAAACACGGCGTTCGGGAAGCAAGTGGCTGTCGGAGTACTTCGGGGGAAACTCTGATGACAAGCAGAAACCACATTTTTTAAGCGAAGCTGCTTTAGTCCCGTTAGAGTCAATCGAGAATTACACGCAAGAGGAGTGACGGCAGAAACGAGAGTGGGGAGTGAAAGATAACGTTGTAACCGGTGTTGCCATTGGTCGGAGCGTAAGAGGAGGGTACTACACATAGTCGTCTCCTTTTTCCCTCTCACTCGATTCCGGCTTCCGTGACGATTTGACACAAACGGAATCACTGGGAATAGCTAATTTTATTAATCATCGAGTTTATGGGGACGAGGATTCCTCAAAGAAATATTGAACTACCAAGCAACAAAAACAAAACGAGTCCTTAACGCTCCTGAAGATGATGCTAAGGAGGAAACGCGGCGTTCGGGAAGCACGTGGCTGTCGGAATATCTCAGGGGAAAATCTGATGACAAGCAGAGACAACATTTTTAAGTGAAACTGCATTAGTCTCGTTTAGGCTAAATCCAGAATTACGCACGAGACGAGTGGCGGCGGGGGAGGGGGTTGAAAAATGACCTCGTAACCGGTATTGTCGTCGAAACATAAGAGAAAGGAGTATACCCGAATTACACGGAGTCGTTTCTTCTTTCCCTCTCACACGATTCCCGCGTTGTTGATGAGCTGACACAAACGTAATCACCGGGAATCACTAATTTTATTAATATTATATTTATGCGTACGAGAATTCCTAAATTTCGGGAAAATGGATGTGGAAAGTAGATATCGAGGTAATCGAGGTACGTATGTTTTCTATTGGATTCATTTAAAGCCATAACGCGTCATTCTGCGTCATGAAATAACATAACCCCAATTCATTAAAATGAGTGACGTAATGAGCTACTACTGGATATGAAATACACAAGATCAGAATTTAGGAAAATATACGAGATTAGAGACGTTTACCAGCTTTGACTGCTAGGGGCAGAAGACGAAGAAAACGACGGGGAATGTATTACAGTAGGCGACGTAGGATAAGACGCATAAAGCACGATTAGTAATATTTAGAATTTACCAGAAATCGTCAGAAGCGTCAAATGTGCAGTTACCCTACATTGCAAGGCGAATGCCACGGAATATGATTGGTAATTGGAAAAGCGATTCGCCTCCTCCAACAAATACTGAGTACTTACGGCTGGTTGTGAGATGTCAATAACAGTAATAAGCTACCCACAAAATAATTTTAAAAAACAACAAAAAAACAACAATAAAGTAATCGCCGCGCCGAATTGTAAAGCTTCTGCGGAAATTACGGTCGGGATTGGATCGTATGAGCGCAACTTAACTCCAACGGTCTAGTTTTTGAAAATTCTCTCGCAAAATTTTGTCGGTAATCAGTAGAGTTTGTTAAACAGGTGATATCGGGCGAAGGGCGTGTGTCGGTGAACGCAGCGTACTGGAGTCAGTTGATTGGAGAATAGGTAGGAAAGCGGGGATATGTCGGTTAACAAATTAGCACTAGACCCTGCGTTCACCGACATACGTCCTTGCTCGGTACCACCTGTTTAACAAACTCTAGTAATCAGTCAAGCGAAGTTAAGTGTCGTTAGCCGGCCGTGAAAATCGAGCAAATAAACATTTTCATTCGTTTTATCATCCGTTACACCGACCTACGGAAACGTTTCGTTTTTCTCCTTCGGAGGATACTGTTTCGGAGCTGTGCAGGCTGCAAGACCCAATAGACCACGTCGGTACGAACCCTCGTCCTCATTGACGTTTAAGTGAGGATTCGACTCAGCGCCGACAACCATCTGTAAGAAACGCCACTTATCTAAGGTAGAAATTTTTGCGATGTTTGTTTCGACGAATCAAACCCCGTTCGTCCGAAGCCGGTATTACGGAAGGCGTTATTATACGACGCGAATGCGCAATAGTTCTTTTACGCATTTTACCATCGCGTAACATGCGATTAACATTTTTGTTATTTATTTTTCGTAAAGTAAGTCAGTCCCGTATTTTTCCCCTTTTGTTACAATTTTAAGTTCGTGCGAATTACCTTCTCCCCGTAGGGTAACTGCACATTTGACGCTTTTGGTTCTGGTAAATTCTAAATATTACTAATCATGCTTTCTGCGTCTTATCCTACGTCTCCTACTGTAATACATTCCCCGTCGTTTTCTTCGTCTTCTGCCCCTAGCAGTCATAGCTGTTCGTGTACTCGACTCGTACAAACCTTTATTCGTTCTAATGGCCCCGAAGATTATCCCTTTCCTTAGCCTAAACGATGCAGTCTCGTAATCACCGAAATTGTTTGACATAAATTTTTGAATTATGTGGCTTCTAATGGCGTTCAAGCCTCGATCCGTTAAAATCGTTCAATTCCTTTAGGGCCTGAGCGACGAGGTTAAACGAAGATTGTGCGAAAGCATAGCAACAACAACATATAAAGAATAATGAAAGCCAAAATTCGAACTGTAACAGGCTTTATAAATGATTGACGATCACAAAACCTCAACTGGACTTACTAAAGATATGGACCCACTCTTATTAAGGTTACATTTCTTGGTCTGAAAAGTAAATACTCGAGTTATTCATCGCATTAGATGCCCGAATACGCACTTAAAAAACGAAGTGCGATAAACACGGCGTTAAATGGGGGAGAGGGGGGGAGGGGCGCCCGAAAAGTTAAACAAACACGTCCTATCGTAATATCCACTTGACCGTGCTAAAAGGTGTGGGTCGAATTTTATTGGCGTTTACATTTCTTCGGTTAAATAATAAACATATATAATAATAAATATAATCGAAGAGGTTCTACAACGGCTCCTTTTAAAACTCGATGATGTGGGACAATTCCGCGTTGTGCTAGAGAGGATGCATACAAAGTTCAAATTCTTTAATTGATTAAAGTAAATTTTGACGATTTGGTTCAAGTAAATTCCAACTATTACTAATCATGCTTCTTGCGTCTTCTCCTGCGTTCCCTACTATGATGCTTTCCTCGTCGCTCTTTCCGTCTTCTACCCCTAGCAGTCATAGCCATTCGTGTATCCAACTCGTACAAACCTTTATTCGTTCTAATGGCCCCGAACCTTGTCCCTTTCCTTGGCGCAGACAGGAGTCTCGTAATCATCAAAGGTGTTTGAATTGTTGTTTAAATTTTTGAAATATGTGGTTTCTAATTGCGTTCAAATCTCTATCCATTAAAATCCTTCCATTCTTTTTCCTTTAAGGCTTGAACGACGCGATTAAACAAAGATTGGGGGAGCATAACAACATATACGGTGTTTGATAAATTGCGAAAAGGGAATTTAGAATTTGGAAATATGTTCTAAAGGATAATGGAAGCCAAACGTTAAATTCAGACTATAGCTAACAGGATTTATTTCGATTTTTTTATTATGTAATAACGCCAATTTTATCGTTACTTTACACATTTAGAACATCGTGCATCCATTTCATTCTCGGCGAGGATGACTAGGCGAAGACAAAAGAAGAAAACCACGTATTGTACTATTTATTTTTTATTGTAAAATGACAAAGAATAAATTCATTATAATTAATATATGTATATATTAATATAGCTATAATATGTAATAGAGTATATGACATAGATTTTTCTTTCTATATAAAACAAGTAAATATTAAATCCAACAAAACTTAACTTGTACCAATCATGACCCAACAAACTGAACTGGCCGTTCGTCGAAATACACTTTGTAATACTGTCCTTGGCACTTTGTTTGCTGCATGAATATAAGAGCCAATTATTTTCTTCGAAAGTCGAAAAACGAAAATGAGAAAATCGAGTATGTACGTGTATGTATTGTAAGTAAGTAGTAGACAACGATAAACGAGAGTACAAGTCACATCGTCAAGTCGGAAGATTTCGAAACGGAAAATAAAAAATCAAAAATCATGCTCCTTTCCTTTCTACGGTAAAATCACATAGCAATGTGCAAAAGATTTAAAATTTGTCGATTAAGATCTGTTTTGTGCCCATAGTTTAAGCTAATTACACTAATTTATTTCTATGTAGAATACCTATTATAGTTAATGTAAATAGTATGTATGTATGTATGTAGTAGAGTACATTATGTGAATAGATATATATTATCTATATATTTTTAGGTTGCTATGATGATATAATAATTATGCTTTCTTTTTTTTTCTTCTGATATAATATTAAATAGATATTTATTCATGATTTGTTTATTATTTGATCCCACGGTTAGGCACGAAGGCCATAGCGTTTTATATACTTTTTTTAATAACTGCGTGTGCCAGTTCACGCTCGCAAATCACAAAAAGGGGAACACGAAAACCAAATAATTTTCTTGATTAACTTCTGCACCACGATCTGCATTGAGGATACGTATCAGATAATTTTATTCCGATCTTCGAATTTTATTTGGATGTTGTGTCATTGCGCTTACTTTTTGTAGTCCGTGCCAAAATCGAATTACGATATTTGGGCATTAATAAAGTGAAGATGCCATAATTTTTTTTAGATCGAGATTTTGCCTAATGATTCTTTAATTACATCTTTCATCATTGATTTGTTATGCGTAAATGTATTAAATGTATTAAAAAGTATGTTCGTTGTTCAAACAGAAATCAGAAACTAGTCAGAACAAATGTGATTGATGGAAAAGAATCACAGACAGTTTGCAAACTATTTTTCGGAAATCCTATTGGTGCTGATCGATTTATGATTTCTGGTCGAACAAACCTAAACGACTTCCATAAGGCGCGTTTTAATCAACACACGCGCAAGTGCGATAAAAACGCCTTACCAAACAAGTGGTTTCTACCTTTCTCTCCATTTTGCCTGTTAGGCATCGAATGAGGAAATTCGTCATATTAAACATATGTATAGTCGATTTTAGTGAATTGCGGGCATGCATTGGGATGGCTACTATAGTTATCAGCCACATTTTAATTTTAAATTTTTTAAAGTGGTAAACTAAGATTTTATAGTCAACAGATGGCACCATAATAGCTAAAAATAGCACCGATTTCTAGCATGCCAATCTTAAAAACCAAGTATTCTTCTGACTAAAATCATTAACATTCCAAAAGTGAGATAGGAACAAGCTACACTTTGTCAGCAAATGTAAAAAGAAATTGACATCTATTCTACTTAATCGTTAACATTCTACCTGGCGAAAACAGACGCCACTTCGATCCTGCTAAACACATGAGCCGATTTTTACTAGCATTTATAGTGATGATTTTCCTTTTCAAAAGAACAAATGCGTTCAATAATGTTTTTGAAAATATGATCAAAATTACATTATTCACTTGGAATATACAGAGAAAAATAAAAGGAGGATGTATTTATAGAAAATAATTTATAATGGTTCTGTATGCACTTATATCAATAGATTATAGCAATAGAATATATTACAAACAAGAAAAACATGAATTAACAAATAAACATTTAAATAGATAAAAGAATAAATATTTAATACGCGAAATAATATAAAATATTGTAGACTTTCAGGAAATAAATTAATGACAAATATATTATATTCACACCAGCAGAACTCTGGGAATTCATCAATGCTGTAAATCGGGCCCTCAATTAATTGTTTTTTTTTATAGCGTTTTTAAATATGTGAATATATGAATGTAGGCGGGGTTTTAGTTTGATGCATTAGATGATTAAAAAATTTACAGACATTGTAATAAATTTGTTTCTGGGGTTTCGTATTAGTACTCTGTCCCGCATTTACATTTCTTTGTCTAAACAGTAAACATTGGGAGTTATTTAACGTGACATACCACTTGATAATGACTTGAAAAATTGGAAAAATACGCGAAGTATAAGATAAAATATGTAGGTGGAGCTTATGGTAATCATTGATTGTAACTTTCTTTTCCTTGTCCGTTTTTCGTTCGCCATTTGGTGTATGATCTATAATGAATAATGTAACAAGGGTACAATATGATGACCTCGATAATTGACTAAGCCTGTTTCAACTTTTTTCAATTTTAATTTGGTGCATAAGTTGTGAAAAGCACTGCATATGCATGTACAAGGGCGTCCCTTAAATTGTTACAAAAACTAGGAAAGAATTTTTTTAATCATCCGCCTTTAAGATGTATACACTTTTGCTTGCAAAGAAGGAGTGACACACATAGATAAACAACATAAATAATCATAAACAATGGTGACAGCATTAGTCCCGCTTACACTACTTAAATGATAAGTAAAATTTTGGCGAGAATATCTATTACGGTGATTTAGAATGCCATTACAAATCTTCCAACAAATTATCTTACACATCTTAATTTTCATATTTTATAGATTTTGTTTTAAGAACGTCCTTTATTTCGTCAAAAATTTAATAAAAGATGCTTGTTTTGCAATATACGATATACTTCAGATTGAAATTCGTATCAGTTTTGCAATGTTAATGATTTTATTTCCTCGAGATTTGTATCCTACAAATTAGTGCTGTTTTTCGATTGTGGTGCCATCTGTTGACTTTGAAACATTTATGGTAGCCTCAAATTCGTGTTATACTTGTTTGAAGTTTAACCATTTTGGCATCATTACCACAACTACTACACAACTACCAAGCTTTAAGAATGAAATATCGCGTTTTGTAATGAACTATCTTATAATACACGTGACCTGAAATTCTTTAGTTGATTGGCACGGTATTTTAACGGTATTTTATTTAAAATTGTTACATTTGTGAGAATGCTGTGATTAATGTAGATTGCACTATTATCGTAAGAAGGGGATTTTATGTTTGATAATGTGAATTTGCATATTCGGTCGCTTCAGTCATTTCCGCTCACATTGTATAGGAGTTTTAAATAGTATATGGTGTTATATTTGTGTGAAATTTGACAATTGAAACATTATTAACCACCCCTGCCAACATTTAAAAACAAAATATTCGATATTGCAATGAACTACTTTATAAAACCCAATCGAGCTGTTTAATAATGACGTCAATTTCCGATCTCTGATCTAACATGGCTGTGGGTTCCAAACAAAGTCCTTAGCAACCGTTGTTATGAAGAGTCAAACACATTTCTGTGGAGAATCGGAATGTTACATAATTGTTTCTCATTTTTTAAATTTATTAGTATTTTTTTATCCATCTTAATTTAATTTTGATTTAGTTTCTCGTCATGTGGACACTTTGAAAAAAATGGTATTCAGTATGTTTGTAATGTAATACCATCGTAACAAGTGTCGTACGCAGAGAAAGTATTGCAGGGTGGCTTCTGTCTGCTTTGCAGTTCTAGGAATTTCACAGTCGCAAGTATGCTCGATAAGACATTCACCCCTCTACACCCTCCAATCCCACGGTCCCCAATTCCCTTCCCTGCGTACGCCACTGATCGTGACGTCACATTAAACAGCTCTATTGAGTGTAATAATGACTTCATTACGAACGCGAAATTTTTAAAAATTAAATTTTTCCCTCCGGTTATAAGTAGGGGGAGGTATGTACATCCTCGCCCTAATGATAAATTCAAGTTTATCGTTGAATGGGCGATAAATTTTTATAAGATTATCTGATCTGTGTCCTTAATTCACGATTTAAAATAATTTTAGGGCTGTTCGATTTCTTTTTTGTCAAATTTTCTTTCCGATTCAATCGCGAGAAACTTACCTTTTATATTTCTAAAATCAATAATTCGCTATAACTAGTCATCGGAAAGCATAAATAAATTTTAGGCCACTATGCATCTACAAGTACTTTGCTTAAAATACGTACCCCGAAAAAAGAAACTGATGCGCAGAGATATTAAACAAGCGAGAACGGTCGGCTAAAAAAGGTGCAACGTAAACGTAGATGCGAAATTCGAAAAATCACAGCCGATTACTTTTATAACCCTGTGTTTAAAAGCTTTAGGCCTTACATGTTACATATCGAATTTGAACGGTAAAATCTAAATATTATAAGCTTCTGTTCTAAGTAACAGTATACGAGAAAAAGAGCGAGACTTTTCTATCACAGCAGTTTCCTAGCGATATTTGAATTTTACTTTGTTTAATTTTTCCTTTTGTAGCGATGTTGCAACTAACGCGATAGGGTTTATAAAATCGACGTAGTGCTGTTGATGTAAACATTTTTTCGTATTAAAGCTTTTCCAAATTTAGACGGGGGAAGATCAAACATTTAGATTGAGTTTCTTGATGTGGTTTGTGGAGTTAGTCTTCTACTCGGTTGTGCTTGTAAGGTGTGTTAACCCCTAACCCCGTACATAGTCCGTGATCGGAAATTAGATTTGCAACCCGAAAATCATAGAATATTTTTAATTATGACTGGTTAGACATGTTACGAACGATTATAACAATTAAACGTTGGATGACAAATTAAACGCTCAACTCGAATTAACTAGGCGAAAGATATGCCCGTAAACTCAAGCAGAACGACTACTAAATTGGTACCATATATAACCGGCATGCCGAATAATACGATTTTGCACGAAGCAAGTGAAAAGCTGATGAAATCATACAGTCTAATCATTTACCCGTGATCGAATTGGGCGCCGTAGCAACTAAAAAGAAAAGTGGGGTGGTACTAGTTTATTGGTAGTAAGCGTCTAGATCAGAACTATAATTCTGATTTAAACGCTATTGTAAAATATACTATACTGTATATTATACTACTCTGTATATTATAATATACTGTATATAATAATATACTGTAGTGTAGTAAAAAGGGCAGTGATCAACTTACCCTGTGGTTTAGAGCCCCCTACTGTATTTCTTTCCAACTCTTTCAATGCTGTCCCATTTCGCGTAATAACAATTCCCACCTCTCACGGGTAAATAGTTAGACTGTATGATTTCATCCGATTTTCACTTGCTCCGCCATGTGCAAAATCGTATTATTTTTCTTTGTCGTAACGTTTTCCAAATTTTTATTTTATATCTAAGCGGTCGTAGATTGGTTTATATTTTATGTCACATTTGAGTTTTCGAATTGTGGTTTGACAGGGAGACATCGCGACGTAACACAAATCGATTTCAACGGAACTCGTTGTTGTGATCGGTAACTATGTCGAGTGTTTCTGGGTAAACGGATACAATACAACGCTAAGACGTTTTCCAGAAAATGAAATTTGAAATAATTCACATCAATTAATAGGTTTGAGTAGTAAATTGTTGAAGTAAGCCCTACGGGTTGTGGTTCGTATGTTTTGTCTTACATTTATTCGTCTTAAATAAGGGCGATTGCAAGGACTGTGGTGTAATTTACTGACACAAATATCACATCGGTAAACTCTCCACCACACAATTGTTTATAATAAAATCGGTGACACGTGTTTCGCTAGCTCGAGGCAATCATCTTCAACAACCGTATAAGCTGAAGTGACAAATTTCTAACATTAAAAATTCTACTACTACTAAATGCTTCGGGCATTAACCAATTCACACAATGTACTTGTAAATCTTTAACGTTCAAACTTCGGGTAGCAGGTACTTTTCCCTTGGCCGTCTACTTGACTTAATATGGGAATTTGCGGGGGTGAAAAGGCATCCGAGCCGTCACCGAGAGGGAAAATATTTGTGCATGTACATGGTCACAGTAAAAAGCGGGGTAAAAATGCATGTTGTAGAATTTTTGATGTTAGAAATTTGTCACTTCGGTTTATACGGTTGTTGAAGATGCTTGCCTCGAGCTAGCGAAACACGTGTCACCGATTTTATTATAAACAATTGTGTGGTGAGGAGTTTACCGATGTGATATTTGTGTCAGTTTATTCGTCTTGGGTATCTGCATCTGTTAGATGGACTTCTTAGACTAACTGTTAAATAGTTTTAAGAGAAATTTAAAGTCGCTTTCAATAGGAAATAGTTTTTCATGAAATTAGAAATACTTGCAATCAGCCAACTACGTTTTATGCATGTTTTTAGATTATGACGTTTCCTATACTTTATTCTAATATAAAAAAATTACGTTATGTTATGTTATATTAGGTAGAAATGTAAACGGCAAAAATGCATTTGCATTATGCAATAAATCAAATAAACCGTGTTCATTCGGTATTCCGTATTCATATCCAATTATTTTGCGTAATTACAAAATAAAATGTAATTAATTGAAATCGTGAAGTGTCGTGGGACACTCGATTAAACCGAAGCTCCGTACGCATTTGATGCTTACTTGATTAAAACGTAAAATTCAATAAATAAATAAACAAAGTACAAGAATTAACTGCTAAGGGAAGCTTTCTTTCTCACTTCAATCATCATCATTGGCCGATGAATTTATTGAGTCCATTTTCTACTGTTAACTTCTTCAACTACTATCAACTAGTAACACGCGAATGAACTCTGTTTTTGTCTCGTTGCGCAATGCGCGATTATTAGGCGTGAGCACACGAACTAAACATCATACGCTAGAAAAGGTAGGAGAGAAGGAATAGAGAAGGTGAGAAGACTTCACTCTCCTTGTCTTTCACCAGTAGTGAAGAATGGAAGGAATGAGAAAGGAAAATATATAGAGATATACAGGGGTCTAAAGATCTGACGTTCTGAAACGCCACATTTTTTCCTTTTTGTTTAATCCCTGTCTGAGAAACCGCGATAAAGAGCCTTGCGTGGAAGAAAAGAGGAAGGAGAATTTGTACATTTGTACAAGTGACGATCTGAAACGTCACGTTTTTTTCTTCTGTTTATCTATGCTCTAAGAAAATAAGATATACGTGGATACGAACCAGTAACTCGTAAGTTTGTGCTCGGAGACATTACTACTGCCCTAAACGACCGTACTTCAACGATTTACTACCTTATTTAGCCTTAGTAATTGTGTGAATTCCTCAAATTTGAATTGTCTCGAAAACGCTTGAGAGTTGTGTTGTATCCGTTTACCGAAAAACAGTCGACATAACGAGTTTCGTTGAAATCGATTGGTATGTTTCCTCGTGGTGACGAGCTATGTTCGGACATCAAATTTGGATTTAAATATTTACATCCTGCGATTGTGTGCGGGGTCGAAACCGAGGTCATCATCTTAAATCATAGATTTCGTTTTACCCCGCGCGATTATATAAACCCTATTTTACCTTATGTTACTTAGAATATTCGCCCGAAAAGATAGCAAGAAAATTATTTGTCGTGTCCCCCCGTTGTTGTAGAACCAGTAGAACGAAATCCGTACCGGAATCGAATATAAATAAAAAACGCATATGTTTTTTTAAAGAAAAATATTTAATGATGATAATAATAAAAATAATCATAATCATAATAGGCAAAAAAATGAAGAAAATACTAAAGTAAACAAAATCAATGCAATGAAACTTAAACGTAAATCTTAAAAAATATGAAAGCCAGAACTATAAGTAGTATTCCAAAATAAAAAAAAAAAAAAGAAACGGAAATTAGAGAAAAGTGAAGCTAAACTTAAAGGCGAACTTAAAATCAAAATATTCGCAAAATAAACGCAAAGATACACATTGCGCGGGGCGTAAAAAATCGTCAAAATATTAAAAAATAGATTTTCAACACGTTTTTTTTCCTTTACACATTCAACGATATCAATGTGTAGTGTACATATTATTATTTATAGATATTGACTTCGAATTTGGCAAATATACTTTTTTTCTTTTATTATACGATATGTGAGAATAATAATAATAATAATAATAATAATACGTAATATAGATTCCTTTCTTTTCCTTTTTTTGTGTGTCCGTTTAAAAATCGAATTTACACAATGTAATTTGAGAAGATTCAATTTTACAAATCGTTACGATAGTAGTATAATAGCATTTTAAAAGTATGTCCTTTTATGATTGTCAAGTATATAGTATATAGTTACAGAGAAATATAAAATATCAAATGCAATACAATGCCAAGATGTGGAGCTATATTATAATATATATTATATGTATATATATATGTATAACATTAGTTCAGTTTAGATTCACTTACGCAAAACAGGTAGGAAAATCATCAAAAGTATCGAGATAGCATTTTCATAATAATTAGTTCCCTCAGATACATCTTGACCGTTTATAGCTCTCGGATTATTAGAGGCGGACCGGGCGAGATATTAAAAAATAACTGAGGGGGAGGAGGAGAGATTCAAAGTGTACTCGCACGCGGTCCGTATCTAACGACGAGAAAGATTCTCAGGCCTACATATAAGAGAAAGATATCCGTATTTATTTCTAGGGCACAACTACACCCTGTCATAATCCTATTACTATCAACTGGCTACTTTTCATTCTAACAATAACGCTAACTTAGCTCTAAATTTCTGCGACATCACTAAGAAATACTAACTCTGTATATAACGGTGTGTGTAGATTATGTTACGTCATCGCATCGACAAACAGTTTCTTTTTTTTTCTTTTCTTTTATCGTTTTTTACTTGTTTCACCGAAAACATTTTGCAAAAAACACCGCGCAAAACACCACTCCGTGTATAATTATAACTAATTATTTGTGGGCGTGTGCGTGTGTGTACGTGTGTGAATGTGAAAGTGGAAAAAATTGTTTCCTTTTCCTTGTTTTTTTTCTTTCTAAATAGAAAACTCGCGATGAAACCACAAAATCTCAACACTCTCTCGCAAAGGAGTTAAAAATCGTTAATTATCATTATCGATAATCAAAAGGAGAGAAGAAAAAAGTAGTAAAATGCAATCTGACGTAAACCTAGACAATAAAAGAAAACGTTTCACGGCGTCAATCTTTACGCTTAAATATTAAAGCCATCCAATACTGAAACGCAAATAACTATAATCTAGACGTAATAAGTAGAAGACATTGATTGATACTCTTGCTTAAAATAAAGGTTGTCTTACGGATAAATGAATAGCAGTTGATGTAGTAATGTAATCATAATAATAATAATAGTAATAATACGACAAGGTTGAAGACAAAACAAAAAAGGAAACAATGAATACAGACGTTACACAAATATAAAAAAACTAGATCATACTGATTTGTCATCTTACTGAAATATATAACCTGCCGAAACATGTTTATCTTTTATCTATTATTTAATATATTTATAAATAAGCGCTGCTTCAACTAGCTACCGTCAGTGTTGTAGCTGCTGGAATGAATACTGAGAAATGATTGTTGGGTTTCTACGGTTACCATTATATGCTGGATTTTGAAAACGAAACCCTTAAGTGATTGGACTCCGACAGCTGATAGTTGTGCATCTTGATCAGTGCCACAACCGCCTCGTCCATGCTGGGTAATTGTATTAGCGCCATTTTTCGGTCTTTTCTGTAAGAAGAAATGTTTATATTTAGAGCAACGTAAAACTTTCTCCATTCTTATAAACTATTGTAACGTCATTTCTTGAAATGACAATGAGGCAGAAGAGCTGCGAAGTCGAGAGTTCAACATCAATAAAAACCCAATTCATGAACATAAAGAACAAAGATGGAGCGCTACCAGTTTCAAGGTACACAGAAAGGACGGCACGTTTATAGAATTTAAACAAGTAGAAAGTTCTATGTATGTAGGAGTGCTGATTAATGCTGATAAATGCCCAGAAGATGGAGAGATTCATCTGAGGATGGCGGAAAGTAATAAGTGTGCAGGTGGCCCATGAAGAGTTATGAAGTTCAAACAGATATCAAGAAAAACAAAAGTTTGAGTTTAGAAACCCATACTGAAACCCACTATAATCTACGCGTGTGAGACTTGAAATATTCGCGGTCGTGATCGCGGGGTGAAAGGACGTCTGTCCAAATGTCAACAACTGTCTCTTCCTTTCTAACACATTTGTAATTTTATCTCTTGACATCGGTTACGACGTTCGTTGCATCATGATTTTATGATCTGCATTTTAATTTATTTAAGTACTTCAAATGATTTGCAATAATCTTTCAGATTGTTCTGAATTTTTAACCCTGATAAAGAATACAGTGATACGAAATATCGGTGAAAAAATAAATGAACAACTACTATTGAATTCCCGAACTCTTCAGCAACCTTTTTTAAAACTTTGTTTCCAACGGCAAGGACAAGACCATGTGATACGCCATCAGTGCGAGTTGGAACTCGCTAGAGTAACGTTGTAGTGATTATTTTAGTGAAGCAGGTTTTGTTTGTACTTTTCTTTTAAAACGGTAACCCTAATTATTGATAGCGCCATTTGGGGCAGAACGTTTTTCTGCATACATAACGATGATTTCTGAGATGGGTTACGTAACAAGATTTTTGAAAAAAATAATATTGTCAGGGTTCTTAACATTTTACTTTACGTTTGTTGCCAGTTTTTGTTTAAAATCTCACTAGCAGCTCTAGTAAAATATCCTAGAACGCGGGTACAAATTGCGGACGCCAATAATTACGTATCACACATCGAATTACGCTTTATCAATCGCCAACGGCTATCCCTAGACTAGTTTAGGACTCATCGGCGATTAATAAAACAATTTCCTCAGCTAGATGTTAAATAAACGTATACCGCCGCATCGGATTTGGATTCTTTGAATGATTTCGACTCAATTTGAAAATACTTTTTTCTATACGCTCCAAAAGCCAGGAAAACGATGCAAAATCAATTTCGTACTTACGGGAAGAATTTGAACGCCTTGACCACGAAACCGTTCTTAGTAAAAGCGTCCTTGATGTCCTCTTCGTTAATGGTAGCCGGAATATTGCTCAAATGCAACGTCGAAGACGGCGGATAGATGTTCTGGTAGTTCTTCGAGCCGGGTTTCTTGAACCTATGCAGCGGACTCTGACTGTAATCCTTCGTGAGACCGGCGTCGGGTTGGCCCTCCTTGGGCATCTGCACCGATTGATGTTTGCTGAGCATGACGCGAATATTCTTGCCGAATACTCGCAATTTGTCCATGTGCGTTATAGCTGCAATGAAAGAGAACAACGGACGATATTATATTGACAATTCCCTTTTTCTTTTTTAGAAAGTCGGCGATTTTTCAAACTAACCTAAATGTGCTTGATGCGGTTCCGCTAACTGAACCAGAGCCGAATCTTTCTTGTTGTACAAGATTTTTACTCTTTGCACGTCACCGTAGACACCTAGAGGATGAGAGAAAAAAGAAAAACAGATTAGCTCGTGGAAGACGACGCAAATACAAGCAGATATCATTTTCATTATATGCTTGTATTTCGATACACACAGGATCGTGAGTAGTTAACGAATATTGTAAGAGACATTAAAATCAGTTACACATAAATACATATATGTACAGAATGAAAAAGAGGCATGCACGTTACACGAATTAAAATATCGAAATTTCGAAAAATCTAGCGAATTATACATGTATAAAAAGCTAAGAAGAGTATACAGTGGTACTAAGACATCTATAACCGTTCACGATCTGTGTACAATATGTACGTATAACAATCGTAAGATACAAAATAGGATATGTAAGTAACTATAATATAATAATGAAAAACAAAAAAAAGAATCGAAAAATTCGGACGGATGATGATAATGTTTGAAAGTTTTGGAAAAATTAAAAACGTAAAACGACACAACATGCAGTAAAATTTAACGGAAAAAATCACATACGTCATATATAATGGAATAATAAAGATTCTACGTTTAGAAAGTAGGACGTAAAAACGAATATCAAAATCATGACAAAGAATTCTAAGCAGTAAGCTCATTATATCAGGAAAACACAATATAATTTTAACATCACAATTAATATATAAAAAAATTTATGTAAGTATGAATCAGTTGAATCCATGCTACCCCAATTTCAAGCGAGTGTTTCCTATCGTCTATTTTGCGAGGAAACGGATGCATTAATTATAAAGAAAAAAAAATTTAGCGTCATTGAAAATACGATCGGCGTGGCTAAAACCAATGTGAAACTTTTTGGAGCTTCTACGTATGTAGTTCTCGATTCCGATCTTCGGGAGAAACTGTGATGATAGCCAAATTTCTTAAAAAGAAGTGCTATTTACAAGCAGACATAGTCACGTGATACCAAACGATTTCAACGAACGCTGTACCAATCGATAATCATGTCGAGTGTTTTTGGGTAAACGGAGACAATGCGTTTCCAAGGAAATACAATTTGAAACAATTCACACCGATTAGTATGTTTGGGCATGAAATCGTGGAATCGAGTTTGTTTAGTGCAGTGGTCGTGTCTCCGACCATCAACATACGAGTTTCCGGTTCGTATTACCGTTTGTCTTGCTTCTTTTGATTATATTTTATCTGTTATTACGCAAAATAATTGTATATGAATTGACTGACATTCTTTCTTTGATTTATGATATAATACAAGTGCATTCTGCCGTTTAGCGCGGTGATAGTGTCGTCAACCACTTGTTGCTGGTTTATATCCACGTATATCTTGAATATTTTCTTATTATTACATTTTATTTCTTATTACTCAAAAGCGTACCTATATGAATCGATTAAAGATACTTTCTATTTGATTTATTATTATAATCCAAATGCATATTTTCGTTTATATTTCTTCCTAGGAAATCTATTTAATAGATACATAACACGAATATGTAATATAATATAAACACACTGTACAACATCCTCAATAAACATTACTAATTTTTCTTTTATTTATTATATACATACTGCTTTATTATATGCGAAGTATGTAAATAAAATAATGAGACTTTGTAGGCTATTGCACAGCTTTCCTATATATAGAGATGTCTAACAAACACACTTCATTTGATAGGTCGTTTTATAGAAAGTTATTTAGATTCATTTTTGAAACTCCATGCATGTACGAGGTATATAAATAAAGTAACGAGACTGGTAGCGCAATATTCGATTAGGCAACAGTGGTGACATGGGACTTCGTGATACGCCATCAGTGCGAGTTGGAACTCGCTAGAGTCACGTTGTTTGTCCGTGTAGCGATTGTTTTAGTCAAGCAGGTTTTACTTGCGCGTTCTGACAATAACTTGGGTGCTAGAGTACGACCCGGAAACCAAGCTCTCCAAGGCCAAAGAAAAGCAAGAATTCGGAAGTCAAAGATCAAAGGCATACTGATTTGTTTCTTTGATAACCAGGGAATTGTTCACAAAGACTTTGTGCCTCCAGGCCAAGCGGTTAATTAAGACTTTTACCGAAAGGTTTCTGAAAGATGTCGAAAAAGAGTCATGCGTGCGAGAGCAAACTGAAGACCGGGGTGTTGCACCACGACAATGCGCCTTGTCACACGGCAATTTCAGTAAACTTCTTTTTGGCCTCCTCGGCCTACTTATTGGCCCGTGACTTCTTGCTCTTCCCGAGATTAAAACAACACCTCAAGGGAAGTCGTTTTGGGGCACTACATAACATTCAAACGGCTATAACCAACCAGCTGAAGACTGTTTCAGTATCCCAGTTCCAGCATTGCTGTGAAGAGTGAAGAAAACCGTCTCCAACGCTGTGTGACTTCCCAAGGCAGTTAATTTGAAGTACACAATGTAGAATCGTAATGTAACTGGAGTAAAACAAGTGAAAAAATCAGTCTCATTACTAGACTGGGCAAAGATGCGGTATTATGAGTCATCTGTCCTTTGTCCTCTGTAATATAATAGGACACTGTGAAAAGGACAGATGATTCATCATGCCGCATATTTGCCCAGTTAACTCACTACTTTATTTACGTACCTTGTATGTATGTACAGTGTGTAAATAAAGTAAGGAATAATATCCATATTTATTTTTATTATTGCTGTTTGGAAGGAAAGCTCGGATACGTCAATTTTATCTTTTTTTTCTTCCGAATTTTATGGCGTTAATTTTTTAGTTCACTACTCTGGGACTTATGACGTCATCGACTTTCTTTTTAATGGTAGCCTCCTTTTTTTCGGTGGATTTCCTAAGTAGAAATGTGTTTGCAAAATGCATTTGTATTATACCATAAATCAAATTAAAGCATGTTCATCAATTTATACGCAATTGTTTTACGTAATAACAAATAAAATGCAATAACAAAAGCAGGATAACCAATTTTTCAGATACAACAATAATTCAAGTACAATCTAATTGATGGCTAGTCGGAGACAATCGATATAAAAACCTTTAAATCATTTATAATAATCGGGACCAATTACAATTACGAATTATTGAATTCTCAGGTACCTACACAAAGAATACCGATTTTCACAGTCTATCGATTTGACTAGAATTATGCTTCGGTCTGATAATGATAAGGTTCCCCAGAAATTAATTTCAGAGGGTCATTTGTACAATCAATATTCATACCTAGATGCACTTGAAGCGCGAAACAATAAAAACCAAATTTTTCATCTTTCAATTCCTGTAGTCGAAATAAGTAAAAAATACCATTGCCAACCGCATGTACATTGTTTTTTCTTTAGTGTGAAAACATCAATTGATATTGAAACATTAAAAGAATTGGCTATAACACACGTGTATTCTAAACTATTCAATCGTTCATGTCGTTTCTTTTTGTACGGGGAGTAGTCGTTTAATAAACATAACATTTGAGATAAGTTTTTTTTTTTGGGATCGCTCACTCTATATATGGTGCTATGAAATAGTTCATTACGATACGGGACATATCATTGTTAAAGATTGGTCGTTGTTGTGTCATGACGCTCAAATTGATAGACTTCAAACAAATCAACACTAATTTGAGGCGACCGTAGATTTTGTGGTCAACAAATGGACACCAAAATCGAAAAGCAGCATTACTCTGTAGGATACAAATCTCAAACAAAAAAAAAAAAAACCATTTTTCAATAAAATTACGATTGCTTACTTTTGTACTTACATACATGGAATATTTTCAAGTATACAATACTTTGTAAATTTTCAATTTCGATCAGATCGATCACTACTATCACTTGTGTTCTTCTATGATTTTTGGCTTTCATCACAGTTTTGTTAAATCCTCCCCCTTTCTTGTAAATGGCACATCTTCGTTTCCATTTTTATTCCCGTTCATTTTCATTTTATTTTATTATCATCGACACGTTAACAGATTCAAGTTAAGGAATTGCGATAAGATTAATGAGACCTTAGGAACGATTAATAGAATTAAAATAGAATGCGGAATATTTTCGTAAAATTAATAAAGCAATTAGATCTCGCCGTTAAAAGTTATTAAATATTACGGAATAATGATGATAACGACAGCGCGAGTAACATGGATTCAAACTATAAAACTCTGTTATTTTATCAGTTGAAATCGAAGAAAATTATCGACGCACGCGACGACGACGACGCAAGACGATGTTAATGTTTTAATCGTAATAAAAGATATACACACAAAAAAGGTAAAAGAACAGAGTTTTAAAATGGCTAAGTGATATACTTAGTTGATAGTAGCTGTGCACACGTACCAAATAGGGTAAAGAGAGCGTCAGGCGTGACCATCTACGAAAGAGAAAGATGACAGTAGTATGTAAACATAGCACACAGAAGAAGTAACTGCCAGCAGCAGAACTACCGACAGTCTTAAAATTATAAATACAAGTAAACAGTAAACATTAGATCTAATAATAAATAAGTCCTCGATGGTATATGTGCGTCCTTCGTATACTGTTTTGAAGGAAAATTGCAACATCCGATAACGTACTTACTATATAGTTGAAATTCGCTTCGAGTATTTCGTTTGGTTTAGATGAAAAGGAAGTGATCAAAATTTGATTAAGAAACAAAATTGTCTTCCTCTTCTTGTTCGCGAGTTTTCCGATTTTCCCCATCTCTTGTGCGGCAATTGATCAAGAAGACGTATCGCAAGATTGAGATATTCATAGGCATTCCAAAGACTTCAGTCGATGCAATATTTTGCATCAACGTTTAAATATGAGAAAGCTGTTCGCGAGATGGGTGCCGCGTTTGCTTAATGCTGATCAAACGCACGCTCGCATTAAAAATTCACAAGAATGGTTGACCATCTTCAAACGCAATCCAAGGGAATTTTTCCGTCGATGTGTCACAGTAGATGAAACTTGGAAAACAATGGACTTCTTGCGAAGAGGAGCGTGCCCCCAAAAAGGCAAAAATCGTGTTTTCGGCCAATAAGGGCACAGCCACAATTTTTTGGTATTCCAAAGGTGTTTTCTTTATTGATCATTTACGAAAAGGAAAAACGATAACTGACAAATATTATGCCGAATATGTCCAGAAGACCTTAATTGATATGCAATTCCATGCCTGATAAAATGATTCTTATAAGAGGTTGCACCGGTTTGGATACATCAAGCAAGTAAATTACACATTACTGCATACTAAACCATTACTTTCAGCCAATTTCGAAGAGAACGCATTTTTCGCACTTAACTTCATTTGTACTATTTATATACTACATATACACGTCCGGCCTTTTCATAATGCAATATACGGACAATGAATTGCAACGCCGCCTTTCTCCCAGATATAAAGAGAGACCCTCGACAGTGGTCACTAAGTATGAAAGTAAAAATGAAATTCTGACAGACAACAAAACAAACAAAAAATGATAAACTGACAATGCTGATCTGAGCGTCGGCGACGGTGGGCGATGACCGTCCAGCGCGGCGTTGTCATATCGTAGTTTATTCTTCGATCCGATATTGCAAGGTAAAGGGGCTGGACGTGTATACGTACATTACAATATTCCATCAAACAGCCCTCGTATCTTCTTTACGGAGGAAGCTTTCTTATTCCGATTTTAATCACTTCATTATCCAACAGTAACAACAAATCATGGATGTTGGACTATTTTAAATTCAAAACGGCATATACGTAGGCACACACACGATAGCGATATTGCAAAATCTGTACAGATTTTGCTTGTACATAGGTAAAGTCGAGTTGACGTTAAGAGAAATTCGGTTAAGTACTGAAGTTATGAAAACTGTACACTCATAATAAAAATACTTTTGGACGGTTCGTCGATCAAAAACGAAAGAGAGGAAGAGAGAGAGAGTGAGAGGAATTTTCTATCTACAATCTAGATTATTCAACTATTATAACAGGACTAATCAGATTCGTAAATACACAATTCATTACCAGTCACACCAGCGTATAGATAGGTACTACAGATGTATGTATGTGTGAAAGTTTTTATTTCGAAACGATCAGTTTGTAATTATTTTTTTCTGTGCAGATTATCACAATTTTAGGATCAATCCGATCCTCATTCACACATGAAATTATTTCTTTTTTTTTCTATCAAACTGAAATTCACATCAAAAATCAAATCAATCACTCCGAATCGGGCATTAAATACAATTCACCCGCACTAATACGAGAGATAAGCTGAAATTATTGAGAATGGAAAACACCGTTAATATTTTCTAGGATTCTATTTTAAATATGCTCGAAGTAACTTCTTTCAGCAATCATGCACTTGACCATTCTTTCATTCTACTGTTTAAAAGCTACCAACCAATCTTCTTTCGGAATACCTTCAAAATGAGCGTGAACAGACCAAAAACCTTCTACCTCGCAAATTTAGTTTAAGCCCTAAAATAGTCAAAACTCACACATTCCTAAATCAGGTGAGTACGGCGGATGTTCTATTACTTTTTTCTTCAGTCAAAAACTGGAAAGTTGAAATTGTCGTATGGGATGATGCATTGTCATGCTGGAGCATAGTTCCCTTGTCTGAAACTCCATTGAACACTTCAAACGTTTTTTAGTGTACCACATCTATGTACCTTCATTGCATTTACTAAGCCCGTACTTCTGAACACTGCATATGCCTAACATATTTCATAGCTCGCTGCTTCTCAGTCATTGTGGGAGTTTCCTCCATCTTTTTGAATCCATACACGACTGTCTTGGTGGGTAGGAAGGTCGAAACAGGGAATATAAGTTTCGTCACCTGTCACTATTGTGGAAAAAATTGATGCCCGCCGTTATTTAATAAATTTAAAGTTTCACGGTAAATTCTCACATGATCTGATTTTTGGATTTTTGTCAGAAAGATGATGCGGCACAAAACCACTTACCACTTCTTTTAAATGCAGGTGATCGTGTATGATTATTTTAACAGTTGAGGTTCCAATCTTGAGCTGATGCTCTATTACCGCATAAGTGCCTTTATTTTGCTCTTCAATGTTTTTGTTGTTAACAGGCCTAGGAGGAGGCCCTGCTCCTTTTTGAACAGAATTCCTTTCGCGTTGAAATTTCTTATACCATCGGTAAATTGTAGCCAAGGAAGGTGCTTCTTGGATAAAAACTGAATCTAAACTCTCTTTGCACTCACAAGCGCTTAAACCTCTATTAAAATCATAGTAAATTATGATTCGAAAGTGCTCTCTGGTTAATTCCATTTTATTTTACTTTAAAAGAATAAGTAGCTGAATTATAACGAACATAACTTCAAGAACGAAACGTCAAATGACAGATAAAAAGTTGCTCCAAAGAAACAATGCGTGATTGTTTTTCAAAGTCTACTAGATTTTCTTATTCTCAATAAATTCAGCTTATCCCTCGTATATTATTTTAAACTTGAGTTAAGAATAAATCAACAAGAGATCAAGGTCAAGGGCGAGGGGTTGTTAATGGAATTATAAGCGGTAAAATATCGATTAATAAAATCGAAACGAAAAACAGGGAGAAGTCCTCGTCGTAATCGATGTTAGGTATTCTAACGCTACCAACGCAACAAAAGAAGAAAACATACTAACCTCCTCGTTTAAGTTGCTCACTAACAATACGGTCGCTAAGGGTAGGCCGGGGGTAGTTAGGCTGCGTAAACCGGGCGCTGCTTGTCCCAAGGCGAACCCGCCGAGTCCCGGAATGGCGCTGGCGACGCCGGCGGCGTAAGGAGCGGTCAACGGCGACGCTAAACTGTGCATGAACGGACTGCTCAATACACCTGGAGCACCTGCAAGTAATGAATCTGCACGTTTGCACGTCATTAGAATAATTATCCGTTTCGTCCTCGGGGGTCTGTAATGGTTATTGCGTGAGCTCGATTCAAAACTAATTGGGGAATGATCATTAAGTTGTATCGGATACGGAAGGGATTTCAAGCAATGATGTTAACTAGAGGAGGTAGAGAAGGAATAAATGAATTTGAGACGGTGCAGAAATATCGTTCTTTTGTTTGCCTTTTTTACTAAATTTCTTCGGCTCCAATAATATCAAACAACATAAAAAATGAATTACTCTTACCATACCTTCCGGAAACGATTCCAGATACGTATTTCGGCAACGAAATTGCCATCCTTACTGGAAAACTGAGAGAATTAAGTATCACCAGTGATACCCGGCTGACGCTAAAATTCCACTAAAATTGGCAACTTAGTTGCTGAAATACGTATCTGGAATTATATCCGATAGGTGTGGTAAGGCTAATTTTGTTTCTTTTGTATATACATAATTTTAACCATAGTCTCCTTATTCTTCTTTCCAACTAATAACAGATCATGAACAAAGATCGTCTTCCAGATCTGCTTATATTCGGCGTGTTAACTTCTTGCACATTAAAGTTTTGTATGATACCAGGATAAAATTTAATCAGAATCAATACCGGGCGAGACTGTTACGAAAATTAAAAAAAAACTTCAAAGCCTCAGATTTATAACAGTTGAAGTAATAAGGTGAAATTCTTCGAAGAAAATCAATCACGTTTGTTACGTGTTTTTTTCTTTTCTTCGCGCGTACCTCGATTATTGTCGTTACACTTGTTGCTATTAATTAATCTTTGTTCGTGGCCCACTCTATGGGATCGACATCCCTACGTAATCGATTGCTTATCGATTTCCATTCTCACGGATAGAGGGAGCCTTCACGCTTGAAGCGATATTACTATACGTTTTCCGATTGACGCATTATTCGGGGCCTTTCAACTCCGCGAAGTGTTTTCCTCGAGAGATTATCGTTTGAAATCTCGCCACATTTGTGGATATTGTGGAATACTTCTCGTTTCCGGTGCCTCATTTTGGTATTGGATCGCCGAACCGGTGTATAGTATTGATTGAGGATCGGAGGAGCTGATTAATTCAGTAGTAGTTGGAGCGCGTGTTACATTCGTAGCTCTGTGTTTAACGCCGTTCTAACGGTAAGAGATTCACTTTATCCTTTTGGTAATCGTATTCTTAGGTTTTTCTGTTTCTTTAGGGATATTTTAGTCCTGGTCGTTTAATCTTGGCCGTTTTCATATTGGGATAGCCTTATAATTCACGTATTTTTATTTAATGAAAACCTGTTTAGCGTTTACTCATCACTCAATTCGTAAATTAGCGAAGTATTTATAAATTCCGAGTAAATACTGAGTTATCGGGAGATATTCTCGCATGCCTCCCTTATCAACTATTTTTTTAAGTAGACTTGGTGAAACAGCTGTAAATGATAGCGTTGGCCAAAGCAATCGGTATACAAAAATGTATAGCGATTTGAATATCTTGTCGAATTAGGCCTGAGGATATTGATTTTCTTTGACTATTCAATAATTATTAAAGACTCGTAAACTTTCATGTTTTTTTTTTGTGGTTGTTTTCTTTAATGCCGAAAATCATTTCCCATCCGGGTTACTTGAATAACTTCGTGGATTCCTGTTTATCCAGTGCTTTACAGGCTAAGTGTAAAACAGGTGGCGCCTAGGTAGATTTATTTAACCCACTCCCTCGCTGACTTGCTGGCTGGCACCCTGAGTGATAGCAAACTTCCTTCCTGGGGCGAAATCGGTAAATTTTCTGTTGCGGTTTTAAAATTAAAATTTTTCACTTTCGGGATTGGGTTCAGTCTTTAGTAATTAGATATGGTGGCGCTAATACACGACGTAACACGTTATCGCTATCTACGTTCCTCTAATTGGAAAGGAAAAGAAGGGAACTTGTTATGTATTTTATTAAGCGTTTGAAAGATTCTTCTTCTTCCATTTGTTTTTCATCCTCTTTGTCCGCCTCCCCTATTCCTCTAATGCCAACTTGTCTTTTCCTAATTTCTCTATCTAATAACTCTATTTTCGCGCTTTGCATTTTTTATTGGCCATTTTTAGTTTTTATCATTTTTTTCCCTTTAATTTAGTTAATTCCTATATATTATCCATCTTTCATCACAAACAAAACTTCATTCCCATCTCTCATCTTAATTATTTTATTATTCTTATCTCTTGTCATTTATAGCTCGTTTCCTTTCAGATTGAGTAATTTATACCAATGAGGAATAGGCAGAATATGCCGTTGCGTATAGCTAAAAGTTTTCCTACTAACCATCAGCCTATAAATTGAGGGCTTACGTACTAAAATTCGCGATTGGTACATGATTTAATATATCCTTCTCTAAAAGGAACGATCCCTATTTTCCTCAAATAGAAAAGGAAAGAGGGGTAGTGAAAGAGAAATAAACCAATAAAATTTCATTAATTCATCATCTTTCCTTGTTTATTTCTTTGGAAAAAGATAAAGCTCACGCAATTGGCTTTTGTAAGTACAATATTCATCTTTTTCCTAGTCGATTAGAGGGAAACGGCACAATCAGCCGCGGTTAAATCCCAAAATAGTCCAAAGAATTGTATTACCGGAGCACGAGGAATGTGATTCGTTAGAGTCAGAGTAAGTGACTGATTATCTGGTCTCGTCGTCTCGTTTGGTGAGATCGTAGGACATTCGCGAATCGTTGCGACAAAACATCGCTTTATTCTCTTTGTTCTTATGACTTTTTACGATTAAAAAGACCGTATAGATCAACGATTGTTATTTATAGCGCGATTATATTCCTAACGCTCGTCATTTATTCTCGTTGATTCGAAAGATATTTTTCATCATGTTTGTTAATGTCAATCATGTTTCATTGACATTATGGAATGAATAAAGATATTATTATTATTGTTATTATTACTATTATTTTAATTGGATCTGAGATGAAATTAACAGTAACTTAGGGTGGTTGTAAAATACGAGCCTTTACATTTTTCTTATCGTTTCGATAAAGTGCTGGGGAAATAAATGACTGGTCCATGTAGTTCAAAAATGTCCGGCTGCGGCAGCTGCTTCTCAATCACGGAATCACGAATTTTGCGCATTTACGAAGATCGTTTTTGAAAAACTGTTGACGCCATTGATACCGGATTTTTATTAATTTTACAATTTCATCTTCGAATTCGTCCAAGTGCAAGAGTCCAATCACAAGCGACGAGGAAGATATCTTCGGCACTTTCTAAGACCCGCAGATAATTAATTATCATTATCGCGAATAATTAATAGTTCTATGCGTATTTATCGAACTACATTTACTTGTATTCAGTTGTTTACGCCCGATAACCCAGTTTCAGCAATAACTCTCGCCGTATACACTTTGATAATTAATCAATTGCTTTATATACGTCCGCATTACCGTGGAAATCGGTCAGTTCCATTCGAACGTTGCAGTTCCTTAATTAGTGCGGGAATGTGGTTGTTCCGAGTAATTCAGTCGGAAGTGGGAAAATACCTTTGATAAATCAATACGGTCGCTTTACAGTTTCTTGTTTGTTTTCTTTTTCGTAAAATTTCGTAGCCACAGAAGATAACGAGGTATGTATTGCTTTTTTGTGAAAAAGAAATCATATCGATTTTGTTTCTTTCTGGCCTTTGGTTGGTTTACTGCTAGTTCAATTTTTATATTTTTTTTTGGTAAGAACGTTCTTTTCCATGAGTTAATAAGTTTTTCATAAGTTAGCAAGTTTTCCACGAGTTAGTATGATAAGTTTTCCATGAGTTAGTATACTAAGCTTTTCATGAGTTAGTAAGTTTTCCATGAGTTAATAAATTTCGGATTTTCTAGGCAAACTCCTAGAAATGGGTACAAATACATACCTGCTAATCTCTCCCTGGCTAAACGAGGTTGAGCCGCCAATAGCAACAAATCAGCACCGATTCCACCGGCCAGGCCGCCGCTGAGCGTCGCCAGCTGATCGTTCGCGTCCCCGGTCGGCAGATTAGGATTGGTATAGTCTCGCGATTTATCGTTGTTGTACTTCACATTCAGCGAAGACATCTTCGAGTAGTCTATTCGCAACGTACAGCAGCTGTTATAGATATTCTGGCCGTCGAGGGCCTGCTTGGCGGCTTGCGCCGATTGCGTGTCGGGATACTGTATCAGCGCTTGGAATGAGTCTGTAAAAGAATGAAAAGTTATAGGTTCGAACGAGATTGCACAACTCATGATAAATAAATAAATAAATATCTTTAGTATGCCCAGCAGTTTAAAAACCAAAGTTTGCCATTCATAAACATAGGTCGTGTATACTTCAACCAGAATACAATAGAAAACAAAGAGTACAATATCATTATGAAATAAAATAAACATGAGATATTCAATCGACGAGAATAAAAATAAAAATCACTAAAAATCATGCATGCTTTAATCTATGCTCAAAAAATCTCTGTAGGGTAATTCCGGGAAATGTCCCTCGTCAGGACATGCGCCCCACTTTCTAGGTTTGCAACATATGTATGTTTATGTAATAAATAAAGTCTACATAACTCTCACAAAAATATTCTTACTGAGGCTTATTCGGGAACTTTCAAAGAGAGTTGTGCAAAGGACTGCGCAGCAGCCTACATTGCATATACCAATAATTATCTACGGAAAGGATTATTCGTTCTTTACGGACTGCAACCATAGACCGGTTTCGTACTTATTAGGACTCTTCAGTACGATATATAGCACATCTGCGATAACCAAGGCAATCCACCTCGAGATGTTATAGCTTGCTGCGCAGTTCTTTGCATAACTTTCTTTGAAAGTTGCCGAATAAGCTTCAGTGCCACCTTGAGAAAAACAGTATCCACTAAGTGTGAAATGAAAAAGGTGAGTGGAAAAAGTTGTACTCTGATGAATTTCCCGTTCATAGTTGACCACTGTTCTGAAAAAGAATGCGAAAACAGGCCGAAAATTTTTCTAGCCGTTCATAAATGATCCAAATGTTAGGAAGTTGTTTGATATATGATCTCTTGGACATTGACTGTAAATGAATATTTTTTAACCAAAAGGATTTTACATGTATTTTGTACAATTCGGACATACGCCCCACTATTTTTCAGGGACACAGGCCCCACCAAGGATCTGGGTTGGAGAGCTTATTTGATAAAAACTGATTCGTATTTATCACTGTGAATTCAGTATTTATCAATATTCATCTTAACATTTATCAATTTAAGTGAGACTCAGTATTTTTTAAAGTACGGAATATGGGAATTTTTGTTCACAGTAATCAATGATCTACGTCCAATGATTTGAGAAATTTATCTTCAATCATAGGATAAGGAATTATTCCCATTATTTGCCATTCAAAATGCCGAGGAATTATACAAGAAAATCTGGAATAAAACCTGATGTTAAAACATGGGATGCGAATACTACGGAGGAAGCTAAAGAGGGGAAGATGACACTAAGAGCAGCAAAAATTTTATTGTGTGCCACGACGTTCTCTTTCAAAACACTTGCAAAAACCAGCAGTAGAAAATCGCAACACTGGACCCTACTGTGAATCTTACCCTCCAATTGCGAAAAATCCAGATCATAGAATGTGGTTTACTGGTGTGGTATGCTGATTTATTTGGCAGGTACCCTCGGAGAGCAGCATGAGAAAATACTTGCTCAACACGTGAAAGACCTATGCACTTCTCGCCTTGCCATCGACAGGATGAAGTTACGAAAATTGGCTTTTTAATTTACCGAGACGTTAAAGCTAGAGCAGTAGTTCAATGGAGAGAAGAAAATCGCAGGATATGATTGGCTTGCATCGTTTCTGCAACGTAGTCCCCACATTTCCATTCACCAAGCAGAATCTTTGTCGATGGCTCTAGGCCGCCGGCTGTGCAGAGAGAAAATCAGTTCTACGATCTTCTAGAAGACGAAGTTAAAATACATCACCTCCAGAAAAATCGAGAATATTTGGAATGCGGATGAGTCTGGCTTGCAACTCATAAACAGGGTCGGAAAAGTGCTGGTCCCTAAAGGATTCAAGGCTGTTTACAAAATAACAACTAGCGAGAGAGGAGAAACGGTGACGCTAGTACCTTGTTGTTCAGCGAATTTACAAGGGAAAGAATCTCAAACCGGAGTTCGAGAATGATTTAGCCCTAGGTTCACACGTGTTCACGAACCCTCAATCAGCCTACATCAATTCGAATATTTTCCTTCGATGGGCCAAAGAAATATTTCTGCCCAGAAAATCCTTCGGCCGCAATATTTTGATCCTTAATGGCCACTGTTCACACTGTTCATCCACGGATTTACTGGACTGTGCAGAAGAAAACAAGGTTTCGCTGCTGTGCCTCCCGCGTCATACCACCCACGTATTGCAGCCTCTTGATACGAGTCAAGTTCAAGAGTAAAACTAACACATGGATTGAATAGAACCCCGATAGAGCAATTAGTCGATATCAAGTGGGACCATTGATTTGTCGAGTATTGGTTAAAGCTGCTACAGTTTGAAATGGCATCAGCGGTTTTGTTTCAACTGGAATTTTTCCATTGCATCGAAACATGACTCCTGACCATTTTTTTGCAATCTGAAATAGCATTACAGTTGCAGCCCTGGATCAGGAAACTGCAAATCGTTCACAGAGTATTAACCAGCAATTGCGTGACCAGGACGTGGCAATAGATCAACTGCCCATCTCTTCTCAAGAGTCTCTGTCCCGAACGAAAAGGCTTCTAGAGGTTTCTGCTTGGTGTTATAAGATGCAAAAGAGGGAAGTTAACGAAGAGAAAAATCGATATATTTTACAATATTGCTTTCATAAAGGCAACAATGCTAGCCAGGCGGCTGAAATTGTGAATGGTGTCTACGGTCCCGATATTATCACTGCTAATTACGCGAAATTTTGGTTTCGTTGATATCGTTCCGGTACTTTCGATGTTAAAAATGCATCTCGCACAGGTAGCTTCGTCGTCGAAAATGCCGATAAAATCATGGAAATGATCGAAGTAGACCGGCATGTCAGCAGTCGTAGAAACGCCCAGGAGTTAAAGATCGACCACAAAACAGTTTCAAAACCATCTGCATAAAGTTGGATTCAAGAAGATGCTTGATGTTTGGCTGCCACACACGATGAATCGAATTTCCCTGTGCGAAGCCTTGGCCAAACGGAACGAGATCGCTCTATTTCCTAAACGGCTAGTGACTGGGGATGAAAAATGACTCAGTACAACAGCATCGTGTGAAAAAATGACCCTGGTCAAAGAGCGGTGAAGCGGCTCAAACGGTGGCCAAACCAGGGCTAACGGCCAGGAAGGCTTTGCTGTGCATTTGGTGGGACTGGAAAGGGAATCATAAATTATGAGCTGATTCCATATGGTCAACGCACTAAATTCGGACTGTCAACAATTAGACCGTTTGAAGCTAGCGATTGACCAGAAGCGGCCAGAATTGGCCAACGGGAAAGGGGTGTTGTGTTTCACCAAGACAATGCCATGCCACACACATCTATAGTGACTCGCCAGCAACTCTGGGTGCTTGGTAAGGAAGGTTTGATGCATCCACCTTATAGTCCGCACCTGGGACCAAGCGATTACCATCTCTTTTTGTCATGGAAATATTTTCTTAGTTGTAAGAACTTAGAATCAAAAAAGGCTGTGAAAATCACTGACAAGCCCAGTTTTTCACCAATAGGGACCAGGGCTTGTATGAGAGAGACATTATGAAGTTAGCTTTAAAATGGAAACAAATTATAAAAGATAAACGGTGCATATTTGACCCAAATCGGACCACGTTAAATCAAGTCTTGAAATAATCACAAACATAATGGATTTCTTCTTCCCTAACCTTTTATTTTTCGAAATATATATCGTACGCGCATAACATTTATTTCTACTCAATGATACGTTTTAAAAAGAAAAATATCGCTGCTTGTTCGCTTCGTAAATGCATTTTTCCACTTAAATATGCAGATGCAACTTTTCGAAATATGTTTTTTAGAGAAAAAGGATGAGGATATTAATTATTTATTATTCGAATTAAAAAAAAAACGCTCGCGTTCACTTTATAGCAAATACATAATTCAATTACACAGAAAGATTTTAATCCAGTTCCATTAAACGCGCCGTAGAGATGAATGTACCGAAAACGTATTGTAAATAGGGGAACTGAAACACATACACAGGAAGTACTCCGTTAGATCGGTGATTCATTATACAGCATTTGCACTTCAAATGAATTACTGTATCTACGCCCATATACGTATGTGGGTAGAAGCGAGCTAGAAGGTAACGCGTGTGTACTGCGTACATTGCAGTCGGATATATTTGAAAAAGCACTCGCTATATGATGCATGCAAGAAACTGGATGCAAAATATATCAAAGATAATAACAATCTTATACGGGATGTTACACAATGACAGTTCCGCTGGTCTAGAATTCAATTGCAAAATCTTATTAAATAAAATTATTATTGCAGTCTTCGATTCCTAAACCACTTATTCTCGAAAAGATTGCTCGAAATAATTATCGCTTTGCGGTGGTAAGTATCAATTTCGCTACTTCTCATTATATTCTAATTTAATCGCGATCGCAGGAAAAACGCGACGAATCGGTTACGATCGATATTAGCCACTTCTGTTCTCACAATCTCGTTACCCAACTACCAGCGGGTATTGTTTTTTTTTCGCAAATTCCTGAACGAGAGAACGGGCACATCCAGAGAGCGTGAGACCGTCTCTGCACGGCGCTCTCGGTATTGCCTGCGGTCAATTGCGTGCACTTCTGAAACGATCGGCGAACAGCTTCAATGGATTTCGCGTAATTTTCGTTCTTGTGGTGTTGCTTTTGCGCGGTCGTAATCGGCGGTGGTTTAAAATCCCTTTTTTTCTTCTTCAGTGCTCTCGTTTTCTGTTCGCATTCGCAAAATAATTCGCATTAAAGTCTCGAAGTTCATGACTGTACGAAACTTCTAAAAATATTCATTATTTATGGATAGCATGGTTGTGAAGAAAAAATTGGTATTCTTTATAAATACCAAAGTGGCACTATTATGAAATAGATAGAAGGATCGTATTTGCCTCTAGAGACAAAAATTGAGAGCTTCTGTACGTAGACAATCTCTTAGGTTTTACACGCCGGCCCAAAAGTTACGAGAGCATTTAATATAATGTCAATAATTTCTTCAATTAATTTTTTATCGCAGATAATAAGCGCCTAATACAGCAGGCTCTTGATAATCCGAATTGAAGCTAAACCGAGCGTCTCTATAATCCGAACACCCTGCCTTTCGTGCTCCTCTCACTCTTGCTCAGTTGTCTGCCGTGCATTGTTGATGTCACATGCACATGCTTGTCGTTACTCCTGCTGCCATTTTGTTTACCGTTGAACCGCGTCGTTTGTACATCCCGTTAATATTTCGTGTTTATGTTGTCATGGCTTCAACGTCGAAAAAAGATAACAGTACCAGATTTTAGATGGAATCCTGGATGTTTCCTTAAGTTCTTTTGCGCAGAAATATAATGTTGGAAAATCTACAATTTTTGATATTAAGAGCAAAGAAGAAAAGATAGAATCCCATTTAGTGAAAACGCAAAAAATACCCAGGTATTCGAAAGACTTTAAAAACAAACGAGAATCCACTTCGTGAAGTTGCATTGTTTACATGATTTATACAATAACGAAGAAAAAACGTTGCTTTCTCAGGCGATATACTCATGGAAAAGGCGAAATATTTTCATGAAAGTCTAGAACGAGGGAAGAACGAACAATTTCAAGAAGAGACATGGCATCCGCCAACTTAAAATGACTGATGAGAAGAATCAGAGAGAGAGACTTAACCTCAGAGCAAATCCACAACGCTAATTAGTCTGGCTTGTATTGGAAAACTATCCCGGATAAACCGCTGGCTTCTGGATCAGAAGTTAGAGCCCCATGTTCTAACGTATCAAAAGATTTATGCCTTGCGCAAATGCTGCTGATACACACAAACTGCCTTTGTTGGTCTTTGGCAAAATCACAAAAACCTCGTGTACGTGTATCAATAGAAAAGTGACCAGTTTATTACACTGGTCAAAGAAATGGACGAGTTATAGAATTGTTAGAGGGGTATAGAGCACATTTTATCCCGGAAGTGAAGAAATTTTTGTAAAATAAAAACCTATCGCAATTTTCGCTCGATGAAGACTTGCAATCCATTGATGAAAACTTTTCTATTGCATACATGCCACCCAATTGCACAGCTTTCATACAATCAGTGGACCAAAACGCTATTCAAAATATAAAGATAAATTACAAGAAAATACTCTTTCTGCCAGTTTTGGCATAGCAAGATCTGGATCGTGAAGATTCTGTATTCGATGCCCTCAAAAAATCAATATGAAAGACGGAGTATATTCATTGGCTCAAAGTTGGTGTCAATTGAATTCAAATCTAATAAATGAATCCTGGACAGCCTTGTGGTCTGAGTTAAACATTGACGAATATTGTGTCGATGATTTTGAGCCAGAAGATGATCTTTCTTTGTCCTTTTTCCAAAATAAAGAATATTCTGAGATGGTAATCGCTAACTTCTTAGCAAGCAATGATGACATTGATGAAACTCAGGAGCCTATTAGTGACGGTAAAATAATAAGACAAATAACACAAGAATATCACGGCCAAAGTGTCAAATCAATGTTTTATTTTAAAAAATGCCTAGGTAAATATTCTCCGTGCTATAATCCGAAGGCCTCGTAGATCCGAATTCCGTTGTTCCAATTTTTGGCGTTCGGATTATCAAGGCCGTGCTGTACTTGAAAATTAAATCATGATCAAATTCACAAGCACAATAAAGGGGATAAATAGTTTAGAGTTTTATCTTGAAAATCGGGGTTCAGCATTAGTAGGGTTATCTAAAAGTTGAAATGCTCGTAGCTCAGTTACGATAGAGTTTTGGGCATATGTTTGTTAAACATTTTTAACTTCAAATTGCTTCAGTAACATATCCTTAAACTAAAGTAGTCACGTCATGGGATATCCGGTATATTATTATTATTATTATTATTACATATTATTCCGAGAAGGAACATCCACGTCATCGTAAATTCCCCGAGAAAACTAGAACTGCGTACAAAGCGATACACATATATAAAAAAACGAATCTTCTAAATAGAGATATCGGTCCTATTAGTTACTCGGCACCTTTCGATCTATTATAACGAGGTCGTTCGCCTTTTGCATGTTTATTCAATAAATAGAAGGTTTGTAGAAGAGATACCTACGTCAGTGTTAAGAGGCGCAATTAGTTGCAAAAAAGGTTAATAATTGAATTAATGACAAGATAATTACTAATGACGAAATTATTATAACATTTTCGATCAGACCATCGTTTTTGTGACTGATTTCGTATTCGAATGGACATTTTTCACACAAATTTCACAATACATTCGATTCGCGCCCTTAAGAACTAAATTCGCCCCAAATTAAAGGAAATTTTCGTGGACGAACTACAAATAACCAAACCGATATCAATTGTAAAATCTACGGGAATGGAAACGTAAAAATAAAAAAATGAGCGATAATACTTACTATTTTTCGTAAACGTTACGATTTTCAATACTTTTCCGAATCTTTGAAATATCTGAAAACGAACACATTTAGTAAATCGTGATGAACGATTCTGCTGCGATAAATGAAAACTTACCACGTATAAAATATCTAAACTTATAGGATATATCATATGTTCAATGATCACTCGTAATACAGTATTGGGACCACCTTGTATATCCTGGCCGTTCGTTATAGCTGGAGTTTGAGTAGCTGGCGTAGCCGCATTTGTACCGGTTAAAGCTTGCGCTGCCTGGAGAGCTGCTTGTGCTGAGGCATTCTGAAAAACAGACGTAGAGAATTCGGTTTATCTTTGTACTTCCTTTACCAATTTTAATACAGATAAAAAACAATTGTTGTTTTAATGGGAACGAAGATCTCAAGGCAAAGATCATTTTACCTTTGTATCCTCCATAAAATATGAGCAAAATATCTTTTGCGAAATTACAATAGATCGATCGATAGAAGAATTATTCTTAACAAAAATAACCCTCCTATTATTGGTTCCCACCAACGTATAGAATTTAATTCTACTAATTACGGCCACGTTTTACAATCGTAATCGTTCCCCTCTACGGCGAATTAATCGAAAGATAAACCCGACATGCACGGTATTCCATGCTTAGATTGCGTTAAGTAACTTAAAACTCGGCAAATATTTGCCACTGTAATTTAATTACCGCGAAACATCATCATCCCATTAATGAAACAAAAAGAATACCGGTTTTCTTTCCGGGACGTAGTTTTCTTAATTGACTTTAGTTTAGTTGCAGATTTCGCGTATTACCCACGTTTCATTTGCTAAAATTAAATTTCCGGATTGTCGGTGGATGGAATGAAGATACTTCAAGCGTGATGTTTATACAGTGTGTAAACACTTACGTCTAAATAATGAGCTATTTTAGTTGTTGGACGAGAACGGATTTTTAAGTTAGGTTTTGTTGGCGAAATCAGTTTAAAATTCTGAAGATTTTCTTTAATATTTTATCATTTGTCATTATTGTTGATATACAGCGTGTAAATAAAGTAAGGAATAATATTAAAAATTTTTTCATTATTATCGCTGTTTGGAAGAAGAGCCCGGACACGTCAATTTAATTTTTTCCTCCGGATTTTATGGATGTTAATTTCAATTTCTTAGTATACTACTCTGGGACTTGTGACGCTATCGACTTTTTTAAATGGAAGTCCCTTATTTTTTGGGAAGAAATAAAAATAATTTCTTTTCTTCTGAGTTCGGCGATATTATGGCCATATGTAGCACTCAAAGTTAGTAATTCTAAAAATATGGAGGATTTGGGGAAAATAGTTACACTTAAATATCTCGAAAACGAAAAATAATAATTATTTTATGAACGATTAAAACAATTAAAATTAATTTCAATTGTTTAGAAGGAAAAAACAATCCCTTTTAATGTTGGATTGTACATGAATAAACATAACACATTATCTCGACACAACGTTTATTCACTCGTCGACTTCATAATATAATTCTCATAGCTAACTTCTCTCACGACTAAAGCTGATTACACATTAGAACGATTTTCGCAAAATGCGAATCAAAATGGCCGTCACGAAATTGGGGATGAAGTTTAAATATTTCAAATTTTTTACGATTTTCGCAGAAATGTAATACGTTAATTAGGTTATGTACAAGTTTGTTTACTTGTGGTTCATCCATTTTCATTTATTTTGATATAATAAGCGATGTACTGTTCGGAAAATTTTTCAAAATAGAAAATGTCAAGTAGAGTATTTAGATTTTGTAATCATCCTTTATTTATGTTTGCTTACTGGTAACGGCTATCACCCCTAAGCGCTAGAAAATGTCGGAAATGCGGATGTGCCTATAAATTAAAATGACGAGTGAAATTTCCCAAGAAAATTTTTAAGGCGTTGCATATGAACTGTAGAATTAAACAAAAATAAATTTTTCGGAATTCGCAAGAAAACATTTCGGATTAGTTCTAATACGTACTCACTTCAACTATACTTCGTCGTGCCCTACCAACCTAGCCAGTATTACCAAGTTAAAAGTACGCGACAAATTTAAATGTAAATTTCTGAATACTGCAATTGAATAAATGTTCAAAATTTGCCACTCATTCGTTTCTTGGCAATGATAAAATCGGAGTTGAAATTCTTCCAAAACATTTTCTCTCGTTCCTTGGTATTTTCGCACTCTAACCTTATTCTCTCCCTAAGTTCTTCAATATCTCGCGACTTTGAGTGATATCACGTGATTTTAAATAACCCTAACGAAAAAGAATCAACTAGGGTAAGGTCAGGAGATCTAGCCGGTTAGTTCGTTGGACCACGCCTTCCTATTCATCTATCAGTGCAGATTTCATCTAGGTATTCTCTAACGCGAAGTGAATAATGTGGCGGAGCACCATCGCATTGATACCAGACATTAAAATTAGGTATGTCTGGGTTCTCGTTATTTGGAAATAACATCGCTAGGGCAGGTATTGATATTTAAGGAAATCCAGACACATCTCCCCATTTAATGAACGATTGCAAAACTAACGACCCAGAATATGGTCCCTGGTAAGATTGGCCCAAACATTCAATTTTTGTGGATTCTGTGTATGGCTTTCTTGCATCCAGCGGGGATTTTCAGTATCTACAGTTTTGTCTGTGCATTATCCATTTAAACAAAACGTAGTCTAATCACTCCAAATAAGTAGTTGGTAACTGACTTTGTTATTCATCACCGCCCCTTTTTCAAACGGTCACCGTCAAAACACCGCAGATAATTGACCGGCTAGTTTAGTCGATTGCGAAGCTGGCACGGTTTTCGCGATAGCAAATCTCAAATATTACGGAAATAGTAATGACACTTCTCTATAACGCCATCTAGTGGTAGTTTGTAAAAGCATAAAAGGGCGCTCCTCGTATCCTACGCGTCTAATCGTTTTGTGATGGTTTCCCAGTAACTGTATTATAATTTTTCTTTAAGTTTTAACTCCCTCCGATATTTCAAATACATGCACCGCCGCGTCAAGCTTATTAAAATCCAATCAAAAAGGCGTAAAGTTTCTGCATATGATTATTTAAAACGCACGCGAATGACTTATTTTCTCATTAACAACTTTTTCATATTCCCCATAAAAAAACGGGCACTTTGTGCCCCCGTAAATGTTGCCTCGCAGACTCTGTCATTTGCGAAAATCAATACCTATACGTCAACTATGTATGTATGTTTTCCTTACGAATTGTACGCACATGTATATTTGATGACCCGCTTTTACTCGTTCAATCGACAGGTTTCTTTTACTGTACATATTTACATTCTTACTATTGTTTGTACTCCTTCGAAATCATCACAAATTATTGTATTAATATGCGTATACTGATTTTCTTTTCTTATTTATATGATTTTACCTACAGTTTATTTTTTTGTGGGAAAGGTCACAAAAGAAAGAAAACAGCGCAGGCGAAATTTAACTCACGCTCCTTCCAAGGCGCTTAGTTCATTCTTTCGTATTTGTTGCCAAAATCGAAGCTGAGGAATGACACTTTCGTTTATGTGTTTCCTTAGTTAGTCCGGAAATACTCAAAGTGGCTCGACAAAGACAAAATAGGCTTAACCTTGAGTTCATTTTAAATCACAGATGTCCTTGGTTATCCTAATGTTGTGTTTAGCAGTATATGTGCTACCTACAATTGGCTGTAATTAAAAACATCGGTCTCTCAACCTCTTGAGGATGACAATTTTTTGTGTATCTTCCACTTCCTAAAGAACAGTCAGATTTGCAAAAATCATGAGCATCAAAATATTGCTGGAAAATTAAATTGATATTTCTACATACTGTATACACAAATAATCAAAAGAGCTAAACACAAGACGACAATCAACTATACAGGAAATAAAAAATTATTCTTCGGTGCACTGAAACAGTAAAGATGGAAAAAAAAATTAGTGTGTGCGGTTTACGCACGTCTAAAGTGCTTGCACATCATACTCTCTCTGTCTCTCCTTCTGTTTCAAACGAAGCAAGTACGCACGTATCCTTTCTCTCGCTCATCGTCTCCCGCTCGCACATCATATTCTCTGTTGTCTTTGTCTTCCATACGAAGCGAAGCTCCACCCAAATTTTACGCTCTTACGCTTACGTTTACGCTTACGTTTACGCTTACGGTTACGCTTACGTTCGAGCTGGTCCCTTAAGAAGTATTCACTTCAAAAAACATAAAAGACAAAACAAGTAAGATACTGACGAACGAGAACGACATAATGGAAATATGAAGCAATATTTCAAAGGACTAACAAAGTCCACGCAAGAAGAAGGAGAAAAGGAAGACCCCAATGGTGAAAGGACATAAGACTAAAATAAGTAATAATATTTTTACTATTTGGTTTGACCTAAAATACGCGTTGTCGACCTGTTTTTTTCCCTGATCATTTCGGACAAATTATAACAACAGCTACGACGGCACGATGTTAATTCAATTATCGATCACCTCCTTTTCCGATTAATTGCGCTCGGTCACGCGGATAACGTTTCCCTCTTTGATTAAAGCGGAAATCGCAGTGGATATATCACAACGCGGCGAAACGAATACGGAGGATTTGTGCAGGTGAAATTGCAATTTTCGACATCATTAAAACTTTTGCGTTTCGTTTAAAAGTTACGAAGTCGAGCCGGGTAGAATGTTGTTTATTTAGAATTACGTTTTCAGTATCTATCACCGAGTAAACAATTTGCGTTTTAAGCGACGAGCTTCTTCGAATGAAATCTTTCCCCGGTTTTTCTTAAATGTCGTTAGGTATATTTTTTTCTCTCGGAGGGCGTGGTTCGTTCCCGAGGGCGCGGTTCATTGTCGAAGATGGTGAAATTTGTTTGTTAGGGGCGACGAAGGGAATTTGAGAATCATGGAAATGTTTCCACAGTTTCCATTGTTTTTTGGTGGTTTATGAATAACACACTTCTACAAAAAAAAACTCCTTGTGCCTGGACTTATTTTATTATTATTGTTTATTCCTCATGCACCAGAGCGCGGTTCTCGATTATGATGAAATTTGAAGGTTAGAGGCCCCGGAAGGAATTTGAGAACACACTTAACCTCCATATCTGTATTGTATATTTGGATAAAAAAATTGGCAAAATTCAATTGGAATATGTGTTTTATTAAAAAAATTAAATTAAGGTAGGTTTTGAAACACACCACTTTTGCTATGATGGCTGCGTACAACGTTGAAGGACAGTCCTCGAATTCAGCGATTTCTCTAGGAGGAGACTACAGGAAGAACATGTTGTAACATGGAGAGGGGTGGGGGGCAGGATGTTACAGCATATTCCTCCTAGACCCTCTAAAGAAGTGCGCTGAAGCCGAGGACTGTCGTTTAGTGTTGTTACACGACCACCAAAGTATGATAACTAGTAGATCGAAATAAACCCCTTCATTGCGTATTTCTGGTATTTCCTCGGACATGATTACCACCATGATCATCCGTAGGCCATAAACGATAATGGTGAAATTTGCTAGTTTGAAGTGACGGGAGGAATTTGAGAATCATGAGAATGTTTCCATAGATTCAATTTTTTGGTGGTTGATGAATAACACAATTCGACAAAGAAAGCAAAAGTTTTTTGTACTTGGGTTTATTTTGTTATTATTTTTAATTCCTCATGCACCAGAGCGCGATTATGGTGAAATTTGTAGGTTAGAGGCCCAGAAAGGAATTTGAGAACACACCTAACTTTCGTTTCTGTATTTCATATTTGAATATCATTGGCAAAACTCAACTGCAATATGTGTTTTATTAAAAAACTTACATCAAGGTTGGGTTTGAGACACCCTATTTTTGCATTGATGGCTGTAAACAACACTTAAAGACAGTTCTCGAATTCAGCGCATTTCTCCAGGAAGGATATGCTGTAACATTGGGGGCTAGGATGTTATAGCATGTTCCTCCTAGAACGAAGTAGATCGAAATAAACCCCTTCATTGCGTATTTCTGATACTTCCTCGGACGTGATTTCCACCACGATCATCTCGAGGCCACAAACGGGGCTGCAACATTCACTTTTATATTTTTCAAGAAACCGCAACACAATCGATTCGCTTCCGGGTGCGATACGATTCAATTATAGCAACGACTATCACTTTTAGAGATTGCAAACCAATTTTCTTTCCTCCGTACGCCTTACGAAAATTACAGGGCCGCTGCATTTGCGTCAGACAATTGCGTTTTACAACGGTTACGGCAAATATACACTACGTACACATATCCCATTATAAACCATAACAATAGTAATTTGCCCCTTTCGATTACCTCTAATTAGCGCTTCCAAGTGCCCAACGTAAACACCAGATAGCACTCGGCGAGAGCAAATATTTAATCTCGCGTAGTCTTTATCGGCGTCGTGTTTTGAAAATTACCGTTCGCGAAGCTTCCGGCCGGCCGATTTTATCTTACGAAAACACAACGCCTCTTCGTCGCACCTTTTTAAGGACTAAGGAACGATAATAACTAAGGTTCGACAAATGCGCGTCTTGTTCGCTGGAAGAACAGTCTATATTCAGCGAATAAGACAGGCGTTTGTTGAAAAATGGCGATAGACTCATACGAGTATGATATACGTGACGGAGCATGCATATGTATATCACACTGTATATAGACTGTTCTTTCAACGAACAAGACGCGCGTTTATCGAGCTTTAGGAATAACATCTAATTGTGATTGTTTTTACAGTGAGAGTGAAAAGTATGGGTGAATGCGAAATAAAATATTGTTAAAGATCCGACAATAGTGTTACGTATTATGAGGAAGGACACAGCTCATTCCTATAAAATTCAACTCGAACTGAACGAAGACGACCCCGACTGGCCGATTATGAAAATATGATTTCTACGAAGCAAATCGACCTTTGCACCGGCAATTACTTTTTCGGATAAGGTAATGTGTCGTCTCAATGGCACAGTGAATCGTCAAAATTGCAGGTATTGGAGTAGGGTAAATCCTCATTAGATGGTTGTGACACATACTCGACACCCGCAGAAATTATATGTGTGAAGTCTGGAATACTTGATACTAGACTAAAAGGACTTTTCTTCTTCGAAGGAACCCACACAGGAACAAGATATTTACAGTTTTTGTAAAATAACCTTGTTCCAGCGCTTGGCGCAATTTTTACAAATAACAATGGTCCAGACCTCCAAGATAATACCACATGGCTTCTGCACGACGACGCACCACCCCACTATGCGCAGGCTGTTCGAGATTTTCTAGACAATTGCTTTCCGAGGAGGTGCAGATCCCCAGACCTTACACCTTTTGATTACTTAATGGGGTTATATAACGTCCAAGGTCTACGTCACCAGACCACAAAATATCGCTGAACTAGAAAACATTAAAGATAAAATGTTTGAAATTAGATCATAAACGATTCGAAATGTATAACAAAGAAGAATTTCTACACACGCTATCGTATTGTCAGGAAGTCGGTGGATGACAGTTCGAACATTTTCTTTAAAATTGCATTTACTTAGCAAAGGATTTTTTTCATTTTGTGTTGCGCTTTGTAACATTCAATTGTCATTTGCTCGAAGAATTCCTTATGTAAGATGGCAACAATTTTATACTGTCAGTTTGGTAACAAAAAGATCTGTCAAAATCAAGAAAAAAATGGGGGTCATTACTCGAAAACAACTGATGGTAGAAAATCGACTGTTATGGAAAGATATGCATATTTATCAAATAAAATCGACCTATCCAGGTTGCCTTTAACAAAATTTTATTGCGCTTTTACTGAATTTATTACATACTTTTGACGCTAACTGTATTTTTTTGTTTTGGTAAAACAATGACGATTAGATATAGGAAAGCCTGAATTAATAATTTTAATTTTTGCAATTTTTGGGTAAGAATGCATTAAATAAGGACGTAGGAAAGCGGTTAGTACGTATTCGATTAGCGCGGTATAGAAAATCAATTTCGATTGTATTATTTCAGTACGCGTTTTCGATAAAATATTTACGTTTCCACTCTCCTATCCTTATTCCCTGGAGTTCGCATCATATTGATCTGGTAATCCCATACGACAGAAAAGAATCGTTCGTTTTCAGTTAAAGAATAGGAACCGTTGTTGATTGGATTTGTCGATCGAAATAACGAAAAGGTTTATGATATATTGTTCTTAGAAGAACAATAACTAATCTGTTTCGCGAATATTTTTAGATTTTAATGATCCGGTCGTTTCTTGAGTGGCAATGAGATTGTTTATGTTGATGTAAATATGAGATCATTCGGATTGGAATAAACTACACATGTAAAAGTTTAGTCGCCTAATGTTTCCAATCGAGTTCAAATCATTCAATTCCTGACGAATTTCTAGTTTAGAAAAAACCTTTCAAGTTTTTAAATGCGTTCAGTGTTTCCCCTTCCAAGATATCCAATAATAGTTTCTAGTCCATGTTGCTTCGATGACCATCAAGATCATTATTATCGCTACCAAGCCCTAAACTTCCATTACCGAAAGAAATTCCGGTGATTTCGTTTTTATTTGCAATATATTCTTAACACTTCTGTAAACTAATCAACGGGCTTAAATTATTCGTAAGAATACTTGGAAATTGGAGCCCGGTGTGGTCGAATGAAACCGAAAATTCCTTTTACGAGTTAATTCAAAACTCGACAGTTGTTGTCTGGTGTTGATGATGAAATGAATAAATTGTTCCTTTTCTTGCAGCGATAAATCTGTAGGTGTGTGTAACTTCAAACGGGTTTCTTATCCACTGATATTTGGTCAGAAGACTATTCAAAGAAGTAACGTTTTTGAATGACGTTCTATGTATCTAAAAATGACACGAACACTTTTATGGCTTGTTATAGTTAACAAACGTATTTAAATTAATAAACATTTTTGCGTCTTCGCTGTTTATTTTGTTTGAACAAAAGTTAGATTTTCGCGAAAAGCTGTTAATTGTATAAAATAGTTGTAATATGTGAGTATTATTTCCTTGCAATTAGGTATTTAAAATATTTAATTTTTCAAAAATATCAGGGAAATGAGCCAGTTTCAGTATGAACAGTTTCTGTTTTCTCTTCCCTCAAATATCCACAAAATTACAATCTATAGTCTCCATATTTTACAACGTGCCAATTTCTCTACTTTTCAGTAAAAATTTCTATTTGTTTGCCGCCTTCTTCTATCTTCGTCTTATTCTTTTTTGCGTCAATTGCCATTTCCACGTTTTCTTCTACGTTATCAATATTTTATTCGTACGTACAAGTCTCTCTTAAATCTGCCAACACAAATTTCCCAACATCTATCGTCCTTCCCTTCGACGTTGTCGAGATTTCTGTTCCTCACGGTTTCTCATTTGTTCGGGGTTTTGCTTCAAATTTCCGTTTCCCTTGTCGTTTATCAATCGCAAAAATTTTCAAATTATTAGTTCTTTACCATCCGCTTAATTCTAATCTATATGCACTCCAGAGTTGTTGAAAATCCGTCATTTCTTTCGTCGTTAAAATTGATGTTGTAGGTTTCTCCCAAACTTCGTCAAGATATTTCCTTTCCGTAATTTCTGTATTATTTCAGTTTTGACTCGCCATCTCCTTTTGCCGCCTTCTACAGTTTCCATACCTGCTAGGCTCATCCATAATACAATTATATTAGGTGTACCAAAATAGGTTTTTCTAGTCCATTTATCAATGCGTGTCATAACTCGCCATTACTTCTGGATCTGTCAATGTTGCGTTGTTGGTTTTCTATTTCGCTACTGCATTGACTGGTATAACCAAGGACTTAGAACATCCTTGGGTATAATTATATCAGAATTTTCACGCCATTACTAGATGGGCACGAGCATACCTTCTGTAGTTGTACCATGGGCTCATGATTGTTTTATTTCAATTCTTTTTGTTTACTCTGAAATCAATATCTTCATTTCTGTTCTTCCATTTTACTTCTGGTGTGTGATACTTTGGTGTTTATTCTCATAATATTTTTCTCTTTAACCTTTGTAATCATTGACTCACTCGGAACGATCTTTTCGGTTGAACCTTTTTAATAAACATTCTGACGTAATAACTTTCCGCGAATATGCGTTAGAAAAATTTCATTATTCGTAGGTGAAAATTTGATTCTTAACTAGGTGGAAATAGCAAGCAAACGGAATTCACATGCTAAAACTATGCATAGTGGAAGATTTGATGATATTGCGTAAAATACATCATCTTACAGAATTCAGTTTTTACATTTATTTTTAATAGAGTACATGTACCGAAAATTATTGAGAAAAAGTTACTCCTAACATATGATACATACTATATGCTTTCCAGACAGAATTCACATTTGAACACTATCTATGCAACTTCTAGAACTCGCAGATAAGAATTATTCCATTAACAAACAAAATATTTTGAGTGCTCAAAAATTTTTAACGTAGAGACTACATATACATGTTTCACCATACTGTGGCTTCATCGAGTGGTCGAAAATACTCAATTTTATATTTTTTTGATTTAAATTCTGTTTAATGTAATCAAAATGTAAAATGTATTAGAACTTTGATCCACCTGATGAGCCACAGTTTGGTGAAATATATGCAGTGTCTACATTGAAATTCTTCTTCTTCTTCTTCTTCTTCTTCTTCTTCTTCTTCTTCCACTTCTTTTCCAGGTCCTTAGTGCCCTTTCAGGCGTCGGAATGGGAATCCGATTCTTCTATTGTCCATTTCTTCCATCCTATTCTGTCTCCTGCTAGTCTTTTTAGGTCCTCTAGGGTTTTTACTTTTCCCTTTTTCCTTCCCATACTCTTCGATCTGATCCATCCATTTCCTTCCTAGGTCCCTCCATATCCACTATTTTCTTTGCCAGTCTGTTTGGGTTCATCCTCACCACATGCACCATGTGTATCAGTTTAATTGCTTTGTTTTGATCTTTTCTAGTATTGGATTCTAGTTTACTGCTTTCCTAATGTCATCTTCTCTTGTTTTCTGTTTATCGTCTAGATTTCATTTGCGTGTGTCAGGGTTGGTACCGTAATTGTGCTGTGGATCTGAAGCTTTGCTTCCCTATCTATTTCTTTGTGTCCTAATATTGTCTTGTTTTGTAAGTTTGTTTCCTCTACTTACTATTTCCGCATACAATCTTCCATCGTTCGTCACTACGCTAACAAGATATTCATATACGGTCGATACTTATTCTATTACTTTGCCTTTACATTTCATTTACATTTACAGAAATTTTGAAACTCAAACTCCTGTGCTTTTGGTTTGTTTGGTAATGGAATATGGAATTTCAATGTTATCTTCTACGTCAATTACCGATTTAACCTTCCTATACTCACGTCAAAATGAAAGACGTATACTATACTATATAAGTCGGTCTCACAGACCGTATGCGTGAGTATAGGAAGGTTAAGAATTATTCTAATGCTTATGCATCTTAAGCAACTTTCTGAAGTTGTATAAAATTGAACTAATTTACAAATCTGTACCCCTACTTCAAATTAAAAAAATAACAAATATTTAACTTTTTATGTAACAGTATACGGTGCTAGAAGCAATCATCAAATCTTTCCCTTATTCTAAATTAAATAAGAAAAAAGCATTTACTTTACTTACGGCGTTCGAATGCGTCTGATCCGTCTTCAGCTCCTTGTGATTAGAATACTGAACGTACACCGCTCTACCTCGCAGCTGGGCCATGCAGCTCGAGAAGTAGCTGACCATCGACGTGGCGGAGGTCTCGTCTCCCATCTCTAGGAAGGCCTGATTCTTGCCTTTGAGCACCAGAACGTTAGTAACGCGTCCGAAGGGAATGCCTAAATGGATGATCTCCGCCTCCGTAACATCGTTCGGAATGTTTCGGATATGAATAACTCTCGAGGGTTTACCTACGTTCTGCTCTAGCTTCACCTGCGAACAATGAGAAAAACGAGAAGCGTTAACGTCGCGTATTTTATCATCTTTTAGGCTACCGAACGGCGCGCGAACGGAAAGAAAGAAAGACGGAAACAAGAAGAATACAAGAAGGAAAAAGGGCGTCGTCGTTCAGTTCGGTGGATAATGAAATTGTGCCGTAACGGCGGATTTATGCCAGTTTTAGAGTCTCGGGCGCGAGTTATTCGTGTATAACTGAAATTAATGGCTCGGCAGTTTCGCGGGGAAATTTGTAGAAAAAACGAAAAGGAAATCGATGGGTTGCATTCGAGAAGTTTTAATCAGAGTTGGTGGGGATTGATTGGGGATATCTCTCGCTGTTTTGAGTTTTGGAAAAGTAAGAAATACCATAAATTCATAATAGTGAACTATATTCGAGAGCCAAAAATCTTAATACAATCAAATCTGGATGACTCTCTATATAACGACCACATTAAGGGGGCAGCTACCAAGCAACTGTGCAAAAGCTTACTAAATAAGTACAACTCATATATGCCAACAATCCGTGAGGGAAATTATGCCTTGTCAATCTCAGACCGCAATTGCAACTGCGATTGATAAAGTTTAATTCCCCTCACGGATTATTGACAGATGCAAATTGTGCTTACTTAGTAAATTTTGCACAGTTACTTGGTAGCTGCCTCCTTAATGTGGTCGTTATATGTATAGAGTCACCCAGATTTTATTTTACTAACAAATTGATAAAATTACACGGGTCGGTAATTACGTCATTCTGCTACATACCCATCAATTTCATACAACAACAGTACGGTGAAGATAACCTTCGCGAAAACTTAAAAATTGACGCCATCGCGACGGACGTTCGTATTTTTCTAAAATCTTACTTCTAACGCACTTTTAATAGCAGCGAATCTGTTGGCAGCAGCTACTGACGTATCCGCACGCTATAACGATTATACCTTAATTTAATTAGTAATAAACCGGCCTAATCGGTTTGTTTCGTCGAAATGATTCGAATAAATATTTAAAAAATAGAGTACGGCTAGTAGACGATAATAATAGATTTATAACACGTTAAGTCGGTAGAGGAAAGTTTCTCAAAGAGTCGATCAGGAACAGGTACCTCGGACTGACGTTAACGATAAATATAAAATTTAAACCGGCACGAGCAGTTTTTGATCTTTCGAGCATCATGCGAACCTCTTCTAGATTAGCGAAAATGTTACGTTTAGTTTTAACGTTTTATTACTGATTTTTACGTTTCATGATTACATGTAACTTCTAAAGAAAAGAACGAAATAAATGATAATTTAAAGGTGCAAGGCTATCGGGACCATAACGGTGGATGTGGCAACAATTCTAAACTAAGCTCCAATATTTTTTCCGGGTGATCAAAAATGTGTGTGGCTTTGCAGTATCGCAGGTGAAGATAACGTTTTTACGATTTATCAATTCTGGTCATTTTTTTTTAATTGGATCGTCTCGTTTGGTTAGTACCCAAAACGTGTACCGAAATAATAATGTACAGATCTGAATTGATCGTTTTGGTGGGTGGTTGAATTTTAAAGTAGATAACTCCTTTCTAATCCCACCAAAACAGATAATAAAACCTTCTTCAGACGAATATCAGTTTAAGATGTTGTTTGAGCTGATTCCATCCTTTCTGCTCAGCAATTCTGGGATTGACATTCCCCCGCATTTCATCACCAGTAATCAATCTTTTTCGATCGTCTCAACTGATCAGTCCATTCCACTAAACTGATAACAAAACTTTTCTGTAGACTTGTTTTACTACATATGTGGTGAATTTACTATAAAATCTCAACGGACTGCAATAACTTCTCTGGTGAAAGGAACTCATCGACTGTAATTTGTGTTTCCTGCCGATGAAAGAGACAAAAATTGGCTCGGGAAAATATGTTGTAACAGTTGCTCAAGAAGTTTAAGAGATTGGCCTGAGGGAAGTCATAAGTCGAATTGCAACGCCCATGACTTGGAGCGAACCACAAAATCATGAAAATAATTGTTACTTTTGTATGACTACAACACGGGGATTTACGAAAAAAGGAAGAATAAAATAAAATATTCGAACATTCCGTCTGCATCAGGACCAGTACCTCGAAGTAATGATGCTTTACCTCCAGTGCATTGTAACAGCGACGAAATGGGGGATGATGAAAATGCCCATTCTCAACAGACTCAAGTGAGTAACTGCTCTCGATCGTCACTTTTATGCACAAGTACATCAACAGAACCTCATTTTCTTTAGCAATCTGATTTGAATGATCTCGCTCAACATTTACGATCCTCAAAATCGAAGGCTCAACTTCTCGCATCAAGATGAAATCAATGGAATTTGTTAAATAAAAATACGAGAGTCTCATGTTCTCGTAGCAAGCAAGAAGACCTTATGAATTACTTTACCAAAGACGGCGATTTGGTGTCTTGTAATAATGCTGGAGTACTTTTACAAGAACTGGGTTTCCCTAAAAGATCTGAGGAATAGCAATTTTGTTATTGATTCATCCAAAGTTTAAATGCTGTTTTGCTCCACAATGGCAATAAATATCCTTCAGTCCCCCGACGCATGCAAAAAACCTGGAAAATATGAAGTTGTTACAGAAAAAATTCACACTACTCATAGAACATGCTGATCTAAAAGTTGTAGAAATGTTAACCGGACTGCAAGGAAGATGCGTGAAACGTAGTTTTTTAGTGCGAATGGGACAGTCGCCTAAGAGATAAACCCTACGTAATAAAAGATCTGGTCACGAAGAGCGAGTTTGATCTCTGGAGTCAAAAATTTAAAGAAAGCACCGTAAGTGTCAAGGGAAAAAAATTTCTACCACCATTCCATATAAAGCTGCGTTTTATAAAAACTTTTTAAAAGCAATGAACAAAGATAGTGAAGGCTCCCAATATGTTAAAACAAAATTCCCTAGAATCCGACGACGCAAAACTGGAAGAAGGAATCTCTGCACGCCCGCAAATACGAAAGCTCATGGAGAAGGCACGTTTAAAAATAAACTTGAATGAAGCCGAAAAACCAACGTGGATCGGTTTTTGTTGAAAATTTTAAAAGGTGACTTTTTGAAAAATTTAAAATTGCTTCTTAAGATTTTGGCAAAACATATTTGGATTAGTCTACAGACAGTATGTTGTATATAATAGAAAAGGGCAAAATGCTGTAAAATGACACCACTCTGAGCTCTTTAGCTTAATTAGGAGAGTTTTTAGGGCAATAAAAAATCCGTTTACGGTTTTTGGATAAATTTAGCTCTAATTCAAAATCGAGTTAAAATATCTCGATGAAATTTAGTATTTTTCCAAGTCTATATGACCTGTGCAAAATTTAATGAGAATCTGAAATGGTGAGGTAAATTTTGTTTTAACATTGTATTAACTTGACCTGGAACGATTTGCCCTTAAAATTCTCTTCTTTCTACTCGCACTTAGATTCTCTTCCTCGAAAAATCTTGATGCAGTATCAGATGAACTTGGTGGAAGATGTCAACGAGATACATTGCGCGCACATAGACGACATAACGGGAAATTATCAGAAGCAACGCTTGCAGATTTCTGTTGGTCGGTTCACCACGAAACTCCAACGGAAAAGATGAAACGGAAGAAAACTACAAAGTGAAATGCTATTATTATACAAGTAGTTAGATTGTTTTCATGATTTTAATGTCTTGGAATGAATTATAACTTTCTCGTTTTGTAAATGTCATCGCAATTATTAGGTGTACGATTATATAATTTATACGCAAAAATCCATTACAAACAAAGTATATGTGTGTATATATTTCGAGTTAGAAGCATCAAATCCATAATAACCATGCCTAATAGTAAGATGAAGAAAATGAAAGTTCTATTTTCTAGACCGGTGTAATCAAACCATTTCTTTTTCCTCCAATTCTGTGTGTAAAAAACGATTCGCAACATTTAAAATTGCAAACCAATTTATTTCTTAAGGAACACATTTTCGACGATGATCCTCCTCCTTCTAATTATCGAAAACTTTTACATTTCGGACATCGATCAGTGGAAGTTGCGTAATTACTTTTCGAGGACCCGTCCGCCCCCGCTTTCTACGTACGTAAAGAAGAAGATCGGCCCACTTCACTCCCGAGGGACACGCGGCAGAAATCCCAAAAATTCATATCGTCGTTATCGGAGGGAAGAAAATCAGATAATTAGTCGTTGAAATATCAGGCCATGAGATAATGATCTCTTCGCGAGGGCGACTTTAGAATTATCGAGCAGACAACTTGAATGCGAACACGACCCTATAATTACTGTTCTCGTTGTAGCGAGCGGGGTGTTGTACGGTGATAATTAACCTACAAATTTCTAGAGGGGTCGTTAGTGAATTCGCGGGAAACTTGTTGGCTCGCATTGCGCGACTGGTGTTTTATAAGAAGTTTCGTGGAAACCCGATTTTTTTTCTCGAACATATTAGGCGCTTGTCGTACATAGTTGGTTATTTCGAAAATACATATTTCGACGATTACGTCATCTTCAGTTAGGGGATTTGAGAATGTTGCGTCTGAATGATGTTTTGTTACGTATTTCGATGATTACTTCATCATTTTCATTTAGGGCAATGGAGAAAGGAGAACTTTTTGCGTCTGGACGATGTGTTGTTATACATTTCGACGATTGCGTTGTCATCATCAGTTAGGCGAGTTGAGAGAGGAAAACTTGTTGCATCTGGACGATGTGTTGTTACATATTTCGCCGATTACGTCACTATCTCCAGTTGGGGGAATCGAGAAAGGAAAACTTGTTGCGTCAGAACGATGTGTTGTTACATATTTCGACGATTACGTCGTCATCCTCAGTTAGGAGAATGGAGAAAGGAGAACTTATTGCGTCTGGACGATGCGTTGTTGGTCCAAATTCCTACGAGGGAAAAGCATTCAATTCACTTTACAACTTTATGAAAAAGAAAATCAGATTTTACTTCTGACAAAAGTTGTTTAACGAAATACAAACTTAACAGACGCCAGAAACGCGATCTAACTTTATATTTTAGATACGAATATTCAGATATTAAAGCCAACGATAAAATCGGCTGTAATCCAACATGAAATAATGAATGACAGCAACCAGCTTGAATGGAACGATTGAGAGTTGTTGCTACATATATGTATAGTAGGGGAAGGACACAGTGCCACAGAATGAAGATATTATATTTGCGTGTGCCAATGAATGTATAAAAACCGGCGTGCTGACAACTGCCTCGGAGCTATTTATAGTAATTAAGTAATTGACGTAACGCATCGCAGGATGTCGACATGAGCTTTATGTACGTAGAGGTTAATGCAAACTGAATGTGTGTGCGCCATCGATATCTTGTCCGTTGGGATTAAAAAAAAAATTATTTCAAAAATCTGTACACCATAACGTACGAGGGGCGGATTTGACGTTTTTACAAAACGACCACTAGCTGGCGCTATTGAGATGTGTCATTACTATTTTCGTCAAATTTAATATTTGTTATTGTGAAAACAGCGGCAGTTTAGAAATTGAGGGCGTCGTTTGTTTACGGTGAACGTTTGAAAAAGGGCTGCTGCTTTAGAGGAACGAAGAATAGTTAATGCTGAATGGTATACCAAAATCGTTGGCCCAGAAGTCATCGACGAATTCGGGAAAAACAATCTAAAAAACTATCGGTTGGCACGCATGCAGAAGTGTATAAGTCTTAACCCAGATTATCCTCAATTTTTGCTCGTGTTTGCTGATTTGCACTGCTCTATATAATTTACATTTTTTATCAATTTATAAATGGATAATTGGAGGTAAGTTTCAAATAAGCAGTGATATCTTTCGGTACCAAAACAAATTGATATTTATTATAAACATGCATTACTTAATTTTAATGTAAAATGTATGTTTAATTGGTGCTTGTCCTTTACCCAAATCAGCCCTAAAATTAGGTGCCTGTTTCAACATACGGTAGCATAACAGAGTACTTACTCAGTATTTTCTTTAGTTATTATAAATAAAGCGGCATGAAATTCTAGAGGAGATAGAAAATATAGATAATAATTCACAAATTCCACATGCCCTTACTGTTCTTCCTCCAACAAATGCAAATGGTTATATTATGGATGAAGACTCGGGTGACGAAAATGATGACAGTATAAATAACCTTACAAATAGTCACCTTACTGCATAGTGGTAATAAAAAATAACACCAACAATATAGACACTGCTGAAGATATTCCCGATAGTAGCCAAGTGACGGCAATTGCCGATATTATTATTAGGACGAAGATACATAATACCATTATTCTCATTCCAAAATATACGGTTCACAGATAAGTAAGTTATTGGACAAACAGCACCAAAGGCGAAGGAGAAGGAAAACTATGTCTGAACAACAAAAACTATGGCTTTAAATTATTCACCATGGCAGCCGGTCATTGGATCCGAAAATAGCATTACGCCCTTACAGTTAGTTTCCTTATATATAGATGATGAAATAGTTGATATGATTACCCAGTATACTATCATATATGTTTCACAAAAAAACAGTGTATCTACAAGTGAAATCAGATGTTTTATTGGAGTACTCCTTCTTAGTGGTTATAATATAGCTGCTTGCCATTTGAAAATCTTAAAATTATCTTAAAACGTTTTCCAAACAAAATTATGCATACAAATCAAATGTCAAATAAGTACCTAACCACACTTTTATAAAACGGTGTAATTCGCACTAGAATTTAGGTAAGTGCATCAGCGGACAGGGAAACGTAATTTTGGAATACTTCAGAGCAACTTACTCCAGTCAAATGGAAAGCAGTGCATATGCTTCAGAACAGTTGGCGCTGTTCCGAGCAGCTATTTTTCTCAAAAAGAAAGCAGCTAATGTGTCAATGACACATTGAGACACATGAGGTCAATGTATTGGGAAAATTCTAACTATACTTTCTGCCTATATAAAGAGATACATTTAATTATACAATGCAAAACATACACTGCAATAATAACAATGATCTAGATAACAGTGATCAATTTTGCAAGGGGAGATCATTTTTTTCAGCTCTCAACAAAAAAACATTTCGTTAGCTCCAACTGAAGAATATTATGGTTTAGATATTCATCCATGGTTCCTTATTTTGGAGGTCATGGATCCAAACAATTTATACGTGAAAAAACCCATTCGAGTAGGGTACAAGTTGTAGACAGATACCACAAGAAAAGGCTATATAGAGTGGTGTGAACCTTATCAAGGTTAATCAACACAATTACCTAATGACTATAAACATCTTGGCTTAGGAAAAGCGTTGTTTTGCAGTTTGCCAATGTTTTGCAATTGGATAAATAGTACATATATCCACATTTTTTGACAACTTTTTACTTCTTTGCACTTATTAGAGGAAGTAACAAAAAGATGATTGAAAGCTACTGGGGCTTTGTGCGAAATTAGAATTTCTGATTGTCCATTAAAACGCTCAAAGCAACACCAAAAAAAAAACTTAGAGGTACTCATGAGTATGTTCTTGCAGAAAAAGATAATATTATTGTTTGTAAGTGGAATGGCAATAATATTGTTACAATTGAATCTAATGTAATCTGACCAATGTGTTTTTACAATATTCAGTTGTACTTAATTATGAAAAAGTTTCATGAATTTTATTTTCAAAAGTAGTGTAAAGTGCTACCGCCCGCCCGTTTAAATATACGACTTTTATCTCAATAATTCAAAAAATCATTCATCAACAAAATATTTATGTTTACATATAATGATAAAAAATTTACAAAAACCGACTTCCATTAAAAAAAAAATAGGAGTATCTGGGTTAAAGGCAAATATATCTAAAAGCTGTTCCAAAAATCTTTTCCTTTCTACTTTTTGTAACAACTTCAAAGGCACAACAGAAGGTCTTAGATAAATAAAATTACGTTCCCATGGATCAAGAATGATCTGGTGTGGTCACCGGTTCCAGCTGTCGGAAGAAGCAGTGCAGATGCCTTCAAACTAGCAATTCCAATTAAAAATCGAAATAACATTCGACAATTTATTTCTACAATTTTCCACTCCTATACTCATACAAATTCTACGATAATTGCAAACTTAATTGGACGTGCAGCCAACAATCGCTTAGCAAATGGTCGATGTACGTATGCGCGTTTAGTGGCTAAAGTATGCGGAATCATCGACGTTCCGAACTTGCTCGAAACCGTTAAGTGTTAATTGCTGCGATTGTCCGAGGCGAGCGCGGCGGATTAGCAAACGTTGCAAAGGTATTTGCCCTCCAGATTCGAACGCATCGTTTACACTTGCCAGCATGCAGCTGACTAACTATTACATTAGAGCTTTCCCGTCCAGACTGACGCCGTAATGTATGACTAGTAAAGAGAAGCGGGACGGAATATCGAAGGAGGTAAAAATGCGTTTTCCGATTAGAATCGAATATTTGATATTCTCTTAACTTGTTGAAAATTAAAAACAAATATGGAAAACTATAACCATGACTTCTTTAAGTAAGCTAGTACCCTGTAACGAACCTGTCATCAGTCTCGTCGTTTGTTACTTGATATTGGAAACAAGTTTCTTATATCATCCTCCGTTTAAAGTTTGAGTTCAAAAGTTTTTGTGCTAGATTTCCGTTTCCAATTTCGTTTCAAAGCCGTAAAATTGTCCATCTCCTTAAAGTTTAGATCGGACTACGTAAAAGAAATCGTAGTACACTCAAATATTATGATATTCTTATGGGTAGGCTTTTGCATTTTTTGTCGCCTACGTCACGAGCACCCAGTATAAAAGCCTTCGAAAAGCAGCCCTCTACTTCTTGCTCACCTGCCGTCTCTACACCAACGTTTTTCGGCTTTTCCATCTTCAACGCCGTGTTAAAATTCTTTAAAATTCAAGCTATAAGAATCTACGATACATTAAGTAACTCTGTTCTATTATTCTAACATTTTTCTTCGTTCGTTAACTGTTGTGCACGTGTACGTGCAGGGATTATTCGACCGCTTCACGTGTGTAAGATGGCTGGATGTGGTTTTAATATAGTTTGTCATCTTGGGACTCTACAGCGATGATGTTGATAATGACCATTTCGTTCTAATTAAAAAATAATTACATTTCATCCTAAATTTGTCCTACGTTAATCATCATGTATCCCATTAACATTTACTCGAACTCGGTCAAAGAGGAATAAGAGTCACCAGAATGTTACGGCTTATAAATTAAATTGTCCGACGCAATATGTGTTTACATGTACATACATATATACGTACATACATGCAAATTTAATCTGATGGCGAGTACGAAACTGTTCAAAACGAATTCGGTACCGTGCGAGAACTAGGTAGATAGGGTGAAATCGACATTTTGCGCCGCATTCGAAGCGAAAATCTCATTTTATTTTCGTACTTACTTTTTTGGCGTTTTCCTGGTTGTTATTATCTGCATGCGGTGCAGATGGTGCCATCACTGATACGTTGGTTTGCGACAAAAGTTCGTCACTTCCTCTCTGAAACAAAAGGGGACGTTTTTAGTAAATCGGCTACTCGTTTTTGTCCGAAAGTTGTATTTATTCGGAGTTTGGATAAAATTATTTCGCATATTCGAAAGCGTAATGCAAAAACGTGCTTGTAAAAGGTATGAAAATGGCGATGACCGCAGCGATTTCTAATACATACCTTCGTTTTTAAATCGAAAAAAGATACTTGAAAGAGTCAAAATTACAAGTGAATGAAAACGTAGAACATTGTTCTACTTTAGTATTTATTTAGCGAATATAGAAATGGATTGATATAAGATTGCATGATATAACCGACAAATTTTCAAATACAGACAAGGAAAAAGAATGATCCGAGGTCCTTTACAGACACTTTAAGCTAGATGTTTTTTGCTATTGAAAATCCGCCCCAAAACCAGCGATTTGGATTTGATAATGGTGGAAGGATTTGATATCGCTAACTTCTACAAAGGAAACCGATCCAATCTGCGAATGAAGTACGTACATCATACCTTAATTAATATGCAACTCGATGTATGCTTGAACGACTCTTATGAGAGGTTGCACCGGTTTGGATCTATCAAACTAAAAGAAGTAAATTACTCACTGCATACTAAACCATTTTACACTCGGCCAATTTCGAAGAAAGCGCATTTTTCGTACTAAGCTTCACTACCTAAGGGCACTACATACATGTGTGGAATTAAAGCTTGGAATATTAAAAGAAAAAAGGGAACTCAACCGGTTTTTCAGAAAACGCTGAAACGAGTCGGTTTTAATTTTTAGAAATACAACTAATATTTGCGATTCATCTTTCGACTTTTATTTATTTTTTAGTTATGTCACCACAGAAAGAAAATTGGATGCATATATATAGATTTTCAGTCGTGGAATCCGATAACGATTTTTCTTCCCTTTACAATTATGCAAATCAATCGTAAGGTTGCATAACGAAACTTCCGAGAAAAATTGAGGTGAACATTTAATGTTGATATTATCTTATTTGATAGGAAATTGTTCTATCATATTCAAATACTAGGTACGACATAAAATTAGATGAAATGTTAGTGTTATCCAAGCTAACAAATAATTCAAACCATGAACGGAACGTAGATTGCCTGTTGAAGTGCTTTCGGTTTTATGGTACAACCTTTGTAGCGTACTCAATAATTAAGATACTTTGATAACATTTTAAATCTAGCGAACTGTTTCACACAAGCATTCCATCAATCTTCAGCGCTCTTCACATAACTATTGTAGTTTATTGCAGAATTCTAATAATAGGTCTATTAAATTATCATGGCTAATTTAGCATATTTAATTTATCTTGGTTGTGAGAACCTCACAAGATCGCAACAAAAAGTGTGTCATTATTTAATGCAAAACATCCAAATCGTCCTATTACGCAGTCGATACTCAGCAAAATCAAAAACAAATTTAGGGAAACGGGAGATGTTACGAATATTTCAAACGGCGGTCCTACAGACATAAATGCACACAATAAACTGAACATTGTGTTACAATTGGATAAAAATCCACGCTGTTCTTCTAGAATCTAGAAAGTCAGTTGCAGAAAATAGTAAGTTTACAGTACTTAATGAGAAAAAATATCGTCTTTTAGGTTGGGAGCAGATGATGTCAATAAGTTTGCAGTAATGAAGTTGTTGGAAGAGGAAAGATCTCATCCGACTAGTTCAAGAGGTGAATGATTATGATCCTGACCGACGTTTACAATTCTGCGAGACAATGATGAATTTGCACCGTGCTAAGGAACGTTTTCATCACCAAATCGTTTTTACCGATGAATTAACTTTTTGTATAAATGGGACAGTTAATCGGATGAACTTTAGGTATTGGAGTAGAAGAAATCCTCAATGGATGGCAGAAACACAATCTACATCCACAAAAAGTAAACTTCCGGACAGGAATAGTACATAATGGTATTCTTGGTCCGTTTTTGTTTGAGGAAAGTCTTAATTTAGGAAGATATTTGGACTTCCTCTAAAATGATCTAATGCCTGCACTGGCTCTACTTTACCCAAAGGAAGACGATGCTGATATCCAAAATGATACCCTTTGGTAACGATACGATGGCGCACCGCCACATTATACGCTTATTCCTGTTCATAATTTTCTGCATCCAGTTTTCTTCAGGAAGAGGGATCGGCAGAAGAGGACTGATAGAATGGCTAGGAAATTCTCGTGACATCCGTATCTTCCAGGAGGAGGGAAAACCCTTTATGGACCCCGACGCGTTTGGATGTGTGGGGAGTGTCAGACTCTTACTATACTGACTAAAATACCTCCTCATATCGACAGGCATACAGCGAATCACCCTTCGGTATTGCTTCACCATATCCCTATCCATTTCTCTCTCCCTCTCTTTTGTCTCTTTTGTCTTTAACATCTCTGTAATTGTTCTGCCTATGCTCACCCAGCTTTTTTCGCGATTTAACTTATGTATGTTTTCTGTAGTCAGCCTTATTCCAATTTCACTTGTAACACCCCTAGCCGTTTTCTATCGGGTTACTTACAAACGAAAGTTTACAAGAAAAAAACAACAGAAAATTTAGAGGTATTCAAGTGGGTATTAGAAGAAATAGAACGAACTGTTATTAATAACGTTTTAGGTGAATTTGTAAATAGACTATCTTACAGCCAAGAGGTCGATGGGTAGAATTTTGAACATTTAATTTAATAGTGTTATTTTTTATCGCGTTTTATATTATATTATAAGTACCTACCATAATATGATGAGTTGAAACAAATGCACAAATACAGTGTTTCCAAAAAAATGATGAAACAGTACTTATTGGACAGAAACCGTTACTCAACAGGAGATTTCTTTGACTAAGTAAATTAAATTATCTTTGCTTCATTTTCTTTTGTGTATTTGTTTGACGCTTTTTTATAACCAGATATGTTTGTAGATTTATTTCTTTTATATTATGTATATGGTTTACTGAATTAAAAATTATTAATTATTATTATTATTATTATAAACGTTAAATATTCAGTTCGATTTTTCTCAAAATTATTGTCATGCAACCTTATGATTTATTTACATGATCATAAAGGGAAGAAAAATCACTATCGGATTTCACTATTAAAAATATACATTGTCATTTGTTTTTGTTGTTGTGATGACGTCAACTAAGAAAACAAACGAAAGTTGGAAGGTGAATCGGACATATTAATGTGTAATTTTAAAAACTAAAACCAACAGGTTTCAGCATTATTAAAAAGCACCAGTTGAGTTTCACTTTTTTTTAATATCCCCAAGCTTTAATCTCACACTGTACCATATATACGACCGCTACAATATTTGTGCCCTAGATAATTGATACGGACGAGAAATTCCGATCCGTCGGGAACGAAAAAGGAAAAAAATTGATACGACGGCCTTTCATTAATTTCGATTCCCCTCTCGTAAGCATTCCTTCTATGAGTACTTGCATGTACTACGTAGTACATATAGATACAAATTTCTGTCTGTATGTACATATGTGCTTCAGAACATTAATAGATTGAGAGAGCTCGACTATCAATGGGTGGAACGATTTGATTATTGGTTACTGATTAGTGTGCGTATTTCACCCATAACGATCCGATAATAAAGGACAGATTGAAAGTATTGAATTGATTTTGACGATACGAGTGCTGTGTAATATCGGTAATTGGGGGAAATACCACCGACGTGCTGTCGATAGTTGTACCTATAGTCGATGGTAAATTTACCGTATGTTACATAGCTAAATGTAATTTGTGATTCCAGGTCGTAAAGCATATTCAATTAAATTTGAAAATTTTATACGTTTTACGGATTTATATTTATCTTAGAAAAGTACTACAATGAGCATGATTAGAAGCTATGTATTTTGCCTAGGATGGTCTCCTTATAACAACACCATTTGGTAAAGGCAGCAGGGATTTTCTAACTTAGTGGCTGGTTTAAATGTTATCTTTAGTGATACATTTTACTCCATTAAAAATTTAAGGAAAATGAATACGCTTAAAACGAGGTGGTCCAGGGAAACAAAACAAAAAAACGATCGAAATTTTGCGAATTTCTAAACGTGACGTCAGTAAAATAGTCTGAGGAGGAGATTGATACGTTGCAGTTGGCAAAAAATTAGACGCAACCAAATAGAAAATTCTGTAAACAAGCAAAAGAAACTGCTAACTAACTACTTTATTTATTTCTGTACACATTACAAAGTAGACTTGTACAACGTACAGAAACAAGTTAATAATTAATTACCATTACTAACAGAACATTGACATAGAATACATACATATGAGAAAATGACTATAACGCAACGATTATCCGTTAATTATAAATTTTGATAGCTACCAGCTCTGGTAAGAGCTGATGAAGACTTAATCGTGTTTTAGGTATCGCAAAATCATCCCTGACTCTAGTATTGCAATCATGTACGTCACGATTTTGTGAGAAATTGCGTCAATTATTATGTACCATCACGGACTTTGGTTATGTCCGGTCTTTTGAGGTACAGCCTGTGCTTCTGTTATTGTGTGTATGTATGTCCGTTGCTAATTCATAAACAAAGATACAAGGTAAAGTCAAAATATTTAAGGGAACAAAGGAAGCCTTTGCGGACTCCATAGACTTTAAATCAGCTATCACACGAATCATTTTTTGTTTGACATATGAATACATCGCTTGCTGGTATGGGATTACCCTAATATTTTATTCCGAAGCATAGCCCATTCGCTACATATGCAAACACACCAGCTACAGCCGAGTTAAAACGGATTACAAACGTTGAAACAAATAACTAAGGTTCGACAAACGAGTGCATGAAAAGTTGTCTAAACCGGATTGACGTTGTCTCTACACTTCTTGTCCGTTGTTCTCAGTCCGGTTTACACCACTTATCATTCATTCGTTTGTCGAACCTTACAAATAACATAGTAAATTTAGTTCTGTCAAAAGGTCCTCGCAATGATACTTCCAATTGCAGTGCTCATCAAATCCGACACCCAAAAATCTGACTCTCCGTCTGACCTTACCAAAGTAATATTAACTTTTAGTTCTAAGTAAAAGTCTAGTCAGGTTGCAGTTGGTATGAATAAAATCTAACGTAAGTGCTTTTGTAGTTGTTAAGGATAAAACACTAGCACTTGTATCGATTACAGATGAAACCGTAGGTCTTCGAAAAAGTCCAAACCTTTCCTAAAAACGTTCGGGTTCCAACTGCTACGGAAAGTAAGGAGAAATTCCCAGAGAAAATTTGTAGACGACTAAAGGAGATCATTAGTGATGAGGATGGCTTGTTCAACGAAAAAATATGAAGTGATTCCTACTTTTATCATATCAACACCTCCAAATACGCATTCCGACAATTAACAATTAGATGTCAAAATGCTTATACATAAATATATTTCGAATTTTCCAAACTAAGGTTGTGCTAAAGGTTGTTTATAATGCTGTTTTATGGCACATATTTTAGTGTGTGATGCTTAATATAACTGTTCCTTTTTTAATCTTTTCTTTCAACATAAAAAGTTGATGATAAAAGTTAGTTTTTGCCGTCAATTATCAATGCTTTCACTCATGTCTATAGATACTTTCCAGAATTATACATGCATACATATCTAATACACTACTCTACGAAATACTCAATTAATTACCGAAACCGTACATAATTTCTTTAAATTTCTCTCCAGCAACGCATTGGATACAAAATGTTTGAAGCTGATAGATAAAAGGCGCAAATTACGATCTACACAAGTACAAAACTTTGCGAAACGTTTCCTTTTACATAAATACAAACATTAGAAATGGGGGAGGGGGACTTGCCTTGGCGTGGAAGTAACGTTTTTGGGTTTTCATTTGTAGGACGAAATTGGGCTTCATCACTTTCCAAAATAATTAACACCTTTACATCTAAAGACGCTCGAAAAACTTGGAAATTATTAGACGCCGCGTGACGCATATACAACAAACAATTAAAATGTCAAACTGACATTTGTTGTTATGTTGCTATAGTAACGCTTCTTTTTGCCCTTCCCTTGCCTTAATAAATTTGAAAAAGAAACGACATTATGCGAGCGTACACGATGAGATACGAAACGTACTGAATTCTGTCTCAAGATAATAATAATAGTAAACGTAATAATAATAATCAAAATCATAATAATCATAATAATAACAATTAATAAAATAAAATCTGGAGGACTCTCTATGTAAGGACCTAATGGATTAGGTACGTTAATGGGCAGTCATCAAGTAACTGTGCAGAAACTTACAAAGTAAGCACAATTTGCATATGCCAATAATCCGTGAGGAGAATTAAGCTTTGTCAATCCCAGACCGCAACTCTTGACCAATTAGTTTCGTCCTTGTTAAAACTCGTCATATGCAAATTGATTGACCAAGTTTAAATCCCCTCACTGATTATTGGCAGATGCAAATCGTGGTTACTTTGTAACCTTTTGCATAGTTACTTGATAGCTACCCATTAACGCACATAATTTAATTAGATCGGTGTACGGAGAGTCATTCAGATTTTATTTTATTAAGATTTTGGTTCTCAAAAATAGTTTACAATAATAATAATAATAATAATAATAATAAATTAATATTAGTTGGTTAGCAATTAGAATTTATAAATTCTCATAAGATATTTTTATAGCTTAAGAACTTTGATGCTCCTAATGCTGTTATGGAGACCTTATCCATTCAGAAGGCCTCTTTAAATTTGTTTCAGGCCCACAGAATATTTTTTTCTGAGTCTTCTATGCTGCTGAGGATTTATAAGTGGTTGCAATTGTTCTTTGGGATGATTTTTGATATTGTTGGGTAGGGAATTTTAGTGAACTGTGTAACTTTGTCTGAAGAAATAATATCGCACTAAATCAAAAAGACCACAACAGTAGCGCCCAAAATGGAGTTCATCTAGCGTCTTTTGGTCATTTCTCTGTTCAGACACCATATTTCCGGTCTGACGCTTAATCAGCCTTATTCTTTAAAGCAGGCATGGGCAACCAGTTTCTGTAGGGGCCAAATGAACAAAAAATAGAATGAACCACCGGCAAAAATATGCATTTTTGAAGTATTCTTATTAAGTAAGTTTGATGGGTTATGTTAATATGCAACGGAAAGTTGGCGGGTCGAACCAACCTTACTGGAGAGCAGCATGTGGCTCGCGGTTTCCCATGTCTGCTTTAAAGAGTTAGAAAGCAGATACTGGTAGCATTTTACCGTTACCGATCGAAAAAAAAAAAGTGGGAGAAATCTTAAAATTTATGAACATATAATTTTTAACCGTATAGTTCAATCAGACAGGAAACACAACAAAATGAGCAAATAGGAGAGTAATCGTTTTGAAACACAAGAATCGCAGAATATTCTTGACATGGACGATGGGATATTCATTCAAACTTTACTAATTTGATTGAAATGGTCGAACTGTTTTAGGGGATTTTATTTATTTATTTTAAGTAAGGGCAGAACCTATTTATAAAATTGTCACAAAAAAAGGGAAAAGAAGGCATTGATTTGTAAAACTTAAACATGGTTATTAAAATATATTAACCCATTAGTTCCCGCGGTCCTCATTTTAATACGGTAACCTGTACCCAAATGAGTACAGCGGGTACTAATGGGTTAACGTTAACATTGTCGTTATCGCTCCTCACCAAAATGGCCCTGATTTCCTCCTACAGTTGTGATATAAAACATGTAAATAATAATGAAATAAAAAAATACTGGAAAAAATTGGGTGTGTCATAATGCATTTTCGCGTAATCTGATATTATATATACCAACGAATTCACGTTTTCGTCGAAAGGTTAACACGGTCGCTCGCGATCGATGCAAATTATCGACGAAAAAATTATAATCTCATTTCGCCGGACTTAGGCGACGGGCTCGGAGGGTTCGGAGGGCGCGATGAATGACTGCCGCACATTAACAAATCCATTACCTTCAAACAATACTTCTTCATAATAGAGGAGTTATTCTTTGTTTTGCTAACCGTTTGAAAAATGGCAGGACATAATCATCAGTTGACGTAATTGCGCTTCGTTACGACGGCTCACGCTGATGGAATCGGGCGAAAAAAGGGGGACGGACGAGCGCGGACGCGGTGGTAGATGGGAATTTAATTAAGTTCACCGATCTTTCGGGGTTTTATGCGGGCGAAAACATTTTTGTTTTTCTTGCGGATGGTGGGATTTTATACTAATGACCTAGTAATAATAATCATCATAACAATAACAATAATAATCATAATAATAATAACCATATTTCGATTTAGTATCAACTCTATACTAATCATGAATAGCATTAAGAAGAAGGAGAAAAAACATATATGTATATACATATATATGTATAGTTGTGTGGTACTTAACATACACTGAGCAAATTAATTTTATATTTTGATAAGTTTCCCCCTTTATTCCTTTTCCTTTTGGGGATAATAAGTAACTGAGAAAATTTTGGAAAGATTTCTTCAACCTCAACACGTGCCCTAAGGAGGGTAAAATAAATTCGTTTATCTGCAGCTCATTATAGTTGATGGGATAATGCAGATACGCAATTTTATCAATTTTTCGGGGTTTCTTAATTTTGTTTTTTGTTTGCCAATGTTTTTCTTTTCTCTCGTATACTATATCTGTATTATTATTTGACTTAGTGGATTTTGATTTATTTCTTATCGTTTTGTTAATTTTTTGTTCTTGTTATTAATTTAATTTTTTTTTTTTTGGTGGAAGTTTCGTGACTTGTTAACCTTCCTATACTCACGTCAATATATGAAACACGAAACTATACTATACAAGTCGGTCTCACAGACCGCATGCGTGAGTATAGGAAGGTTAAATACATGTCTTATGTATCTTTAAAAAAATAAATTATTATTTTTAATACAATTCGAATCCATTGTGTTTATGGTATTTCCACTTCCATTTTCCACCACGCAAGGAAATTTTCTTAAATATGCAAATTTGTTTGAAACACGTATTTACAGAAGTTGCCATTCATGTTTATACTACACGTTCGCGTATGCACAAGTACGCACATCCATACATACATAAATGGATTTTATGTGAATGTGACGGCAACGAAGGAGTGTACGTATTCGTTGTAATGTGTAGTTTCGTATGTGTACATACAATACGTACGAAGGCGATAGAATAGCGAACGTCTTGTAAAATATTTCTGGCATAACGAATAGGCAAATATATTCCCACGTATTTCCGATGTACAGTGCTTTGCTGCCGCTGCTGGCTGCTGTGTATACGCAACTTAAATATGATTTACTTTAACGTCATCTTCGGCGAGTATGCTTTTTATCAAATCTGAATATCTGAATATTAAAACGCGCTCTCCCTCTTATTATTATTATCATCGCGGAACGCGGCCGCCTTATTTCCCTCCCGAAAGCTTACAGGTAGCGTCGGTCGAGATAAATGGCATCGGGAAAAGGAAGTATTCAGCTTTTTTCCTCGCGCAAATGCATTTCCATTAAATAAAATAGGTATTCGTAATTGGCGAATAATACAGCGAGGCTGTATCTTTCGAATTTATGAGGAAAGGGAAGAAGATTTCTACGAACTGATTTCGAACTTTCTTCCTCCACTTCCTTTTTTTCCCCGGTTTGCTGCTGAGAAACCTCTGCAAAGCTGCGCGTGTGTGTAATCCATGAAATGAGGAAACGGATAATGGGAGAGCACTGCTTCCAAGGTCTATTGAAAACATTTCATTTTTGATACTCTGAATCCTAGATGCTTGAGTGATCAATCAAACGAAAAATAGAAGATTATAAAGCACTAAAATAACAATCTCATGAGAACTACCGTTGTGGCTCTCGTGCTGCACGGGCGTGTTTGTCACGTGGTCCGCAACGAAAGTCCATGTGAAGAGCTATATTAGTTTTGTATTAGTATTTTACTAGAATTTATATCCAAATGAAATCCTGTAATTGGTTTTAAAATTGTCCTAAGCCACTCCAGGGGATAAAGGAAAAGCTATATTAGAATCCTTTCAAAGGGGAAGAAGAAGACGAGGAAGAAGAAGACAAAGAAGAAGACGAAGAAAAAGAGGACGAAGAAAAATAAGACGAAAAAGAAGACGAAAAATAAGACAAAAAGGAAGACGAAAAAGAACAATACATTACGAGGATATATTTAATTTAGTCAGAGTACTTGCTACCCAATACACTTGTACATGGTGTATGAAAAGAAAACGTATAGCTCAAACACCAATTTTTCACATAGAAGAAGAATAAGAAGAAAAAGAAGAAGAACAATTTAATGAAGAAATAACTAGTTGTATTTTCCTTTTTGTCGTCTATAAATCTACAGGGTTGTGTGCGATTCACCAAAGTTTTTACATCCTCTTTATTGGACGTGCTTAGTACAATCTTCTCAACTAAGTCAATTGATTATTATTGATAACACTGTACTAGCGTTAAACTAGAACTACAAAATTTGCTTCACTTGATAACAATGTTTTTGATCGTATTAGTTTACGGATAAGAAAACGGAATTTGAAATGCATTGAAAACTGGCAGCTTTTCTGAATTGTGGGTGTTCTGTAAGCACTATAATTTAACTTGACCTTGAGTAAAAAGTGATGATTATTGCGATCTGTTGGTTTGAATTATGCCACTCGACGGAAAATGCACGCAATTAATCTAAAAATCGATAATAGTACATTAGATCTATTAATTTACTCGGTGGAATCGCTTGCAGGTTCCATTTCGTTTTACTTCAAACCGTTTTGCATATCTCACCATTATCACACTTAATATAGCATGTTTGGTATGGTTATATTAAACCAATAAAAACATTTACACTTCACTTTAAAAAAGTTCATATTTAATTTTAGAAAATATTGAGTTGTTGTCTCAATTGTAGTGTCTGTTGATCAGTTATAAAAAGAGTTATTTGCTCATGCCCTCATTTTCGAAAATCCTTCAAAAGTTCGAAACGCATCTATTTTATAATTTTTTGTTGTTAACCTTCCTATACTCACGTCAAAATGAAAGACGTATACTACACTATATAAATCGATCTCACAGACCGTATGCATGAGTATAGGAAGGTTAAATTAACGTAAAACATGAGTCGCCAATTAAGTGTATGCATGTACCATCTTTTTCCAAATCATATTTGTCTACTCCAAAAGTGTTCAAAGTTCAGAATTCAGAATTCCATTTTCAGTGTTCAAGTTCTTCCCGAATTTCGATTTGGTCAATTGCCAATATGCAGTTTACACCGCGATACATCTATGAAGTCTTGTTTGTCGTCCTTTACATGACTCAGAAACATGTTTTATAATCATTTCTCTTGGTATTGTGGGAGTCACATCCACGGTCAAAAAGACCAATAAGAAGAGAGTATTTGCTGTAATCCTTCTGACTAGTTATGAACTCTATATGGTGATATTTTGGAATTACGAGGAAATGTAATTAACTTTAACATTTCTCAGTCATTAGTCATTTAGTTCGTTTTAGCCTTCTTATGTCTTGACTTTCGTTTACTAGCTGAATGGCTTCCACGTTAGTATGAAGGAGTAGTCTTCCTCCATGCTCGATGGCATAGTCTTGAATTACTTCTACTACCGATTTGATGGCTAAGTCGTTGTGCAGTTCATCGCTGGTTAGGTACCAATAGGTATCAGTAATCAATCGAAGATATTTATTTCGACATCATTGGATTAAGGCCCCAGCGCACTTACTGGCAACGGACGACTACGGGTCACTACACTACGGACGGCAATTTATTCTTTGCATGTATATTAATGGAGCTGAGCTCATTTATCGGAAACGGCCCTACCGACGACTCTCCATTAGTACGCATGGAAAGAATAAATTGCCGTCCGTAGTGTAGTGGGCCGTAGTCGGTAAGTGCGCGCGAGCATTTATAAGTCTGTTAGATTTTTGGTACGCCCCCAAAGCTGATTGAAATAAGTCCATATGGGTTTTTAAATAGACTGGTAGATCTTTTTCTAAATTTAAAGCTGAGCTTGGATTTGCTTCCAATCAGCCAATACATATCGCGAACTTGGTGCCGTATTTGCTAGCTTAGAATTTAGCCTTCCGTTCAAATGTAGGCCAAGCTATCTTGCAGATTCAGCTAGTGGTATAATCATATCATCTGACACACACATATATATTATACCTGTATTGCTAATTCCCTATCCTGACAATGGGCGAGAAACGTGCCCAACAATACGAGAGGTATACATCACTCTATCCTTTTCTTACGGGTGAATTCTGTTTACTGGACATGCGCCTCCGAAAGAAGTTGGCGGTTTAAGTTTGAGGTAACCAATTATTTATCTAATATAACAAAGTTTAGTGAATGTATTAATATTTACATTACAAGTTTTGAAGTATAAGTGCATGTGGAATTGATTACACATGTTTGTTACTAAATTTGTATTGTAATTACCGAAAATCGTTTATCAGAATAAATGTATGATACACAATTATAAATTTTCGATATAGTTCCTGATTCCCCAGTCCAGTACAGTACAGTGAATACGGAGGCAGGTCTCAGTGCTTATTACGCTTACATTCATTCGAGACTAAGGTATGGTGTAGTATTTTGGGGAACATCAGTAGAAGCATTACGAATATTTAGACTCCAAAAATCGTGTGTTCGGAGCATCTTCGGGTTACAAAGTTGGGACTCTTGTAAGCAGTGGTTCGAGCGATATAACATAATGACACTAACAGGCCTATATATCTATGAATGTGTAGTGTTTGTTAGAAAAAACTATGACATGTTTCAAAATCACCTTCATCAGCATGCGTACATCCACATCCGTGGAGTGAAGTCATCTCACTTGGTTCCCATACAAACCGCAAGAGCTATGGTTGACCGAAGTACAGTTCGGCAGATTCTGAAGGTATATAATCACTTGCCCATGCACATGAAAGAACTCTCAACTCAAAAATTAAAAGTTAACCTAAAAAATATACTTTTACCAAAAACCTTTTACAACATAGGCGACTTTTTTGTTTATAAATATTAATCGATTTATTTGACTAATTGGTTAATTTCAATTTCACATATGTGTATGTGTTTTTATTTATTTAATTATTTATATTACTCATTTATGTAATATGTATGACGTATTCAACGCATAAATTATGTATATTACATTGGAATAAAGGATATTATTATTATTATTATTATTCGGATGATGATACTAACATTAATGTTACCTTGATATAGATTATAATCGGTGAATACATCTGAAATCTCTTTAATTGAATCAAAGTACTTAAAAACACATCCATTTCCGGTTTTAGTTGTCTTTTCTAGCATTCATTTTGTAAATTAAGCAAGCACAACCTTTGTCACGCACACTAATTCACAGACGACGGCAAACGTTAATCACTGTGCTAATTGGTAATAACTTTGATACTTTAATCTGAAGGACAGAACGCACAAATCAGCACAAATACAAATACTGCCAATTTTCATAGTGGCTGTCATTATTGGGCCAATAAGTTTACACATGTGGCGCATGCGCATTTTAGTGAAATCACCCATTAAAGTGAGATGGGTAGATATTACGCTGTCATATTGTTGCTCACGATTTTCGCCTTCAGTAAGCAATATAGGTATAATAAATATATAACATTTAAGCATAGGCGTTGGTCGCTACTTTTGACAAACTAAAAGCACTATTAAAAACCTTAAAACAATATGAGGGAAAAAATCATGCATGGGCGAGAGCGATGACTTTTCAGATCACCCTCGTAATATAATTCGAGCGTGATTAACACGTCTCCCAAAGTTTGATATCGCGCGAATTACCAACGTTCACGTCACGTCACATAGAAAACCTATAAAACTACACATTTGCCGTTTTTATGGAACGTCGATACTATAAATATTGACAGCATCGATCGCTCGTAATGGACGTGCGTTCACATATCACACACATACACACATAATTAATATCCGCCGTATAAACTTCTGACGTCGTCGTCCTCGTCAGGAGGCGATTTTACTCGTCGGAATTTCGATTTGTAAATTAAAAATCGAAATCTAATCTCGCGTCCTGAAAGGATGTGTCGCTATTACCGTTAAATCAACGTAAACCTGATTACCGCCTTGGACTAAATTATCGACTTCCTTCGCAAGGAATAGGATCAAACCGCAATTGCCACATGCACCTGCGCAACCGTGATACGAAACCAAATCGTTTCTTTTTCCTTTTAAAACAAAACAAAACTTGCGTTCTATCCGTCGGCTATTACTTGGGAACTCGCGCTTGCGATACCTCCCCGTCCAGTTCGTGCGAAATTTCGTATTCCGCGATCGATTCGGATTGAAGTGGCGAGCGAAGTAAAGGAAATAAAATAAAACGGGAATGTCCATTAAAAAAGGAAAGGGATCGTATTAGATGCAACATAAACAGGGAAAATGAGATGTCCGGTAATACGATCTACGTGGAGCTACCGCCTCCGTCGCCGCCGCCTGACCCAAATGCGTATCGGCAAAACGAAACTGGATTTCCGGGAAAAATACCGGAACACCTTTGGACATTTTCCCAGTTTCGGAATCCAGGTCGATTTTCCCGATTGCATCGGGCTGCGCTAAATTGTTTTGAATCAGCGCCGTATTAAATAAAAGAATGTATTTTACCGCTTTACGCGTCGTATTTGTATAAAACGAAACGAAGCGGTGATAAAATAAAACCTAAATTCTTTTATACTCAGCCTTCGCTGCTGCTGTTCTAAATATTTAGTTTTACTAGCTTTTATAGCTATTAGCAGACACGGCGGATAGTTACCACTTATTATTATCGTAATTTATGTCGCTACTTCAGTAAAGTTCTCGCGTTTATAAAGTCCGGAGGGACCTATTTTATAATGGAAAATGTTAGGAGCAATCTGGACGTTTCATTAAGCGATTTAACTCACGTTAAATGACGTTAAAGTGCTTTCATTAATCGTAAACTTAGGATAGGTACATCGATAAATAAAATTAGAACAAACGCGAAAATGTTGCTGTTCCGCCGGTTATCCTATTCGGAAAAGGACAATTCTTAAAAATCTATAGGATTTAGTGATAACAGTAAAAAAATTAACGCTACCGTGAGACAGAAACAAAAGAAAATTGTTCGGTGCTAGCTTTTTCTTATCCTATAGAGAATTTTTCCCTACTCGAGAATGTATATGTAGTTTGTTTTATTTATTTTCAAAAATAAGCAAGTTACTGGTCTTGGAAGTGAGGTCTGGGACAGCTTGTATAACACATCAGTCACATCACTCAATAGGTCTGTAGGATGGCAAATCCACATGATTCTTAAGAAGTGCCAACCTTCAAACGATACCTGTCAAAACTATATGACAATCTGACGTTTACTTCACAAGTTACAGTGTTGTTAGTGACACCATTTCTGTAATTTTGAAAACAATGCGAAAATCCGAATTTCGTGTATTGCTAAAGCATTGCTTTTTAATGGGAGAAATACCGTTGAAGCAAGGCAATGGCTTGACAAGTGTTATTCGGAACCTGTTCCGTCCAGACAGATGGTAGGGAAGTGTTTTGCTGATTTTAAACGCAGCAGTACAAACAACGATGATGCTGAACGCTTTGGTCGCCTAAATTCAGCAGTTGTTCAAGAAAATATGAAACAAGGTCCCCAAAATGGTTTTGGCCGATTGTAAATTGAAGCTGCGTGGGATAGCTGATACCTTAAAGACATCAGAAGGTAGTGTATTCACCGTCTTTTTCTTGCATGAACATTAGAGTATGAGGAAGCTCTGATCGAAATGAGTGCCATGTTTGCTCACAGTCTACCAGCGCGCTGTTTTGAGCTGTTTCAACGCAATAAAAGATTTTTTTTTTATTCTGTATGTAACAATGGATGAAACGTGGATCCATCGGTGCACTCCGCAGTAAAATTGGCAGTCAGCTAAGTGGATAGCAAAGGATGAAAGTCGTCCAAAGCGACCAAGAACGCAAATGTCAGCTGGTAAGGTTTTGGCCTCTATATTTTGGGATGCGCACGATATTTTATGCATCGATTACCATGAGAAAGGAAGAACCATCTATAGCGAAAATTATATGGCGTTATCGGTGGGTTTTAAGGAAGATATTGCGAAAAAACGACCCCAAATAAAGAAAGAAAAAGCACTCTTTTACCAAGAAAATGCACCGCGTCACAAGTTCATTGCAAGAATGGCAAAATTGCACTTTGAATTGCTTCCCCATCCACCGTATTCTCCGGATCTTGCTCCCAGCGACTACCACCTGTTTGCAGACCTAGAAAGAATGCACCAGAAGAATAGATTTGCCTCCAATGAAGAAGTGATTGCCGACACTGAAGGGTATTTTGATGCCAAAGATAAATCGTTCCACAAGAAACTCATTGAAATGTAAGAGAAGTGTTGGAAAGAATGTATCACTCGGGAAGGGGACTATTTTAATCCGGAAAGTCGAATTGGGCCTAAAGGTTGTTGTTTTATGAGTCATCCTACAAACTTATTCAGTGTTGTCTTAGACGAGGTTAAGGCAGTGGTAATTTGGCGCAAATTCGAAAGGAAAAGTATTGACAACAAATTCAACAGGTACAAATTGGCCGCTGTCCCAAACTCAGCCCCGTTTTACAGAATATCGATTGAAAGCTGTTATGTTGTTTTGACTCCTTTTGTGCTTCAATACGCTTCTGCAACACGAGCAAATGTCGAAGTAATTATTTGAATCTTCATAAAAATTGCGATTCTGAAGACATCCACTGCTTCTTCAAGACAGTTGGAACCGTGGCCGTATCCAGACAATCCATTTTTGATCCTTGGGGACGTAAGCAGATCGTCGTGACTTACGTCAGGGTTGTACAAGAAGTCTCTGATAATTCGATGCCTTGCTGCCCCAGAAACTCCATTGTCTTTCAAGCTGTATGCAAACACGCATTCTCTTACTGATCGTTCTGGCCTCGCGTTTCGGAGCACGGCGATTACTTCTAGCACACCGATTCGTGATGTACCACTTGGTTCTTAGATTTTGTTAAGGAAATGTAAATACCGACTTTTGCGATAAACAACGTTGCGATTACTTTCTTCAATACACTGCAATTAACATTACAAATTTCTACTGGTTATATCTTAACTGAAAAGTCTACCGAAACGACTTAATCAGCGAATTCCAGAATGATTAATTTTAGTTTAGTTGTTACACCAATAAATTCATTAACCTTTTCCTAGCGACGCGGCTTTAAACGTTAAAATCACCTACCGTATCGATTTCATCATCATCATCATCATCGCATCCTCATCGAAATTTTAAAAATTTTACGCCCCCGAGATACGCTAAAATAATAAATAACGTAATAAATTAACGTCCATCTTCTCCTTTCCTCCTCCCTTTTCGCCAACAAACCGTTCCCGTGCCTTTTTTCCACGACTCCGGAGATACCCACCTTTGCTCGCGCGCGCTCAATAGTCCCGTGGGAACGTTCCTAAAAAGCGCGGCGTGCTGAATTAATGTCCTGTTTATTTTTTCTCGATTTTAATATCCTCGAGATAGACCGGATAATTTTTCGCCCGTTATGCGAGAGGCTCGGGAAAGAAATTACTTCATTACGGATTCCGCGGCCAAAGATTGCGATTGCGGCGGTTCGGCACACCTTTATCGCGACTTTTCCAGCGTCTTTTTTCTTCTTTTTCCTGGGTCGTTACTTTTAAGTAAATATCGTCGAAATGTAGGTTGACGTTGAAGGTTGAGGGTTCTCCTTGCTTTTCTGGTGAATATTGGCTCCGTTCTGGCGACCATTTAAATTTCGATGATATAAACGGAAATCGACCATTAAATCTTGTATTTAGCAAATTTATGGCATTCAGAGGATTTTTTAATACGAAAGCCTTTACTAGTGGAAGGGAAAAAAATATTTGTCGTTCAGTGAAATTTCAAGTCAAAAGGTAAAATAGTTTTCTTTTCTATTACCGTTCGAGTTAAACGTACTTTGCTTGTTTCTTAACAATGGAAAAATTGGAAACTCGTACAATGATAAGATATTTATATAAAAGAGGTTTGAAGGGAGACGAAATTCATACTGATATAATAAAAATGATAAATGCGTTAGAGAACGAGCAACAGTATTTAATTGGCTTGCTGAATTTAAACCTGGTCTGACAGCCATCAGCGATGAAGTACGCAGTCGAGGTTCAAAAACTGCTACTAATGAAGAAATTATTGATTCTATATATGATTTGGGTTTTGGATAATAAATGAATGACTACGTAAGCAATTGTTGAAGCTGTGGACATATCATTTTGAAGAATGAATTGGGGTTGAGCCAGGAGTTTCAATCGCACCAATGTAAATGCTTTTTCGCAAACTTGACAGAAGTGCTTGACAAGCATAATTTCGGTCCTGGATCTATTTGGAACATTGACGAGACTGGTGTAACCACCGTGCAAAAGCCTGGGAAGATTGTGGCAATGAAGAGGGAGAAACAAGTTGGCCAAACAACCTCTGTTGAACGAGATGTGTTAATCATCTTATACTACACAATGAGTGCCATAGGCAATACTGTTCCACCATTCTCCATTTTCCTTAGAGTTAACATGAAAGATTGTTTTTTGAACGGTAGTCCATCCACCTGGCTGGATGACAGCAACTAATTTAAAACAATTTTTGAAGCATTTCATTAATTATGTTAAATCCTCCAAGGACAATATGGTGCTCATACCTTTTAAATAATCATGAAAGCCATATTTTAGTTGCTTCACCCAATTTTGCTAAAGAGAATGGCATTATACTTCTTACTCCTCCCCCCTCTTCCCCCCTCCCAACATACCAGCCGTTAGATGGGACTGTAGACGGTCAATTCAAAAGATATTACAACACTGCTGCTGATGAATGGCCGTTAACACATCCTGGCCGGCCTATTTTTATTTAACCTTCCTATACCCACGTCAAAATGAAAGACGTATACTATACTATATAAATCGGTCCCACATACCGTATGCGTGAGTATAGGAAGGTTAAAATGTGGCGGAATTAGTGGGTAAAGGCTTATCCAGTAGCATTCACCAATGTAAATATTTGCAAAGGTTTTGAAGTGAGTGGTATTGCTCCCCTAGACGAAAATAGTTTCACTGACAAGCTCATATGTGACTGATAGCGCACTGACAGAATCAGATGTCCCTGTGAAAGCCACTGAAGCTTCTTTAAATATGCCAAGGGATGGTACCAACGAAACTAAAACTGCTACAGGTGGTCCTAGGCCTACGAATCTTTTCTCCTCAAGTCCTGCACTGATGAATTATTCAGGGCCCTCTACAAGTGAATCCATTGTTTCTCCAGAAGTTGTAAGACCTTACCCAAAAGCCTTGCTTCGTTTGACGAAAGGCGGTACGAAAAGAGGTAAATCCACAAGTTTGACTTCCACTCCTGAGAAATTAATAATTGAAAAGAATCTTTTGGAAAAAGAAGCAAAAAAGGAAATGATGAAGGAAAAGTCAATGAAGAAACCTACTTCAAAACAGAAAAAGTCAAAATACAGCTTTTTAAAGAGAAATTAAGGATAAGAACATGTATCACAATCTGATGATCCAGACTCTGAAAGTTACTCTACAAAAAGCATGAGTTCGATCATTACACAGAGTAATCAGAGTCACATCGCAGATGAGATTGTGAGCAGGAAGCCAAGCATGCGCGACTGGTTGTTAGTAAAATTCTAGGGAAAGAAGTTACACGATTTGTTGGACGAATTACTAACGCAGAAGAGGAAGCACTGACAGTTAAGTTTGCCCGAAGAATTGCCGATTCTAAGTTTGTAATTGACGACATCTCGGTTGTTGATGAAAATCAAATTGCTATGATTCTTCGAGCCCCAATCATCAATAGCAAAAACGATTGTTCGACTAGTTTCATTTTCAGAACTCGTTTTGAAGGACTCTCCGTTTCTTAGAATATATGTAATTTTAAACAATAATCTGTTATATATAAGTTTATATATCCTAAATAAAAATATTTTTATAACTTTTCGGTTATATCTATTTTCCAAATCAAGTATCCCAATCCCCTGGATCAAATGTTCCCATTATGGGGATACTACAGCTATGCTGAACACTTTTCTGTAGAGTGTTTTTTCGATTTTTAATATTTTCAAATTCACATTTTTTAATAAATCATTTAATATGGAACAAAGCAAGGTTTATTATGACGTTTCCAGCTTGGTTTAGTCCAGTCACATAAGACTTAAAATAATCAAAAATAAAAAGGGGCACAACTATTATGTAATTTAATGCTTCGCGCTTTACTTCTGCTGAATACACATATGTATGCTTATAACGCCTCTGATTCTTTACAATTTTGTCCTTCTTCCTCCTTGCTTCTTTTAATTACTTTAGCTTCTAAAAGTATTTTTCGATCTCATTAGATATGTATGAATGTATGTTCGCCATTAAAGTTTCCCCTTAGTTGCGCCAAAAAACAATTAGCAATCTAAACGCTCTGTTTACTTTTGGCTTTCTTCAATGATAATCTAATAAGTAATAACGGTTACTATTTATACTAAAGATGCAACATACTTTCCTCTATTAAACAGAGAAAAGGCGAATTTAATTATTGCTTTTTGTTAAGTTTGAGTGAATACCATAATAGAAGTAACGTTTAATCCAACAGCACCTATTATTTAAAGTAGGGCGCGGAATAATTTCCGTAATGCAGTTACAACGAGATCTAATAAATTTCCGGAAGCGAATTTTATTCGACCGAAAGAAACATTTTTCTCCGACGCCATTTTGATAAGCGCGAGACAGAAAAATACATCGTTCCATTGTATCCTTAATACCCGAGCGTATTGTTACCTGGCTTTTAAACAAAACAAGAATTTACAAATAAAAAATACGAACGTCACACCGTCGCAGCGTCGGCGAAAGGAAAAGAAAGAACGCGGTGAAAGAAAATAAGCGAGCAGAGAGAAAAAAAGAAAAGAGACGTGTAGGGCGCGACGGATGTTCAAGAGAACGACATCTGTTTCGGCGCGGTGAAAAGAATGAAAAGAGTATGTACGGCGTCGGAGCGCGCGGTTCATAAATTGCGTTCAGGAAATATTCAGCTCCTCCGGCGCGGTCCCATTTGCAGTTACGAAGTTTTCCTTAACGACATACGCGAGTTATTCCTTTTCAGAAGTTGTTGTCGTGACAAAATGATAGCGTTTACGCGCGTTTGTTTCTACTTTTCTTTTCTCCGCGTGATTAACTACGAAACTTTTGTATTCGAGGGCGCGTCGTCCTTCTTCTTCTTCTTTCGATTCGTTCGCGCGAACACCTTCGCCGGTAAACGTTACCCCCGCGCGCGCACTCGCGTCGTCTTATTTATTATGTAAGACATCATTTTGTACGATGTTTTTGTTATTTGGCGCACGCAAAATTGCGAATGAAATATGAAGAACTTAAAATAGATATGCGCATAATTCCGACGTTTTTAATCGAAATTCCTCGTACATGCACGTAGAAACGTTATAAAATACATCCGGCAAGAAATACGAGGCGATTGACAAAAATTTTAAGCATTTCGGGCGGTCGTATAATAATGATAATGATGATGGTGGAGTACCGCGAGAAGTTTAGACTTTGATCAAAGCTCCAAAGATGGTGGTTTCGCAAATATTTACGAGATCATTAACCAAGATGGAGGAGCTGGAGGAGGAAATTAAATACAAACAGACAGTTGGAATGGATGAAAAAGAATCACGAAGAGGAGAATCGGGAGACCAATGAGGACCTGGAATCAGCAAATTCAGGAAATCGAAGGGAAACGGAGAAAAGCGCTGATCAAAATGAAGGATCTAACGCGGAACCAGACGAAATGAAAGGAATGGATAAAGAGCTGAAGACTGCGATCACCTAGGGTCTAAGAATTTAATGGAAAAGAAAGAACGAAGAAATCATGAAATTTTTGACAATTGTAGGTAATCCGCGACCAAGAATCTTCTTGAACATTCGATTGGGGATCGTATAATAAAAGCAATGGTGATCGTGGATTGCAGCTGGAAATTTCCAATTTAATTGAAATTCCAAATATGATGGGTTTGAAGCAGTTTAAGAAATTGTCGATACTTTAAACTTGGAATACTTCTCACTAAAATTGTTAGTAAACAAGATCCTTCTTAGATCTGGCCTTTGAACATGACCTAAACTCCCTCTCTTGATGGTCGAAACGAGTGACGCATCGTTCTTGGATCTGGACGATACCAAATCTCTTCAGCTGAATTGAGGCGTTTAACAAAACTCTTGAGCATTTTTCTGATTGCATAATAATAGCAATGATGATGGTGGATTGACGCGAGAAGTTTTGTCTTTCGGCAAAATTCCCAATATCATGGATTTGAAACTATTCACAAAGTTGTGAATAGCTCGAACTTGGAGGCCCATTCTCACTAAAGTTGTGGGTAATACAAGAACGAGATTCTTCTTAGATCTTGTTATTCTTTCAATGCATCGCACTCTACTTACGAAGAACTTTGAAAATGACCTAAACTCCTGTCTTGATGGTCTAAACGAGTGACCCATCGTTCTTGGATCTGGACGATACCAAATCTAGAGCTGAACTGAGGCATTTAACAATACTCTTGAGCATTTTGTTGATTGTATAATAATAGCAATGGTGATGGTGAATTACCGCGGAAAATTTCGACTTCCATCAAAATTCCAAATGTGATGGATTTTAAACTATATAAGAAATTGTCAATAGCTCGAACTTGCAGGCCCATTTTCACTAAAGTGGTCGGTAATCCAAGAAAGAAATCTTTCTTAGATCTTGCTATTTCTTCAATGCTTCGCACTCTACTTACGAAGAACTTTGAAAATGACCTAAACTGCTGTCTTGATGGTCTAAACGAGTGACCCATCGTTCTTGGATCTGGACGATACCAAATCTAGAGTTGAACTGAGGCATTTAACAATACTCTTGAACATTTCGGTGATTGTATAATAATAGCAATGATGATCGTGGATTGACGCGGGAAGTTTCGACTTTCGGCAAACTTCCAAATATGATGGATTTGAAACTATTTAAGAAGTTGTCAATAGTTCGAACTTGGCGCCCCATTTTCACTAAAGTTGATAGTAATTCAAGAACAAGATCCTTCTTAAGTCTTGTTATTCTTTCAATGCTTCGCACTCTACTTATGCAGAACTTTGCAAATGACCTAAACTTCCTGTTCTGATGGTTTAACGGGTGCGGCCTCAACTTTTGATGTGAACGATCCCACATTTTCAGCTGAACCGCAGAGTTTCACAATAATCTTAAGTATTTCGGTAATTGTAACACCTTTTTAACGAGTTTGACGCGTGAATGCTCAAGATACAAGTAATTCGAACATCTTCCAAGGTTGTAATCTAGAAATTATAAAAGTTTCCACGTCTAATCATATCCTTCATCGTTAACGATATTTTCCGAAATTTCTCCTTCCCAAATACACCTCGTAGTGGGAGGAAAGCGGTATGCTAACATCCACAAACACGAATGCCGATTATCAAGGACTAATATTCATTCGAAAAGAAATCATGTTGTCCAAACCGAATTCTTGCACATTCTTTGATCTGTAGTTATAGGTAAACCGTAACGATTTAGCGCGTTTCAGCATAAACAAACTTTACAGGACCGATGAATTAAGTCCGTTCGTTGCCGAAGTTATTCAGGCACACGCTAGAATCTTTATCGCCCGATAAATATTTTCTTTTCAGAACAATAATATCCCCCGATTCATGGTGTGGAGTTAGTTAAAAAGGTTGTTTAAAAACATATAAATCCTTTGCGCAAGATTGGATTGGAAAAAATTCGACATTGCCAAAGCGATGTAAAAATAGATAGGAGGTATAGGCAATTTTTGTATAAATAACCAATAACGACTAGGTCACAGATTTATATTTCCGCACGATAATTTTTAAATCACGATCAATTGAAGGTGGGAATGCATATTTTAACCGCCGATAACCCGAAGAATTTAATTTTATCGTCCCTATCATCTACCACCATCGTAACCATCATTTTATTAATCCAAACTTATCGCTATTAAATAATCATAAATTCGTTCGAGAACACGGCGTAATATAATAATCAAAAAACTTTCTCAGAGCTATCGACGTGATAGAACCTAATTGTCTGCGTGTATTAACCCCGACAGGATGACCTTCGCGGCGAAGCATTTCAGGTTTTTCAAACCACCGCGTTCATGAAAAGCTTGTCAGTTGTATAGCGCACCACTTTTTTCTAATAGCGACGCGTAATAAAATAGGTAGAGACGTGTATATACACGATGAATTTCTCCTTTATCGAAATGGACGTTCGCGCAGGAAGAGATACATATTAAAGAGGAATGATCGCTATATTTTAATAATGAATGGAAACGACGAACAAGTCACGTTTCCGCTGCGATTATTAGCGAATGGATGGTCGTGAATAAATTATTTGAATTTGTAAATTTTTTTTGCAACACGCAAACGGATACCGGCGTTTGTGTAAAATTGTATTCGAACCAGACGGTTGTTGTCCTCTTATTTTAAACGTAGCGAGTTTGCGATTTTCAATGAAAATCGAAACTTTTGTCGGGGAAAAAAGGCTAGGTTGAGCAAGTGGGTGTTGGGATTTTTCCAAGCCCGTCCATTTTGATTGAGACGATCTTCGTGAAATTTCTGGTTACACTTCGCAAACTGGAAAGTCAGAAAGCGGTTCAAGGATTTGATATGAACTTCCTTTCAATTGGGTGGAGGAGGAATATTCAAAATATATGCAAAACGATCCATGTCATATATTTCAGTTTAACCAGGAGTAAGAATCTTGAAAATTTAGGTATGGTTTGGAATTATCATTGAAGTATCATAATCGTTGCAGTAGCAGTAAGTAAAAATAATATTAGGTAGGAAATAATAACGAGGAGCATTAGTTTTTGGAAGCTCACATCTTCATATGGCTTCAACTTTGAACCCATGGCCTGTACTTCTCATAACTACACTGGCGCAGTTTTCAAATTTTTTATAGGTTCTACTTGATGGTTTGTTGTAAATAAATAAATAAATAAAATTAATACATGAATAAATAAATAACAACGGTATAAATTACTGGTCTGAAATATAAGGTGTAAATTTCAAATTCTCCTATGATTGTCCTGGAAAAGTGATGGAGATAATCCGATGGATTTGACCATTTTCTGACATCCCAATTTGCTGTCTCTACAGATTGGATAAAATAGATTTGGCTCCAAACTACTATTAAAGCTGCTGAAACTGTAAATAGAAGGAGTTGATTAAATCTGGGACTTGGGGAAGTTGTAGGTGCAGATTTATTTCCTTGGTAAGGAACTGAAGAAGTTCCCAATGCATGCAACATCGCTGATACGATCGAGATGTGCATACCATGCCTGCGTATTACGTCAGTTTTTTTCTTTTAATTTAAACAACCAATACGAGAGTTCTGACTAGAGTTTGTAGATTAAAGGCGTTAAGAATGCTTCAAGAATTTTAAATCGCTTCAAAGATGTGCTTCGCAGCTTTAACTCCTTTGCTAGTAATAAGACATTTAAAAAAGCAGGAATATTGGGTAAATGAAAGGACTAAACCTTCACCACTCCAAAACCGGAAACAGCAAAAGAAGGGAAGACGATGAGGGAGAAACTATTCCTTTCTATCTTCGTCCTTTTATACAAAACAGTATTTGACACTAGTATCATGTCGGTAAACTTCTCATCGCACAATTGTTTAATAATAAAATTCGGTGATACGTGCTTCGCTAGCAACGAGGCAAGCATATTAAAACCGTTATTAGAGAATGTTAATATTGTTTAGAAGCCGATTGATTCTACATATAAAAGATCTTGAGTGACACGAGAATATTGCTAAAAAATGTCGTCCCCTTAACTTTGTTACACTTCGTATAACCAAAATAATCCCTTCATCATTCTAAATACGCGACTTAATTTTTTCTTAATATTTTAGCATACAGATGTTGTGTTAGATTTAGTTCAAGGAAAGGAATTTTAAAATTCATTTTTTACAATTTTGTGTTTTCAGATGGTACGCTTTCACGACCTTGTACCGATCGTTCGGTCCTCTTGGTAGGTAGAAAGGGTGTGAATATTTTTGTAGACGTGACCATCCCCGCTTTCTAATTCATCGATCCGTTAGTTAACCCCTCGCACCCTTCAGTAGCACTTAAAAACGAACAGCGCCAATTTTACTTCAGTCACTTGGTGACATTCACACACTCGACACACTTTACTTAGTGCCACCCACTAAGTACACATCCACCCACACACCATTACCACCGGAGCCCCCGCCTCCGCCATTTTGCTGCCCAGCAAAATCTACAACAGACATCGCATACAAGCTTCGAAGCAATACCTTCAAGGTCTATCTACTATCTTTGTTTCGTGAAACTTCATTCGCGAGCTGAAATCGGATTTAAGAACCTTAAACCTCCGAGTCCAAGCCCCGCTGTTGGGGTTGCTCTGTCCTTTCTTCGCGTGGTCGGTATATTTTAATTGTCACCTTTTAGAGATCTAACTTCGCAGATCGCCTTCATAAGTTGGGTTGTTTCTTCGGCGAATTTTGGCGGATTTTCTTTGCCCGTCTTCTTGCGATGGTTTCCTTTACCAAACGACCACCTTTTGACCAAATGAAAAGATTTGTCCTGTTGGATGGTCTCCTTTTTTCTTCCGTTGGCCTCCTGGGATACTACAGTTTGCGAAAGTCGTGGCTTCGTAGATTTGTATAACATCGGTGATTCACTAGATATTCTTTAGTTGCGTTGCAATTGTCATCAGTATGATGAGCGGCATCACCGTCCCTTTTCTCACCTTCTTTATCCTAGATGATACGCTTAGGTTCGAGAGCTTTCGCCACGAGACGTCACCTCGGGATATTCCAACCGGAGGTCCTCTGATTATTACATTTAATATTGTCTCCGAATTTAAGTGGAATGTGTGTAATGCTATCTTTGATACCCCTGAACGATTCAACGGTTTCGGGTTCGATCCTGATGTCCATCGTGTTTTTCGTCTTTTTCTGAAGGTGTATCTCTTGGAAATCGAGATCCGAATGCCTGAACAGTCTTAAATTATGTCTAAACTTGTTATTTTCTTTTCTTTTTGTTCTACAAACCGCAAAATCAAAAGGCTCACACGTGCTTCATTGGTAGCCCAAATGCGACGTGCGTTATTAGAAATTATATAAATACGTAGTTACGTACCGCTTACAATACTTAACGGTCGAACGGCGCGGTGCGGTGCGGGACACGCTCTTTTACTGGCAAGCGACCGCATATGGAACATTGCTAGAATTGCAATATAAATTGTTTTCATATGAGGATTGTTTGATTAACTGTATAAGTCGCCGTTTATTGAACTCGATGCCTGTCCGTAATAGCAAAAAGAAAATTGAAGTAGTATACCCGAACGTCGATCGCATAAGAAATTATGCGATCGCTCTTTGATGTCGTTCCTTACGGACGTTTATACAATAATGTCTTAACTTGAGGTTTTGTTCGGTTTCTAACGAATCGTATCGGAAGAAATACGAAGCCAATCGGTCCCTCGGTTTGTTTCTAAAGAATTCGATTTCATGGAATTATATGACCAAATAATGCACAGTGTTCGGGGATTTTTGCGCACCGCTGTAAATTGAGTTCGTCCGATATGAAGCGGGAAACTGAGAAAGTTGATTCCCGCTCGATAAATTTAAAGAGTTTTTATCGCTTCGTATAGGCCTGCGGGAAAAACTTTCATGCAACTGCAAAGTCTACTAAATTAGGAAAGAAGGGTGGAAATATTAGAAATTGAATAGAACTGGCTTTTACTTGGTGAAGATCCATAATAATAATAATAACATAGTATTTTATTTTTTTAAAAATATAGTGAAGTGTTAACTCTATGGAAGATTAGAAGATTACAACAAACCAAATTATTATTTCGGAAGTTGCTTACTACGCGAATTTAGATATGTACTTCGATTGCGGAATGGCAGAATGGGCGAGCAGAACTTATCCCACATTCTTCCGCGTTTTTCGATTGAGGATGAAAACCCGGTTCCAAAACTATGTATTATAGCACAAATGTCTTGATATCCCTACAGTGACTGACAAAAGAAAGAGACCACTTTTACTATGTCAGTTTAATGTTCAACGATCAGCAATAAATACAAAAATTCTTATACCATTTGGCTCAAATACATAGATGACAGTTGTATTTTAATGTTTACAAAAAAAAAAGAAGAACTTCTGCTAAATAAACGATTAGGTCTTCTTATTGAAAATACCCTGACAGAAGTACGAGCAAAGAAAAGAAACTACTGAGGACAGTCTTCTTTCAATTTTAGTGAATACTTGGAATGGTCCCCTTTTGCCTTTATGATTATCAATCATAAACATATCAATCTTTTTGTCGATAATTGACCATAGATTTTCTAAGAGATTGAGATCCGGTGATTGTGCAGGCCACTCGAACATTTTTATTTTATTTGATTTCACAAAATGTTGAGTTTTCTTCGCCGTATGTTTCGGATCACTGTCTTGCTGGAAATAAAGTTGTTTTTTGAACCCAATCCGAAGCAAGGATTCCTCCCAATCTTCACTTTTTCACTGAGCCAGCGAATGAAGTAAACATACATAGAAAGGTCGCAAAGAATGATAAACGGAATACAGTAAAATTTAGCTCACCCGTCGCCTCAATGACAATGGTATTTTTATTTTGTCGCACACTTAAACGAAACATTTACGAAATAACTTACGGCAAACTAAACTCACATAATAAATAATGTAAGAATTCACACTGAATGTTAAAATTAAGTTAGTACAGGGTATGTTACCAACAAAGCGAACAGGTCTTCAAATATTTCTTCGCAAGATTTCAAATGTACACTAGAAAAGTGAGGTGATCCCTTCTTTTCTTCACTGCACATCTTTTTCGTTTTCTTATAAAAATTCCGCACATACAATCAAATTTTTAAATTTAAAATAAAGATCTAAACCCAAAAAATACTATTGAAACGGTAAAACAAGGGGAGCGGCGGTGTCATGATTTGCGGTTGTATGGCCCACGTCAAGTGTTGGCAACCTTGTAATAATTGATGAAATGAAATGACAAAAGAGGTGTATCTGAAAATCTTGCAACAAAATGTATTGCAAAGTGTGGAAGAAATGCGAAAAATACTTCCATTTCTACCGTCAGTGTCAGATCAGTATTGGCTACAACATTGCTGCTTTCATGTTGGACATTCATGAAGTTTCCTGTTTAAATGTTAGGTTTTAGTTACAATACTTTTTGTCGAGCTTTTTTAGGTAATGAAGGTCATCTGACTTTAAGTGTATTCTCGCGTTGTAATCCAATTGTACTCCCACGCCTTGAAGAATTACAGCTGAAATTACAGTTATTGTATCACCGTGAAGACAAGACAAGTCCTTCGATCAGAACAAGGCCAGATCGATCACATATTGAGCAAATCACCCCGCAAGAAGTCAAACTACATCGGTAAAGTCGCAACTTGTACGTACCTACAATTTTGGTTTAACATCGGAAAACTAGCATATATTCGAGCTAACGGAGGCTTGGTAGTATTGGGGATAAGAAGTAACGTAATTTTTACGCGTTGGTAAACCCTCCGGAGGTGGTATTAGAAAATTAAAATAAACAAATGAATAAACACAGTGATACGACCGTCCTTTCAAAAATTTCACTTGAAAATGTCCACAGTTCCATTACATTTTCTTCCATCAAACCAGTGTTTTCCGAATATTGCAGATTTCTAGAACAACAAATTGTCAATAATGCTCTAACTCTTTGCTCGTTCTTAACATTTTCGGAATGAAAGAATATTTTATTACAAGAATTGTTTTTTGAGGTTTATATACTACAACCAAGATGTAATAAAAAATAACAAAGTAATAGTAATGGACGACTTACATGGAGGAGGATGGATGGAAAACAAACTACTGGAATAGAGAGATAGCTAGGAGCGGAAGGCGAGGATGAAGATATGATAATAGTGCAAGGATAATAAATGTATGCATTGAGAATAATCTTATTATGGGGATTACTAAATTTACGCAAAGAGAAGTACGTGAATACACATGAGAGCAATTAACCAAAGGAGAGAAGTAGATTATAGACCATTTCTTAATTAACTCTGAAATATGGAAATTAGTTACAAATATGATGTCTTAATTTTTTATTTAATATTTAGTTAAAATGAACTTTAAGAAAAAGACGCAGCGGAAAAGAAAAAGGGAAATAATAAAAGAAAACATTAGAGGTCATAAACAGAAGGAAGAGAATATAAAAGAAGAATATCAAAAATACCTGGAGAAATATAAGAGAACTAAAACAAACTCAAACAATAGAAGAAAGCAGCGGAAGGGAAAAAAAGGAACAAAGTGAGAAGATGACCTATGGCAAAAGGACAAAGACAGAAGTGGCAAGAACTGTGGAAAACTCAAAAACTCGAAATATTACTCGACAACCAAAGGTACATACAAGGGTTCCTGTTTAAGTAAGTTTGTAATACAACAAGTTAGTGCTGCTTTTGAATTGTGATCAAAACATCATAAGAACTTGCAGTTCATCTGTGGATAAGCAGATTTTATGATGATAAAATTTGCAGTGCTCCAGCACAAAGTGGTTGGTTGATTATCGAGATTTATGCAGCAATTTGACTTAACACGAAACTTTCGTACAACTAAATGCAAATCAAAAATGTTTCAGCGTTAAAACTACATATGATGATCCAAGATTACGACCTTCTCCCTATTTTACTCGAAACTCCGACTTACAAATAAACAATTACGAAGCGTTACACCGAGAGATAGAGAAGGTAAATGATTAAGGAGGAAAGATAACAGTTACGATCCGTATCACACGAATAAGAATAACACATCTTCTCTCGGTAAGTACCATAAACAACGGCCAATTAAATTTTTCTTCTCGGCCAATTAACGTTAAAAAGGGCGCACTCTCTATCTTAATTATTATACGGAATAGTAATTCCACGAACGTTATTTTAATGCGCGCGATAGAGCGTTTCCCTTTCTCGACCGGCTGGCCGGCCGTGCTGCCTGAAATAAATTTTTATTCCGTAAATGTAAAACGTTTCCACGGCTTAATTGTCGCCGGAAGCACGGTGCGAAGATCCGCTCTGTTTCTTTATTGTACCTTAATGAACGCCTCAGACTAATTAATGATAAATAATAAATTAAGATTCTGCCCCGGCTAACAATAGTTATTGTCCGTGGTTGTGTTCCGCGTCTCTCTTATCGGAGAATAATTTGCGTGGAATCGTCCGAGTTTATTTTAGAATTCTAGCGACGCGTGACGAAAATGGCGAGATAACGATCTTGAAGGGATAATCGCGCGGAAACAATAGGGGAAAACGAAGAAAATAAGGAAAAGAGGACGTTTTGAAGATAACAAATCTGTTTGTTGAAGTTGTCTTCGAAAATATCTGATTACGAATAGGGACGCGAGACAATATACTGGTTATTACTCAGAACCACATCAATAATTCCCGAATAAAACATAATACGATGATAGTACGGAAACTGTTGGACAATTAAAAACTAAATTTTTATGTTGCTGCGTTCGTAGAAAGTATGCGAGTCGCAACGTCGCAGCTATGCATAGCGAAAATACGTGGCGTCAAAAATACATTGACAAACACATTCGTCCGCAGTAAATCATAACCACCAAAGAAAAAAATTAAAAGGGAAAACGGAACTGTTTCTCGAGCTAAGAATAATAATAATAATAATAATGTTTATTGAATGTCTAGAAACATTACAAAGCAATCGTCAAAGAAGACAACCAAAGAAATTTGGCAAAGAAAAAAATAAAAAATTACAATAAATTATTTGTGAATTCATCTAAACTATAAGGTTCTATATTTAATAATAAACCGTAAACTGCTCTCGACGGGGCAAGGACACGATTTTTCTTAACGACTGGGGGCAACTTGTTGAAAAGCTTTAGACTTGTCTAATATATACCTCTCTCGGTCAACAATAATGGATGTTTAGGGGAACAGTAGTTACCCTTATATCTAGTGCTGTAATTGTGCAGAAAGGAGCTGTGTTCAAATAAGTTTTTATGTTTAAATAAAAAAACTAAAGTTTCAAGAATATAGATAGCGTAGATAGTTAAAATATTGTATACTCTGAAAAAGCCTCCTCAAGATTGATTAAAATCTAAACGTAACTAGTTTGCAATTTTTTTTTTTGAGAAATAAATACATGATGCAGCTCGCTACTGTTACCCCAAGAAACTATACCAAACTTCAAATGTGAATAGCAGACATCGTAATATGGCGTGCGAAGCAACTGCTTGCTGACAACTTCACGAAGCATACGAAAACAATAACAGAGAAAGCTCATCGTACTACACACTTTGCCTATGTGATCGCCCCACTTGAGACATCCATCAACAGCAAGCCCCAAAACCAGAACGGAACTCTCCACATTATACGTATGGTTATTCAACAACAAAGTAGCAAGAAAATCAGCTTCTTTACTACTAAATAACACAACATTTGTTTTATCATTATTCATACTTAAATTATTACTGCATAACCACTGTTCAAGAGCCGAGAAGCAACTGGAACCAATACCGATGGCAGCCTCAAGAGTTTTCCCCATAACCACGAAAGAAGTGTCGTCAGCATGATTTATTGTTAGAGTCTTGTTTGCAATCGAGGCACATTCGGCCAGCATAGATATTATTAAAATAAATAACAAAGAGAAGGGGTCCTAAAATGTTCCCCTGAGGAACACCCTTTCTTTTAATAATCTCATCAGAATAGGCAACAGAACTATTACAGTCCACCCTAACCGCCTGCCTCCTATTAGATAAAATAGGACACGAACCAGGATAAGGCCGTATTCCTAATTCCGTACAGTTCGAGCTTACGAGTTAACATAGAGTGGTGTATGGTGTCGAAAGTCTTTGAGATATCAAGTAGAGGGCTAAAGAGAATACATTTATCCTCGAAAGCCTCGATAATAAAGTTTGTAAAATCAAAAAGTGCAGTATCGGTATTTTTACCTATAAGAAAACCGCGTTGATGGCCGTTTATCAAGTTATACTTTATGAAGAAATTGTATAAGCGATCGTAAACAACTAAGAATAAGGTGTTACGTTAGTTTTGACCGCGCCTGTATGGACGTTCCATTTCGTAACAGCGATCCACTTTTAGTGGTAGCAGATCTTCGAACTACACACGTTTTTAAAATTCTTTCATTCCTAACTTTATCGAGTTCTTAATATTGTTTCTTTGCACGATATCGTTCCTCTTCCTTCTTCTTCTTCTTAATCTTGAACTCTTCTACCTTTCGGTACCGACTTATTTTGGAGTTGATTCCTTTAGTACTGTCTTCCATATTGTGCTCTTGTCTCTGTCGTTAAACGTACTTTTTCCATTCACGTGCCCCTTCGTCTCCCCCATTTCTTTCTTCCAATTTCCTTCGCTTCAAATATCTGTCTTATCAGCTTATCCTCAGCTCTTCTCATTACGTGTCCGAACCATCTACATAAGTTGCAGTTGTTCTATAGTAATTTCGACAAAGTTTATTGTTAATTTGTTCCTGAATGCTTGGTCTCTAATTTTATCTTTCCTTCTTTTTCTTTCTATTCTCCTCAAAAATCTCATTTTTGCGTTTGTTCTTCTACTTTCTTTGTGATAATGTCCAGAACTCACATGCATAGGTCAATGTTTTTACCATTTCGGATTTTACTTTTTTAGATAAAGCTCGTTCCAATTTATTTTAATCTGAGTAAGAGTGCGACAAGGAGACGACAATCTAAAGGAGATTTAATTGCTCCGGGCAGTAGTTGCACAGTTTTTACCCTTCATTAAGCTCTCACTGCTATAAATCTGTTCACACTTAATTTAGTCAGACTTTTGCTTAGGAAATGACTCCTTATGCTATTATATAGTTCGCCAGTCTTAGCCATTCTTTCATTTATCTCATCTTCCAATTTTTCCTTCCTTATTTATTATTACTAAGGTTCGTAAAACGCGCGTCTTGTTCACTGAAAGAATAGTCTATATACAGCGAACAAGATAGGGTTTGTCGAAAGAAGGCGATAGACCTATACGAGTTTGATATGTCTGCTCTGTCACATACATTAAAGTCGTATAGGTCTATGGCCTTCTTTCGACAAACGCGTGCTCGTTCGCTGTATATAGACTATTCTTTCAGTGAACAAGACGCGCGTTTATCAAACCTTAATTATTACTCATATGTATTTGACCGTATCTACTTGTGTTTCTTCGCCTTCTATATTTAAGTTATGCTTTTCATGTTCCTCGCCGAGTATTATAGTTTTAGATTCTTCTTTATTTATTGCCATGTTGTTAATTTTCAATTCTTCATTAAAGGCATTGATATTTCCTTGCAATTGATTCCCGATTTCCTTTTCCTATCTAGCTAATTATAGTAAATTTTGTTGCTTCAGATTTCACGTTCTAACTGGATACTTCGTTAATGAAAGTTACGATTTAACAAAGGGCTGATGTAAGCGCGTTTCAGCTCTAGCAAACGGACGTATCTTCCTTGTGCAGAGTCGATTTCCAATAAAAATAAAAAATCGTGAGCTGTCGTGGGACACCCGGTAAGAGCGAAGTTCTTTACGCATCCTACAACTCTTTTGTTACTATTGTCAACTAGTAACACGCAAACGACTCTTTTTTCTCGTCTATCTTCCATGCGCGATTGCGCCCGCGCATGACGATTATGGCGGGCGTACGTCTAGTGACGATTTCAAGCGTCTCACATCTTCCAGACTTTTTCCCAGTTAACTCTCGCCGCAGAACCTCAGTAGGTACCAGAGCTTCGTTCTAAAAGAAACTTATTTTTATAAAAAATTATTTATCATCTTTTTATTGCCCTATCTCCAAATAGAAGCTCAATAAAAACGAACAGACTTATGACTTTTATACAAAGCAGATCGTAAAGCTTTATATTGTAGCTCGCCGTTTTTTCTTTCTTACACCGATTTATTTATTCCAATTTCATCACCCCATGTTTACGTCAATATGCGCCGCTTAAAATCGTAGTCCGCGTTTCGTGGCGAGCGATCGAAAATACAAACCGAACGAACGCACCACGACGCGAATGCACCACGTCCACGCATACGAAAGCATTTAACGCCAATCAGTTTACACGGATTTCTATAAACAATGGAACATGTTAGGCTCTTGCATAGCATACGCACATGGCTGGCAACTCCCCGCCGACTTCGACTAATTCTATCCTAGCCGGTTCTCGGGTTAAGTTAAAAAGAAGGTCCGTGAACATACACATACACATCGACAACAGCACGCACGCATACACGCTCGCCCGTCAGTTGTAAAATTTGTTTGGAAATCAAAGTTGGTCTAATTTTACCAGACATTAAACGTTTCCTAGTGTAAACTCCGAGCGCATATGCCTCGCACATGCTATCCTACAATGTTTATAAAATTTATGTATTATTATACGGGCCCCTATAGAAAGCACAATGCTGATGTGTGTGCGTTTGGCGATAATTTTAGAACGGTCGATAATTCGCCGACGGGATGGATTCGGACCGATTCTTGCGGTTGGCCGCAACGCATACATTAGAGATTAACTACTAATGCTTCGGCGTCGGGAAATTTTGCGCTGAAAATTGTAAACTGCATGATTTACGGACGAAATCTACGGAGCGCTGAAGCTGCGACGATTTTAATAGTTGAACGCGTGCAATGTGCTGTTTACGTTTACGTATTTTGGCATGAAGGGACGTACGAAGGCGGTTGGACATAATAATGAGTTTTCAATGGTTGGCCACATTTTCGCTGCACGGTGATTTTCTTGCTGGCTTCCGCCATGTTTCTGATGTCTACTGTCAAAAATTTCACACAAATCTGTCCCTCTGTCTGGGACTAGATGGCTCAACGACGCTTCGCTAATCTCAACATCAACATTAGTATGATAACAACTATAGCCCGACCAACTCGATTTGACCGGCGGAAAATATGCAAACTACTCTGACACACTCCTTGCCTCGCAGATCCTTGGCCCTAATGCTTAAGCAGTACAGTCTGGTACAGTCTCGAACTGTTTGTAGTCATTTATTGCTTAGGTGAGGTAGGTTAAGTTACGTATTTGTGCCAGTTTTGTCAGTTTATTATTTTCCGTTCCCGCCATTCTTTTATTTAATTCAGCATCTCTTAATAGTTCTTTTCAGAGCTATATTCAGCTGTTGTCAATCTAGGTGAGAAACATTATATTTTAACCATCCCGCATATTTTTGGGCACATTGCAGTCAGTATGGCTAGAGGAACCACCGAAAAGGGAGCGAAAAGCTTGTTGACGATGCTGCAGAATATTATTAAATTCTGTGAGGATGAAAAAGGCATCAAACGCATACACGTTTTCTATTAATCAGGTGAATCAGGCGAAAAATCTGAAAAGGCAATTCAACGAATTAAACAAAAACTTAGCCAGAAAGAATTGAAATCTAAAGAAACGCAATCAGAGACACAACCCTAACCCCATTGTTCTTCAAGCATGTCAACAATGCAAAAGTTTCCACGTATTGCTTTGGATGACATGGACAAGTATAAATTCTTTTGTCGTGTGTGTATTTTTCTAATTTAATCTTACTATTGTAAGTGGGTACTTCGAAATAAAATTCATTCGTTATATGCCGTTGATAAAACTGTGCCAACATCAAATATTCTGCATACATTTATGGCACAAGAAACACAATTTAATGATTGTAAAGAAACGTTACGAAAACTTTTGGGAAATATGAAATATAAAAAATAAAAAAATGCGACTAATAGAAAAGATTTGATAGAATGTTATAATAAAATACAAATGTTATGAAGAAGCGTGAAACACTTAAGTAAGAATGCACGGTTGGGGTTGTTTTAGTTCTTTCGGTTTTGAACGACCTCTTCACCAGTAACCCAAACGCGGAAGGGATGGTTCAAATTTATGGAAACTAGCTTTTATCATCTGCGAAACGCTGGTTCGGTGATGATAATCCGTGCTAGCTTTTTGTAAGGGGACGATGTTCCTGAACATCGCGGTAATAATAATAATACTGGTTTGGCAATTGGTATTCCCCAGAAGCAAAATTAAGGATTGCAAAAAATATCTTTGGCAACAAGTATCCAAACTTCCGGATAAGCTATGCAGTTACAAGGGAAAACTTTTTGGGGGATATTATCATACACATCTGCACACGTACATACATATTTCGAAATATCCCATTTGCCATTTTAACGTAAATAGCACGAGGGAGAAACTTTTGCGACAATAACCGAATTCCCTACCGATTGCGGAGCGCGCGTTGCTTGAAGATTGGGCCTACTCCCCTCGAAAATTCCGAATTTCTCGAACTTTTTTCGACGCGCATCGCATTAGAATATGAAATGTTTGCCCCTAACGTTTGATTCGAAACGAACGTCGAGCTCCTATCATCTTCGCTATGTGCGGATGTTGATCGCAAAAAAGTTACTTTTTCATAATCCGTACGTCGGCGAATACATATTGGAAGAGCTCTTAAATCGCGTGTAGAAGTTGATTTGTTAGTTTAGTTCTGACAGGCGAAGAAAGTTTAGAGGTTTGAGAAGGTAAATTGTTTAAAAAACTTCGTAGGTTCGATATATTTCTGATGCAGACAACGGGAAAATCTGAATTAAAATAGTATCTAATTGCGACTTTGTTAAACGGTCCGTGGGAATTCTGGAAGGGTGGTGGTAAGTATTTGCAAAAATTTCCAGAATTGATGCAATAATCTAAAAGTATTTGCGATATTCTGAAGATTACCTTTATGTACACAAATAGATACTCTTTGAGGTTGGGTTTCCCTTGGTTTCTTTAGACTGATTTCATACTTCGGATGGATCAGTCACTCTTATTTCTTTAAACTACTCTTACTGAAACATGACGTTTTCATAGCAATTGTTTTTAGAATTTTTTAAAATTTAATACCAAATTGTGGGGCGGGGAGTTCACCGGTGTAATATAAAGTTCGTAATACTACAGCATAGTTTTTGCAAACATTATCAATTGTTAAGGGAGTACTCTCGAGAAATCAATTAACAAACAGAAAATTACGAAAATTTGCAGAAATGTCAAAACCTGTCCAAAAATTTTTGTAATCTTTGGTTGACTTTGAAAGAAGATATCAATCATTTCATTTCGAAGCACTTAACATGGTCTCTTATGGGAATCTGTGATTTTGACGCACTTTATCGTTTATCACATTGGAATCAACAAACAGAGTTTGATAACATTTGAAGGAGATATGAACGAATATCCCATGAACATTTTTCTTTCTAAATAACTAAAAAAAGACAAGTACTTTGAGCAATTCTCAAACGTGGTAACACCACAGTATTATAGCTTATGGCGCCTAATTCAAAGGTGAGTTACTGAGCTGCAGCAGTTACGAAACCATATGAACATGTGTAAATTGAGTCTAAGAAAAAGTATAGTCTTCAAAAAAAAAAAAAGAAAACAACATAAAAAGAGAATTAAAAATTCATAATAACATTTGATAAAATATTTTTAAAATGTAATATATCTATTTTAATCAATCAGCTTTGTTTTTAAATAATTAGCAATCTATTGTAAATAGATAGCATGTTTGGTCACTACCATTTTGCCATTTTCATCTTTACCTAAATAGCATTGAAAATCCTTTTATTCCTCCATCTTTATAAGCTTCTAATATCATATCATATATAATATGATACATATGTACATATACATAAGTATTATACTTGTACGTGAGCACGTACATTAAAGCGAGAAATGCGGTGTGGCCAAATTATATACTACGTTACTCAAGTAGAAGGTTGAATTTCGTTTGACTTACTACGCTCCGAGGGTACTTCCTACAGGGTATTACTTCTAGTTATTTTAAAAATTACTACATAAACAGTACTTTAACCCTTTACACAAATTTAAAAAGAACTCCTCAGCGGGAGTCATAAATCATTTTTTGTTTGTATATAACCCCGTGCACCCACTGGATAAATATAACTTCTTTTTTGTTGATATTGCTCAACGTCTATTCTCTAAACACAAACTCGTATACCAACAGAACGAACGACGGTTTCAATCATTTTCGGATTTGGTGTTGATGCTCGACTTTCAATGCTGTCGTGATTTACGTGAAAACTTCCCTAGGTCACGATTGTTTAGAATAAATTTAAAGTCCGGTTTACATTAGACGGTTAAACCTCTAAACATATCGCACCTCGATTTTGCTAGGTCGATGTTGCAAAAGAATATATGAACGTTTTCTTCGTTTCAAAGAAAAAATTGCCTAGCGAGTGACGATTATATGTGTAGTTATGAGTAGGTCGTGAGTTTAACGTTAAATTAATTTCTAAATCCTTCCTGTTATTTTCCATGATGCGCTCATTACTGGTAATCTTCGTATAATGGACGGGAATAAATAGTTATATGCTAAAGACAAAATCTAGAAATTTATAGGAATGCAGAAGCTGTAGCTAAGTTGTTGCAGCAGCCCAAAAGGCGGCAAACTATCATGCATCACCAGTATCTACAATTATCTACCAGATGGTATTAAACAGCTGAACTGCCATAGATTTCAGGGGACTCCCAAGGAATTTCTGCACCGTAACCCAAGCCTATAGTTTTAAGGAGTTTTTCCACCTAAATCTGAAAGGACTGAAAAGTCAAACAACCAAACCTTATTCATGTGTTGTGTCTGTATCTTTTAATACTTTTACTTAACTTTCTTGTTTATTACGAAGTCTTCTTTAACACTGGTTTTATATTATTTGAATGTATTCTTAGTACACGTCTCTTTTCTTTTCAAAACTATTGACAATGTCTACACTAAAATGGTGTTCGAAAATAAAAATTATTATTACCAGTTTCGAGACTTGGGTGCTCCTCGTACTGCCAGACTGTACATTTTTATACGTTTCTCGATGTTAGCTGGTGAAATGGGGTAAGATGGAGTACGCACATTTAGATAATCGTTTTTGCGCTGAATATGCTCATTTCAGTGGCGGCAATTTAAATTCGAGAAAGATTTTCTTGAATCCACTTTATCCAATTGCTCTAATCAGTTCTAATGGACATACAAGATTAGCATCAGCGAAATTATCGCCAGTGACGTCGCTAGTTTCTTGGGAGAATAGGATAGCGTGTATTTGTGACTTTATTGAAGAAGATATAATTGTACAAGATCGGCACGTGACTTACAATGTGATGGAGGGATTCTCGAGGCGTATGGAAGACTGCAACGCATTCGTTTTTATATGAGCATTCGGCTGCGAAAAAGATTCCTGATGGATTCCGCATAATTAGATGAATTTCAAAAAGAAAAAGCCTCGTGGTAATTGATGCAAAGAAAATGCTCCAAAAATTCGACCGAGGAACTGTAAGATCCGTATAAAACATCGTAACCGGCACAACAATCCATCGTTAGAGTGTTCCAAGATGAACTGAATCCCACAGAAGTTGTTCGTTCATTTCCGAAATCTTCCGCTTGTTTCTTCGGTCGCCGTGGACATGCCGAAACCATTACTTTAGATGTCGAAGAACAATTAATGCTGAATAGTTTGCAACAATTTGTTTGTCATAAGTCGTCGAAGAAATCAGGAAAAAGAATCGAAAACATTGCATCGTTCTGCATCGTGATGAATGCCGGCTCGCAACACCACGAAATTATTCATTATTTGGAGGAGGAAAACAGCGAGTTAACGTCTGATTATCCGTATGCTGCAATCTCTAGCACCTCCAGAAGCTGCCAAAGCCTTAAAAAACATGTTTTTGAGATACCAACTTGAATGTGTAAGAAATGTTTCGAGTATTGATGCATGCAAAAGCAAATATTTTGCAAACGAATAAAACAGTTAGTTCCAAAAGTAGTTGTTCTTTCCTAGTTTTCGTAACAACTTAAAAGGCGCCCTTCGTATATACGTAATGAGAAAGAAATGATAATAATCTTCATTGTCATGGCTCGTCGGAGCATGGACATTGTCAAAAATAATACATATATGAGAAAAAAAATTGAAATAAAACTAAAATTGGCGCTCACATTAAGCATTCATAAACACTCACTCACTGCTATACAATATATTTTCACACTTTTCTCATTTAATTTATAGCTATTGAATGATTGAGTGACTTTCACACAGCAGAGCAGTTTATTATATATTGCCATATACCTTGAATTTAATTTGCACAGTCTTGTACGGTGTATCGCCACACTCAAATTATTTCGGTATCTCGTTTGTACATTGCTGTAAAAGTCGCTATTTTTAGCAAATAAAAGAAAATCATATAAATTCATTTGCAGCCAGGAATACACGATAACTGATTCTATTTAACAATAACAATAAAACAATAATATAATAATAAATTATTAATAATAATAGCATATTAATAATAATAGCTTATTAATAATAATAAATTATTTACTAATAATGGAATCAAATAAACTACAATATTTAATGATAGCTGTGTTGAAAATCAGTTATAAGGCGCATATCCGGCGCAAATTTAGGGGAGCGACGGGAGTCGGTAAAGTTTTAATTAATGCAATGCAGTTTAATTATTGCCCTTGTCATTTAATTGAAATCCCTTTTAATTGCGTGCGTTACATTTCCGTGTTCTTAATTAATTAGCACCTCGTTATACCGTAAATGGGCCCAGATTACGTAACGATTTTAATCCGCAGTCATCGCATGCGTATCGAGACGAGACAAATCTGGAGACAAACGTAAACGATGTGAAAAATTACAGGAGGAATTAGTTAGTTGAAACGAATTTGTAACATGCGCGTCCACTTTTAAACATTTGAATATTCGGATGTGTTGATCATATTGACCACATTTCGTATATGTAACAGAACAGTTAATCCTAATTTAATTTACGGCATGATTTTCATAGTTGCTAAGATTCTATTAATCATATTCTTATCATAATCGGAAGTTAAGAACTATATCTTCAAAATGTAGCTATTAACTCCCGATTTGTTGTTTAATTGTCCTAAACGTTGTAGAGGAAAGAATACTTAAAAGATAAGTAGATAGTTCACGAAACTGTATACACTACCGTCCATATTATTTCGGACACTTCAGTAAATTTACAATATTTAAGAATAATGACATTAAATTAAACGTATATAATACGTTATTTATATAATAATATTATTGTTATTAACACATATTTATAACAATATATATTAGGTTAGGTTAGAGATAGGTAACTTACTTTCAATTCTAGCACTGAAATATTCGAGGTTAAGTGGTGGATTGGCGATTGGTGTTGCATCAAAAGCTAAACTTCGCCTCGGGATTCTCTTTTAAGGCTTGTACTTATGTCCGTATCAGAAAATAAAGATTATTATTATTATTATTATTATTATTATTATTATTAAACGACAATAAGAAAATTCTCAATTAAATTTATTAAATGTTCTTTTCGCCGAAAAAACCTTCTTTTGCACGAAGGATGGTACCAACATTTTTTAATAGAACTATTGGCTTCAATACACACTCACTATCGATATACGCACAAGCACGTTTGTCGAGCAACTAAAATATTGACTATATATATATGCAGCACTGTTAGGGCAGTGTAATGCAAACTTCTTAAGTTTATTTTATCAGTCATACTCATACTTCTACCTCGAAAATGAACATAATAAAGAGATCGTATATTTGTTCCACAAGTACCATTAAAACGTCGTAAATTTCAATTATTATTAGATCATGTTATTGCCCCGAAATTTTGAAGGTATTTGTCCTTTGCGAACTAGAACCTTAAAAAATAAATAGTTTAATACGACAATATAGTTTAATAATTTCAAAGTAATAGTACAGTCATTAAGAATACTTTACGAAATTTTATCAAGTGTCCGAACTAATATGGATGGTAGTGTATATATGTATCTATTTATATACATGTAGTTAATAATTAGTCTGGACAAACAGCGGTAACAGCGTACAATTACGAAATAAGTTACGACTTACGACAGCCTACTACTGACTAGGTAAGGGGATGAGGAGCCGGCGATCCTGTCGTAACTTATTTCGTAACTGTACTTTTTACCGCCGTTTGCCCAGACTATTAGTAATATTGGTTTGGGCACTAAATACCAAGTCAATTTAAAACTTTCTTGATATTCTTGATCCGTTGTTGTGGAAACTCACACATACGTAAACAAATACCTGTGCACGGTTTGGGTGATTTCATTTTGCATACAAATTTTTCCTATTTAATTCTTGACGTAGAATGTGATACACACCTTCTTTTATTAACTTACAGTTTTTGTTATCGCGCTCAGATTTCATCGCCAATGGTCCAATATTCTTTATACACCTACTCGCTACATATTTATCCACATACTTCCTTTTACACAATATTCAGAACGTTAATAATACCTGCTCAAATTGCGTGTACCTACTCCTACATTATTAGCTAACTATTCCATCACTATAATAATCCCGTGCAATTTACAATTTCACTTAACGCATCGCATCGTTTCGTCCGTTTCGACTGGGAAATTCTCATCGGATGAAGCAATTAGTTCACGCAAATTTTTCACGCGATCTTCGCCCCCTTCTTCAACAATACAATCTCGCACAATTAAGGAAAATTAGTACACAGCCACATCACCGAACGTATTTGTCGGGCGAACAAAGAGGTTTCGTTAAATTGTTTACGATGATGTTCGCGAAGCAACCGACCAAGATCCAAAAAGGAATTCGGGATAAACTAATGGATTAAGTCGTACGTATACATTAGAAGAGAAGGCACATTCAAAGAGTCGCGTTATCCTCGAAGCCATTAGCATTATTAAAAGAATAAAGCCGACCTGGTTCTCGAGCGCGCGGTGAAAAAATTTTGAACGAGGGACGTATTCAAATATCGGCACGCCAACGAAATTGAATATACGATATATACCGCCGGAGCACTTGTACGTCTTGTACTACACATCCTGCGAGCCCCGCAGCAGAAAGCTTCCAAGGTCGGACGGGCCGTAATTCCAATTTAACATGGTCTAAATAGAGATCAGCGCGCGTTCGCCGATGTCCAGTATCAAAAGGAATCCTTTCTTCGCTCCCTCGATCTTCTTCAGCTCTTTCCATTCCTCTTCGATATCCTTTAGCGTCCATTCAAACGTGCGGCCCTGACTTCAATTATTTACGCACAAAGGAAAATCATGCCTGTGTTGCCGTTTTGCCCGCCATTCTATCATCCTGCAATAATACATTTATATACGTACAAAAGCACCACGAGCGTTTTGTTGTAGCGGGTACTACAGTTGAAGATGGCGAACCGGCTCGTCGTGTATACGCGTTCGCTCGCGGTCCGGTGAAATGGAGGGTAGACAAGAAGTTACATACATAAGATAAATGACGGTCGAATTACGGTACAGATCCGTTATTTATTATTTTCGTATCCTCCGCGACGAAATCGAGATGCAATGGGTCGTCGCCAGAATTCTATCGGACAATTTATCCCCTAGATAGGCTTTCGTAGATTTTAAGAAGGAAAATCGCAATGTCTCGAAAAATAATTGCTTTTGACGCACATCCGAAGTGTATTCCAAAACTATCGTACTGTTGTATATATCAGAAGTATTCCAGTGATTTGAACGACGTTGTCTTCGGAATAGTTTCCTCTCGAAGCAACGACCTTCTACAAATGCCGTATTCATTTGTGAATGCAGTCCTGGAAGCCTGTTTTCGTGATAGCATAAAATTCAAAATTATCAATTTTATTGAAGTGGTTTTCAAGCTTTATCTCCGTTTATACCTATATACAGGGTTCGTCCTAACTAATGCGCCTAATTGATTTGCAAGTTTACACAAGAGGTACAACTAAGTCAATGAGAAAAAAATTAATGAAACAAAATTGATTAAAGAAATGATTAAAAATAAAAGTATTGTCTTAGAAAGAATTATGTACCTATCATTGAAACACAATTTAAAAAACGCGCACTCGTCGAGCCCTCCGTTATATACAGGCATCGCGAAAATAAATAAAACGCGTTGTATCAAAACATGTACCGGGTGATCAAGTGTAACTGTCACGATTTAACCATTCGCTTCGTCTGTAAACGTGGGTCATTCGTGTCCCGGCCACACTTTTTCGGTTAATAATTTTGAAGGAAGTAACGGAAGATCCTCGCTATCTTCACCTAAAAGAGGTTGTGTAGGGAGGGGAACCGACTGCCAAGTTTCAAGGGGTCAGTCGCTTTTGAGCAGCTGCAGTGAGCAATTGACATTGGGAGAGACCACGAATGACCCACATTTACCAGACGGTGTGGACCAAAAGTGCAGGTAAGAAACGATGCAACGATTGTATAGGCGACAAAGACAAAATGTGAAAAACACTATATTGCTGCGTGAAATGCTTAAAACCAATTTGCGATAATCATCGAGTACTGTGTTCTGCAAAATTGCATACAATAGAGTAGCTATTTTTAGAGTGAAGATCTTTAGCGAGAATTAACTGGGAAAAACTGAGACGTTTGAAATCTTTTTAGTTCTATCTTTCTTTTTCATTAGTTTTCTCTCTCTCTCTCTCACACACACACATACGCATCGAAGGAGCAAAATGCGCTGTATTTGCCTCTTCCCCATCAGATAGCGCTCTCTCTAATTTGCCTCGAATTTACTTCAAATTCAACTTCAACTTATTTACCATCGGTTTCGAAATGGAATACTTTTTCTTTATATATTGTTTATTTGTACTCGATTTTAGAATTTTAATTTTTATTCAAATAAGCATCAAATGCGAATGGAGCTTCGCTCTTGTCGAGTGTTCCACGACACCTCTCTTCTTTTTATATTAAAATCATAATTTATATAATGACTTATTCATAATTTTTGCCTTCCAAACTCCAGTATTTAATTTTTTTAATAAATCGGGATATTTTCTTTCGAAAAGTTCTATTCTTCACTTTCAATTTGCCGATTTTTAAAGTTAAAAATCTTAATTTGTCTAGAAATTACGAAGTAAATCACTAAATTTTCAGGAAGTTGCTCCATTTGTTTAAAAAAATTGAAAAAATTATTTATGAACAATATTTTGGTTGATATATCAAGTTGAAGGTTCCCAATATTAGCACGAATTCATTCAAAATTTTATGACGCAGGTAAGTGGGTAAAAGACGGTCGGACCACCCTTACAGACGGAAGGTGGCCAAAAACGTTTACAGACAAAGTGTTAAATTTCGGCAGAAATTAACTAATAATTTGTAGTCGGATCGCCAAAGTATACCTATCTTCATTACCTATGCTAATGCCGTTTGTTGTTGTTATTTTATTATTTATTTTGCTAGTATCGCCTCTTGAATTATTTAACACCGTTGTTTTTACTCGTTTGATTTGAAGAAAGAAATTGGCACTTTTTAGAGCCAATTCATTGAGATCTCCAGTGGTGGTTTGTAGGTTATATTTGACTCCTAAATAAATTTGACATTTTGCATTATTTATTTCTATTTAAAAACATATACTCCCAAAAAAGCAAATCGTCCTATCTTACGCTATTTAATTTCAGTATGTGCTCAAAGTTAATAAAATAATTGCAATTTGTATATTTCGAACTGCCTTCGTAAATGTGATATTGATAAGGTAATTTCTCGTTGGAACGGTACTGAATTTTTGTTGAATTTTAACCAGGTTTACCAATGATTCAGTGTTACCACAACAAAATTTCGTGACAGTTGCAGTTGATCACGGTGTATTTCACCTTGCTTGATATATGCCCCGGATTTTACTAGCGCCTATATTTCTTTCCCCAAATTGTAAAGTTTTCGCCTTTTTTATTAATCACCTGTTCGACGAGTGTCGACAGATATGAGTTACAGGTCGTATAGAAAAAGGAATACGAATCACTTGACATTGCGTCAGATGTGACCTGAATTTTACTAGCGTTTCCGTTTCTGTGTCTAAAAGGAAAATAAAAATCGTACTTGATCTCGTACGAGGTTTAAGTAATTACGACTTTCCTGCTGTACTAGGAAAATATTTGCTCTTACAATTTTTGTTTTATTCTGTTTGAAATTTGCTGCATAAATTGTGAAAAGCACGATGTATCGATGAGTATTCCTTCGCCCTAAAATTATCTAATTGTGAATGACGGTTTCAAAAAGCAATTGACATTTCCAGTATCTTTAAACTGTTGTTCTCAGGAGATTAAAGGGAATTTTCGGATCAAAATAAGATTTCATTGGAAACTAACTTTTCGAGGCTTAATTTTAAGACGCAGCGGTTTCAGAATTCTATGTCAAAGAACGCTTTCCCATGATCTTCACTAATGGTAAAAAATCTAAAAAAATCAAAAGAGAAACTAGAAGCATATTTCCACATAGAAATGGCACAACCATCCGAACGATCGATCATTAACATTCACCTGTTTTGCATGCGAATCCCGCGCGTTCATTTCGCAGTTCTCTATTCAAAAAGAAAAATAATTAGTTCAATGAACTATTATTACACGAAAATAAATGAATAACGAGAACGGAACGGAGCGGAAAGCACATCGTGAACTAACAACAACTTCACTCTATAATTATGTATTTTTCGTCGGATCGGTGGTACGAAACTACCCATTGTATTGTCGTACCGTACGTACGTACGTTCGCCCAGTACCTACTACTCTCGTTTCATGAAAAATTCGAATCCTCATTGTGTTCGGCGCATGTGAGAAAGAAACCGGAGAGCAACAAAACAATTTATACAGTCGTTAAAGGAGGCGAGGAAGTGAGTGAGAATCGAGAAAAGGAATAAAAACGACACCGGCTCTATCACACGGGCTCTCTTGCATTACCTTTCATTGAACTTGTTCTAACTGGCCTTGAACACAAAGCGCGCGCCGTATGGCGGCCGGTTAACGTTAGAGAATCGAGCTTCTTAGCTTGGAGGACCTAGAAATGGTAGATATTTATTATTTTTATTCCCGTACATTCCCCGGTATGACGATTTCTATACGAATTTATAAATTTACACTCTATGGAACAACTTAATTTCCTTCAACATTAAGCCACATAATCCATCCCCGAAGGATTTATCTTTGAAGTGCAGGCGGAGATTTTAATGAAAGTAATAAGCTAGAAACTGGAACAATTCCCGATGCAATTAAGTCAGCGTTCTTATCGAGATGCACAGGTTTTGTTTTCGTTTGCCTTTCGGCATTAGCGCATTTAGCTCTAAATTTTTATTTAGCTCACATACGTAGGACGCACACACGTATTTAAAAGACGTTAAAAGAATTTAAATTTCCCAAGGTGGTATGTTTCATAGGTCGAGAGCTTACGCTTACAGGAAAGGGAATTAAATTTTATATAATTAACTCCCGAGTCCTGCGGCCAAGCCGCTTCATTATTTTCTAATTTACAATTCCACAGAGGGTAATTCAATTTCGTCATTTATTCTCTCGTATTTTGGTACGATTCGTTTTCGTTTAATGTTCATTCTTCGCCCCGTCGTTGTTTGAGGTCGTGACGAATTCGTAATTGTTTCGGCGCGGGGAAAATGTTAATTTTGGCAGGTGAATTATGAAAGGTTTGACTTGGCTTCGCGTATACGGCGGCCGGCTAATTAATGCGTAAGAGTAAATTTTCTTCGCGGATATCTAACATCTAAAAAGCTGGCTCGTTTCGACAGGGGAAAATCGCGGAAAACCGGCGAATAATTTCTCTTGAGCTTAGCGGATCATTCGTTATTTGGTCGAGCGGTAGAGCGAACTCGTTATAAGTGGCAATCTCGCTTAGTAGTTATTATTATTATCATTACGGCGAGGCCGTCCTAATATTCGTGGTGTGTAGCGAGAACGAACGGTAAAAGTGAGAAATCGTTTGAAAAATAGGGAAGGATAAACAACATTAACTTAAAAAAAAAAATGGAGTTTTTCCTTCCTGATTTAAAAAAATGCTGGAACTGTCAATTTGTCAAATTTTTCCCAGTAGGCTTGACACATCTGCCACATTCAGTAGACAGTTTCGTCTCCATGGCAAAAAATGATTAACTCAATACTTAATTAACCCTAAAAAATTAAAAAATTGAGGACTTAAAATTTTTTATAAAACAACGTCAATTTATCAACTTTGTTCCACTAGGCGTACACATGCGTCAGTTTGAATGGACGAATTCCATTTGTTTAACAGTTTCGTCCCCATGGCTATAAATTAAGATCTGTAGTCAACTTTTCAACTTTGTTTCAGTAGACTTGACGCTTTTGTCAGCTTGAATACGAGGATTTCATCTTTTTCATAGTTTCGTCCCCATGGCAATAAATTTCAGTTTGTAATAAATGAGTTGGCAGGATTGCTGTCATTTTGAGAGATTTAATTAACCTAAAGAAACAAACAAAAATTAAGGACTTTTTGATCTGCCTTAAAAAATTGATAGAACAATGACAACCTTTCAACTTAGTTCCGATAGGTTTGAAATATATGTCAGTTTGAATAGACGAATTTCATTCGTGTGATAGTTTCATGTCCATAGCAATAAATTGACAGTTGCAGTGATTGAATTAGCATGATGACTGTCATTTTGACAGATTAAATTAACTTAAAGAAACAAAAATAAAATTATGGGCTTCTTTTGATCCGCTTTACAAAAGTCTATAAAACAATGTCAAATTTTCAACTTTGTTCCAGTAGACCTGACGCTTTGGTCAGCTTGAATAGACGGATTTCATTCGTTTGACAGTTTCGTTCCCATGGCAATAAATTAAGATCTGTAGTCAACTTTTCAACTTTGTTTCAGTAGACTTGACGCTTTTGTCAGCTTGAATACGAGGATTTCATTTTTTCATAGTTTCGTCCCCATGGCAATAAATTTCAGTTTGTAGTAATTGAGTTGGCAGGATTGCCGTCATTTTGAGAGATTTAATTAACCTAAAAAACAAAAAAACTCAGGACTTTTTGATGTGCTTTAAAAAGTTGATAGAACAATTTTTCAACTTTGTTCTGATAAGTTAGACATATTTATCGGCTTGAATAGACGAATTTCATTCGTTTGAGACTTTCGTCTCCATAGCAATAAATTGACAACCGCAGTAATCGAATTGATATGATTTGATCCGCGTTAAAAAAGTTTATAGAACAATGTCAACTTTTCAACTCTGTTCCAGCGGATTTGACGCTTTTATCAGCTCAAATAGACGGGTTAATCCGTTTGACAGTTTCGTCTCCATGACAATAAAAAGACTGTTGCAATGAAGTTGGCACGATTGCCGTCATTTTGAAGTTTTTTATTAACAAAAAAAGAAAAACTACGGACTTTTTCGAATTGATTTTAAGAAAAATTATAGAACCATGGCAATTTGTCAACTTAATTCGATTTTCAATTTAGTTAACATTTACATTTATAGTTGGCAACGTCGTCAATTGCAACATCATTTAATAATTTTACGCGGCAAAACTTTGCTGATCAGTTTGATCATTTCGATGATATTTAATTTTTTATGTTATCGTAGTTCATTTGTTATGCCCGAATGTAGCGATTTTCTATCAAATAAGACACGCACGTAACCGTGTTTCGATTGTTTCTGGTGCACTCCGACCCGGAAAATCGGTTAGTACATTTTCTGTTAAAAAATTGTATTTAACAATTGCCGGTACACCTAGCTGAATGGTTATTATCAAGGTTCAACAAACGAGTGCATGATAACTAATGTAAACCGGACCGACGCTGTCACTTCTCTGGATTTTAATGTCGCGCCTTGCACGTAAGTGGGGTAAAGCGGTGAAGTGACAGCTTCAGTTCGGTTTACAATACTTATCATGCACTCGTTTGTCGAACCTTATTTATTACTGGTCTGGACAAACAGCGGTAACAGCATACAATTACGGAATAAGTTCCGACAGGATTACCGACTCCCCACTCTAGCATCGATGCTGTATGCGAGCAGTTCTGTGTATATATATATAGGTTGTCGTAACTTATTTCGTAATTACCGCTGTTTGTCGAGACTAGGTATTACCCATACCTTTGGTTGTTTTCTGACAGTTTGTATCACCGCCACCACAAACTTTAGTTAAAGTTGAAATATGGTGAGGCGGGTAGCCACTAAATTAACGAAGAGTCCTATGCGACCAGCGAGATGTCGAATCGTGTGACTTCTTGAGTTAAAAATGCCGTCACGATGCAAGATTATACCCTTAACCTTCATAGCTTCAAGAATTTCTGGCAATCACTTTTCCCCATACTAACTTGCAGTAACAATACGTTCATCTACAAAGTTAACAACATTCTAATCGAAAAAATTTGCTTGGGGATTTATTTATATATACCGAGTTCACCTTAAGAATGCAGCAGGTGATGCTCTGAACCGAGGCACAACCACAATAGGATGAAACCCCTAGGATAAGCAAAGTTGTCGTTAGACAAAGTGCATTCTCAGACACAAGATTCACGATTCTTATAGCTCTATGTATCCCGACATTGCATTCTTAACGCAAAGCATTAATCTCTATAACGATGCCCAGAGCACACAAAGCACAGCGTCTTTGTGTATTTTAGGCTTCGTTATTGGCCAATCAGATTCAAAAATTGTTAAAGCCCTATCTATCCCCACACTGAATTATTAAGGTAAAATATCAATCTGCGATTACTATAACGACGTCCAAATTACATCAAGCGCAGCGTCGTTGTGTAATTCGGACGTCGTTATTAGGGAATCAGATCTAGCAATTTTATAGTCCTATCTTTCCATACACTGCATTCTTAAAGTATAAATCTTAGATTTCTAAACCGTTGGCTTCGTCCTCACTATACACCTGTGAGCCATCGAATTAGACGATTTGGAGATCGATCCAATGTAACCAGGACAATATCTTTCCTTGAAATGCAAAAAGAAAATGAAGATGCCCCGCAATATCGTAGATGAAACTTTGAAACCCTCTCATCATTCTCCATTTTTATTGCGTCGATATTTAACGTCGTCGTCGTTTAAAACTATAATCCTTTATTTTACCTCCACTTTTGCCGCTATAACGTTCTAACTATCATCAGCGAGTTTCCTCCGAGAACTTTTGAAAAATTAATAAAACGTCAACAAGCGAAAAACTAAGCGCCGTTTTTCGAGAGAAAATCCGCTCACGGTTTCGCGTACAAGTTTTTCCCGACGTCGTCGTCGTCATCGCCGTAATTGTTTCCTATTAAAAAGGATTAGTGAATAATTTGACGTTCCATGAATAGCGAAATGAGCGAATTGATTGTAAAATATGCACCGACCGAAACGGCGCGCAACAATATCCGAGCGTCTCCGTCGTAAATAATTTCGACGTCGACGTCGTCGCCGCCGTGTTCCATAAAACGAGGTGGAAAAGGGGGAGGGGAAAGCTTTCTTTAAATATTCAATACGTAAACGCGGGGGGCACGCGGGGTTGGGACGACGTGAACTATAGTTGTTCGTGGTGCGTTTTTGCAGCGATTAATCCGGAAACAAGTTGCGCGAAGATGGATGGAATATTGTTTTTGGGAAAGCTCGAAGCGTTTCGGTATTATACGACGACAAGAAACGCGGTATTGTGTAAAGCGTTGTCGTACGATATTTGTCGTCTCGACGAACGGCAGCTCCGGAAGACTTAATCCGTAATCTATTGCACTCAGAAACTTATCGTTTATTTTCTCTGGAAGGGGATGTTTTAGTTTGAAAGCGGCGTAACCGAAACGCCTGTTTGTCCTGGTTAAAGTTTAGAATTTGTTTGGACAAGGAAATGTTCGAATTATTCGTTTCGCATTTAAGAGGAGGTCCTCAACTACCACAGAAAATCACGAGGATTTCATAAGCAAACCGATGACTTCCTTTTGTGTACGCATATTTCTTCTCAGTTTTCTTTTGATAGTATCCATAGAGGGAAAAGGAAATCTAAAGAAAACTTAACCTCTTCCTATTGCACTAAGAATAGTGGGAGTGTAGTTAGAAGGATAAGAACTATTTCATTTCTGCCGATTTCGACACAGATATGCAGGTACACATATTTCACTGAATTTTAGAGCACCAGAGTATACGAGTGAATCGCCATAATTTCTGTAGGATGGCTGTGGAGTTTCTCTTTCGATGAAGTTAAATTATTGAAATACGTCCAGGCCGAAATTTCGAACACTATAATTGCTGATATTTATCTAAAACAGAAAGAAATGCTGCAAGCTCTCCATAATTTCAAACTTCAAAAGTCGCTTTGTGGGCCCTGACAAGCAAACACAAGTACATGGATTTCTAACTCAGAAGTTATCGAATAAAAATTTATTTCTCAAATTCGGTGTATTTTCGAACTTCGTACCAATCGTATTTGTGGTATATCATAAAATGGTGCGACAAAAGAAAGTATTGAGGCAGCCCGGTCGCTTTTATTAGCGGAAACTAATTAGTTCGAATTCCCTTCTGTAGGATCCCACTTCAAACTTAAATTTAACATCATAGAAATTTACGCGCCGTAGTTAATTCAGAGTACAGCATAATACCACCCGCATAACACTACGCTTTTATGTGCGGACCTACGACGCTAATACCATAAATTTTCGAAGCATTCCGTTTACAATAAGTTTTCTATTAAACGGCAAATGGTGCCGTGATCCGCACTCGTAAAGAAAGCGTACGTATTCGAGAGTAAATGAACTCTTCTCGAAACGACAAACCTTGGAAAAACTACGTACGTTTGTTATACGAAGAGACTCATATCGTCCGTCGAGGAGGTTATTGTAACGCCGTCATCTGCTGAACGCATAAAAAGTTATTAAATCGCCCATTTCGATATAATTAGATTCGTATATGTATTACGTTCTGGCCGGCGGCCATGCGTGGAAACGAAGACGCGAGGAAGCGGAAACCGAGGAGGAACGGGAACGAGAAAAGAAAAAGTTAGAGATCGAGCCGGAATATTTGATACTCGAACAAAGAGGGTCAATTAACGAAGTGCAAGGCAATAACCTCGCGATGCTCGCGTGAACATCAAAGTAGATTTTGCTTCTTTTCATTAACATTAAAAAATTGTAGAATGATAAAATCTCAAAATTGCTCGAATGATAAACGTGGGATGGAAGAAAATTTCAAATTGAAAATCGTTCGTAATAGATATGAATTTAAAACGTTTGGATGGGTGTTAATGCCGCATGGATAAGATACCTGTAAAGTTTTGGCGAACTGAATGACTCGATATAGCGGGAAAAAACGCGGATTTTTCGATGACACCAACGTGTTAATTATCTAAGGTGGCAACCTACATATTTTCAACATCCGGGTTCAGACCAGGAAGGGAAGTTACATATGCGATCTTCATCGTAATACAAAAAAAAAACGAGAAGGTGTTAAGAAAAGGGTAGCAGTTACATCTCTGCTTCTTTAACATATCGAGAACCTTTGACCGGGTGTCAAAAGAGGATATACGGATAACCCTACAGAAAAAGAAGTAAATCAATGAGATAAGTCTTTTACAAGAGAACGAAGAATGCTATAAGAATGCGTCACGAAAAGTGAAAGAATATTTTTGGGACGACGCAAGGAGTGAGACAAGAATGTGTTCTGAGCCCAATTCTATTCACAGTAGTTCTGGATGAGGTAACAAAAGGAGCCAAAGAACAGATAAACCAGTTTTACAATATATGATTCTGGAACATGGATATGATAGCCTATATATGCCGATGATATAGTCCTCATAGCAAAAGAACCTCGAACGAAAATATTATAACAAACTACGAATATCTGGAAAAAGCTAATTTGAAAATAAATGGAAGAAAGACTAAGACCACGGTTATAAGAAGGGAAGACAAAAAAACATGACATATTTCTAAGCGAAAGAAAATCGGAACAGGTGGTTAGCTACAAATACTCGAGAACAATTCTGACTGAGGAAGAAAGATTAGATGAAGAGGTAAAAGAAGAAATGAAACAGCAGGAAGACTACTGTATAGCATCAAGGACACTTTCCTCGATAAAAAGCGATACTCAAGGGAACCCAAAATTGAGATCTTCAAAAGGCAGCGACCTACAATTCCCTCGCTAATCGTTCGGAAGTTTGGTCAATAACAAAGAAACAGAAACAGAAAATAAGAAGTACGGAATTGAGGTTTCTAAGCAGGATAGATGACAAAAATGAAACTGGAGAAAGTGAGAAATAGCACAATTAGAGGAAACTGTGAAATAGGGCCCGTACAAAACAGAGTAAAAGAGGGTCAGCTGAGGTACTTGGGGCAGGTAATGGGAATGGGAAAAGTTAGGATGGTTTGAAATCAAATTAATCAAAACAAACCAGAAGGAAAAGCATAGAAAGACCTGGACGAGGAAGTGCGCGAAACGACCGGAAGAAGGAAAATAAGCTGGAACGAGATTAGGAGGTGGGTACAGAATAGAAAGGCAAGGAGAGAAACGGGGATAATAATCCCGACTTAGAAACTCAACTCAGAAGGATTAGGCTTGGGATAGGATAAGTTGAAACTGCAATTAACACTTTCTAAACATTTCAAGTTGGAATCAGGAAATGTGGTGGTAGTTTCTAACGAAGTTATCTACATTTTCTCTTAGAATCATTACTAGGGAAAAGGCGAAATGTTTTTCAAAATATCACTTTTAAAAATCCAATTTCTAGCGGGACAATGCGAAAAATTTCATCATTTACTCTCTCCAATAGATCTTCGACATTTTCGTCGAAAACGTCCTTAAAGCCATTTTAAAAATTGAAGTGAAAGGGCAGTACAATATGGAGGTATCTGCAAGTGAAAAAAGCAAACTCTAGTTCAAAGCTAGTGTAGTTCTTGTACGGTTTAATACGCACGATCATATGAAATTTTCTTCAACGATTTTCCTAGGAAAACATTACGGGATACGATCTCGTACCTGCGCGATTAGCATCTATAAATTCTAGCGTTATTCGCTTCGTATGGAGTTTCTCCCTTTCCCAATGCGCATTTCATGCAAAAGGTATGTGAACGTGCACAATGCATTTTACAATCTAAAATCTTAATCACCACCATTCGAAAGAAGGAAATCAACCAAGTTCATATGCATACGAAAGTGGCGATTAACAAAATTAGGGCGAAATTATTAAGAGTACTGTTTACAAAAAAAAAAGATTTATTTTCGAAAGGTGTGGTCATTATTCTTGCATGAGAAATGTTGTATGAATAATAATAATATAAGAATAAGAGTGTAACTTAGGTGTATCAGTATGGTTGGGAATGTAAAATAAATAAAAGTAGTAACAACTTCATCTGAGTTGTTGCCAAACTCGTATCAACAAAAAGATGAGAAACAACATAGCTCTACGATGCACGACTCAACAAGAAGCTATACCCGAAATAAATTGAGGTAAAAAATAAGAAAACTCAAGTAAGAAGAAGTAAGGTTAGGATTACACGAAAAGGCGGTTACAGAAACAAAGAAAGAATTAAATAAAATAATTATGGAACGTAACTAGCCTCAAGGTATGTCATTTGGTGGCAATTTTTCGGATTTTTTACCGTTTGAGCTCACCACTGCCCCAGGATTTTTTTCAAAAAGTAACGACAAAAATTATGGCGGTATAGATGGCGTTACAATTGATTTTGATGATCTTTTAATAGCTGCTAAAAGTTGTGAAAAGCATTAAGAAATATTGAAAAAAGTTGAAGAAAGAGCGAAATAAGTACAAAACGTAAAGTTCAATTTAGAATCAACGAAGTCAAGTACGCAGGATATGTATTTTGCAAGGAGGAAAAGAAACCCGACATGAATAGAGTTGTAGCAATGCAGTGCTTAGAAGATTCACGAGAAATATTTGGAGTTTTAAATTATCTTAGATTAGATTTACATATATCCAATTTTTCAGAAATGACTTGAAAGAAGGGAAAAATATGGTATTGATATAATAAATATATAATATATAATAAAAATAAACAATGGGAATCAACAGCTGTAAATAAAAAACTTGACAACAGTCCAAGATCGTATCTTGTGAAAATTGGAAATAATAAAATATATAAATAGACGTAATAGCAGTTAAAAGCCAAAAAGACGCTTCAGCAAAAAAGTCACATTTTTATAACATAAGTTCAACCCAAAATCGTCTTTTGGCACTTTGAGGTTGGGACATCTCGAAATCCTAAAGTGCTAGATTAATTCTGCAGCCGGATTTGGATTAGGCGTTAAAAAGATCTGCAAGAACTGATACATTTCATTCAGGTGGCAACAAAAAACGTCCAATTTTGTTGAACTATTGAATGCTTCGCTTTAAGGACACTACGTTTGGGTGACTTCCCTTACAAGTTATATTCTATAGAATGTTCCATAATCGGTAGTCGAGGGGGTGTTCAAGTCGGACTTTTTAATAAATTCAGGAATCTGAGTCTCCAGTCATGGTAGGGTTGATTTCGTCTTGTGTTAAGGCACTGGATCCAGTCGAAACACCAACTTCTTGTCTTTAAACGAAGAGTCTGTCAGCAGCTTCATAACATGTTCCAAAATAGTCTGTAAACTGAGGAATAGGAATAATGCCCTCGTTGAGTGCATCCCATCCAATCATCACTTAAGTCAAATTGTGACCACGCTGAACAGTTCGAACGACCGTCCGGATTTCCAAAGAAGTTCAAGCATTTCTTTTTTGGCTTCTTAAGGATGTAGACCTTGACCCATTCCATTGTGGCAAATAAAGTTAAAATATGTACTACAAAATAAGAACGAATCATAAGACTTTAATTGAAGGCGGACATACGAGAATAGAACTGTTTGCCGAGTAGACACAAGTTTTTTCTCCTTCTTTGCAATGATTGAGGTAAGCCAACAATTTGCAATTATCGAGGTAAGCCTCAACAATTCGCAACGATCGAGGTAAGGCAACAATTTATGATTTTTACAGCGAAGCTCTTTATCGCGGATTCTCGAACGGGAACTAAACAGAAAGAAACAAATGTGACGCTTCAGATCGTCAGATCTTTAGACCCCGGTATATCTGTACATATTCTCATTCCTCATTCCTTCCATTCTTCGCTGCTGGTAAAAAACAAGGCGATTGAAGACTGTGGTGTTTTTACCTTACTCTTCTTTCTCACCTTGTAGCGTGTGACGTTTAGTTCGTGAGCTCGTGCTTAATAATCGCGCATTGCGCAACAAAGCAGAAATAAGGATAGTTCGCCTATTAGCACTTAGGAATAGTTGAAGAAGTTAATAGTTGAGAATGGATTCAATAAAAGCTCCTTTGAGTTAAAATTCTTATACTTTGTTTATTCATTTATTGAATTTTACTTATTACTCAAGAAAGCATCAAATGCGCAATGAACGTCACTCTTACCGCTCTTACGATACCTAACGATTTTTCTTTTATTACTATCTCATACAAACGAGAAATTCCAATCAACGAGATGAATATTTCCTATATCCCCGTCCCCCTCGGGAGGTTACCTTTAAAATTAATTAAACTCGATATAAACGAGTGAATTTCGAAGCTGGAATTGATTTATGCTATTTAGATATGCACTCTTATCGGCGATAACGCTGACGAGAGCTATTCAATTGCACAGCTCGCGCATACTTCATCCAGTTTCTTCGACGAAATCGGTTAATATTATATCGCGGGATACGAGCACTGCGGTTTCGTAATGAAATACCAATTAGCGTATCCCACGATTCCTCCGGTCTTGACGCTCTTATTTAAACCGCGAACGCGTTATTAAGAGGATATGGGATTTCGATCTGTGCGAAATTAAACCGAGAACGCTCGACGTGATTTTAAAATTTCCGTATTTTAACGATAATTAAAATTGTCGGCTGAGTATTTCAATAACGAAAAGGGTTAAACTATTATTATCGTTTTTTCTTATCTCGCCGGCGAATAAAGCGCCATTGTAGTACGAGTATAAGAATTACAATAAATTTACATACGACAGATAAGATTCGCCCATATTGTCCTCGTAACTTAAATGCTAAGTGGATGGATAATAACGCGCGCGTATATAGGGAAAATGCGCCGTTTGAATTTGAATTTAATCTATGCTTTCGACAAAGGCAAATATTAACAAAGGACTACACAATTACCTTGGTTGTTTACAGATACCTGTTAAAGAAATATCATTTCCGGACGTTCGTATAACGACGAAAAGGGAATAGGTCAGGACGGGATAACAATTGGATATGTCGATAGCTTATCTTGGTGGAAACAATGTAAGAAGAAAATTCCTTTCGAAAAAATGCGTAGTGCAAAACGCCATGATTTCAGATTTATTTTTCAAATTCCACAACTTAACCTGAAAATCCTTAAAATTTACTAAACTTATGATAAGTCTTCAGAACTACTTTTTGTTCTGAAAATGTTTATATAGAAACGAATATAAACCAGCCAAAATTCCAAACGACTCCCTATAAAATGGCATGCTAATTGAAGTATCCGTTGAGGCGACTGTTGATAGCTCTCCAGAACCTAGGAGACAAGATGTCATCGGAAATGATGGGATATGCAATGCTGCAAGGACCTTTACTGGTCACGAATTGGGTGATACATTAAAATGTGCGAAGGTTGGAAATACTTGGTTTTGAACTTCATTTGAGGTGATACGACGTGCAGTGGATTTGGTCGTGAAATGAGTGCTGGGCACGTCCAACGCGCGTCGTAAAGAAGAGTTCTTAGAAGAATGAAGAATCGCCAAATTCATGTGTACTTAATAGCTTTTACAAGGCACTTCAGGCCCATTGTTGAGTTATCTTCTTCCATTAGTTTTTCGCCCTTATCCTCGTTTATTGCTTTTTCTCGGAGATCAGCCTGGATTACCGACTGGAACCATCTGTTTCTGGCCCGACTTCGTCTTTTTGTTGCCGTTGACTCCAAGGATAGTATTTTTGACTATGCGAGTGTCCTCTCGTCTCTGTATATGTCGTATCCATCGAAGTCTCTGCGCTTTGCTAAATTGCGTGTTATTTAGTGGTCCGTATAGCTGTTTCCCCGTCTTTTCCAGATCTCACCATTTTTCTTCTCTCCAAAAATCTTTCTCCATATTTTTGTTTCTCAAATTTCCAATTTATCTGCCGAATTCCAAAATGCGACAAGATGTTGAACAGATGTTGAGGTCAGATCAATATGTTTCTTCAAGCTATAAGGCACTTATTTCCAAAATCGGTTAAAGTTAAATTCTTTTGCTCGGTTCTAAAACTATTTTTAAAGCCGTATATCTTAGCTAGATCTATATTAGTGTAACGATAAAATAGTAATTTTTACAACTTTAAGAGCTCGGACAGGACCAATTTTTTGTCAATAATAACTGAACAGCGAGCAAATTTGAAGGCTTGAAATTTTGAATATCATATATTCGATACAGTAGTTAAGACCTGTCAAAGAGCATTTCTGTAAATTCCTTTGTTATCATTGCCCCTTTTAAATTCAAATACGATGGTCAGCCAACTGTCTTTTTCTATTCTTCAACCAAGAGATTAGCAAAAACTTTTCAATCGGCGTAGAAGGAGCTGACGGATTCTGTCTCCCAGTCTTCTCAAATATATGCAACACTCCGCGCGTTTATGCTGGAAGATAATCAACCTATCGAGCGGGCATGTTTGGAAGGTGGTTCACCCTCCGCCCTTCCCCTCAAAACACAAAAATGCGCACTAACCCCTCGCTATTGGTGTATATAAATTATATAATTGTAGGTATTGTCGGTAAATCAGATAACTGTAGGTTGTGTTTGAAGATGTCGCCGTAAACAAATAACTAATTTGATGTTTATTATTGCATTTTTAACCATTAATAAGGCAAAGGTGTAATAAATAATTAATCTAGGGAATTTGTATTGAATACATACGAATAGTACACGCCTTATACAGCATGTCCCCGGATTGACTTCACTATAGGTATAATTGATCAAAATTTTTGAAATTCGTTTCACAGTTTTGGGATGCCCTGCTTAGTCTGAAGGGAATTTGAAACACATTTTTACTTTTTTAGATTAAGGCCGTCACGACAATTGAGAAAATAACATTTCCCGGTGACGTAAAGTACCATTTTGGTCAATAATGCAGCAATATGTTATTTAAAAAGTTATTGAAAGTATGAAATTATGACTCTATACAAAATTTCACAAATATTAGATCACTTTGACTAAATTAGTGTTTCTTTCGTATCCTTGCATTGTTACTACAGAGAAACAAGTTATTCTGCATAAGTTGTCAAAAAAGAAACTAATGTAAGTTATTTTCTTTTTTTTTTTTTTAATAAAATGATTTTTCAGACACTTGCATTAATTTTTTTTTTGACAACTTATATAGAATGCTTGTTTAAAAAAAATAATGGAACTTTCTAATAAAATATTTTATTCAAAACAAGGAAGAAAGTAATTTAGATTAATTTTTCTTTGACAATTTATACAGAATAACTTGTTTTTCTCTAGTAACCGATGCAACAATATGTATTTTACTCAAAAAAAGCTTACATTAATCTTTCTCTTAATAATTTACACGAAATACATGTTTACTGTAGTTACAATATAAGAATACAAAAGAAATACTGATTTAGTCAAAATGATTCGGTATTTGTGAAATTTTGCACGAGTCATAACTTCATATTTTGAACAACTTTTCTCAATTACATTTTGGCGTATTATTGACCGAAATGGTGGTTTACGTCAACAGGAAATCAATTTTCGTAACGGCCTTAATTTAAAAAAGTAAAAATGAGATTGAAATTCTTTTCAGCCCAAGCGGGGTGGCATCCAAAAGTGGCAAAACGAAATTTAAAACATTTTGATCAATTATACCTATAGTGACGTCAATCGGGGGACACACTATATATGCTATCATCTTAGTCACTTTTTAACATACTGTATATGCCGAATGAGCGCTACGAGGGTGAAAATAATAGCTTTGTAAACAGGCACTGGGATAAAGACCAGAAGAAGACGATTGAAGAGAATGTGGATGGATGGAGTAAACGACGACTTGCAAACCTTGAGAGTTCATAATAAGAGAGAGGAAGCAAAGGATAGACGAAGATTATAGCAGCCATGGGTTAGCTTAGCCTGCAGTACTGATTGATATACACCCTTCTTCTCTTTAGGTGAAAGGGGAGAGGAGGATAACTAGCGCGTCTTGATCGATGCTCCAAAACAGAAATCCTCTCGAGGAGGAAGAAACGGTATATATGTAAATACTTGTGGCAGTTAGAAATTAGGATTCAAGGGATGTATACGTTATCTTAAATATGACCACGATCAAGTCTCAAAGCTTACCCTAGAAGGTTTCGAAAGTTATTCAAGTTGTTCCGAACTCATTTTCCCGGGACCATCTACATGAAAACAAACACCATCGAGTCGAAATATACTTCAGGTCTCCTCTCTATATTTAAACAGGTATATCATAACTTCGCCTGTAATACACTCAAATGTTTAGACAGTCACGAAGATGAGCGCCTTCGATAGCGAATTTAACGAGGTGAAATGGTATTTTTAAATTTTCCCATCTTTACAGCGGTTTAATATCAAAAAACGTGAACATATTCGGAGATTATGTCAGTAATTACTACGGTTCGAAAAACGAGTGCATGATAAGTTGTGTAAACCGGACTGACGCGAATTTTAATGTCGTGCCTTGCACGGAAGTAGGGACAAGCAATGGACAGACAGCGTCAGTCCGGTTTACACTACTTAACGATAACTTATTATGCACTCATTTATCGAACCTTAGTAATTACATAACACATTTAATGTGAACGCGCTCCGCATTAAAAATCGCGCTCACCTCAGAAAATTTTCATCGTTTACGTATTCGTATTCGTTGTTTCCTTCACTACATACCCGGGTCTGAAACGCGCTAGAAATAGACCCTCGTATAAGCTGCCGCTTCGGTATTTACATAAACAAACAGTAAAATACTCGATTCTTCCTGTTTGACGATATTGTTGGAGTTTGAGGAACGGTTCCATCGTTTGAAGTCGAAACCTTTTAGTAGGGAGGGAACCCGATCGGTGCGAAATGGAAATCGACGAAAATTATTTCGACGAGAGTTTGGAGGGAGAGAAATTAAGAAAGAAAACGGGTTTTCGTATGCGTGCGTGTACGTTCGATCCGCGCTCGTTTTCGATAATATCCGATTTCTTCTCCTTCGATTGGCGAGAGACAGTTTCTGAATCGTTCGGCGCTAGCCCACGCGCGTTTGTTACGCTAATTTTGGGTCTTTAACGTTTCCGCGAATATGTCATAAGTTGTACGGAGAAAAACGGTTAAAACGCGTTCGGAAAAGTACGATCGTTTTGACTTTGTTTTCGGCTTCGATCGACGGAAGAATTTGGATATTTCTTTCGAATCGTTCGTAAACGAACGCGGTTGGTATTTGGGGAAATATGCAATTCGCGTTATTTTCGGCAATGTTGATTGTTTTGGCGATGGAGTTTGTTCCCTTTTTCCCCTCTCAATGATACGAGAAATACGAATCAAATATCTCGAATTTTTGTGTCCGAAATATCGAGATTCAAGAATCTGGCACGTAAACGACGATATTTTGGTTAGTCCAACAAATTATTGAAAATGTGCTTCGCTTGCGGTAAGATCACTGGTTTTCCTGCTTTGAACTCGGTAACACGTTCTTCTAGGAACTTTAAAGCAGAAGGAACTGCGTAAAATTCCGAGTTATAGATTCGAGATTGCCCGAAGGATTTTAAACGTGCAATTTGCTTGAAAATCTTGCTTTGGACCTCCATCAATAGCTAATTCAGGCATTTCAAAATGATACCACACCACCGCTCAAAAGTATTTTTCTACTCATATTTCTTTGGATCCTTTTTCTTGCTTAATCCTTTATCCTCCGAGCCGTATACATACGTATACCGTACCACTTTGGCCCGCTCATTGGCATTTAATTCCAATTAATACTGGAAGTAAGAATCGATTTTAGGATTTTAAAACTGCTACGCTCGGCTCGATGACCCCCGGACCTTTGCATTGTGAAGCGCATATATCACCACTCTCAGCCATTAGACGAGTACTTTTTTGATCTTACGTATTTACAGGTAAATTTATTCTGTAAAATTATTTTAACATCCCTTCAATTGATGTTCCAAGTCTGTATATAAAAATCGTAGCCGTAGCCTTAAAATTGACGGAATTTCTCGTACTAAGGGCGCATAAGTACCTAAAATCGTGTACCACTTTCGGGTGAGATTTCCCGAAATAGATAATCGAATCTCTTATTTCTTTTCTATTATCAGAAAACGATACCGCACTTTAGTCAAGAATGGGTCGAATTTTATGTTTATCTTTGGCTTTTGCGGAGAAAACATTATTTATAACTTACGCCGTCTGCGAAGTGACCATGTTTAAGAATTTTGTTGTGTGAATCGTAAATATGCCCAAAGCGAAGGAACTTTCAATTGAAATGCGCTGTAAGATAATTTGCTATCATCAGAGTGGAAAAAGTAATCGCCAGAATTCGCGGGAACTGAAAGTACCATGAAGATCAGTTGACTAGGGTGTGCAGAAATTTAAGACCGATGTAACTGTTAGAAACAAAACACGTAGTGAAAGACCCAGAACCACTACTTCGGGTGTAGATACGAAGATTGTGATTTCTAGCCTTATTGCGGTACCAGTACCAATAGTAGCGTAGGTGAATGTGGAAATGTTGAATCCCCCAGTGTGCTAACCGTCAAACGCAGACTTCAAGAGGCTGATCTTCAACAGTCGAGTAGCTGTAAGAAAACCGTTGTTACGCTCCGTCAATAAGAAGAAGAGATTGCGATGGACTAGACAACACAAAAACTGGATACTTGAAGACTGGAAAAAGTTTTTTGTGGAGTGACGAGTTTAAATTTGAAGTTTTCGGATCACGGGGAAGAGTCTTTGTGAGTAGGTCAGCAGGAGGACGAACGTCTGATCAATGTTTAGTGCTTATTGCCAAACATGGAATCACATCTGTTATGATATGAGGCTATTTTGGTGGAGACGGAATCGGCAATATTTGCAGGATCCAAACAATAATGAGGAAAGAGCGGTACCGGGATATCCTTGAAACAAAACTGTTGCCATCTGAACTCTGTATTTTTGGGCATGGATTCGCATTCTCGCACGAAAATGACGCGAGGCACTCTTCGAAGCCACGCAGAGAAAACTTGGACAAATTATCAGCTGAGGGAACGCTTAATGTTACGGTTTGGAGCTCTGGTGGGATCAGCTCGACTGAAACGCCAGAATAATTTGCCCTTCTTCTACTGAACACTTGTGGAATATTTTGCAGGCAGAATGGAACAAAATTTCATCAGAAATTGCTTAATAGGACGCCGAAACTTTATGAAGCGTTTATTAAAAATAACGGTGGAGCCATAGATGAATCAAAAATTTAATAGTAATGTTGCTTGTAATTTTTTTGCTAATTTATTTATTTACTTTAAATATACTATAAATACTACTAATCAGAAATGTTTAAATCTGTTTTCTAATCTCAATAATCCTTAATTTTCGTGGTGGTCAAATACTCTTGACCACATACGTGCTTAAATACGATTGTACCAGCACTGCTCAACGTACTAACTATCTCTCGGTATCACGACGAGCCACAAATCCTTAAAGTCAAATGTTGAAAATAATGATGACAACAACGTATGTACGCCACACAAATTTAACATCTTTCCCGACGTGTAAGGTAGGCACATCGCTTCGAAAACGTAACGAATTAACCGACTGAAAAAATATTTAAATTTCAAATTCGTACAAGCAGGCCGCGGGCAAAAGCAAATATTAACGTAATACTGTAGACCACCGGGCGACATATGCAAATATAATAATACTGCGTATAATAAATATGACATAGGATATATTTTACGTTTAGAATATTCGTGTAATAATGTTTCATTATACGCGGCACATCATTATATAAATTAATTTGCATATACATATTTATTTAACGTTCATTGTAACGAATTATTTCGGATCAGCGGAGGTTTAGACCTATTTCAATAAAACACGTGCAGGAAAACGAACGTTTTAGAGAAATTTTCCAATTAATTGATAATAAAAAAAAATAATAATAAACATATCAGCTAGCTGTTTCAATAAGTTACGATTTGTCACTTGAAGTGAACGGACTTTTGAAGAGGATTTGTATCGACAAATCCTTCACCCATTGGGTCCATTGGGTCATAATAGCTAATAACAAAGAAAGTAGACAATTTTTATATATTTGCCCCAAAATCACACAACAATAAGGTAAAAACCATTGGAAACATTCTTTAATGGAATTGTCTTTTCTCTACAATCATGTCCGTACAAACTGATAGCGCTCCACAAATTCGAGTTAAGTGCTTTTATAATTAAGTTAAAATAAATAAGAGCAGTCATATTTACAATATTTGGAAATCAACACCAAAACAATGGGCCCGAAGGTCCTGTAGACGCGTTTATCTATCTTCCTATATTCGCAATAATAGGTGGGATAAATGTTTGCAGAGAGAACCCAAAAGGAAAAAAGAAAATCACGGCCAGAAAGGGGCAAGAAATACTCCAGTGACAAGAAAAATGAATTAGAAGTAATAAACTAACTCACAAGAAAAATGGGAAAATCATGGTTAGAAAAGAGCAAGAATTTCTCCAGTGATGAAAAGACAGGAAAAATGTAAGAAAATATCGACAAAATCTACGAGGATAAAATATCCAAAATATACGAGGCTTAAAGACAGTTTATTTTTCTAACCCCTCATTCACATTTCACCCACAGCCAACATCTAGACGCACTGGTATTTGCAAGGGATAAAGGACTTATTATGTTGAAATAGCTTAGCCATAGAACATGTCGTATGTATCTCCTTGATGCTGCTTTCTTTCGGCCTCTTGGGATTTACTACGTCGAGGCACAAGAAACATATTTAAGGCAACGTGTAACGTAGTACGACGTAGTCGCATTACTTGCAGACACTCAAGCTAGAGCAGCGACCGTCGAGAATACTGAAAATACTTTCAAAGCTTCTGATCTCTGGTCTATCAACACCACCATTTTGTTGCTTCCGAAGCGCTGAGAGAAAAATCTAGCAATTCTGCACCAATTCCAACACATGAGAATGGTGTCCACACACCAACATAAAGTTTCTTTGGGTTGTTGAATATGGTTTCCTCACAGCCGCATGCAATATCTGGTATCTCGAAGCAAAGGAAACAATAAGAGGCTGAAATTTTAACAAGTACTCCTTACGAAAGAAGATAAGACCAAAAGAAAAGGCAGAGGTGAAATTGAAAGGACATTTTTTCGCAGATAAAAGTAATGAGAAGGGACTTAAGACAACAAGGACCAAATTAGAGAGCGATAATAGAGAAGAAGAATTGGAGCAACCAGAGAATAAGATCACATGAAAACAAAAACTTTGTCTGACACGGATGACATATCTGAGGAGTTTGAAGCAAGTGGTTCATCTAATGGTGATGGTTTTTTTTTTTGTGAAACCAATGACTGAGAATTTCGATCGTAATGAACTGAAAGTAAATGACTACGTCATAATGTATTTACAAGACGAAAAAGGGAAGGATGTTGGTCAAATTGTGCAGGAGAAATGAGAAGCAGGTGCCATTGAAATTTCTTTTCTGCGAAAGTCCATAGAAACACGATTAAACAAAATGTCAAAAAGCCTGTATTACACTTGGTAATGAGTTTGACTTCTCAATTCCGTAATTTTTTAATTTTACTTTCCGTTTTTGGTGATAAAATTGCAGATGCAACTAAGAATTATATATTTTTTTCTTTGTATTTGGCTTTGTAGCTATGAATAAATAAAAATATAATTACTATACGATTATTTTTTGTAAGGTCCAATTTAGAAATGATATTGAAGACTTTCTGCACATTTAGGTCGCAAGAAAGATAGTCAAAACCCTAGCTCAAATTTGGTTGAGACGACTTAAATATCCTGCTTACAATCAAATTAAGGGGGCGGCTTGAGAGTTTATAGTCAACAGATGGCACCACTATCGAAAAACGGCGGTAATTTATAGAATACAAAACTGGAAAATTAAGCATGCTTTTTAATAAAATCGTTAACAAACCGAAAGTGAAACGATATGAACTAGGGAATGGTTATATTCTCAATCTGAAATATGTCGCATTCCCGGATACCGCTAAAATTTGAATGTATGTTTACTCATGCGCATTTTTGAGCAGTTTCGAAGAATGAAATAACACTTAGTAGTATTTTGTTTCACTTAGATTGCAAGACCTTCTACGCATTACAAAGATAGCTACGGCGCGTTATGCCTCATCACATAAGTCGCCTTCTTAATTGTAATTTCGGTCGAATATAGACAACTTTGGCTTACAATGTAATCTATACCTTGTTTCAAAAATTGAGGGACAAATTTCTGAACATACCACTTTTATAGTAAATTCTGATTGATCGGAAGCAGCACCAAATGACATTACACAAATCCTGCTATAATCGTATCAAGTAAACTATTTTTACCAGAAGCCGCTGTCATTGACATGGATAATGCATCTTATCATAGTCGCAAAATTGGAAACCCACCATCTTCATCATGGAAGAAGGCAGATATTCAAAACTGGCTAACAAGTAAAGCAATACACTACGAGGAGGATATGGCCAGAGTTGAACTGCTAATCCTAGGAAAAATTCATTTCATTCAGATAAATACAATTCATATGTCATTGATGAATTGGCGAAAGCGCACAATAAAACTGTCTTACGATTACCTCCTTACCACTGCGAGCTTAACCCTATTGAGCTAATTTGGACGCAAATAAACAATGAAGTAGCTGGAAAAAATAAAACTTTTAAATTGGTAGCAGTTAGGTAACTTTTGTTTGATGCCTTGAAAAATGTAACTGCTAGTACTTGGCAAAACTGTATAAACCATGTTAGTAAAGAAGAAGCCCGTATGAAACATCTGGATGCAATCATTGACGATGTCTTGGAACCATTTATCATAGCGATTGGGGAGGATAGTGACAGTGAGGATTTTGAATTTCGAAATCATAATAATTAAGATAATTTAGAACATGTTAAAATAGATGCACATAACTTTTGAACAGTTTCAAAATTTATAATGAACGTATTACAGTTGTACACTTTATAATAAATAAATATGTTAATGTCTACCATTCCTTTAATATTGTGATAGAGTATCACTATTTATTATTATTTTGTATGATCCAGAATACTAATTCCAACACATTCTCAATTCTGACAATGGGACTTATTGCCAAAGAATTAAAACTTAAAGTTAATCCTCGGCCTCACACATTTTGCTGGTCTGAATATCGCTTTAGTTTGCCGCGTAAATTTTATTCCGGATTTTATAGTGTGTAATTTGGTCTTGGGGTTCGTTCAGAAATTCGTCTCTCTATTTTAGAAACAAGGTATAGTGAACTCGAACAAGTTTATCGTTTTACTTCGTGAATATGGAGTTACACCGCATATCCACCCCAATCAGCACAATTTCTAGATTTATTATTTTGATTTGTATAGTAATAAGACAATCGACAAGATAAAAGACATGAATACATAGATATATATTATCCTTACCATATCGTAGGCTACCAACTTTTCTGGCGCGTTGGACAGTTGATTGTCGAAGTAGTTGATCTCGGTGAATCGGTTAACGATGAGGGTGCTCGGTCCGGTCGTCAAGTGGCTAGTGTACATATGAGGGGCACATTGGGCGCAGGGGCAGGGCGCTGGCGTTGCTGCTGTCGTCTGCTGGTATACCGGCGGTGCTATCTCGGGACAGGGCACGGGACAAAGGGGCACTACGTAAGGGATTTGGGCGGGTGCGTTCAGAAAGTACGTCGTGATTGCTTGGAAGGGACAGCCGCCGTTGTATATTTCGGCGAACTTGGTCGCCGTCGTCTCACGAAACGCGAACCGGAAGCCTATCGCCTCTCTAATAGCTCAGATACTTCCTCTCTTTACCTATCTCTTATCTATCTCTCTTTATATATATATGTATACTACTTTACGACGAGATTTTCGACTAAGATTTCGACGAGATTAACGCGGAAATGTTCCGTTCGAAAATTTTGATATTGATTGTACACGTTACGCGATTTATCTCAGCTTTTCTTTGCAGCGGATTGTCTTTTCTAATTGATTAGTATTGCACGATTGTCTTCTTTGATTTATCTCACGATAACTTTAGCTTACGATTAAGATTTGATCTACCACTATTTACTTATTTAATAATAAATAGCGCTACGCGTACGATTATAATATTAATATATATGTATGTAGAGATTCTTTTAATTTTAAAATAACTGAGCAATATAAACTTTGATTCAATAAAATATACTGAGATTAACCTACGGATATGTATGTATGTAATGTAACAATTTACTTAGTTTTTACTTATTATTATTTTTTTTAGTAATTAATCTAGCAAGTAATCCCTAGTTCCTTAGTGATATTATATATTTATATAAACAATAAATTAATACTGAATACGTATATTTGAATTGCAATTAGCACAACCTTCGATTAAATTTATTTTACTTATTCCCTTTTACGAGTAAAAGTTTTTCTATTTTTTTCGTTTATTTATTCTCGCTTCTGTTTCGGTGTGAAAGTGAAATTATCAGATTTCCTCCTTTATGGGGGTCGGAACGGAAATAGAGTTATGTGTTACTTTAGTGATTCGATCGTCCCCGAAAATGTGTACGCCTTCAATTAATTGAAACGTGTAGGAAGGAAGTAAAAAATTCAGCAGCTATTTACACTCCGTTGATTGTCATTTACCGATACACAAATATAATTATGAAAATTTCCTTTCTCTCTCTCTATGTGTATATATATATATATATGTATATAATTTAATTACGATATAATTATTATATGTATTATTACGATATAAGTATTATAATATTGACTTGATTGCGAGTTTTATGACATGCGAGACACGTCAATTCATATCTGTATAATATTACGTTACGATAGATTTATAATGTAGTAATAGTAATAGTAATAATAATAATGATATAATAAATATTATTTATATTGCACTGGGCCCTTTTCAAATTGAAGCTCGGTATATTTCTTTTTTTTCAGGGATAATTAAAAAATTTAAATTGATTTAATTTGGGGAGGGGGAGGCTGAGGACGGTGTATTAAATGTGTTAACACTGACTCCCGCGACCGTTCTACAATGTTTCTTGTCGGCCTGTCGTAGCAAGTTAGAGGAGGTCAAGAAACTCGCCGACCGATGAGAGAGGTACAACCTCGTGCTCTTGCTACTAACCGTAAATGCTATCACACACGTATTATTTTTACAGTTTATTTACTTTTACTTAAAATCTTATACATCAGAAATTTACACTTACGATTCACTATAGATATTTCTATATTTATACGTATAATATATATCTATATATATTTATATTTTATAATTTTAATGCTCCTATATATTATAGCGCGATTGATTATAATGATTGTCGTAAATTCTTGTTGGACAAGACGCTAGTCTGGTCTTTGCCGTCTTAAAATGTCGAAATAAATAAATTACTTAATTAAATATCTTTTAACAACAACGAATAGAAAAAACCTATTTTCACTTGTTTTTTTCTTCTCTTTTTCTATCTCGTTTCTACAAAATAGAAATCTTCTCTTTTCTTTTTGTACTCGTATGGTTTTACTTCTTCTAGTGCAGGATTTGAGGGAAGTTTCGGAACGACCCTCAAATGCTTACTAGCGAATTAATTTTTTTTTAGTTTTGATATAAGATATCGGTTAGTACAACGAAGAGAAAGATGCCTTTCTAGATAACTAGCAACAATATTACACAGTGATTCGGAAAGAGAAAAAACGGTAGCATATGATATAGTTTACCTTTCTTGCTTGCGTGTTAGTTTCGCTTTTTCGAGCCTTCGTCCTTTGGTTCTTTTCGATTAAGGAAGATAAAAGGACACTGTATACGTCTCGTTGCTTTCCTATTTTCCGTTTCTTTTTTTTTACGGCGTTTCAGACGAGTTGCACTCGGTCTATATACAGAAGTTTGAACGATATAGACGATAGAAAAATGTAGATTTAAAAATTTTCGCTTTTGTACGGTTAAATTAATTCGAGATGTTCGCGTTTAAATTAAGAAACGTCAAGAACGATAACGATAAGCAAACGTACGTGTGTGTATATATAATAAGATTTGACAGCAGAATAGACGGCGTTCTCTCGATTATGATTTTCAGCGATTTTCAGGTAGTATCTCTTTCTCTCTTTTTCTCGCTCGACTACGTTGCGTTTTCGGTGCGTGTGCGAGTTTCGCCGACTGACTTTTTTGTTGGTCGATGCGTATATTAGGAGTCGGTGAATGTAAAAATGCTTTTCGTCGTGATCTTCGCAACACTTTTTTCGGTTTTTCTTTGTCGTTAATCAGAACACCCGGAAGGATTCGATAGGATAATGATGATGATTAGTATTGAAGGACCGGTGAATAATAGAGTAAAAATAGTAGTTCGTAGGAAGTTGAGAGGTTTTTCAGTGGACCGCCGCACTCGCTGGCTTTTTAGCCCGGACTGCACAAATCCGGCACAGGCGAGGAGCACCTCGGCCGGCTGTCGAACCTGCGCAATCCTTCCCCGTTCGTGTTTTCCGTCTCTCTTCGTCGTCTTGCTCCGGTTTTCTGGTGGCGGGAGAATTTAAGGAGGAGTGTACGACTCGCGTTCGTGTGCGTGCACCGCGCGCGGAAGATCGCGGACGAGGGGGCGGCGGGGCGATGAAAAGGGGGATGGAAAGCACGCGGGGGCGGCGGCGGCGGGCGAACATCGATACAACCTGATGCATGCAGGCTTACCTGTGTGCTTCTGGTGCTAACGGATGGCGAGAGGAATCTATCTCTAGCGCTCCGCGTAATCTCTCCCTATTCATTCCGTACGCGATTCCATTTATGTTCCGGATTTCGGAACGGACCACCCCTACCGGAGGCCCGCTGGCTTTAATTACGTTCCGAAAGGGTGAAGACGCGGCCGCACGAACGCCGGCGCCCGATTGTGTGCATCGCCTCGAGAGCGAGAGCGGTCGGAAGAACGGACGTCATGAATAATTTTCGAGGCCAGCTCGACGAGCAGAAAAGGCCGTAGAATAAACGCGCGTCGGTCTTACATGAGGCAAAAGAGAAATTCGAACGGATCGGATGAGAGAAACGAAACACCGATAACGTCAGGAGGAAACGCGTAGGTTTGGACTCACCTTACGGCATATATGTTACGTTGCTTACGATTCTGATGTCAGGGTTAAGAGGTCGAACGTAGGCCGAATCTTAAACGTAACGCCCGGAATTTGAGCCTTATAATCGTAATCATAATCATCAATTTCATTTTCACGACTTAAAGTTGTTCACGTACTTTGTAAGGACAAGGTAAATCCTTTACGCGTTCAGAAAATTGGTTTGGAGCCTTTGGTGTAACAAAGCAAACACACTGACAAAGTCAATGCACAAATTTCCACTATCACCAAACAAATATTGCATGTCTCTCGACGCGCGTTTCGCTAACCAAGTTAGCATCATCAGGAGATGATCAAATGTCCTGATGATGCTAACTTGGTTAGCGAAACGCGCGTCGAGAGACATGCAATATTTGTTTGGTGATAGTGGAAATTTGTGCATTGACTTTGTCAGTGTGTTTCCTTTACGCGTGGTTAGTAGTTCCGCCTACCCTTTTTCTATTGGTGCAATAAAAGCCGAAAAGCTCCGTTGTTTACTTACAACCGAACATTCAGGATGACTAATTTTCTGTAAATAACCACTCAATTCGGAATTGTCCTAAAAGATAACTTTTGAAAGGAATGATGCTTTTATCTACTTTGATTTTACCAGCAATAGGTAAAATGACGCATAAATAACGTTATAATATTGTAGCACAAAGGATTGACCCTTATTTATTCGTTGTTATCTCATTTAGTTTTTTAGAAAAAGTCAAAAATAACACGAAACTTGACGTTTTTGTGTCATTTACAATATGTAGTAACGAGTGTAGTTCGAGCTAGAGATTAGAAGAAGAATGCGTTTAAGGATGCTGATCGAAGGAACACTGAATGAAGAAAGTAACTATGAAAATCAAAGAAAGAAAGTGAAAAAACAGTTAAGGTATAAAGCAATGAGATATAGTGTTCATAATAATCATCCTTCAAGTTTCGATCTTCATCAATTTCATTCAAGAAAATTAAGGATATGTCATCCTCTTCTTCCCATTCCAAATTCTAACCAAAATCAGCTTTCTTAAAGCAATTTACTATCGTTTGATTACTAACACCAATATCCCAAGCTTTTGTTACATGGCTGATACAATCCGTAAGTGTAATGTCTTGTTCAGTAGAAAACTAATTTCAACGAGAATCAAAATGGATAAAAAAGGTAGAAAATGTACAATGAACGACCTATCACTGAAGTTCCCATCCCTTCGAGTTAACACTGCCTTTTCACATGTTTGTCTTATTATTATCCACAACAACTTCTTCGGGCATCAAACGGATTTCACTTTCTGAAGATGATAACTCCGAGGAGACATCGAAAAGTCACCGATAAAAGGGCCATATACGACAAAACCACCGTCCGTTTTAATATTTTGTAGATTTTTTTGTCCAGTTCGTAACACACATAACTAGTGCGTTCGTGCGCCTTTTTAACATCGATTTCGGACGAAACCGACCGTCAGTTATCCGCATTAATGTCTGAAAAGTCGTAAAATCATTACTGTGTTATTATTTGGTAACATACTGTGCGCACTCATTAGTAGCGTAATTAACATGCTTGCGCTGGAACCTTGTTATGGGCGGGTAAATCAGAAGAAACTACTAATTACGATTCATCACAAGAACTGGAGGAGCACGCGGTGTCAGGCCTGTAATGAGCAGTATTTTTTATGTACGCGGTCTACTAGGTGAGAGATGAATCGACAGGCTGCGGAATACGGTTTCTGTTTTGATACGAAACGGAACAGCGCAGGATGCAAATGTTATTGTTTTAATTTATTATAGTATTATTATTATTATTATTATTATATATTATGGAAGAAAACGTAAAAAAACAATCAGAAGATATTCTACAGAGCATTAAAAAACCTGAGAAGAGACAAAAAGTTGAGTGTATACGAATAAGAGATAAAACAGGGGAGTTATTAGCGACAGGACAAGAATACTAAATAAAGACTACGAACCAGGCATGGAAGATGGCAACAAAGCGAATGAAGATATGGAAAACGAAATGCAAGACATAACAGACCTGGAGGTAGAAGAGGCAATCGGACTAAGAAATGGGAAAGCACCAGGAATAGATAAAATAACAGCAGAAATGCTTAATAACATGGGAGCAGAAGGGAAGATAATGGTGAGGAAGCTACTAACCAGAGTATGGAAGGAAGACAAAATACCAAAGGAATGGGAAGTAGGACAAATGGTGCCAATTTCTAAAGCCGGGAATAGAACTGCGGAAATTACAGAGGGATCACGCTAGTCGGGACCGCAACCAAAGTATACGAGATCCTCGAGAAAAGGAAATGATAAACAATAGAAGGGAAGCTCTCGAAATCACAGAGTGGATTTAGACCAAGGAAAACTGTATAAGATCACACATATTCACACTGAAGATAATAATTTAACAGAACTCTGGAACTGAAGAAAACAGTGTTCATAGCACACTTGAATATGGAGAAAGCGATAGGAAAAGTAGTCACGAGGAGAGCTTCCATTTCGCTTTAAACCCGCCCGCATTTCCAAACATGTCGATTTTTGCCTAAGGTTGAAAGAGCTTTAGCTTACCGGAGCGTGGGAATATTCAACTTACAAGATCACATCGCAGTTATATTCTTTCAGGTTTCTTTTCCACACTATTATTTCCTGCGATTTATCTTTACTTCGCGCCCAGCACCAATAACAAATGAATGCTGACTTTATTCCGTATCTTCATTGCCGTAATTCGTAGCGATTCGTGTCGGACGAATGCGCTAATAAAAAGATAAATACGTACTAGGAATATCGACCAGATACTATATACAAACTCAGGTTTCCGACGGCAGATTCGTTACAATTTTATCCAGGCCGACTGTTATTTCCGCTTCGTGAAACGCACAAAGATACCCCCGTAAAAGAGTTAAGTTATCATAAAAGAAAACTCATCCTTTCTTAAATTTAACAACCGTCGAATCTAATTACTTTGTATTTTTCCAAGATTCGTTCCGTCCGGCGACACGACGGAACCCGTACTCTCCTCTCGTCCGTTCTGTTTGTACGAGTTTAAAGCAATTATCCTTTGCTTTTTCGTATGCGCAAGCTTTTCTTCAAATTAAATGCCTACAAAAAGCTATCTTTTAATTTTCTTGACTGTTTGCATTTTTAATTAGTAATTTTCGACGGGGGAATTAGATTTTCGGAGAATTACAACGCAAATAGTGGCCGCCTTATTATGCCCCTTGACCGTTTCGAAACGACTATTTTCTTTTCACTAAAAGACGCATTCCGAGACGAGATTTATACCACCGCCCGCGAGGCGAACATCATCTTTTTAAAGTAACTAGACTTATAAGTAATTAAATTTACCCTGATTCCCTCGGCGAGCGTCGCTGCGTCAAGCGGGTGCTTTTTATTGCGTATAATTTACCAGATTTCCGGTGGAAAGCTTCGAAGATGTTTTGGATTAGACGGAGTTTTTAAATCCGATTTAACAATCGACAGGAGCCACCACAATTTTCATTAAAACTCGATAGTTCGACAAACGAAGAGGTTTCTTTTCGGCATTAAGGTATTGAAACTCGATAGTTCGATAAACGAAAAGGTTCTGTTTTGGCATTAAGGGATCAAAGCCCATCAGCCACATTACCATCACAAACTATCAAACTTGTAAAAATTTTAACACATCAAATTGTAATCCTACAATCAATGAGAAACTTAACAAGCGCTCTGTAAATTTCAATGTTGTTATAACTTAGTAGTAATGTCATAGAAGTGGGTAATGCTACTTTAAGTGCTACTAAATTCTCAAATAAATTCCGTCTTTGGCGCTTATAGACGCGGCGCGCCAAAAAATGAGGTGGTTTAAATCACTCACCCCACATCCACACGTGCAAGCCCGAGAATCCGAAATCTTTAATTTGTATAAATGGGAAGGGAAGCAACCATGTCCGAATTTTAATCTAGCAATTACAGAATAGGCGTATCGTGGCACTCTAGAGTTACCATGTCAGCGTGTATGAAAGATCGAGGGGTGGATCGTAGCATACTGCGTAGTATGACAGATTCATATCAGGCTTTTCACCTACTTTCCCGTTTTTCTTTTAGAAAAAAATATCTTGAGGATACCTAAAACTTCTGATTCGTAGATACTAAGTTTTGTGACTTCGTCGCTAGCTGCTGACATCTTAGCTAAAAAGAGTCCACTACCTCGTTAGGGAGATCACCACAGGACTTTTAACCCACAAGATTCTTACATTGGTATTCTGTAGTTTGAGCTCAAAATGTCAGCACATTTTGCAATTATACCGAGCACAATGGGATGAACTTTAGCAAACCAGTTTCTGTGTCTTAATGCATTAAGAACACTTTTGAGAATCTGACATGACCACTGCTTATGTAAAAACTCCATGTCCCTCTATATATCTAAGTGCCTGCAAAATTGCTCTAGCCTCTGCGGAAGAAAGACTCAGCAAGTTGTTGTTTAGTTGTAACGATCTTCGGATACTATTGGTAGCATCAAAAATCGCGCAACCACAACCATTTCTTTAAATCATCAGTATAGATGACAGTAGAATCAAATTACTTATGAGCTCTAAATGGAGTGCTTTATCCGTCACACTGTAGCCTGTGTAGTGAGGAAAGAAAATTGGAATTGGGGTTATATATTGACTGTAATCAATGTCTGGGAGACTTGGCCGACCAAAGATATAATTCTAGTTCGAAATGCATCGATAGGATTCTGCAAGTATGGGAAGTTTTTTCTTCGTCCAATATGGAAGGGTGAAATCTAAGATGGGCAGTCGATGAATATTATTTAAAACAGTGTTCTGATCTTTGATTTTCAATTCAACTACGTATATAATTGGCTGTCAAAAACTGCCTCCACAGTTGAAGGGGAGGTTCCTGTGCTTCCACATGTAAAGCCTCTTGTGGAGTCGACCGCATTGCACCCATGCAGATTCTAAGCGCCCTATTCTAAATTACCCTTAGTCTTCAAATTTTTATTATTTGCATCGGTATAAACCACTGTCTTACCCGTAATCTAGATGTGACCTGATACATGCAATGTAGAATAATCTTGCCACAAACATGTCAGCACCCCATCTTAGTTTAGCGAAGAATCTAAGTACATTGATGTACCTTTCACATTTACCAACTATATGATTTACGTGATAAAACCACTTCAATTTATTGTCAATAATAAACCCAAAACGAAGAGGTTTCCAAAATGAAACTATAACCAATTGTTCCACGAGAACGTAGGATTCAAAATGGACGATACAACGTCTCATTGCGAGCTAAAAATCCCGGAAGAGCCTCGCTAACCACATACGGAAATTTTCCAAAATAAAAGTAAGTTCAAACGAACTATCTTTAAAAATCAATAAACTTTTACCCAGTAAGAACGCAAAATTTGAAGCTACTAAATTCACCACAATTACCTATATAGAACGAGGAACGATATCGTGCAAAGAAACGATATTAAGAACTCGGTAAAGTTAGGAATTAATGAATTTAAAATTGAAGAGATTAAACGTGTGTGTACTTCTAAGACCAGCTGCCACTAACAAGGGAACACCGTGTAACGTCCATCACGGATTTAGATCCTGTTACGTGTGAGTGTTCTTTGAGACTTCACGAAAAAACCCTCCGAGCATTTATCCGATTGAGGCGTCGTTTCCGAGATATTAAATTCCAAAGAATGAGTTGAACAAGCGGTGATTGCCGAACAGACTCTTACACAGATTCTTATTGTTTTTCTTTAATTCTATAATTAAAAACAATCGAAAACAATTTTTGCTTTGTTTTCTTAACTTTCATCCAAGGATAGAAAGGCAAAAGGGAATGTTTCCCTCATCACAAACATCAGTGGTTCAATAGTCAAAAACAATTTAAGTAATCTTTACATTGTTCAATAAACTTCCATTCGAGGATAAAACAGCAATGCGATGTACGCAATCCCTCGACTTCGTGAAGACTATGTTTGAAGACCATGGAATGCTAGCGTCGCTCGGGGAGAGATTTTTGGTACAGTACATGCCATGGGAAAAGGTATTCTATGATGCGATTTTGAGTGCGATTAATGAAAACGGAATCGTCCCTGATGAACATTTGATCCTACCCGAAGATGATGATTTCCAAATGGAATATGAGGACGTAGTTTGCTTCGTTTATGTAAATAGCAAAAAGGAGAGAAGAAAAGTACAATATTTCCACTTATTTTGAAAAAATATTTCCAGTGTACTCGGGAGTCGAAAGACGATAACGAATTCGATCCAAATGAGTATGAGAAGTCAATGAAGAAATATATTCCTCTGAACTAGAAAGCAAAACCTGTGGCTTTCGTTGCTGCAAATCCCAAAGCGAGCCTCAAAACAATGCGGTCTCGGGGCTTCGCAAAATTAAAACATAAAAATATCAAAAAATTTAAGTCAATAAGAATCCAAACCAGAACCTCCAACGTTCCAGTCCGTCACCTTGTCCGTTCGGAAATCGCCGCTTGTTGAACTCTATTCACGCGATTTGGTACTGAATCGTGTTGCGTGCGCCCTTCATTCTTTGGAATTCAATATCTCGAAAACGAAGCCCCAATCGGATAAACGCTCGGAGGGTTCCTTTCGTGAGGTCTCGAAGAACACTCACACGTAATACCATCGAAATCCGTGATGAACATTATGCGGTGTCCCCATGTAAGAGTGGATCGCTGCATGTACAATTACGAAACGAGACGTCCATACAGACGCGGTCAAAACTAACGAAATACAGCGGGTGGGTTCTGTAAAACCACATTGACGCCCGACGCAATTTTTCTTACAGTTCTGGACAAAAATAAGTTTCCTTTCGCCGTTCAATTGTTTAACGAAAACAAAAACACCGAGGTGTGTCGCGATGTTAGCAATTAATTTGGAATATTATTGGTACATGTAAACCACAATCTCCTCGCATTAAGACATCAATTTCGTTTAACTCCTCAAGGACCGTCACTAAATCTATTACTTAACAAGAAATACCTCACCTACATATATCCCAACGTTCCCTCTCTCAACGAGCATGATCGACGTGCTTACCTGAAACAAAAAGAAAATTAACAATTAACATCTTTTCCTTCCATCAATTAGCAAGTTCAACATGGAACAGTATAGGGCGACCGATCTCCGTTCAAGTTCTACCGCGACGGGGACGATGATGTAATAATAGCAATCACTACGGTCGGTTACACGGTTAACATTGTTAATTCACGGCGAATTTCGGAGCGATATATCGCTTTACCGAATGTATATTAAGTTTCCGTGACCTCTCCGGGGTTCCTTCCACGGGCCCGTGCACTTACACCTTCCATTTCTATTAGACGCAGGATCGACCGACCGACCCACCGAACGAACCGAGGAACCATCTAGAGATGTGTGCGGTCAAGTAACAAATCTTAATTATTGCGAAGTTCGGTCTAATTGGCGAAATGTTCCAGCTCAAAAGTGTTCGCCGCTCTTTACCGGAGCGAGTTCGGTAACTTCGTCGGGTACGGCCCGGAGTACGGAGCAGTTTGTCGGTCGATTCCTCCGATGGAGGGTAATAACTTCGTTAATTAGTTAATCGAATAAGAATAGAAGTGGAAATAGATACGGTGGGATTTCATTTTTCTTTTCAATTTGATGATTAACGACGGTAAATTTGTTAAGTGTTGGATTGAGGAAGTCGTTGTAGTAATAGGACTTCTTCCTTCCCGCTTGTATCTTCAGTTGTTGCAGGAGCGAGGGATAAAATGTCAAGCGCAATATTTAGTTAACTGAAACCTTTTACGCTCTTTACAAAATGAATCAAACACAAAACAAATATAAAAGAAAAAAATTACCCTTATCACACCGTTCGAAAATAATTCGAGATACGTATTTCGGCAACTAAATCGCCATCATCAGCGGAATACAGGAGAAAATCACCATTTCTAGCGATACACCGCTAAAGACCAACGCAAACACCACGCAACGAGCACTGTACAGCTCTAAAGCACTCAACAATGAACATGACACATTGAACGCGCGCGCGACACACGCCAAAATACTGTTAACACTGAACTCTCATTATGGGAAGCGTGTACCTATACTAATTGTAACAAATTGTATGCACAAAATAAATACACAGCAAATAAAAGAGCTCAGTTCAGATCTACTAAAGGATCTAAATATACAAAATGATACAAAGGAGAAATAAATCAAAGTTTGAATCTGAGTGACAAAAAAATGGAGATAGAAGAGAAATGGAATCAAATAGAAATGGCAATGATAAATGCAAACAATGCAGTATTAGTTAGTAGCAATAAGAAAAGCAGTATCAAAAATGGTCTGACGAAGAATGTACAGAAAATACAGAATGCAAAGCACAACAATACGGGGAATTAATAATAAATAAGAAAAAAAAACAAAGAAAATAAGAAAAATAACTAAAATTATGAAAAGAAAAATACATATAGAAATGAAAAAAGGCATACAACGAAGATAAAACAAAAAGCATGGAAGAGAAATTCCAAAGAAACGAAACAACATCCTTCTATCAGGGAGCAAAAAGGAAGGGAAGAGGGAGATGCAGAGGTCCATATATAAAAAAAAAAAAACGAAGAAGGAAACTTAATAACTGAACCAATAAAAGTAATGGAAAGGTGGAAAAGATTTTTTTTTAAATTACTAAACGGGAATGACAAAAAGAACATGAGGAACTCAGGAGACGAAAGATGATGAAATGTGTATAAAAACTCCAACAAAAGGGGAGGTTATGGATATAACAAAAAAGAAAGACAATCGAGAAACATTCATCTGTTTCCAAGTTCATACCAGTTACAATTGCATTATTCTTCCTTTTAATTCGTTCTTATACGATTTAATTTATCTTGTAATATCTTTATTTGTTCCTGAACAGTGAAATAACTGCTTTAACGTTTGATTTCAATAAATGTAAGAATATCATATATATCATATATATCGTACATGTATATATTCTTTGTATCCCCAATAGAAATGATGCTATATCACATCCGTAAATTTCTCATCAAACAATTGTTTCATAATTAAGATCGGTGACACGTATTTCGCTTGCACGAGCCAAGCATTATCAGAAACCATCTAAACTGAAGCAAGCATATCATTTTTATTAACCTTTCTGTAATCGTGTGCGAGGCGAAAAAATATTTTTCGGAGACGAAGCGCAAAAATGCCCGTCTCGTCGTAAAAGACTCTTACATGAATAACATGAGAAGTGGCCAGCGTGTCTAATTTTAGGCGTTATCTCTCCACAAACATGCAAACGAAAGAAAAAGTTAATATTAAAGGTTGCATTTTGATTTGAACAAGTTTCAAACGTTAAACATTTTACATGAATCGTTATGTGACTAATCTTGCTAACTTCACGAAGAAAATTAAAATGATAAATACACCTTACAAGGATTGATATTACCTAATTATAATAGACTGAACCAAGCGAAGTACTGAATGGGGCCGCCATCACGATTTAAGCAGATTTGTATTTTTACGTATGTGTATCGCTAGTTTCATCCCACAGAGCTATCGGACACATATTTTCAATATTCCTCCTACATATTTCTATGACAATTTGGACGTCATCATTAAAAATAATTTACTTCGTTTGCTAATAAGAATCGCTGTAGCTTTTAACGAGCTCGTTAAGTGCGATATGACAATTTCGTTCCGAAAGATTTTCGTCGGTTATAACTATAACGAGACAATGCACGTTGCGTTAAAGCGAAACAAAAAGCAATGCTTCGTTTAAAAATTTAACCATCCCCAACGTACGTACCTGAGATTTAATCCGTACATACTACGTACATATATACATATATATATATATATATATAGGGCTTAATGATCTTTCCGGAAACGCTAACAAGAACAGCAAGAAATAATAACATTATTCAAAGTACAACGGATAAAAGCTCGTTAACGGAATTAGAATAAATCGGGTTGTTTTTCTTTGGTTTAGCATCTAAGTAATTGCGGATTTCGTTATGGAAACACAACCTTTTCATGAAATGAAATAAGTTTATTCAGTGACGTTTGTAATACGTAAGTATAAAGATTCAACTAAAACTATCTCCCAGTTTACTACAGTAAATGGAATTTGATTTAGGTATCTTCTTCCCCTCAAGAAGGAAAAAAGAATCCACAGCAAGATACGTATTAAGGTTAATTTACGCGGTCGAAGAAATTGTATAATAAATTGGATGTGTCAACGTATTGTACAGCGTAAATTACAAATTTGAGGTCAAATAAGTTGGAACTGGCTTTTTGTTCAAGAAATTGTGTGCCATAGAACACGTCCAATTTGTTTTTGTCAATTTTTCTGGGAGAATTTAGTAACACTTTTGCTTTGCAACTGTAATATTAATATCGACTGTCTTGATTTACGTTCAGGTTCGTAAATTTTCTTTCCTCTATGTTTAAACGTATTCACAATCTAACCGAACATCGTCTGTGTCAAGTCGTTTCGTTTTAATATTTAATTATAATTAGCAGTAGATTCCTTGCAGTAAAGAAAACACTTTAATTTCTTATACAATTACTTACAAAATAAAATATTTGAGTACATATTATTAGTAGTATAGGTATTATTATATATTCTTGCCATTACTTCAATTAGGCCGCAGCAAATAGCGGCAAAAATCTGTGTTTAGGTACATAATTAGGTAATTCTTAATTGGATTATCTCATATTTACAAACATTAATTACTTCTATTATAAAGAAACAAAAACATCCGAGACACAGGACAAAGGGAACCATTGTTGGCGAAAGTGAGCATGGGCATGTTCTAAGCATGGGTGAAGACAGACTTACCAGAAGAATTATGGCGATAAAGAGAGCAGAGATAAGAAGGAAGGTATAACCCAAGAAATCTTGGATGCTCCAGATAGCAAAAATAAGAGAATCTAAAGGACAATGATTACAATAAATGGAAAGTCAAGCGAGGAACTGGAGGGAATGAAAGAATTGGATTGAACGATAAAACTAATATTCACTCCGATGCTGAAGTAATAGGTATAAGGAAGCAGGGAAGAACAAGATTTTGCCATTACTTCTATTTATGATTTCTCATATGTAAAATACATACACATAAAGGAAAACCTCTAAAATTCAACTGAGAAAACATGGGAAAGTAGTTACTTTACAATTGACAAACTGTTAGTGAGCAGAATCCGTATAATCAATAAGAATTATATCAATCGAGAAATCGTGAGAGAGGTGTAAAAACTCACTATGACATACAATAAATTCATCGACTTTTTTGACAAGAAATTGAACCAATTTTTGTACAATTCATGCGACCTTGCAAATACGGCTTTACAGAAGAGGTAGAAACTCACTCCACTCTACAAATCGTCATGTTCACGCGATATGTCGTACGTCCCATCCAATATCACTGCAAGGCCGAATCGAATCGCGCACTACGTTCTAGGCGTAATTACAGTTATTACACAGGGGCATTTATTATACAATATTGACAAATTGATCGAATAATGAGGGTAAATTATTAGAATTTAATACAGTCGATGATTTTCCAACGCCGGTTACGGCTTTTGTTAATCGGTAAGCTCGCCGTAAATAAATTAACCCGAAATCATTTGCATAGCAAGTAGATTCCTCGGATTGGTGTATGTTATGGAATAATTGATACGTACACACCGGGCATGTATGTGTGTAATTCGAAAATGATGATTAATTCATATTGTTTTGTAAAATATTTCGTTACCGGCTTCGTGGAAATGTTTATTTCTAACTAACGCATTGTTATTGGATCGAATGTATGTACTGTCAGGAACATTCACGCAGATAGTACCAGGAGCGCCTTTTATATTTTTACGAACGAACGATCGCCAGGTTTCTTTGTTTTCAAGGCCTCCAAAACGGCGTTTATTTTTGGCGTAATTATTTCTGATGAATCTTCATCCTTTTTATTTTCCACTTCTGATGGTGCATTGTAATCGGCGATTAGTGTCTGTAGGCTTAAAACTTCATTGGTCACTAGCCCACTGTCGAAGTCATTAGAACTTTCCAATTCAGCCCATCTTTCTTCCACTTGTAAAAGATCTCGCTAGCCTTCATCAATTTCTACCTCTTTGGTTTCACCCTCCCTTGTAAAGTTACCAACACCTGCTTTTTTAAACAATTAAAAATGGTCCCTTTCGTAATGTACATTCATGCAGCGTATAAAAAGTGGACAGCATCAAAAACAGAAATTGTTGGAAAAGTCGAATTTGAGCTGTCCATAATCGATAGATATCGTTGGACCATCCTTTCCCTGTAACCTTGCTTCAGAACTTCTATGATGCCTTGTTCAAGTGGTTGAAGCTCACTTGTGGTATTAGGTGATAGGAAAATCAAGTTGATGTTTTTGCGATTTACCTGTTTCGGATGCGCATCGCAATTGTCGATATGCAAAAGTATTTTTCGGTTCTTGTATGTGCCTATGCAATTCGTGCATACAAGGACCGTTAGGCGTCCTCTGCTTAATTTTCCTCCGTGGCATTTTTCATTTTTTTAAACTAAAGATTTATCAGGCATCACTTTAAAAAACAACCCGACTTCATCCGCATTACAAATTTCTGAGGGATTGTAGCCAGAGGTGAGGGTCGACATTTGACTTTTCCATTCGAATATTATATCCGGATTTACGGAATTTGACTCACCACAAATTTGTTTGTACACGATAGAATGACTGTTTTTAAATCTATCGAGCCATCCAGTTGAAGCGGTAAAGTCCGTTATTCCTTCGGTCTTTTATAAGATCACTTTTTCCTTTTAACGAAAACGATTTTCGCGACATGTTGCCAGCAGCGTAAAGAGTAAAAGACTGAAAAGAAACCTTGATTACGCAACCGCCAAATCTCAGTCAGATTCTCGGGAAATTTTCTAGCCAAGATTCGTGAAACATCTCGGCGGGATTTGTTGATATTAATATTTGATAGAAATCCTAATGATGTTCACTTGCCAGAAATATGTAGACCATTTCTGTCTGCTTTTTAAACATTTATTTTAATTTATTCATATCCCTTTCTAGTGTTTGCAATATAAAGTTAAAAAATTAATAATTGAAGTATGTATGTACATTAAAAAATATCGTTCAATGGGGCGTTATAAGCGAGAAATGGGAGCGGTATAACGAATAACAGTACTACAGAAAATTAGTCGCTGGGACCGGGACCAAGGAAAAAAAGCGTTATAGCCGGGAAACGAGAGCTTTATAACGAAGTTTTACTGTATAAACTAGCGCCTACTACGACACACTTGTTATGTTATATTTATATACTTACGACTATGTTACAGAACAGCTAGAGCATATGCATAGAACAATTTTACTTTATTAAAGGTTCTGTGTTTCATAATTAACCTATGTTGCCTACTAGCAACACGATGCCTTTAAGGGTTAGTTTGGAGATCAGTTTTGTATCAACTTGGTCCTGTCCAGTTAATGTCCAACATCCTCGCTATCTTAGGTACCCTCGGAAAAATTATTCGTCCTTATATGTACATATACAAAATGCATGTATCGATCACGAATTTTATCAATAACGCATCAAAATCAATAGAATATAGTACATATGTAGATACAGCCTACACAAATAGAAAAAGAAATATGTATTACCTTCAATATATGTACGTACGTACGAACAAAGTATCATTTGTCATGAACGGACGTGTATGAAAAAAGGTAAACGCGAAACGTGGCAGTTCATATCGCCGCGGCAGTAGATATTAAGGTAACCGAAAGCGGCATAATGGTGACACACAACTGAACGTAAACATGATGACAAAAGATATTAGGAAATAAAGCTATAAAAGGGGGTGCGGCGCACAAAGAAGGACCTCCGCGCGCTCGACGGCGTCGCCACGTTCGAAGCGACGACGCCGAGCGTCGGGTATCAGCGGGAGGGAAGGAACACACCTGAAACTTTTATGAGTTGCCCAAACGACGTCCACCTCATCTCGCATCCGTGCCGGCGCTTAAAAACGGGAGGAGGAATCCCGGCTCATCTGGTGCTCTTTCCTAAAGGATGGTGGCGGCGGTTTCGACAACGTCGGGCGGTGTGTCGTCGTCGGAGCGATGCCGTTACGAGTCGTATTAAAAATGACGAAATTTGTATAAAATGGTTCACAAATTGAGTGAGTTTCTCGCGCCGAGCGTCCTTTTACATTAACCGCACGTGTCTCCTCTTTCGCTCAGTTTTTGAGCAAGGACGGGTATCGGCTCCATCAGGAAAGCGATTTATAACTGAACGCGGCGCGGAGGTGGTGTAAAATGAAACTTTTTAAGATGGTTTACGCGAAAGAATAACCGCGATATTGACTACGGATTTGCACGGCAGGTAACTGCTTAACCGCTCCTGGTGCGAATAATACGTACTTAAGACGGTTCTGTATTACTTTTTTATTACTTCATTGGTATTAATCTGATACCGCTTCGATACGACAAGTTCCGGCCAGAATAAATTTAATCTCAAGTTTACGTCAAAATTGCTTCGTTATTTCATCGTCACATCCGGTACCGCAATTGCAACCGAAGAGAGCTTAAAACGTAAGGTAAATCCGGGTGAAAAGCTGCAGGTCTGTGAAGTTGGCAGTGCAAAATAGGAAAAAATCCTTGGAAATGACGTATTTGTTTGACCATTCTTGGACCATGTTTGACCATAAAATAGTTTTGTTTGACCACCCTTCATTATCGAGAAAATTTTTTCGAAGAATTCAATCAATAATCGATGATAAAATATCCCTGGCGTGAAGCAAATCGTTTGACCTCTGCTTAGAACTTTGATAAAGTTCAATTAACATTATTTATTTATAAAAATTGTTTGGCAAAATGGATATTTTCAGATTGGTAGTCAAGACCGTTTAGATAATCATTTTAGCAGGTTTGACCACCTCATGAATTTTTAGTTAAGAGTAACAGATATTATTTATTTATTGAAAAAGGTTATTCAATGTAGATATTCAAGGATTTAAGATCAAAACGGTACAGAAAATCGTTTGACCATGTTTGACCATCGCTTCAAATTTCATTAGGGCATAACAGATTCGGATGTTTAAAACTTGAAAATGACTGGACCAAATTGGATACTTTGTTCTGCGGGTTTGTTCATAATCGCTACGCGAAGGTTTAGGAAAATACAAAAGTCGAAAAAAATTTTGGGCAAAACGACGTTTGCCGGGTCACCTAGTTATCTATATACCAAAACTATTTACCAAAGTTATTTCTTTTAGAATTGAAGTCGATACTGAGCGGAACAACGTTTAACAATGTTTGACCACCTCATGAATTTTTATCCTGATGTATAAAAACCATGTATTCCTAATAATTGTTCAACCAAGTAGATATTTTAGGTCCGAAGGTCGATACTGTACAGAAAATCATTTGACCACGTTTGACTATCGCCTGAAATTTTATTAGGGCATAACAAAAATTATTTATATACCAAAGCTATTTCTTTCAGAATTGAAGTCGATACTGAGCAAAACAACGTTTGACCATGTTTGATTACTTCATGAATTTTTTCGTATTTGTATTTTCGTTCCATCAAAGGGCAATTTGCGCCATTTCACTGTGAGTTTTGAAAAAAATGAATTCTAAATAGTTCCGAGCATACATTTTTTAATAAAATATTTTCTATTCTCGAAAATGTAAAAAGTAAATGTAAAGTTTTATCGGAAGTCCTCAAAATCATGATTGTCTTGTATTTTTAGGCCCTTTAGGTACAAAAATGAAGGAAAATTGGTCGAGCACATAAAAAATGAGCGCCTCCGGTTTCCCCGTCTACAAAAAGAAAGTCGCGAGTTGGTCTATCAATTTTGCTAGGTCTTTGAAGATACCCCACAGATTCAATCGCACAAAGAAAATTGCTGGCTTCGATTGGTTCTGGTCATTTATGAGAAGGAATGTAGATCTCTCGGTTCGATAATCTGAAGGATTATCCTTGGGAAGAACTCACGACTTGACAAGACAAAAAGTGGACGATTTTTACGATTTGCTGAGGAGAGAAATATGAAAGTATAATCTGCGGGACAAGCCCCAGAATTTCGGAAACGTAGACGAGTCAGGCGTGCAATTTATCAATCCAGGCCGGCAAAGTTATCGCTCTAAAAATTCTCGGACTCTGCATAAAATAACAACCGGCGAAAATGGCGAAACTTTAACAGTACTGGTTGCAGGTATCGCGGAAGGAAGATTTCTTCGCCCTGATGTGATTTACAAAGGTAGAAATCTGAAATCTGAATTCCAAGTTGGATTGCCCCTGGCATCGAAAGTTTACATGAATTCCAAATCAGCGTATATAAATTCTGTTGTTTCTCCGATGGGTCCAAGATATTTACTTGCCCCGCAGAGCTTCTGGGAGAAATATTTTCATTTTGGATAGGCATTGTTCTCATTCTTCATTAATCAGTTTACTGCAGTTTTCTGAAAGGAACGACGTATCCTTTTGTGCCTGCCGCCAGACACTACGCATGTTCTTCAGCCTCTTTTTCAAACCATTTAAAACCCGCTCCCTAAACTCAATTAGCACATGGGTTAACGACCACCCAGATCGCAAAGGGACCAGATTGCAAGCAGGAGCATTTGCGACGTCTGGAACGAAGCAGCGATAGTGTGGAATTGTACAAGTGGTTTTCAGTCGACCTGCATTTTCCCCTTCAATCGACATGTTATTCCTAAATATCTTTTTGCAGTTTCTCACAACGTTCAAGATCCACAAGAAATTTCTCAACCAACACTACAAAAAAAAACTGGTTCTGAGATTTCTAACGAAAAAGAACCAACTTGCGACGGTTCAAACTAGTTGCCAGAAAAAGTCCTGAACGGGATTTTACCTGTGCCAACTTTGACGAGTCTTAACAACTCTAGAGCAAAACCAAAGGCTATTTTCTTGACATCGCCAACAGATATTGATAACATTCGACGAAAAAGGGAACGGAAAATAGAAGCTGAAAAAGAGGGCTTCTTTTGTTAAAAAGAAAATTATTGAAGCAGATGGAGGGCGAAAATTCTTCTAATGAAAATCAAGATTCCTCTACTGATTGAAAAAATACTTCTGCCAAAAGACCCAGGCGTTCTAGAAAAAAACATCCATCATACAATAAAATCGCAAGGAAAAAGACTGTGCCAACGAAGAACGTCGGTCGAGTGAAAAAATGTAAGGAATGCAATACAAAATAGGTCTGGCGCTAACGAAAAGGATTGGCTTTCTTGTCGTTCGTGCAATAAATGGATGCACTAGAGATGCACAATTCTCGAGGATTCGTGCATTGATTGTGGAGGAAAACTGACGAAGTAGAAATCTATCGACAAACAATAATAATGATAAGTTCAAGAAAAATCGTTCGTGAATAACCAAGAAAACGAGAAAAGAAATTTCTTTTGAAAAATTTGCTAGGTTTGATTTTTTTCTTTATATTAACAGTAACTAACAATATTATTTTATAACGTGAATGGCTATCGAAATAAATCGTTGGGTCTTTAGACTATTGAGAATGATAAGTACGTTATCAACTCAGCAACTTGTTATTAATTAATACCGATTTCCGAAAAGGTGCGGCATCTCACCCTGATTTACCCTAATTGTTCGCAAAAGCATATTGTTGGAAAACTGTGGTGGAATAATTATATTCTCACCATCTTAACCTTCCTATACTCACGCATACGGTCTGTGAGACCGATTTATATAGTATAGTATACGTCTTTCATTTTGACGTGAGTATAGGAAAGTTAAATGCGAGTCGAACGTCGCCATACAAACGAAAATGAATTGATACATAAACACATCGGCCCGTAGTAAATTACGTACTTGAAAGGGACTGACCTGGAACTAAGGATGACATGTATGTTAGATATATCGTAGCGTTTAATATAAACAGTCTTCGGGCATCGATGCATTAAGTAACTTTGTATGAGTCGATTGTAGATCACTAACATAAACGGCCGGTCTTTCTTGTGCGTTGATATTAAATAAAAGAACTTTCTTTTATAGTAATTAGTAGTTATTATTTAATGCCCTATCCCAATACATATCGATCATAAAGTGCGCGTAGTGGTAAGAAAAATCCATCCGCCGAAGCGAGGGACGTAAATACTTAACATTTTTGATTTCGCCCGTTTAGCTTCGGATCAATTCCGGAATTCATTCCCAAGCAAACGAGAAACATCCAGACGCATTAATAAAAACGGACGTTAAAAATTTAAACGAACGAATAGATCGCGCGCGCAACCGGACACGCACAAAAAAAAGAAGCAGAAGAAGAAACAGTAAAAGTGTAATTCCGATCGTTTGAATAATAGAAAGAAAGCACGGGCCCCTAGCCCCGATGAGAGTCTATAAATCTAAGCCGGGGCCGAAATCGAGTGTGGACATCCATTCTCGCGGTGGACAGAACATATATCAGTAACAACGCAAATCCAGTAACTAGATCTTTAGACCCCTAGATCGTAAAATATCAATTTATATAGAAAACCCACGCTTGGCCGTGAGAATTTATCGCCCACAAACATTCCCTTTTTAATAGATCGGGAATAGAATGTCCGTATTGTGGTTTACAGCGATCCTGGGAATTTAAACTTATTACTTCGGGTTTTTGGGCGCGTCCCGTGCAGAAGGTACTTTATGTTGGATAAATTCATATCGTCGAAGGTACATACGTATACGTATTAGGCTCGTGTGTAGATCTCGGGGACAAGATAGTCCTCCTATAGTGTAATGACGGAGTATCGTACATTTCACCATCGTAAAATTTAACTTTATTTAGAATACCGTAGTCTTTGATAGTTGTAAAAAGACATTTGGTAGAGTTTGTATGCAAGAATCAAGACAATAGTTTCCCAAGAAAATGATATTAAAAGTTTTAGAACTTTAGAAGTGATCCCTGTCAAAAATAGTATAACACATCACTAAGGTTTGATCAAAGAGTGGATGACGTGTTTTGATTAAGTTGTGTAAACCGGACCGACGCCCTTAGTTCTCCGAATTTTAATGTCCTTCCACGTAAGAAGAAACAAAGACCCACTTTTTCATCGAACCTAACATCGCTCAATAGGTTCGTAAGATAACATATAGATGGCTCCACTACTGACAAATCCACACGATTTTTAGAAGCTACCAACCAGGGGTTTGTTTTCGTAAATGTCAGCTACTCGACTCTTGAAACTAGTTGCACTTACAAACTACTATGAAATGTGGTGATATTATCAACCGATTTTAATACGATGAAGTGACAGCATTTGACAGCTGAGTCATTTCTTTCAAATTTGTTCGGTGTTAATACGTTTTCATAATTGTTCTATATCTTATTGTGTTATTTTAAATATTTTTGTTTTTATTGGTAAGTGGTATACATATACATATATAAAACCAGATCCGCTAGTAGTGTACACCAATCGACGAATATGCCGCAGACATTTTGAAAACATATCAATGTGGGATAGGTGGGATCCAATAGAATCCATAAAACTGCGATACCTGCTTTACATATTCTTGGTGAGTAGAACATAAGCTGTAGTAGGTTCTGTAAATTTTATTCATAAATTTGATATTACAGCCGCAGATGCTGTAGAAAATATGGATGAACACATGGAAAATGTGCCTCGACCTGAAAATCAGTCACCAAAAATATCTACACTGACAAGTAAGCTCCTTTCATCATTAATCATTGAAAATTGCAAAATTTAATATTTCATAACACTTAGATGCTAGTTTTATGGAAGTGAGTTTGCAGGATTACCTGCTCAAGAATATTCTTTTCACAGGTTACACACTGAAAAGTTGAAAAAGTAGAAAACAATTGAATGCCAAAATTGATTTTGTCTCTAATTTAAATTGATGCTCAAAAACTATATTTGTTGATCACATCACACACCAAATTTGGTATGCTTTTTATTGCTTGTAGTTTTGGAACATAACGAAAATCGTAAATTCAAACTGCGTGAGGTAGTTGACACCTTAAAGATTACAGAAGGCAGTGTATTTAGCATTTTGCATGAACATTTGAGCATGAGAAAGCTCTCTGTTCGAAATGGGTGCCGCGTTTGCTCACAGTCGTTCAAAAACACCACCGCGTTGACGATTCAGAGCGCTGTTTGGAGCTGTTTCGGTGCAATAAAAAGAACCCTTTTATGCGCTATGTGGCAATGGATTGAACATGCACCTATCACTAAACTCCAGAGTCAAATCAGCAGTCAACTGAATGGACAGCGAGGATGAAAAGCCCCCAGGCGACCAAAAGAGCAAATGGCCTCCGTATTTTATTCATACATTAAACACGAATTGCACTTTGAATTGTTTCCCCTTCCACTCCGGGGAAAGAGATTTGGCTCCAATTAAGAAGTGATTGCCGAGATTAAAGGGTATTTTGAAGTCGGAGGTAAATCGTTCCACAAAAAAGACATTCGAAATGTTAGGGAAGCGTTGGAAAGAATGTATCGCTCTTGAAGGAAAGACTGCGCTAATGAGTAAAGTCGAATTTTTCTAAAAGTTGTTGTTTTATTAGTCATCCTACGAACTTATTGAGTGACGTATTATATTCTTTATTTATCCCATCTTTTTCATTCCTATTCAAACTACGACAAAATGATAATTACACTCACGTATCTAAATACATGCACTCCGAGCCTCGCAGAACGATGATGATTAGCATTATTTACGCAAAGAATGCAATCGTTCTGCGCTGGAAGGCCAACGAACTTTCCTATTCATCAGAGCAAGAAGTTTCGAGAAACAATGGCGTCGTTTCTTTAAGGACCGCGTAATAAATCAGACCGGCGGCTGTGTTGCTAATTAAAATACAGCTACTAATGCGGACATATTCATTTTAGAATAACGAACTTTGAAGAGTATCCATTGTATGTATGTAATCATTACCGGTTTCGCGTGTTTTGTTTTAGTAGTAACCGCAATATTGATTAACCGCGCGTGGTTTCAATAGCATTTAGAGTCCAATAACATCGGCTAGATACCAGTAATAAAAAAGGAAAAACTTTGCGATTCCTTTGATCCGCTTCCAATTAAAATTTCTTACGTTTCCGATCGAGAAGCGTAAATTGCTATTTAAAGAAAGTTGATGGAATTTAAACGTAAACGAAGTAATAAGATGCTGGCAATTAACCTGGACGGACGATATCGGGGTTTAATTGATTCGTATTTGGCGCGGATCAGGAAAAAATCGCGGTCAAACTACGTAAATATTTAAGTTTATCGCGAGCGTGGGGATTTTAATTTAAAACCGGTCGAGATCTCGCGATTTATTTAAATTTAAAGTTAATCGAAAGAAATCGTTTAATATTTCCAAATTACGGAAGTACCTTCAATGGACTGGATGTCTTGATTTTAACACGAAGGCAACAGGGACTGAAGGAGGGTGTTCAGGAGGTTGAAATCCAAAACCGAACGGATGGGATCTATCAAGAAAAAATAGGACCTGTATAGAGACAGAATCAAATTTTCGTCTTTCCTGAAAATGTCCTGATTTTAACACGAAGGCAACAGGCGCAGAAGGAGGGTGCTTAGGAGCTTGAAATCCAAAACCGAACGAATAAGATCGTAGACAAACGAACAGAAACAAAATTTGTGGAATTAACAAAGAGAAGATTGGGTAGAAGAGGAGGCTGTGCACTATTTTTAGAGCGGAGCTCTTTTAGGGAGGTTCTTCGGCGAGAATTAACTGGGAAAAAGGGAGACGCTTGAAATCATCAGATAGATGCTTTTCTTCAATCTCTCTTCTCTCTCGCGCGCACACACGCACACGTTTGCGTCTGCCCCCATCAGATGGCGTTCTTATTATTCAGTCTCGAATTTACTTCAAATTCAACTTCAACTTATCGGTTTCGAAATAAAATACTTCCTCTTTATACATTGTTTATTAAATTATAGAAATTTACCTTTTATTCAAATAAGCATCGAATGCGTCGGGTGTCCTACGATACCTCTCCTTTTTGTTTGGCTGAGGCTTTGCACTCATTGTTTTGGTTGAGTATGCTTAACTTATATAGGTTATAAAATTGTTTATAATTGGACTATATAAATAGCAGTTGCTAAATAAATAAATAAATAAATAAATAAATAAATTACATTTCTAACAATGACAATAACATATTTAAGTTAAAAGGGACTGTATCTTCTGAGAGAATGAAATTCCGACGTCAAACACGACCGTTTTCGGCATCGCAATCCGTTTTTTCCCGGTGTCGAAATCGTTCGGGAGCCCCGAAAATTACCTTGAATTTAGTGCATACGGGCTTATGCGTCCTGGGAGGACCATAGCTCAGCGGCCGTAACGTGGCGCGCAGTGAATCTGCACGAACACGCTCGAGAGCTCCTGCGAACCGGAACCGGACCAGGTGGAAGTCGAAACTTTGATTTATCGCGTTGCCGCCGCCGCCGGTTATTTCTTCTTCGAAATTTAGGTAGCTCTGTGCTCCCGCCATCGCCGCCGCCGCCGCTACCGCTACCGCCACCGACGCCATCAAACCGAGTCGAACGAATTAGTTCGCGCTGGTGGTAGTCGTTTTAAGATATCTGCCGATTAATTTTACTACTACGACTACCTGAAGATTTCCGTACTCGTTTGCGACTTCCTTTGACGTGCGATCGAGAACGAAAATTATTGCCGTTGCGTCGGATACCGGGCGCGCTATCTCGAATTTTCTTCCCAAGTTTTGTCGCGACGTATAACGTATCATTAAGCGATTCGTCCTGAACTTTTCAGAGGGTGAGTTATCGATTACGCACGAGCTTGCGGCGGAAGAATACTTAAAGATAAGACGAAAGTTTCATCTAAAAGAAAAGTCAACTAATAGCGAATACTCATATTCATATTGATTAATTTTGTAGTAACAACTAACTAACTAACTACTTTATTTACTTCTGTAGACGTTACAAAGTGGACTTTCCAACGTATAGAAACATTTCAAAGAAAAGAAAAACGTAAATGATTAATTACCATTAAATATGGATATAACGCAAAGATTATATATTAACTGAAATATTCCAAAAATTCCTGCAGGGAATAAAATCGATTCACCGTCAATATATTGGACAATTGAAAGTTAAATTGAGAGGCTGTAAGATTTCTAAAATTCGGAGGCAGTTTGTTATAAATTTTGATAGCTAGCACCTCTGGTGAAAGCTGATAAAGAGTTAATCGTGAGTTAGGTATCATTAAACTATCTCTGAGTTTAGTATTGTGATGTGTAAGTTCCGATTTTGTGAGAAATTGCGTTCATTATTATATATGTACGTTGCTAATTCATAAATGAAGATAAATGATAAAGTCAAAATATTTTATAACATTACTCAAAAGTTAAAGTATAAAAAGTATAAAAAGTGTTAAGGTAAGGATTTAACGGTCACATATTAGCTTAAGTGAACGCTATGGATATGAAATTCCTAAGACCGATAAAAAATAAGACCAAGAAAGACAAGATAAAAACGAGAAATACTGGCAAAAACTGGGAATTAAGTCTGTATGGAAACTAATAGGAGGGTCAGCTAAAATGGTTCGGTCATGTGTGTCGTACGAGTGATGATTAAGGTTCGATAAACGAGCGCATGATAAGTTATCATGAAGTAGTGTAAACCGGATTGACGTTGTCATTCTACCGCTTGTCGCCACTTACGTGCCCGGTGCGATATTAAAATTCGGAGAAGCGTCAGCATCAGTCCGGTTTACACAACTTATCATGCACTCGTTTGTTGAGCCTTAATGGTGATAGACGGACAAAGAAAGTGTATGAGACGCGGGTGACAGCAGAAAACAAAAAAGGCGAACCAAGAAGAAAGTGAATGACAGCATGAGGGAAGCAGCAGCGAAAAGAGGAATGAAGTGGGAAAGACTGAAGGATCAGACCAGAGACAGGACACGGTGGAGAGAATTATACAGAAAATCAGAAACTTAACTCCAATCAAGCCTTACACCGCAAAAAAACTAAAACAGGTACATGCAGAATGAAATAAGGGAAGACAAAAACGATGTGAACAATGCGCGTACGTGCTGTAATGATGTATAGGGGGAAACGATTAAATGTAGTAGAGGGAGATGACGGGTTCTTGGTCCACAAGTAGTCAACCATTCCCCTCGAAAATTCAAAATGCGTATCAATCCCTCGCTGTTGATGTCGGTAAATCAGATAACTGTAGGAAGTGTCTGAAGGTGGCGCTTTTGATCGAAAGGTGTCGCTGTAGATGTCAGCAAATAGATAACTGTAGGAAGCACCTAGATACTACGCATGATGTTACAAGAAGGCCGCTCGTCCCTAAATAGCTGTAGACTGTAGATATAGAAAGATGGTAAAAAAATGCGGAGGAGTGGGAATACCCGTAAGGGATAGGGTTTTACCTCGCTAATGTTTGCCGATGACCGAATAGTGTAAATGTTACAAGAAGATCGTTGGTCCCTAAATAGCCAACTGTAGATATAGTAAGATGGTAAAAAATACGGAGGAATGGGAATACTAATAAGGAACAGGGTCTTACACTCGATAATGTTTGCCGATAACCAAATAGTGTTTGCTCAAGACAAGGAAGATATGAATTATATATATAATCTAAACCGTTCTACCATTCGATGTAAGGTATGTAATTTACACTTCATTCAACTGCTTCGTGTACGAATTTTGCCCATTCTTTTTATTTCTGGCTTTATTCAATGCTTCTCACCACATGATTTTTCTCCTCTTTAATATGTCAGCTACCACATCAGCTCTACATGGGAGGATTTAGAAACTAAAGACACGAAAAGGAAGGTATTTCACATTTCTACAGTAATAGAAAGTATATCGACATAAGGGAGAAAAATGTGGCCCTTAATAAACAAAATCAGGGACAAAATTAGAATAATAGACATCTTCTCATATACTCTAAATGAGAAGATATCTACAATTCACTCGCAAAGACAAAATTAGAACAAAACAGATTTGGGGAGAAATGGAAGTAAAGAAACATCGATTACCAACAGATTGGAAAATAAGGCATTAAAATGGTACGGACATGTACTTATATCGAATGAAAGAGGAGAGATGGTGAACGAAGATCCTAAACTGGTCACCGAGAGGAAGGAAAAGAAGAGGACGCTCGGTCGTAGAATGGAAAACAAAAACAATGGAAGATAAGGAATTTTACACGAGGACGATTGGACAAACAAAGAATACTGGAATCTGAGACCGGCTAACTTGTAAGGGAAAAGAAAGCCAAAGAAAGAGAGAGAGATTACGCAATATCATGACGTCACAAACAGGTTTGGACGAGAATTTTGGATGCAAGCTGATTAAATGCAAGTTGCTTCTTTATTAAAACTTAACACTCAAAACGTCGTTTTTCTTTGTGGCTCCTGGCCAGATTGTGTTGCTCTTAGTTAGAACATGTGGATAGAACAGATAATTGTAGATCGCGCCTAATAAGATATTACGCAATACCATGCACGTCATAACCAGGATGAATATTAGAGGGAAGAGCGTTCTGTTTATTATTCGTATCGTATACAATATTGCGTTCTGATTGGTTATCAACTCGAAATTCAAAATCCGCGCTCTGTATAGGTAAATAATGACGTAACTTCAGTCCATAAGGTTGTGATAATGCTTGCCTCGAGCTAGTGAAATACAAAACAATTGTGTGATGAGGAGTTGACCGATGTGATATAGTGTCGATATGAAAATAGTTCACGCAACAACATTTTTAACATTGATTAATGTGATGACGTCGGACGGTAAGTGCTGACGTCACTGCGCACGCACTACAACGTTTATCGCCCGTCCAAGTTAGTTCTGGTGTATACTATGTCATATTCACACAACAACAAAAACAGTGTTCTTTGAATGAATATGAACCATAACCTATTTGTCAGATTTGGGTGAAGCCAACAATATAATCACCGTAGCGAAAGTGTTACCGACCTTTGAAAAGTCAGTCTATCTTCAAACCGCCTTCGTAGTTCATGCCGTTTTTTTCATGTTTAGTTTAATGCATGATAAAATTTAATTAATATGATAATTTAAGTGTATTATTATTATTATTATTACGCTTGAGTATGTTACAGTTTACATGCTTCCGCCCTAAAACCACAAAATATGATCTGAGGTACGGTTCAACTACAGATGGTATATTTACATTTACAATTTTCCTCAAGTCATAATAAATACCACTCAATCCTTCCTCAAGTTTACATCGCCCATTTCTTCCCGGATACGCACGTATGTACATATACATCCCCTAGATAAATATATCGCCGCTAAACTGTATTTCATACATTCGTCTATTTTCTTTCGAGATTAGATTTGTCGACTTGGGTGAGGAACGCGGGAAAGGAACGTGCATAGAAGGATCGAGAAGGCGTCGGTCGGAGATGGTGGCGGCGGCGGCGGCGGCGGCAACGGCAAGGGCGGAGGGTCGAATGGAAGGGGTTAAGATGGGATCGAGGTTGTATTCGATTTTAGGCTTACGCGAGATTTACGTTGTTTGGTTTGTTCCCGTGCAATCCGGGGCTAGAGGTGGCGTTTCTAGCTTACGGACCGCGGTATTACTGGATCCGGAGCCGCATTTCGGATTTCTTTCTTTTTCGCCGAAAATAAATCGCCCGACCCAATCAAAGCGGTTATAAAAGCGCGTTTACTCGCACGAAACGTCTCTTCGATCGCCCCGTCGTTCTCTTTGTACGATTTTGGTTTGTGGGCGTTCGCAAATAGTTTTTCGGTTAATCATATGATAGTAAAGTAAATGATGGAAACGAACAGTCGTTATCGGCTGAGATAGCACGATGATTATGAAAATTTGTAGTTTAGAACGAATAATGAATAAAACTCGTAGAGTAAAATCACTTCAGTTTGAACGAATGCAAATAAAAATCTTTTCTGGAATTCGATTCATCTTGGAATATTCCTCAAATTCATGCAGCAGTCTACGTACGAAGTGTTTGTTTCAAATTTCAACTTCGAAGACACAATTTAATTCGATTTGGACAGTGGATAAATGTGTCGGAATAAATTTCACTTCTTTGTTTCTTTTTTTCTCATAGAGATAACCTTTCTGTAATTTCCGCAAATTAGAAGCTTCTGCTTATGTCTGAAGTTGACTGAACAATGGCTGTGTGTGTGTCTATCAGCTTCTATTCTGTTCGAGTTGATTTTGCTGATAGCCCCATCCCGTCACCGAAGTTTCTGAGGAAATTTGCAAACCAGAGTAGTTGTATAACTAGATGAACTCCGGGTGCAATTTAGACAGCTTGTGAGGTGCCCTTTACATACATACATACATGTGGAATATATACATATGTATATATATTTCCGTGCATACCCAGCTTTTTCAGGTTGAACGTCGTTTACACATTTGTACATATGTTCATATGTATACATACTTCTCTATGAGATTTGCATAATAAAATGTGGATAATTCGTTGTATCGTAGTAGTGGGATATGAATTTTTCGACGGAAATTTCTCGATAAAATTTGCTTCTGTACAGATATTTCTAAAGGAGAACTAACATTAAGGACTTGTTAAATATCGGGTTCTACGCGAAAAATGAAAATTGGTTTTGTTGTTTGAGAAATACATCGGATAGCTTCGTATCCCCTTATCGAAAATTTCGGATGGCATCCGCATCCCAAAAAGAAATTATTTTATAGCGAATAATTTCATACTTAAATATACGAAAATTTCTCCATAAATTTCGCGTAAAATGTCATCACATCTTCGTTGCGAGCGTATTTAATATTTTATTTCGAATTACGTATCAATAAAATGTGTTTACATTCAAATTGAAAAATGTTACTGTAAATGGGGCATATATTAAATCAAATAGCAATAGTTTTTATTTTTATTAAATAAATGCATGCCAATCTCAGCTCGCCTGTCGACCTCTGATACTATATTCAGTGTAAGACCAGAGGCGGGCCGAGAACCGATCATCTCTTCCTACTAAACTTAATACTGAATATAAATCGCATTTTATATCGAACTGTACCTTTCATTTTAACGTTTGTCCCGCCTTTGATAGTGGAAATTATATACAGGCCGAATTTTTCCGATGTTACAAGCGGAGATTAAAAGGCGATCAAATGGGAAAATAATTGAAGTTTTACGAGCTAAATTTAATGAGCCTCTTGAGTTTTTTTGGTTCGGTGTTTATGGCCTCGGTTATTATTGATTTTACCAAAAATGTACAAAGGAAAGAAATGTAGGTAATTATGTGCTTTATGATACAGTTTAAGCGAATTTTCAGTGGCTTGCGTTGTCAGTTAACGGCCAGCTAGGTGTGAACAACGAATGTAAAATTAACACCGGCAAGGATTTTATTGGATAACACGAAACGACGTCATTACTGTTAAACCGCCCTTGTTGACGCAACAGATATAGTATGAGAGGCGGGCCGAGAACCGGTTGGCTCTCCTTACTAATAATAATTGGATATAATTCGCATTTTATTTCGAAATAGATTTTTTCCTTTAACGTTTTCCGCCTTTAATAGTGTAAATTATATGCAGTTGTAGTTTTTCCGATGTTTAGTATGAAGCTCACGGAAACTAACGGAGATAGAAAGACGATCAAATGGACAAAGACTTGAAGTTTTACGAGCTCAATTTAGTGAGTTCCTTGATTTCTTTTTTGATATTTTGCATGACTAACTAGGTATACCGCAAACGTATACTTTTTGTTATTTTGTTCGGTGCCTATGACTCTGTATTTATTAAACTTTGATAAAAGAGTGGATGACGTGCTATCACTATGTAGTGTAAACCGAACTGACGTCCTTATTTCTCCGAATTTTAATGTCGTGCCCTGAACGTAACTAAAGAAAAACACCGGTTTACACTACTAAATAATACACGTCATCCACTCTTTTATCAAACCTCAGTTATTACTTTAGCAAAAATGTATAAAGGAAAAAATGGTAGGTAATTTTGTACTTTATGATACAGTTTAAGCGAATTTTTCATTTAAGCTATAATTTTTGAGTTTTAGTGGCCAGCTAAGTGTGAACAACGAATGTTAAATACATAGTAACAATGACTGCATAAATAAATACTTCCAAGAGAAAATTCATCAACTTCAAAGCGAAGAAGTTCTCTTCTTCTTGTGACTTCTTTAGGGCCTCTAAAGTACAAACTGCATCAAAATCAGTTAAGTTTTCTAGTATTCTGTGTGAGCGCGAGTATGTATTTCTCCTACAAGATTTCTCCATTTTGTTTCTGTTTGTGATATCCCTTTATAATAATAATATATAATTTATTTTCAACAATACAGTACAATTGAAGATATAATAAAGAGAAAAGAAATTTTAAAAAATGTACTTTCTCTGTACGTTAAAACCGACAGGATCGACTCAGAACACAGAGTGTCACTGTGTTCCGATCTTCCGTTAAACCTATGCAGTATATGAGCAAAAATAAACAGCACAAGATACATAATTGTAACGTAATCATAAATTCTGTCATATACACAGTTGCCAATTCCACTAACATTAGTACCGGACACAATATTTCAATTAAATATGGAACATTAATAAGATAAGATAAATTAAAAAATTAGAAAATTAGAAAGCATTGTAGGAGCAATAAAACAAATGGAACAACGTCTAAACTGTCACCAAATATTTCCACATCCACGAACTAAATCTAGCGAAAGAATAACTCTTAGTCTTCAAATGTAAATTGTTCTAAAATTTAGGGACATTGCAGGAGAAAGATCGCTGAAATAAAGAAGTTCTATGTTAAGTTATCCCTCCATAGTTCCCTTTCAATTCTCTCCATTTGCTCTTCTGCATTTATTCCATAACTGTTTTATTCTGATTTCCTATCGAGAATGTTGAAGTCTCCAACAACACCGGCTATGTTCTTTTGGTTGTGGACAATTCACATTTATTCAATAAATAGTTCTTCAACCATTTTTGTTGCAGAGCTCCATTTGTTCGATTGAGCATCTATTTATGAAAACTTGCATTTTCCTTTAGTGTGTTTTGTTTGTTTTTTCACGTTTCTTCACCTTCTCATGATCGACCGTTTACGTTTGATCTACATATTTTTACTTATGTTTTAATCGTCATACGCTTTTGAGTGGTTTCCTAACAAAGAATAGACTTTCTATCAACTAAACGCAAAAAAGGAGCGTGAAGAATTTTCTATTTCATAATCGTATTAATCTTATTATGACTTTACTTCTGCGAAATCAAACTGAGGATTGATTGTAACTGTTAGTGGATTTAATTACAATATTTCTGTATAACATCCAAGCAGCAGGAAATAATTAGCAATGATTAGGAGAAAATCCTCTTACATTATGTTAAACTTACAACTGAAGAATTTATTAATTTCACAAAACATTCCATACGATCCAATTGATATGTTGGAATTTCCCCGCATATACAGGATGTAACTGTGTAAATGGTTAAAAAGTTGTCCAAAGGTAGATAATTAAAATTACACACATCTCCTTACATTGTAAAGTACCCGAATACTGACTGAATGCTTGACTATTTATTTCGACTTTTAACAATCCCTTAGCCCTACGAGGAACACAGTACCGTAATGTAAAAATGTAGGGCGCCAAAATTTTATTAAAATTGAGCAAAAATATTTCGCGTGATTTGCCATTGTTTTTGCTGATTACGTTAACTATACCATATTAGCTTTACAATATTAATAAAGTAACCATTTTCTCAGTTACACCCAGTATATTATATTATCTAATGCTTCAACCCTATTATAAGTAGAAATCTCTTGCTGAAATACGTTCGTTGACAAAAGTCCATCGGATACTATTCCATTCTATTTAATTTATGTAACACTAATATATTAATACCGGTAAAGATTTTTGGATAAAACAAAACGACGTCATTCCAGTAACTCTACCTTTACGATCTTGCGAACTGAAAAAGCGAACATACTTCCTGCAAAATCGTTAATTGAAAAGCAAAAGGAAAACCAACTTCCGAACAAAATTTTCATATTTTATCGCTCTATTCCGGAAAGAGAAAAACTTTCCAAAACTATATATAATTTTGCGGTAATAAAAGTTCCGGCATTTCAATTTCGAGCGACACGTTCCGCCGTTATTACATTCACATCGGACCCGATCACTTCGCCGAGTAATTAAGCTTAAAGCAATTGTTCGAAAAATTATTAATTAAAACGTTTGAGCGGTTCGAGAGAGATGCTTTGATCGGGTCCGGTCCCGTTAATAGTCCGTCTAGTGCGCCGGCAAACACCGGGAGCGCGTTGCATAGCTTGCACCACCGCTGAAAAATCCCCTTTGAGGGCAGTTATTTACAAAGTGCAGCGCGCGTTTTCGCGTGTGCCGCCGACACGAACGATACGGAACATGGATGATGTGCGGCATGTAGAAGCCTTCATCACTTTATTAGAGATGAAACGTTGAACATGAGCTGTTTGGTTCTAATTAACTAACGTTGAATTATGCTAAGATTGATGTGTTTCCTGAAACGGTCGCGATGACAGAATTTTCGAGTAATTTTTTTAAGTTGCACATTTCGATTTACTGGTAACCGTACTTTTTCGCTGACAGTTTGCTGGAATTGCTTTGTTTTCGACATGTCAAAGGCAAAATTCAAATTTACTAGAAATTTGATTCTTACCATACTCAGAAATTTTCCGCCGAGAGTTTATACTGCCTTACTTACTCACTGTCATTTGGTTCCTGGTTGGAAATTTAACTATACGGGTACAAGAGTGGAAGATCCGGAATAGGTAAGGCATTTTAGGAGCTAGGTAAAAATCAAACCTTGAAAGACCCACGCGAGGTATTCCAAGTAAAAACCTAGATTTCAATGTATAGGTGGTGGGGAGACGTCGTTTTCATCAGATTCAAGCACACTGCGTATTACAGCGCGTTTTTCACACCACAGCCGCCGCGGGTTATTTGTTGAACAATCGCTCGATATTCCTTATTCGATCACGACCACAGATTATTACAGATCCCCAAGTAAATACGAAAAGTTATCCGCTATAGCTATCTTTGTTTACCTAATTAAAAAGGGTATATGCTCCCTTTTTGCCGGTACGAGGGCAAGGCTTAGAAGATGGCGCCACTATTGCCCCGATTCGTTAAAAATCGTACCACAATCGCACACAATCGTACTTCCTGGTATACGTTGACGTTGGAGCAGCGTTGGTATACGTTGTTTCTAATTTCATAATTCGTTATTTTCCAGCGTTTTCCACCATCAAATTAGGGACAAATGTGTTTTGTGCGGGAAGAGCTCTATGCAGGTTGCAAAGGTGTGCTACTTTCCGATGAACTTTGAGAGGGGCGAATTGATTTGTATACATAAGCCTAAATGAAAGAAATAGTTCTAAAATTATGTAACTTTAATAAAATTTATAGATAACCAAATTCTAGATTGTAAAGTTTACAAAACAGAAATAAAATAGAAGATATAGTTCACGAAAATAAATATATTGATGAATATAATTGAATCGGCGCATTATCTAGAAATTATTTTTTTGGTGCTATACTGTTTTCCTACTCACCCATTTAATTGTCAATTTTGGAGTAATACATAATAATAATGAAATATGTTTTTAGAGCAATAATATGGTTCGATGCACTGCATTGAGGAATCAAAAATAACGCAGAATTTAAGATCGTGCACGGACAATTTTGATCGCTTCACATACGAGTCGAGCAAGAAACCCTATCGCACTGCAGTACTTGAATCCGTTCAAGAAGAAAGGAAGAACTTGGATCCAGAGAGACTTATTATTATTAGCATTTTCTCCTATATCCTTATTTTCTATAGCTCGATCAATAAAATTGTTGAATAGAATTATTACATATGAAAAGTACTACTACCTATAATTCTTTAAATTTTCAATTTTCAGGATTGTTACCATAACAGGTATTGCGGATTGCTGCTTTCATTCATGACATCGACGAGCTGTTCAATAGCTTTAATGGAAGTGTCCGAGTACCACCAGACAGAAAATCAAAAAAGGGCAAACTTATTTCTAAGATAAAAAGACTCGATTCTGAAGTAAACAAAGAATTGTACCTGCATTCTAAAAGAATATTTTATGAAATACGATTGTACCTGCGATATAATAAAAAGAGCCTATATTGACAGTAATTCTTATACTGTTCATTTATATGAAAAATTAACCTAGAATTAACCTAGTTTGAAAGTAATAAACTGGCTAAAACCTGCCCAGATGTATTAGCTCGTAAATAGAAAGTTTTGGCTACGCCCATTTATTTTAAAGCATTAATACAGGACCTAGGACTTAGCTAGACTTTCCTATGCATGCTCATGACAGAAATGGAGCAAAACTAACTAAGGCCTAGTCCATGTCTGGTCGCTATTTTCCGCTGGGTTTCATCCAATTTTTCCTATTCTGCGAAAATCTTGGTGTATATTCTCATCCATCTTATCTCATATCTTCCGATTCCATGCTTTTCTTGGTCTTTCGCTTCATCGTTTTCCGTTCGCTTCGCGCACTTTTTTCAATAGTCTGTCTCGTCCCACTTTTTGCATATATCCCATCCATCTTAACCGTCCCTGTTGTATCGTCTGTTCTACTGGTATTATACGTACTTGTTCTCTAAATTCAACATTTCTTATCTTATCTTTTCTTGTTTTTTCCTTGCATCTTGTATCAAGAATTTCATCTCTGTTGGTGTTAGTTTACTTCTTTGTTTTTCCGTTGTCGTCCAGCTTTCGCGGGCAAATTCAATACTTTTCTCACAACCTCGCCTTGTACCTCTTTCGGTATTTCGTTCTTGCTAAGAAATTTTGTCTTCATTGCATTGAAGAGTCTTCCTGATTTTTCGATTTTCTCCTTCATCTTCCTTCCTCATTAATGAGCGTTCCTAGATAGTTGAATTTTTCAACTTGTTCTATATTGTAATTATTATTGTAATGTGGATTCGGTGTTTCTCTTTAGTTATTCCTATGATCATTGACTTCATCTTCTTTCTATTCACTTTCATATTAGCTCATTCCAGCTCTTTATGCAGGGCATTTATATTGTGCTGTAGCTTTGCTCTCCCCCTCAATAACTAGGCCATCAGCGTAGCATAGTTCAGTCGTTCTTATACCTTCTATTCTCCAATTTACAACACTATGTCTTTTCAATTTGTTTCTACGTCTCTTCAGTAATTCATCCAGGACCACGTCAAAGATGAACGGGCTTAAACGGGTTTCAATCCTGTTCTACTTATTAATCTGCCTGGGTTTCAATAAAGATGACATTAAAGGTCGGTGACAGAATGTTCGACTAATTCTTTCTTGTAAGGTAAAATGTGCTAATTATAGTTCTAGCACGCCAATGGTCAATTGCTATTTTTTACAATACTAGATATTAATACTGTGAATGCTTATATTCAACATCAAAGTTATAAAAGTACATCAAGAATTGAACGCCTTGACTTTCTTAAATCGTTAGCGAAGAATCTGATTACCCCCGTCATGCAACTTAAGGTTAAATATCCAAAAATCTCAAGAGAGCTCAGAGTCACACTGGGAAAAGTATTAGGAATATCTGAATCAAAACGCTCAAACGAGGCCCAAGTGGAACGTCTTGAAATGAAACGTACTTGTTACAAACGTTATCCCAAATTGAAGAGGAAAACTCAGCGTAGGTGTACGATGTTTCAACGACCGATTTGCCTTCATTGTGTAAAGAAGATATGTGATGATTGCCTTGAGAGTGAATGAGCGTTAAAGAAACAGGCAAATATTATTTTTTTCCGGTTCGATTTCATAACTTTACGTGGATATATTGTTCCTGTTTTTTTACGTATGATATAACTTGTAAGGAAGTAAATAATCAGTTTCAATACAAAAGAGTTGTGTAATTAGAAAACTACTTTTACCATTCGCGGACGCGTTTCGCGGTTATACCGCACGTCAGTGCGACTTTGTCAAAAGTATTTCTCATTTCCAAGTAAGTCCTATACATGCTAATACGTTTGATATTTGTACATAGCAGAATTCAATTAAGAAATTCTATTTAAGTACATATTCGGGTAATTTTTTTATTTAAATTCTCATATGTACAATCATCAATAAAAAGTTAAAAAATCCTAGATCATCTTTTTCGGTATCACCGACCCTCCGTAGTGGTTACGTAAAAATTTGTCATTGTAGCGGTTTAAGGGCGGCGACGTGAGACTTAAGTATCCTAACCTACGGATTATGGAAAATATTCAATATTACATGCATGCACTATTAAGTATAGCTCCGATATATATATTTATTTTTACGTCGATTGCGGAGAGAGCTGTGGCGGCTTTACCTCCCGTTTTTACGATTTAACTATAGCATCGAGTAATAAATCTAAGCGAAACGTGTGCGCTAAACGGTCTCGAATCGAACAACTTAAAATGCACCTACGAACACACCACGTATACGGCGTATACACGACCAACGTTAGCGGGCGCATTCAACAGTTTAAGAGCACTTACTATTAACGATATTAGGACTATTCGCGGTAATTCGAGTAGTTCAACTACTGCGATGGTATTCAGCTCAGATGCAACATGCGGACTCTCGTTTGTTCTCGATGGGCAATAATGTGTATAGTCCTAATTATCGATGTTCGAATTGTATTGGTGTGTTGTACTATAGATCCTCGAGCGAAATCAATTACTACTACTCCTACTACTACGGTACATACCGCCTTCGGTTTAATGGCGTCCGATTTGAACCGGTTGATTTAGATCACTTAAATCGACTAACTGGGTTAGGATAATGTAATGCATAAGCAATTTGGGCAATTATACGAGGGTGGTTCCAGAAGTACCTGACATGACGTATAGATGGCGGTTGTTGTTTCAAAAATGTTACTACGATCGAAACTACAAACCTTAGAACGCTTAAGTTTGAAGTTTAGAAACGCTACGTTGTTTAGTATTCGTTTGACGGTCATTAATAGTGAACGATTTCAGTAAATTTGTAAACATGGAAAAAATTGTTCACGGTTATGTGATACAATACTTTCATTTGAAAGGTGTCAGTCCAACCAATGTCAAAACTGAGGTAGATTCTACACTGGGGAAGTCGGTTCCCTCGTTTACAACAATAAAATATTTGGGTGGCAGAGTTTAAACGAGGTCGTACGAGCTGCCAAGACCAACATCGCATGGTGAATAAAATCCACAAAAATGGATATTGGGTGAACGCCGTCCGAAGGTGCGTCAGCTAGCAGACACGGTAGGCATTTCAAAAAGTGCTGTCCATCGCATATTGACTGAAAATTTGGACAAGCGAAAGCCGTGCGCAAGATGGGTGCCGCGTTTGCTCACGATGGAACAAAATCGAGTGTTTAGCGATGTTTTGTATCAAAAAATCGAGTTTCCGCGTCGATTCGTAACCGTGGATGAAACATGAATTCATCGCTTCACATCAAGATAAAAGTACAGTCGAAACAATAGACTGAAAGGGTAGAAATCGGCCTCGAAAAGAAGCGAAGATAGTTCCATCTGCTACCAAGGGCATGGCGTCAGTTCCTTGAGATAATTTTCGTTGATTATGTTCAAAAAGAGAAAACAATCAACGGCGAGTATTATGCGAAGTTATTGCAGCATTTGAGTCATGAAATCAAGAAAAAGCGGCCTTATTCGGCGAAAGAAAAAGGGTTGTTACGTCAAGGCAATGCACCAGTTCACATATCCGTTATCGCGGTGCCAAAATCAATGAGTTAAAGTTCAAATTGCTTCCTGGCGCACCCTATTTGCCAGATTTAACACCCTCGGATTTTCTCCTTCCGAAAAAATGGCAACCTCCGAACTAAAATTTAATAGCTTCCTTTCGGGCGATTTTGGGGTCGTATTTTTATCATTCCAAGGGCCATACTGCACCGACGTTTTGCATTTCTTCAATTTGAGGCGCGAAATCGTAGTCGCAAAGTTCGAATTGCTTCATCACAAGCCCTATTCGCCAGACTTACCCCTCGGATTAATTTCTCCTCTCCAAAAAAGGCAACCTACCAAACTAAAACTTAACAGCTTCTTTTAGAGCGATTTGGATCAGATTTTGAGGGCGGATTTTTAACATTCCAACGCCCATGCTGCACCAAAGTTTCGCATTTCTTCAATTTGAGACATGAAATCGCATTCTACGTCCCCAAAAACATACGTTGACTATCCTAAATCAAAATCTATGTTGGTTGAATTTTTTCAAATTTTCAATTCACAATTTCTGGTTATAACTGGGTTGTGATACACACCAAACTAAAGCTCTCGACGACTAAAAAACGGGAAAACCACTTACGGGTACGAAATCTTAATCATTTTTAATTTGGTTGTTATTAAACGCGAAAAAGAAAGTGTTGTTACGTCAATGCAATGGACTACTTCACACATCCGTCATCGCGGTGGTCAAAATCAATGAGTTAAAGTTCGAATTGCTTCCTGGCGCACCCTATTCGCCAGATTTAACCCCTCGAATTGTCTCCTTCCGAAAGATGGCAACCAACCAAATTAAAACTTAATAACTTCCTTTCGGGCGATTTTGATTAGATTTTGGGGGCGGATTTTTATCATTCCAATGCCCATACTGCACTAACGTTTTGCATTACTTGAGTTTGGGACACGAAATCGCATTCTACGTCTCCAAAAATATACATTGACTATCTTCAATCAAAATCGATGTTCATTGAATTTTTTTCAAATTTTCAATTTTCGATTTCTGATTATAATTGGGTTGTGATACTACGACTAAGAAACGAAAAAAGCACTTACAGGTACGACATCTTAACGATTTTGAATTTGGTTGATATTAAACGCTCAAAAATGCCAAACTTTGGAATTTTCAAGATAATTCCAATTTCTCAAAGCTTAAATCATTGCAGTGGGAACCGTCACCACATTTGGACCCGCCTTCATGGAAATTCGTTAACTATTAGATATGAAGTTAGGACACTTTGCAACACGCACGATGCAATACGTTGATTCAAAGCTTCTCGTCTTGTGATTTTCGGAGGCTCTAGGACTGGAAAATCTTCAGCAGGCTTTTTTGTGCAGTGCACACAAAGTTACAGTATATGTACGAATTGCAGATGTTCTGGCGAGCGATTAGAACCGAATTTTCTGATTCTTACTTCCCCACATCGTCGTTGAATTCAGGTGAAACTTGTACGCTCTTTCAAACCTATGTCAAATTGCCAGAGATTTTTATAAATCTTACAATCTGGTAAAAGCGACTTATTTTCTCCAGAGTAGCTGGTCTTGGTCTTGGAGTGGGTTTGAAATTTTGTCAGAATCACTCGCCGTCGGAAATAAAATATAGATGCATGTAGATAGTTTTCAATATTGAATTTTTGGAAACTATAATAATCATTCTCATCAATAACTTGGCAAGAACGAATTCCAAGTCACTTTAGATTTAAAAAAGGAAATAAAACATAACATACATTAAAAGACACGATAACGATAATAGTCGTTGTAATTCAAATCCACCTTAAATTAGATGCAGGTCTAACACGAATAAGTGGGTTGAACGGGAACGAGGGAGCACGAAGTACGGTTATTGGAGAGGAGGGGTGGTTGCGCAGCTTATCCCCCGCACGGTATTGATGCGCGCACAGGTGAACCGGATGGCGTGGCGGCACAGGTGCAACCCCTGCTGCCCTACTCATCCCTCTGTCCGCAGGTGCAGCGTCGGTAACGTTATTCTAGCCGCCAGAGTCCCCTACCCTCTAACCTAAAGCCGCCGTTACTCTCCACGTCCTATATATACAGATATATACATTTCCACCGCCGCCGTTCTCTTATAACCACTTAATGATTATTAGAACCATTAATGATCCTTAACTTAGGTGGTAATTATTAGTGGCAAATTACTCATTCTGAGCGCCTAGTTTTACGATTAAGCCCGCTCCTGCATTTAAGAGGCACTAGAAACAATAATCCGGGGAGAAAAGTTAATTTCAAGACCTGGGGATAAGAGGAAGGAAGAAAAAGTCGATCGTTCACTTATGGTAAGTATCTGAAAGATATTTGATTAGTAAAGGATTTTAGTTTCGTAGAGCGAGGAGGGTAGTTTTTATAGAAAGTTATTTCGGGGTTAGAGCACCCTTAAAACTTGATTATCGCGCCCGTGTAGGACTCAGATGAGTTTTCGGAGAAATTCTGTTTATGGCATACTAATTTTTTATCGTATTCGCCTCTTAGGAAGGACCAATCTTGTAAATAATGAGCGACATTTCCTTGAGACGTTATTTCAAAGATATTAGCGAAGGAAATTCTTAAGATTATTAGTTTTATGCGTCATCAGATACGAATGTATTAGATAAATGCGTTGTATCTACAGTAAAAAAAATTAAATATATAGAGGGCGCGATTCATATTAATATCAACCCTTATCATGCTGTAAGATTTAACATGTATGTTACAAAAAATTTTGATCCAAACGTAAAATAAAAAATGTATATCCAATGCTTAAATCATTTTCGCTGGAATTTTCAACATTTGATCCAATTACAGCTAAAACTCGACTACAGGAGCGTTTCATATTTATGGCCCAATTCCCATTTCTTAAATTTAGGGTATTGGCCTCAAACAAATCATAAATGAATCAACTAGGGTGACAGAAATATCAACCACACTTTTAGATTTTGTCCTAGTTTCGGATCTGACGTCCGTTTTCGACTTATACATTCTAACGATTCTGATCATGATTTCACTTATTGCTGTTTTAAAGCTTCTGATTCTCGAGATGGTCCTACCACACATACTTCAAAAAATATGTTGTTATCTGATTTTCAGGACGATTTGCAAAATATCAATTTTAACCTTATGTTGTATATGACCAACATTGATGACAAGGTGAGCTTCCTTAATTATAATATTTTAGAACTCTTTAACAAGCATGCTCCTTTCGTAACTCGTAGATTCACAAAAGAACATTTTCCATGGCTCACAGATAATTTGAGGCTTTTGATGAATTTGCGTGACAAAGCCAAATCTAAATATCGCAGAAGTGATAGTCCTCATGACTGGGCCTATTACAAGTTCCTTCGAAATTTAACAAATAGAACTTTTGCGATGGAGAAAAGATCTTATTTCAACTTTATTTCACAGTTCTACCATGGCCGGTCACTTTGGCGCCAATTAAATTACATCGGCATAGAGAAGGGGAAGAAAAGTAGTATACCAACTGATTTAAAAGATCCTAATACTATCAATGACTACTTTGTTAATAGCATTCCCATTGTCAATCCGTCGTCAAATCACCCTGCGCCATCGCTGACTCCTTGTAATAAACTGGTAGGGTCCCCTCTTACACTTGTATCTACGGATACAATCACAACAATTTTTAACAATATCAAATCAACTGCTATTGATATCGATGGAATAGATGTCAATATGCTACGACTTTGTTCACCATACATTTTTCCATATATTAGACACATTATGAATTCTTGTATCTTGGAAAGCATTTTTTCTATTAATTTCTAATAAGGGTCCAGTATTTACAAGTTTATTGGACATCCTTTAGACATTATTACTGCAAGAACTCGTTTCGAGGTTTTGAAAAGTGTTGTCCTCAAATTCTCTCAGACGGTGAAGATAGCAGCGTTTAACTCATTAATGTTGCCGTATTAGTGGGCGTCCATATAAACGCGTCCAGCTCACAGATTTTCTATTGAGCTAAGGTCTGGGGAGCACGCTGGCCATTCCAAAACATGGATCTTTTACGGCCAAGCCAAGGCTTAGTTTCGGTGCTTGTGTGGATTCGAGCATTGTCATCCTGAAAAAAACAGTTTTGCTCAGGATGTTGCTGCGGGAATAGTACTAATCTGCTATACAACACAGCAATGTAGTCGGCACTTTTCATTTTAGATTATGTGAACTGAATCCTCGGAAACTACTCCCTAAACGTCTACAAAAATTACTCGCTCATCTCTTTCCCACAACTTTCTTTCCATATCAGATCGCTTTTTCTTGCCGTATTTTTGTGTCCTTAATCTTCTTATACTCACGTCAAAATGAAAGACGTATACTATACTATATAAGTCGGTCTCACAGACCGTATGCGTGAGTATAGGAAGGTTAAGAAAATTGGCGACGGTTTCGTCCGAGTTTGCTTGCAGTTTCATTCATCGAATTTTTACCGACGGCCCAGGCTAAAATTTTGCCTCTTTTCACTTCAGATAGTATTGTACTGTGCGTCATCATCATCTTCCTAACACGTAAATAACTCAAAGGTAACTAACACGTCCTGTAATTAATGAAAAAACCCGCAAATGGGTTATCATTATCTTCACGTTTGTATTGAAAAATAACGCAACGTCAAAACTTGTGTCAAAATAGAACTGCCACCATAAACTACTCACATGAAGTACTTACCACTCATTGTCCGTTATTTATTCAGATGGAATTAATTTATCAATTGTTATTTTAGTATCTTCTATGGTGTCATGTGTGGGTTATAAATATGATATGCACCTTATATCCAGAGTTTAGAGAAAAGAATTTAAACAAATTTTAAAGATAATAATAAGGTTTGGCACCTCGAGCAGGATCATCAGAGAGAGAGAGAGAGAGAGAGAGGAAACGAAAGTAAAACATCTTCAGGTAGCTTTATGAACCGTCCTGTCTGTTTGACGAATTGTCGTTGTAATAATCTGGTTCTTGTTCTCGTCGGTGAAGAAACTCTTATGAATTAGTAGCGCTCATGGCTAAAATTTAAAGAAAAACGAATTGTGCCGTACCTCTAGTTCGTCTTTCTCTTATTGATTGCACTCGACTTCTTTCTCATTGTTTCCTCCGTTTTCCTTCCTCATTTTTGTTCCTTTGTTTCCAAAATGAAATCGCTTTTTCTCGCTATCCCTTCCATTAGCCATCGTGGAATTGTTCCGAAGGGCTACGAAAAAGTAACTTCCTCCTGCGGTTATTAACTATAAATAACGGACATTTTCGGACGTAATCTCTTAACAATTTCAATCAAGAAATCCTCTGTGGATATCATACAAGCTTTTGGAAATTTATTGCGGGAGATATTACTTTTAGCTCGTTTTCGGTATTTGTGTATAGTTCGTTAGTTTGCACCGATTGTAAGGACGATGTTGTGTTAATTCGTGTTGGAAGTATTAAACATTGACAGTTTTATTAGATTAAAAATTAGACATGTAAATACGTATCAAAGCTAAAAGGAAATATAATTAACATTAACATTTAGCTGGAGTAAGTGGGCAGAAACGTGGAGTTACAAACACAAATATATGACTCAGGAATTTCTGAAATATAGTTAAAGTTTGAGGATTATCACATGCAATTTCTTTTGATTAAGATGCTCTTGGACATAATAAACTATTTTCGAGAGCCAAAATTTTAATAAAATAAAATGTAGAGGACCTAATAAACTAGCTGCGTTAATGGGCAGTTAGCAAGCAACCGTGAAAAAGCTTATAAAGTAAGCATAATTTGCATATACCAATAATCCGTGAGGAAACTTGAGCTTTGCCAATCGTAGACCGCTACTGCAGACTAAGTAGTTTCGTCCTTATTAGGACTCGTCATTACAGTATATCGGTCTGCGATTAACAAAGCATAATTTCCAGGTGAAATATTGGAAACATTTAATTTCAGCATTTTATGTAATCATTTATATAGGATTTTTATCGATGCAGGGCATTTACGTCATTAGCTCTAACTTCGACGATATCAACATTGTATGTTCGTTAGAACTACTTGGAAAAGTGGATTCAAACAATAATATTTAGACAATGTTCATTCAAGAATGACAGGCATTACTTCCTAGAAATACTTTAATAACAAAGTTACAATCGAGCATTATTTACTAAACAAGAGACATCTTCCAGTCAGAATACTCTGAAAAACCACTCAAAGAACTCAACGTTGGCAATCATCGTGTGTACTCATTAATAATGACAAGAACGTATTTCATAGAAATGCACCTGAAAGACGGATATTTTCCGCGTTCGCTCTAGAAAAAAAAAGCAAGGGTTGACTACTTCTTAGAAGTTAATAATTCGCCGCGTAGCATCGGTCTTCCTCCCAAAGGTAACTTGAATTTCCTGTTTTTCAATTATAAAGTGGAAGCGGCGGTTACGTCATATATTTTCTCTCTTTACCCGAGCGTTCGTGGCGCTCGCGCGCGCCGGAGAAAAAAACCTACACGGTATCGCGCATAAATTTTTGAGTTTCGAATAAAATTATTTTAAACGCGAATCGTCAAAAGGCAAAGTAAAGGTGAAGGAGAGGAAAAAATAAGAAGAAATCGATCCTCGGCGAACATACAATGTAGCATGTAAGTTGGATTTACATGGAAGGAAGTGCAGATCGGTATCGCGATGTATCCAGAAGCTAAATTAACAAATCTGGTAAACTTAAGCACAACTTCATATTTCTAAGAGGACTTTTGAACGACACACGATCACCGAAAATCTACATCACTCAATAAGTTCGTAGGATGACTAATAAAACAACAACCTTTAGGCCCAAATCGACTTTACCCATTTACATAGTCTCCTTCAAGGGTGATACATTGTTTCCAACGTTTCCCTAACTTTGCGATGCCTTTTTTGTAGAACGATTTATTTTTGACCACAAAATACCTTTGAGTTCCGGCAATCACTTCATCATTGGAACCAAATATCTTTCCCTGGAGCATTCTTGTTAGATCTGCACACAGGTGGTAGTCGCTGGGATCTAGATCCGGAGAATATGGTGGATGGGAAAGCAATTCAAATACGTATTTCAAGGACTATGCTGCCATTTTCAGTGTGAAAACAGATGGAAATGAAGGGACGCACGTGAATTTTAAAAAGCAGCCGAAAGTCGTGATTGATGCACTGTTGTTGAGATAATTCACGTTGGAAATTGTAGTAAATCATCGCACATTTTCAGGAGTTAATTGCATTTTTGAACTGAGAAGTAATTTTGAAGTTACCGTCCGCATGTTCTTAGGACGTATACCGCATCTAAAATATCAAACTTTACAATGGATATGATGTAAGATGGCACCTAGCAACGCTAGTGCAAGTTCCATCCTGCTTAGATATTCGTCCTGCTCATATGCGACGTCCTGGCTTAAAGTAGGCCAATAAAACTTTTCTCAGGACATTTATGTATTGATCTTGGCGCTTTATACCTTCTACCAAATATAAAGGGCCAGGTCCGTCTCCGCTAATCACACTCCAACCCATTGTCTACGGTGGGTGTTTCACAGTATGAAGAATCGTGAGACGTTAGCCAAGTAGTCTGGTAACAAATTGCGATCGCAGCCCTAATGGACAATATATATATATATTAATATTTCGTGACCTTTTTCATACTTATATTATATGATAGTTTTCTACCACTAATAGGTCAATAAAATGTTTGTAAACGTTCAGGAAATATAACTATCGTTCAAACCAGTCTTGTTTTATTGACCTAATTAGTGATACAAAACCATCATATAAGCTAACGGACAATGTGAGCTGCCATGATTAAGGAAAACCTGTTAAACGACGCAAACATTAACTTAATAAAAATCGGTCTATTAAGTTATGAGTCTTTTTGCAATCCTCATCTTCTTTTGTAAAAGTAAGACATAAGACGAGCATATTTTTGCTGCTAAGGGTGTCTTTTAGCATTTAACATGTACCAGAAGCGTCTCCGGCGATTTTCCTGCGTACAACGCCTGACGCAACTATGTAATCTATTATATAGTAGGTATACTACATGAAATTTATTACTGACATCTTGGCCAACAATATCACGATCAGATCTTTGAGAGATTTTTGTTTTACGATCACACTTTCCTCACCTTTGTATGGAGGTACTAGCAGCCCCTTTATTATTTTTTCTTTTTCGTTAAACCGGATACAGAGCTAGGAATTACTTCCTGCATGTCTGCAATTTCCAAGTGGGAATGACTGCCCGATTCTAAAAGAGGTTGTACAGCAGGCTTGGGTTCGTAAAGTAAATCTTTACAGGGCATTTTCCCTTAAGAAATCGGAACACTAACATTTTGGCGATAATGCTAATTATATAAAGAAAAAGGAAAATAGAATGATGATTTTACCTTAAAAGTGACGAGGTGCTAGCACAAAACCATATAAAATACAGCACCACTTGCTTTTTACGGGATTATAAAAGAATATGTCGAAGGGTTTTCTAAACTGTAAACTTACTGAATTTTGTACAAATAAGATACACTAAGAATTTATGTCCTGAATACTATTTTTGGCGTAATTTGGTTTGTTGGAATTGGTTGTATTCAAAACTTCTCCGTCCTTATCAGATCCTTCGTGTCCCTTTCAGGCGTCGGATTGGGGTTCCGATACTTTTCTTGCCTATTTCTTCCACCCTATCCTTTCCTTTCTTCATTTGGGGCCGTCTTTTCGCGATTTCTTCCTTCAAACGCACCAATAACGCCATATAATATTCATTATTGACGGTTCTTCCTTTCTTAAGATAATCCATGAATAAAATACCGCGTGCATTCCAAAATACGACGGCCAAAAACCTTACCAGCTGACAATTGCGTTTTTGATCGCTTTTGACGGTTTTCATCCTTCGTTGTCAACAGAGCTGACTGCCGATTTGACTCTGAATTGTAATGATGGATCCATGTTACGTCCATTGTCACATAGCGCATGAAAAAGTTCTTTTGATTGCGCCGAAACAGATCTAAACAACGCTCTGAATCGTCGACACGTCGTTGGCTTTGATCGACTGTGAGCAAATGCGGCACCCATTTCGAACAGAGAGCTTTCTCATGCTCAAATGTGCATGCAAAATGCTGAATACACTGCCTTCTGATATTTTTAGGTGTCAGCTATCTCACGCAACTTTAATTTACAATCGGCCAAAACCGTTTTGTGAACTTCTTTTACGTTTTATGAAACAACTGCCGAATTTGGGCGACTAACGCGTTCAGCGGTCGCGTTTAAGATCAGTAAACTTCGAGTCCGAATAACACTTGGCAAGCCATTGTTTTGTCTAAACCGTATTTTTTCCCATTAAAAAGCAATGCTTTATCAACAAACGAAATTGAGATTTTTTCATTGTTTTAAAAACTGCAAAAGTAGCGTCACTAAAACCACTGTAGCTTGTGAACTAAAAGTCAAATAGTCATAAAATGTTGACACGTATCGTTTGAAAGTTGGTGCTTCCTAAAAATCATATGAATTTGTCAGTAGTGGCGCCATCTATATATGATCCCACGAACTTTTTGTGTGATGTTTAATTATAGGAAGATACTTTCTTTTGCATTATCTTCACGACTGCTTAGGTGGATAAAATTTATTTCTGTGCACATCTCGCGAATTCTGTAGTATTCGGTAATAGAACACGTTTTTCTGTGAATACTTTGATGTACGGCAAAAGAAAGATCCGCTTAGAATCTAAACAATTGCTGGAAATGGGTAGAATAAGGTTTCATTAAAGTTCATGAAAGTAAATTTAGTAGCTTAGTAAGTGTTTGCGCAATTACTTGGTAGTTGCTCCCTAAACGGACCTTATTTAATTAGGTCGGTGTTTGGAGAGTCATCCAGCTTTTTTAATATGATTTTTCTGGCAAAAACTTCCATGTTTAATGTTATTTAATTTTTCAATTATCGTACGCTAAAAACAAATTATAGGTTGATGATGAAATAAAAGAGAAAACAAGCCTACCATAACGCATTTAATTTTATTACCTTTACCAACGCTGGCGGTCAGCATTTTATACGTACACCGCAAAAACAACACCAAGCACACACAATATTTTACCGTAGTGTACGTGTAGATCGTTATTTATAGAATCCCTGGGGGTGCATGAAAGATTTATAACTCTCCGTCGTTTATGTGTTTTATATAGAAAAATAAGGTCCCTCCAACTCGATTAATATTGATGCACGTTTACGATATCGATTATTTATATATTTACAATGTTTCAGTTATTTATCGCAATGCTATTGAAAATTAATACTTTGTTGTTAGTCGGTTGCTCTTTATTACATTACAAATAAATTCGGCTGTTCGTTCACCAGCATATGAGTTTACTCTTCGTTCGATTTACGATCGATTTTCCCGGCTGGAAACTCCATTGGGAAAACGAGTGTGGGATATTATCGATGTGATTGTATCGAACTAATTTGCGTCCGAAAGGATACAGATTTGGTACTTCAAAGTGAAACTTGAAAACTGATTAGTTCGGGAGGTTCGATGAAATCTTGTCTACTTCTAGCTTTGACGGGAATTCTACGTATATATGGATATCAAGATGGAGTTGATTAATTGAAATTGATAGGTGGCTCTTTCGTTTCAATTAATTTGATGATACCTTCGAGATATATCATCGACAACTTCAAAGCATTATATAGGCGGTATATGATAGATGGAAAATTTAGAGACGGATGCAAATTTCTTTAAGAAACTCTTTCGGTAATTCGTTTCGATTTCATCCATTTTCTGACATCGATATACCACCTTGCTCCTCATTAATCTTCCGCAAATAATTTCCTTTAAATCCACACCAATTCCATATTTGAAGATTACCAGCCACTTGCAGGCGTTCAAAGCACTTACTTATTTACGAATCGATAATCACTATCTACCTCACACACAAACTTATCCTTGTTTATAGCGTCGATAAGGCGAATAAATCGCTTAATGACTAATGAAAAGCAACTACCGCAATCGACAATTTAATGTAATTGAATGTGGATGGCGGTAAAACATTACGCTTCGCCGTTTTGCAGCGGAGTTGCATGCTTAGGTGTGGAACGAACCATAAATAACGCTTTGCGATCAATTTACTCTTGTCAAAGGAAGAATCGGGGCTTTCTGCGCGCTGGATTCGTTCGGTTATAATGTGTCGAGTAGCTTGCGCGATGACGTGTTTGAGGGAGGAATGACACCAAGAAGTTAAAATTTAAGTACTTAGTCGGGAAGCGAAATATGTTACGTAATTGGGGAAATGTTCGCCCAAAAATGTCGGGAACATATCCACGAAACCGTTAGAGTTTGTACAGAAATTAATTTAATGTTCCTTAAAGTGTTATCCTTTACAATTAATGACTTTTGTGCCTGTTGGACTAGTTTTCAAAGCATTTTTCACGAGCTAGATCTTTATGTACAATCGTCGATGCAGAAGAAAGACTTATTTTTATTGACCTAAGCTGTTGTTTAGTATAGTTAAAAACCGCGTCCTATACGAAGTGTTCGTCATTCGTGAACACTTCGTGAACCATGAGTAAGAGCGACATGCACGTTTGGCCTTTTGTCAGATTCTGCTTCCCTTCCAAGTTTCACTTTTATTGTAGTCCTCTCGAGTTTCTGCGTTTCCTGAATCTTTAGGTTCTTGATGTCCTCATTCTTCTTCAAATCCGGTTTTTCAACTTATCTTCTATCTCAGATTTTCTATTTTCCTCATCCTCGCGTTTTTCATTTCTTTTTTTTCCGCTTTTGTTTCAAGTTTATCACATCAAACTAATTTCTCCTTTCGAAGCTTCGCTTGGAAACTCTTTATTCTTCATTCTTTCGACTTTTATCTTCAATTCGAGAATGCAATATTTTCAGGCTTTCAATCCTCTGCAGGTTCCTTCTCCTTCTTTATATTTCATTTCATTTTCTTCAATTCAGTTTTCTAGCTAGCCTTCCTGCAGGCTATGTCAATGATAAAATCTATTTCTCTTCAGCTATAATTGGATATTGGAACTCCGGAAATCGGCAAAGCCAAGATAGAAGATTTCTTAGGATTACTTTAAACCAGAAACTAAACTGTAATTTGGTCATGTTATAGGCCCATCAAAAGACCCAAGCCATATATGATAATTGGATAATTCAGCGCTCTAGCATAGCATTACAACTAGGTCGATATTGGGGAGCACTCTAACGAAGAATAATATAATCTCAGTTCGTCCCCGAGCAAATAGCTACCGATAATCTTACCCTCAAATTCGTCCCATGTCAAATAGCCTTCACTAATTATACAACTAAATTCGTCCCCAAACAAAGGATTATATATTCTTAGATATTATCTTGAAATTTTATTTGTTTTTATTGTATAGTTATATCTTCAGAAACTTAGTTTATCAGTACAGTAACATCCTTTATATGTTTCTCGTACTCCATTTTGTTGTTCTACGGTAACAATAGAAGATTATCATTTTCACTCCAACCACCATTAACTTACGTTAGAAGTTTACTCCAAGATTTTTGAATAAGTTCTGGCCTCACATTTTCCCATGCTTTTGCTAATCCGATTACATCGTTTAGATTAACTTTCTTCAATTCCGCAGAAATATCGCCACCTGCAGAGACAACAATCCGCTTTAGGAAACTTTTTCGCTAACGCAATTTGACAGTTTCAATCACATTTTGATCCATCGGTTGCACTAAGGGAGTTACATTTGGCGGCAAAAACATTACCACAATTTTTTCATCATCTGAACATTTGTCTTCATGGTGTCCTGGAGCGTTGTCAAAAATTAAAGGTGCTTTGGCCTCTAAATTCAGCTGTTGCATTCTTTTTCGAACTGCCAGAAGAAAATCCGTATAAAATTAGTCATTAAAAATTTCTTTGGTAACTCTGGGTTCTTTTTTGTTCTTGGTATCTCACTGGCAGTGGTTCATTTCCAAAGGCCCGTGGCCTTTGAGATTCGCATAACACCAAAAAGCATAACATGAGTCCCAGAAGCATTACAGCAGGGCATAAATGTAAGTCGTTCCTTGCCCTTTTTCTACCTGGAGCTGATGCTTCTGCCCAAGGGCAAGTGTTTTTTGAGGAAGTAATTTCCAGAAAAGTCCGCTTTCGATGTGCGTTGTAGATTTGATATGGGCACAACTGCATTTTTGCGATTTTATTTCAAAGCGCATTTAAAATATCTCAATAGCTGCTTCATTACTTGATAACTTTTCTCCTGTAATTGATAGTTGTCGATTCCGTACCTGTTTTTAAATTTATCGAGCCATCCGGAACTGGCTTTGAAATTATCATCGTTGTGAGTCCGGCGATAAAACAACTGCGCTCTTTCGCGCAAAATTTCCCCTGATATTAGTACACCTAGAATCATTTATTGGTGCGTTAAAAATTTTTACATAGTCAATCATGTTTTTACCTTTAGATCTCTCCTGTAGAAACCAGGTATAAACGGTTTTATCAATTCCGGCATATGCACTTACTTTCAACGTTTTTGATGTCGCAAGTCGTTGATATTTTCACGTTGTATTTCTGTGATAAACTGGTCACTGTGGAACCCGCCTCTAAACTCTTAATAATCCTTATCTTTTCTTTTGTTGATAAAGTAATGTGTTTCCTTTTAGAAGTCATTTCTGCTCTAAATTGCAAGCAATCTGAAGTTAGTAACGGTCAACGGTCTAATGAACAATAAACAGTAAACAAAGCAACTCTTAAAAAACACAAAAGCATTGGCTTTCCCCATTTATGGGCCAGGAATCACTTCGCTGTTCCGATTAGGGTATGTTCATTTTAAATTTGAGGACGAGTTTAGTTGCTTATTTTTCTTAGGTATACTATTCCAGGGCAGAAATTAACCAAAAGACTGCATTTGAATTTGGGGACGAGTTTAGGTACGTCAAATTTTACATCCTACAATACACTCCTAATAGTTGCGAAGTGTTGCTGCTTTGATGCTCAAGTTTAAAATCAGTCAATGACTATACTTCATACGCTTTAAAGTTTCGGACTTTGAGGAAGGATTCGGATAATGGAGGAAAAAGTTCTAGGAGCAACGTCACAGTAACCATGAAGGCTATTTTGGAGCTAACGGAGTTGAAACTTAAATTTAACTGTACGTTAAATTTAAGTATTGTACCCCTAACATTCAATTCGTATTAGCTCCAATAGTAAACACGAAAATTATGCTATTAACTGCAAAGCTCTATTCTAAGCGATGTGCGTTTCCATCAAACTGCCTCCAAACGACAATGAAAATAGAACATCTGCCAATGAAGAAGTTCACAGACGCATTTCGGCTAATACTAAAACATTGTGATGATTTAAATGACGTACCGCGTCTTGGCAAATTTTACGTTGGACTTGGAGAGGAGGTGTTAAAAATGCGTGTTTAACTCTTGTAAATTTGAATGTACGGTGCGCGCCGCCGCCTCCGCCTCCGCCGTTGGTACAATCGGGGTCTGGAAACAAGTTTCCCACGAGCGTGATCCATCAATTAGGGAGCAAATGGGGGACCGTCGTCCATTTCCTACCGATCTGTCACCTGCACGGCTACACCGACCGCATTCAGACAGTCCGCCCGTCACACTAATTATCCTTGCGGACTACCGAATGAAAAATTGCCGGCGTTGCATCGTTACGACCGCCGCGACGCCGGCGATTTCTCCTCGCGACGGTGGCCAGGAGTCGCCGGCGTCGACCTACGGCTAGGATTGATTGAAAATAGTTTGTCACCGGCGAAATTGAATTTGCTTCGCGCGAACGTTTTATTACGGCGCCGCTTAATGCGTTAAGTATTCGTTTTTCTTTTTACGATTTTTCGCCCGCCGTCTCGCCCCTAAACCGCGAATTTGCATATCGATCCGAAGAGAATTTATTATGAGCTAAACTAGGGATCGGTGAAACTGTTTTTTAAAGTGAATACTTCTTAAGAAGAGATCTTACCAGCTCGAGCGTAACCGTAACCGTAAGCGTAAACGTAAACGTAAGAGCGTTAAATTTGAATGAAGCTTCGCTTCGTATGATGTGCGAGCGAGAGGCGACGAGTCAGGCGGTCAGAGCAGAGGGGCTCAAAAATACATAAACATAACAAAAGAATAAAATAAAACATTACACATTAAACCACCGAAAAAGATTTTATACAACCTAATCATAATGATGCCCGAATCATTCTAATTTAACGTATAAGAACGAATAAAATAAAGTATACATAAAGCAATAAAAAAACACGTGGAACGAAAACGCGATGACCTCCAAGTAAACAAATACGACAATTATTGGGTATTTATTTTCTGAAATACCCCGTTGAAATTTCAAAGAAAGTCGAAGTGGTGGGAAGTACGATTTATTACATTGCATTTCTCGTGCAGATTAGGGATACAATAATTTCGGGTACGAGAGAGGGTTCATTGAGGAAATATTCAATGAGAAAGTGAAAAGCGGTTCTGGACGAACCGCTTTGGTACGCTCTAACACCCAAACGAAGCAAATATCACGAGTATTCTACACCTTCGAAAACATCTGTGCACAGAATTTCGTCTAATTTGGAACATATTAATTTTTTTCTGAAGTTTCAAAGGGGTATCCCCTTGAAATTTCGAAGAAAATTGAAATGGTTGGAAGTACGACTTATTACACATCAAATTAAAGCTCTTCTCGTGCAGATTAGGGATAAAATAATTTCGGGTACGAGACACTGTTCATTAAGGAAATATTCAATGAGAAAGTGAAAAGCGGTTTTGGACGAATCGCTTTGGTACGCTCTAACACCCAAACGAAGCAAATATCATGAGTTGCGACGTCAAAGTCGTATTCTACATCTTCGAAAACATCTGTGCACAGAATTTCGTCCAATTTGGAACATATTAATTTTTTTCTGAAGTTTCAAAGGGGTGCCCCTTGAAATTTTAAAGAAAATCGAAATGGTTGGAAGTACGACTTATTACACATCAAATTAAAGCTCTTCTCGTGCAGATTAGGGATAAAATAATTTCGGGTACGAGAGACTGTTCATTAAGGAAATATTCAATGAGAAAGTGAAAAGCGGTTTTGAACGAATCGCTTTGGTACGCTCTAACACCCAAACGAAGCAAATATCATGAGTTGCGACGTCAAAGTCGTATTCTACATCTTCGAAAACATCTGTGCACAGAATTTCGTCCAATTTGGAACATATTAATTTTCTTCTGAAGTTTCAAAGGGGTGCTCCTTGAAATTTTAAAGAAAATCGAAATGGTCGGAAGTACGACTTATTACACATCAAATTAAAGCTCTTCTCGTGCAGATTAGGGATAAAATAATTTCGGGTACGAGAGACGGTTCATTAAGGAAATATTCAATGAGAAAGTGGAAAGTGGTTTTGGACGAATCGCTTTGGTACGCTCTAACACCCAAACGAAGCAAATATCATGAGTTGCGACGTTAAAGTCGTATTCTACACCTTCGAAAACATCTGTGCACAGAATTTCGTCTAATTTAGAACATATTAATTTTTGAAGTGAATACTTCTTAAGGGACCCGGACCAGCTCGAGCGTAAGCGTTAGATTTCGAGCGTTAAATTGGAGCGGAGCCAGGCGCTCGCCTCGTGTGAAGGAAAAAGAACACAAGAGAGAGTACAATGTGTGAGCGAAATTCGGTGAACTAGAGAAAGGATATGTGCGTGCTTGGTTCGTATGATGTGCGAGCGGGAGGCTACGAGTCGGGCGGTCAGAGCAGAAGGGCTCAGAAATACATAAACATAAACATTATACATTAAACCTTTGAAAAAGATTCTATACAACCTAATCATAATGACCTCCGAATCATCGTAATTTAACGTATAAGAACGAATAAAATAAAATATTATACATAAAGCATTCAGGTAAGCGCATTTTTCTTCCGCAGTATCACTGCATTTGCAAAATAGTCATTATGTATCTACTGTATTATATTCTAGGTTCCATCATTTTCGAATTTTGGGAGATCCAATAGTTTGTCAACAATTTGTCGATAGCGAAGCAGACCTGCTGTCATTCCACCACCTAGGTTATCGCTAGAACGGCACTGGTATTTATTTCAATCTATCGGACAACTTTAGAGTTACCCTTCAAAAACCTGAGACGATGGCCTCAAAGCTGGTAAAAGAACGGACAATATCGAAAAGGAGGAACCCAAAGGTGACAGAACTCAAACAACTCAAAAAGAATAGAACATACGGATAGTAATTACGGTTTAGCCTTTTGATCTTTTTTTTGCTTTTTCCCCAGTTTTTCTTGTTTTTTCCCTTATTTTTTGCTCTTAAAATTACATTTACTTGTATTTTGACCATTTTTGTGCTGAATTATACGATATGACGTTCCTTGATTTTACATTTTGCTCATTCCAGAGCTGATTCTTGCATCTTACGCCTTCGGGTTTGCGTTATGTGATCCTTACGACACAAAAAAGTCAAAAAGTGCTAAACGATTTTTGACACCTTAGCGGGGCCTTTTCATGGTCGATGACATAATTTTCTGACGCAAAGGAAAAAAGAATTCCGTTTGCAATATGTATTTCCACCAAACGATGCCATCCTCAGCGGGAAAAATATTTTCCACAAAAATCTCCTCACTAAACCTCCAATTAAATTTAACCGGACAAACTTTCCTTTTCAAAATTGTCTCTTGTAGGTACGTAGACACCATCATTACTATCTGCTTAGGGCGTACGTAATCTCGTAAACGATCGCGGATAGGTAACATCAGTTGCTAAATTGATCGACCCGCCCGCAGCAGCTCCGTACTAAGGTAAAATGTAGCTTAATAGAATAAATTAACCGGCTAAATTGGATTATTAATTAAAACTTACGCGCGGGTCAATGGATTGCACATCTGAGGACTGGAAATTCGTCTCTTCGACGAGAGGAGAACACCGCCGGGGACGGCTTAATTATCTATATTGGATTTTTTCCTCTCCCGAGTTTTCTTCTCCCGCTTCCTATAGAAGAGAACCGAACGAAGGAACGAACGGTTTCGATGATATTAAACTTTTTCGTCCGTTCATTTTAAAATTGAAGGAGAAACTTTTTGGCCGGGGACGAAGGAGAAAATTTCGCGTTTTTTACATTTCGAATTGTAACGCTAAGCAAATAAAGCGACTATGAAGAAAATACGAGATGACGTTGGATTGGAGTTTCTTGCTTATTTAATAATTTTCTCATCAATTCGGCTTGAATGTATACATTTGAGACGGAATTCGGCGATTGCTTCTTCTTCGGAAATAAACGGTTTTGATAATATATAAAATGAATAAAATTATCCTTACCACACGTTTCAGAAATAAATCCAGATACGTATTTCGGCAACTAAGTCACCATCTTGAGTGGAAAATTGGGAAAATCCGGTATCACTAGTGATATACGGCTAGCGCCCAAACCAAACACCACACAACGAGTACTGCACAACTCTAAAGTAGTGCACAATGAACACACATTAAACGCCTGCGCGAAATACACCAAAACACTGTTGACACTGATTTGATAATGCTTGCCCCATGCCTGCCAAAGACGATTTAATCGATTAATCGCGTGGAGAGGAGTTCTATTGCTGTGATGTGTGTCCAAACTTGAACTCCTCGAATTTCTTCGCCAAAACATCTTGGATTTCAATTTTCTTGACCGAAACCTTCGAGCTTTGTTCTCCTTCACTTCGACAGATCACATTTCATCTTTTACACTAACCTTTCGCCTTCCACATTGACTTATCTGATTCTAGAACATTCCCCGATCTTGCATATGATAGTTTCACGTTGACTTAAAACTTCTTTAAACATTGAACTTTTTCAACTGAAATTTCTTCCCTTTGAGCTAAGAACTTATTGGCCTTGAACTTTTGCACAAAAACTCTTCTACGAAAACCTCTTGACCTTCAAACTTTTCACGAAAACCTATTGACCTTCAACCTTTCGACGAAAACCTCTTGGTCATGAACCTTTCGACAAAAATCTCTCGGTTTTGAACTTTTTCACACAAACTTTTCACGAAAGCCTCTTCAACTTCATCCTTTCCGCGAAACCCTTTTGTCCTTCACCCTTTTGATCTTCAACTTTTTGACGAAAACCTCTCGACCTTGAACCTTTTCACAAAAACATCCGGGCCTTGAACTTTTTCACAAAAACCTCTTCACCTTCAGTCTTTTGACGAAACGCTCTCGGCCTTGAGCATTGTTACAAAAACCTCTTGGCTTGACAAAAAGTTCATCTGCTTCAACTTATTCTACCCCTGTTACTTCCAGGGGTAGAATTCTACACTCTCGATCTCTCCTAGGGTTTCCAGTTATGGATATTAAGTTCTCGTTTCATCTAGTCTCGTTCACCGCAAAGTCTTCGTTCTTTGAAATTTTGTCTGTGAGTCTTCTTGTTAGTCATATCCGGATATTCCTGTAGTGTGTGAGCGCATTTAATATTATAATCATTTTCTATTTATGCCTAAGCATTGATACTTTATCAGCCCAAGACAAGATTCTTGTTTTCGGAATTAGATGTAATGTTAGACATCCGGTCTTATCAATGATTCATGCATTCAAGCCGAAAAGTTGTCAACTTTTTGCATACCCCATGCCCCCGTGCCCCATGTCTTTGTCGTTTTACTTTGCGCGTTAGAAATAAGAGGTTGTAAAACGAAATATCCTAATATAACCTTCAGGTTGCAACATGTTATGGTACCTCCTAAGGAAAGCCACTTCTTGTAGAAAGCAGAAATTAGAACAAAAATGTTGCATCCAATCATGGAAGTTAGGCCAAAATTGGTTTGGTTGTCTCTGAAGAAATTGGTTCAAAGTTCGGGTAAACTTCACAAGTCAATTCATAAGTCAAGCTATAGCACCCACAGATTGCAACAACATATTATCGTGTGCCCTAAGAAAAGATACGTTACAATAAAGATACTTCCTACAAGAATCATCCAAAAGCTCAATCAACCCAACGAAAATTATAGCAAAAAATTTGGCCATCTTCAAAGGTTCTCAAACATTAAGCAGCCATTCATGGAAATTAGGTCAAAACTGGTTTAGTTGTCTGTGAAAACATTGGTTCAAATGAGAGGTAATCTTTCCAAGTCAACTCATAGGTCAAGTTATATCATCCACATATTGCAACATATCATGGTGCTCCTTAAGAGAAGTTACGTTACAGTAAAGATACTTATTGCAGAAATCATCCAAAAGCTCAACCAACCCAACGAAAATTATAGCAAAAATTTGGCCATCTCTAAAGATTCTCAAAAATTAAGCAACCAATCAGAGAAATTAGGTCAAAATCTGTTTGGTTATCTGTGAAAAAATTGGTTCAAAAGTGAAGTCATCTTCAGAAGTCAATTGATAGGTCAAACTAAACCACACACAGATTGCAATATATCATAGTATCTCCTAAGACAAGAAATTATTCAAGAATTCAAGAATTCAACCAATTCTACGAAAATTCGAAAAGTTTGCCATTGCTACAAAAATTCTCAAAAGTGGGGGAAAATTAGGGTGGTCGTGTGTGAAACAATTGGTTCAAAAATGAAATCACTTTCACAAGTCAATTCTAAGTCAAGCGATTTATCATCACATTAGCTTATGCTACATCCTCAAAAACATGACGTAACCGTGCCATTTTCATCAATCACACCAAATACACTGGTTATCAAGAATCGTTTCTACCATTACTAATTTACCAATTACTATAACATCTATCCATGTTTTCCTTAAATTTCTTTAATTTCTTGTTTCTCTCCAGGCACAATCATCCCATCAAATATTTCCCTTTGTTTTTTCTTTCCTCGAAATTTTCCCCCAATTAATTCCAAAGCATGGGGTAGACATTTATCTTCCTCGATCGCTTCTCTCGAAACGAGTTCCTTTTATACGGGGCGCACAGGTTCCCTCCCCGCGTCGTCTTCCACTACATTTATCGAAAAAGAAACAAAACCCGAATATCGTAAGAAATGTAAGTTGACCCATCAACAATCGAATTCATTAATTATGGAAGTCGCCTTCGGGCGAATCCGTCCCTTCCTCCCGAAATAAAGATATTTTCGATCGTAGTACGCGATAAGAGAAATAAAGGAGGAGAAAAACAAACGACGCTCGCGAAACAATGCGGCGGTCTAAGAGAAAAAAGAAAAGCGTAACACAAAAGCCCCATTAACGAATATTCAGATTCGTCGAAGAAGAGGAGAAGTTTATAAGCACGGAAACACCGACGTATAATATAAAATATAATTAGAAGGAGGAACGTCGGGGATAGATGTAGAAGAAAGGAAGGAAAAGGGGAGAGGATGAAGGGAAAAGAGCCCGCAGTAGCAACCGCGACCGGCGCATAAAACAAATAATAAATCCCTAATTAAATTATTCATTAAAATTAGCAGACGACTGAAGCGGATATAAACAAAAGCGAAAGAAGGAGGAAGAAGAACACGACGCAACGCCGGGATAATTGTTTACTTTATCCGATTCGAAAATCTAAAGTTGCGGTCGACTACAACAACCGTTGCTAAATACCTCATCGCGATCGCGGAAGCCCCTAAACGGTCCAAACTAAAGTTTGTTGCCGGTTGTTCGAGTTTGAATAAGGGAACGGATACATACGAGGAGGGGATTACCCGAAAGACCGAGCCGTTCTACCCGTTTTGCACGTACGTATTATACGTACATATGTACATACGTACTTCAGACATTTATACCGACCGAGCTCTCTTCTTGATAAGTTGCCGAGAGAGTTATAGCTATTGTTGAAACCGAGAGCGGACCCGAATTATCCGAATGTTAATAAGTAATTAATGAAACGTATTAATTTCGCAGAGGAACAGGATTCGAGCTGTTGCGGCTTCGACTCTGGGGATTCTCGAGTATGTATCCCCCGCTTGATATCAACACGATTGCGTAACTGAATTATTAAGTATGTAGTTGAAGCCGGGCACTGAAATATTTAAATCTCAAACGAAATATCGCGGCCTCTACGACGAATAACGAGATACGCAACTGTCGAATTAATTAAATACGAAAAAACCTGAAAGGTGATAAACAGAATACTTTTTCTTTGAGTAAAATTCAGCGCTTTCGATGACTTTTCTGGTTTGCGCCCAAACCAGGATGGTTGAAGTCTCATTCGTTTTACCTTCTTCCACTTCTTCTAGACATTGCCAAATACAGAAACAAATCCGGTTCTAGGGCGAATGTGAAGCCAATTGAGTTTATATCTAGTTTTGATCGTGGATTACACTGTGTGTAATTTTTTAAGTCATGGAAATATAACCATATACGGACACCACTACGTGATAAAAGACCAAAAAAAAAAAAAAGATCCGTGTCTCCCAGTTTTACCCAAAGTCATGCACCTTTTTTATAGGCCCCCAAAGATTTGGGGCATCGGTGTCATTTTTGCAAAAACTGATCATTTTCTTACGCTCATATCTTGCAAACCGTTCGGAATTTTGATTTACTCTCTGAGGCAAAGTTATAGCTCTTGTCATAAAGAACAAAAATTGTGAACATATAAAATCAAAAAACTTCATCTTCAAGATCAAAATCGCAAAAAACTTAAAAAAATCGATTTCTTTTACCTTTTTTCCCCTGTTCAGGTCCATAGGTAGCAAACCGTTCAAAATTCAAGGAAACAATCAACTACAAAAATGTACCCAAGATCTCAATAAACAACTTTCTAGAACATATGAACTTCCTAGGAACGATTCTTAACACCGTTTAGGTAGCGCTTAGGTAGCCGCAAAAGTGAAAAATTTCTCGAAAATGTTTTAATTTCATTTGTTCTTTCTTTACTTCAACATTGAGATACTATGCTATTTATTACAAAAATAATAACAAAAATATTCGTATTATGTTTATAATGTTAATGGCCCTGGACTTGCAAATCGCACTCTCTTAAGTTGTGGATCAAAATCGTCGTCCGAATCTGACTCTGATTCAGAACTTATGGTGTCCACAGGCTCGTTGCTTCCAGACTGCCCTCCATCATCAGCTTTTTCTTCTTCAAATACTTCATTAACATCATACAGGGTGATCTTGTGACTCCACCAACATGCCTGAAATGAATTGGAAAAGAAATCAAAAAAGAATGCAAAACAATGCATCAATAAAATTGATATTACCTCTGCAAGCAATGCGTCGAGGTTTCTGCCTTTATACCGTTTTTTCATGGGCATTGTGGTTAGGTGAAACCGTTCTCCTTGCTCATCGGATTCGGTAGGGAGTTGTTTGATAAAATCGTCAAAATGAAAATGAAGAAAATGCAGCTTTAATGTCATCGATGTGCCGATTTTCTCAAAATAATACAGCATTTCTTTCACCCATTCTCTTGCTTCCGGTTCCGCGTCTCGATCCCCTCCCAAGACTCTGGTGCATACACGCTGAAGGTAAATCCATGCCATTGAATGATTTTCATCAAGCGATGAATCAAAGTTGCTTTTGAATAGCAATACTTCATACTATCTTTGCGTCCACTCAACCATGCCATGAGATTGTTATAACATTGGCGATACACTGTATTAGGTGTGTAATTCTCACCGGTCAAGTCTACTTCGTCGAAAAACAACTTATATGCTCTTTTGAATTCACTAGTTAAAAGATTCTTTTCCTTTTCAAATCTTGTAGAACTTTTTTTCTGATTTGATGACCGCAAATGTAGCAAAATAAATCAATTTTTTCACACTGCATATTGAAATTGTCAGTTGCCAATGTTGTGTGCGAATTATGCTGTAGCACTTTCTCTATAACTTTCACCGCTGAGCTCTCGTTAACGTCGCGCTGTGTAATGCCTCGATGTAAGCGTCGTGTCGCTTTTATATTGTGTGCTGCGTCCCTTGATGCGTGTGCTGAGCTTACTGCTTTGCCTGTGCTGCTGCGGTCGGTGCGTGATCGCGTGAGTTGTTTATTGAGATCTTAGGTCCATTTTTGTAGTTGATTGTTTCCTTGAATTTTGAACGGTTTGCTACCTATGGACCTGAACAGGGGAAGAAAAGGTAAAAGAAATCGAATTTTTAGAGTTTTTGCTATTTTGATCTTGAAGATGAAGTTCTTTTGATTTTATATGTTCACAATTTTTGTTCTTTATGACAAGAGCTATAACTTTGCCTCAGAGAGTAAATCAAAATTCCGAACGGTTTGCAAGATATGAGCCGGAGAAAATGATCAGTTTTTTTGCAAACATGACACCGATGCCCCAAATCTTTGGGGGCCCATAAAAAAGTGCATGACTTGGGGCAAAACTGGGAGACACGGGTCTTTTTTTTGGTCTTTTATCACGTAGTGGTGTCCGTATATGGTTATATTTTTCGTGTTGCACTGTGTTATCGTTGTTGATTGTTTCGAGTGTTACCCCGAAGCAGTAACAACCTCAGGCTGTTCGCCAAACATATGTTGGTACTAACGACAGCGTCAACGACATGATACCTTATCGCGATAGGAAGATCGTTTCTACGGTAGCTAGTACCAGAAAAGAGTGCCTACTTTTTTACCGAGATTAATAGAGATATATCAAGAAATAACATTGAAGGTGATTGCAAGGACTGTGGTGTAATTTACTGACACTAGATCACATCGGTAAAGTCCTCACTACACAATTGTTTCATAATAAATTCGGTGACACGTGTTTCGCTGGTTCGAGGGAAGTATCATCACAACCGTATAAAACGAAGTGAGCGAAATAATTCTATCCTTAAAGTTCTCAGCATGCATTTTTACTCCACTTTTTAATGTAACCGTGTGTGTGACGTAAACAAATATTTTCCAGCTCGAAAACGGCTACAACGCTTGTCACCCTAGTAAATGCCCTTTCCTACACACTATATCAAGTGAACGGTCAAGAGAATGTACCTGCTACCACTCGAATAACTTGGAATGTCAAAAAAATTTTTAATTTTTTATCAGTATCGTTGTGTGAATAATTTGGTTAACTCCCCGAAGAAAATTAAAATTATAATGCTAGTTACCCTTCCATGAGCAATATTACTTAATTATAATAGCCGGAATAAACTAGATTGGATCGGTCCACTCTACGCATTAAATACTCGCGGTAAATCAACCTGTCTTATCAATTTTAATTGTCTGTGTAGTGCATATGTTTCGCGATACTTGACAAATTTATCCTACCATAACGGTAACGTGCCACGTGTTCTTTAAATCGTGTAGCTATTGCGTATTTCGGCTGCTTTATATATGCTTTACTGCATTCACTACAATCTATCGATACCCGACCGTTGTTCCAAAACTAAGAGATTCCTTAAGGTTACCTAAGAGATTCCTTAAGGTGTTCTTAGATGTTGAACACACCTTCATGTTTTGTTTCTCTAGAATATGACTAATCGCTTATGGAAACTTATGATACGGTAATTTTATAATTCTTTTCACGCGTCACCGATTCACTGCGAGAACTTGATGTGTATGAAGCGATACACATACACAAAAATACAAATCTTCTAAATCGATCGATCCAATCCAGTTTTTTCTGGCTATTAGAATTAAATTAAATAATTAAGTAATATTGCTCATGGAAGGGTAACTAGCATTTTAATTTTAATTTTCTTCGGCGAATTAACCAAATTATTCACACAACGATACTTCATATTTTTTAACGTTCAGACTTATTGGAGTTAGCAGGCACATTCCCTTGACCGTCCAGTTGTAAGAAAAGGCATTTACGGGTGTGACAGGCGTTTTAGCCGTTCTCGAGCGAGAAAATATTTGTTTACGCCACACACACATACGGTTACAGTAAAAAGTGAGATAGAAATGTATGCTTAGAAATTATAAGGAAAATCTTCTTTTCACTCACTTCGGTTTATACGGTTGTGATAATGCTTGTCTCGATCTAGCGAAACACGTGTCACCGATTTTATTATGACACAATTGTGTGGTGAGGAGTTACCGATGTGATATAGTGTCTGAAATAACATTGTTAAATTATAAAAATTCGCGAAGAAACACCAACTTTGAGACAAATCATTGAAAACACAAGTAAATGTTTCATAATGAAATTGCCCCTATACACTATTTTGTATATTCACAATCGATAGTCATACGCAGGGACGTAAGTATACAGCATACGCCTTAACTACCCTTAGAAATTTAAATATAGATGCTCTAAGACACAGTAAATCTATTAGTAAAACGTTTTTCCTAATAAAAGTTAACTCGAGATGGCAAAAAAATATTTTTTAAAATCCAGTTTATGTTTTCGGGCTGGTACTATTTGTATTAAAAAGCAATTCCCTTGATACATAAGGAACGGAGGACTAGTATTTCATTATCTGCTAGTTGATAAGTCATCGTTCATATGCGACTGTTAAATTAGAAACAATGAACCGGTCTGTTATTAAAGAACACGCCCTTGCGAAACTCGGAATGCTATGACTTTAGTAAAAAATGGCTGGGATAATCTAGAAGAAACTCCGTTCCTTTACACGTATACGCCTTAACCGCAGGGTATGTTAGTTCGCAAGTTGTCTGCGGTGATTATTCTTTACTTTCAATTGTTCTCATAAGTTCTTCAGTGTATAGAGTTATCCCATGCACGCGTGTATTAATTACAGTAGCTGGCCAAGGGATTAGAAACTTCCTGTAAGAGTAGATATAGTATTTCTATTGCGTGGTGTGACAGATACTAATCTTTTGAATTACGTCCATCATTCGAGAAGGTCAATGAAAAGTACAAAATCATTCTGCAGAATGTATTACTGTGTGACTCAAAAATAAGTACTTGCAGAGTTATATACAAAACGAGTTCCCACCATTACTAGAAGAAATACAGCTCAATATTCGACAACAGATGTGGTTAATACACGATGAGGCTCCTCCACAATTCCGCGCAGACTTTCGGTGGTATTTAAATTACATATACCAAAATCGCTGCATAGGTGACGGACAACCGATCGTTTGCTCTCCTCGGTCATCTGACTTAAACCCTTTAGATTTTATATAGTGGCGTCAACTAAAACAATAAGTGTATAGTACCGAAAGAAATGACGTAAAAGAATTAAGAAATCCCATAAATGCCTCAATAAATACAATCCGTCAGCAAAATGCGCTTCATTTCGTTCGTGACTCATTACGACGGTGAACACGGGTACGTATCGAGGTTGGTGGCAGCAATTTCGAATATGTGTTATAACGGTGCTGAAAATATCAGACTGAGTATATCAATTTTCCTTAACTATATAAAAAATTTGAATTTGTTTCACTTCGCTTTATTACCTTTGAATGATTTAAATGATCGAAATTTCTACGGAAAGTTGAGGCCAATGCTATATACAAGTAGAAAAGGGAGCTATTTAACTATAGACTATAGACGTTCTGCACGAAGCATTTTTATTGCATTGTTAGTATATAGTGCTCGTCCTTAATATACTGTCCCCTGTCTTTGCTCCATGACAAAAAGGTTTCTTGTGTTAACGCTTACGGTCGGTTAAGTAAATACGCACGCCGGGGAATAGGGGGCGGGGAGACGAGGTTGTACAGAACGTCGTCTAACGCTTCGGGGCCATTTATTTCATTCGTGGATACGCGGGATACGCAATTGTATGCGTAGATCTAGGTAGACAGCACAATAGATCCTACCTATTTAATAAATTGCGAGGAGTACATTCAATAGCGCTGCTACGTCTAGAAGATGTACTATATAGTATATAGGGGAAAGTTTTTCTTATTAGGACGAATACGTACGTATGTGTATGTACGTACAGAATGTTACCACTATAACCTCGGTTTAAAATCTCTTTGTGTATTTGCTAGGAATTCGTAAACGTCACTTAATTTCGATTGTTCAGTACGCTACGACGGTTGTAAGATAAAAACAAAAATACTTCAACAAACAATTTACGTTCCGTTCATGGTCTGAATTATTTGCTATGTTAGATAATACTAACATTTAATCTAATTTTAATAATCTTGAAGTATTCTACTAGGATAATTCAGAACCCTGTTCATAGTAAGCTGTTGCACAGCTACCTTGTAGGTGCGAAACTAACGCTAGCCCTAAAGATGTATTACGGTGACGATGGGCATAATTTTGAACTTTCCGACGTATATATTATAGATACGATTACATATTTGATACTACTACGGTCCTGTTATTGGGGGACGAACTTCCCTTCTCGATCGGATTAAAGTTCTGATCTTTTCGGCTCCGTCTTAATGGCATGTTTTTAAACAAGTTGGCGCGGAAGATATCTCTCTTTGCGGATTAGATAGAAAAAATCGCAAAGATTTCCCTCAACTTTTTAATTAAGAATGATAATATTACCGGGACACGATCCGATTTTGCTGTTACCCCGAGAGATACGGCGAGAGCCGAAAAGCCGCGAAAGAATGTATCGCCGTAATCTCCTTCGGGGACGGGATATTAAAAGGTCTCTAATTTTCTTTCTTTTTTATGCGAAAACACGGGCTTGACTTACTAGGATTTGATTCGTTTGTAGTTTTACCATTGGTACATATTCGTATACCCAATCGGCGTCTTGCTTACTTTAGTTTTATTGCGTATATCTTCAGGCCTGTATTACTTGATTTTCAAAAACGATGTTCACTTCTTTTTCAATTATTTTTGCGTTTACGTTTAAGTTTCGGTTTAAGTTCAAGTTTCGAGTTTCGATTGAAAAACACTGCATTGTATACAGGGTGCAACTGTGAAAATGGTTAATTTATTAATATGGTAAAGCTGGTACTATAGTTAACGTAATCAGCAGAAACAATGGCAAATCACGCGAAACGTATTTGCTTAATTTTAATAATATTTTGGCCCCCTACATTTTTACACTTCCTCATAGACGTTTATTTGAGAGGTAAGGGATTTTTAAAAGTCGAAATAAATAGTCGGGTATTCAGTCAGTATTCGGGCATTCTACAATGTAAGCAGATGGTTTCATTGAAATAACGCCGCTAGTAAATAGCATATTATAGACAGGCAATCTGTCTCTGTCACTATTACGGAAAAATAAACAGATGCTTTCTGTCGTTGCATGAATTTGACTTATATTTGAAAAGTTCGACCATCACCACCATTGGTAATGATAAAAATATTTTCTTACAAAAGATTTATTTATTGGTAAACAATGTAAAGTCAAGAAAACAAAGAAAGTTTTTCTAAAGTTCTTAAGTTACCGATGTGGATGTAAGACTATAGTAATTTATATATATTATAAATTTTTGAATCTTGGTTGTGTACGTTAAATGTTCAAAAACGTCTAAAATGCAAAGAACGAACATAAACGACGAAAAAGTTCTACGTTAGAATTTGTACATATTATTTTCAACAAACATATACACATTTATATTTCAGGTTACCTACGTTAAGTGGATGAAGCAACATATTCCTTACCTTTATGCCGATGTGAATGGGGAAGTCTGCTTGCGAGTTTAGAGTAGGCAACGGCTGAATCACCGGAACTATTGGCAATGAACAGGACATCATACTTTCAACCTGAAACGAAATTATTAAAAAAAAATTCAGAATGTGTCCAGGTTTTATTCAAGAATATACATATAATGTATGTGCGCAGAATTTCAAGTTAAAATTGACAGAAATAAACAAGATCCTCTCTAACAGATCTCATGCAGTTTTGTTTTTTAACAGAGACCCAAATTACAACGCGTTTTGAAGGGATGGATGTGCTCGAAGGTCCAGGTTGTTGACGAGAAATCTTTTAATTTTTTAACCTTGTACAAGAGAAGCAGATTCAACGCGGTTATGATGATGGGAGTCCCGTTTTAACCTCTTCTTAAACTAATTTCCTTGTTTTCTTGCTAAGAAGGATTAAATCATGTAATCTAAGTGTCTTTCTATAAACGATATAGTAAATTAGGTGGTTTAATTGAGTAGCTACCAGGTAGCTGTGTAACAGCTTACTAAGTAAGCAAAAATTGCATCTGCCAATAAATATCTATATAGCAGTTCCCAATTGACAAAGTTTAATTCCCTCTGTGATTACTAGAGTTGCTCATGCGGAGTCATTCGCAGGCAATCGGAATTGAATACACACACTTAAGAATATACACACTCCGATCTTGACAAAAAGCAACGTTTTATGGCTAGCATAGGCAACTCTAGTGATTGCTGGAATAGGCAATTTGTGCCTACTTAGAAAGCCATTGCACAGCTACCTTGTGATGATCAATTAACGCATCCCATTTATTAGGTCGTTTATTCTAAGAAGGATGAAGAAGATGGATCATAGATGGGAGGTTGAACCTTTAGGTCTTACTCTTATGCGCTGTATAACGAAGGCGTTTTCAATTGATAATGATTGCTAGGATTGTCGTGTAACATTCCTGACATTATATCACTTCGCACACAATTATTTAATTAAATCCGATCCGACACGTGTTTCGCTATGAAACCTGGTTTAGATGTACAGTCACGGTCAGAAGAATTGACAGGTACGATTTCACCAAACATTCGCACAATCATAATTTGCGGTACAGGAATTCTTCTTTGGTTTTGACAGTATATCTCATAATCCCATATTGACAATTTGCAAATAGAAAGCTATTCTCATCATCCACATACGCCTTTCACGGTTACACCGATCTTCAGTACGTCTTTGTGAGATGTAGCTTTCGTTTAAATACCAGCATTACGTATGCGAGGACGATTTATGGTCGTACATATGAGACATCCAATTAAGAATTCTCCCAATGTGCAGTTGAATACCCATTCTTGCAGCTATTTGCTCCTACAGAAGTAGAGAGGTAAGTTGCCATAGACTCCTGCAGTAGCTGCAGTCGCGCTTCTCGGCTAACCCATGGCAACTGCAGCTTGTTTGAATTTTATTGAGACCCTACACACCCCAAGGGTGCTCTCAGTAACACACAAAGTGGTGTTTAAGGTAATTCTCTCACCCCAATTTATTTTTATTTCTTTTATTTCCTTTCTCAATAGAGTTTTCGAGTAACTTTGCCGGTCGCTTCACAACCGAATAAAAGAATCGTAGTTAAAAGTAGTTAAAAGTTACGTAGACGGTTCGGATTATCTCGTCTCATTTATTCACGAAGTTGGAGAGTCTCTCTGACTTCAGGAACTAAGATGCGATCAAGTTTTATAATAGGAGAGTCGCGTCTTGTTACTAATAAATTCTCGAACATGAGCATACACCGCTTCCATTGAGCTAGTACGGCCTGGATCTCCATATTTATAATCAACTAAGTGAGCTATTCGAATTGCACCGTTGCACCAATCATGTGTCCGACCTCTTTTTATTATTATTATTATCATTTTTTGTCTTTTTTGCCACAATCCAGTACCAAGAGTTTTGAAGTCAGTAACAACATTTAAAAAGGTGCAGATTTATACCTAATTGATTATATCCGATTTTGAAACCTCTACAAGTAATATATCCAGGTTTCCATACATTTCAGAAACCCTGTATAGTACATAAATCGTGACCTATTAAATATGTTTTTATCTTACAGATTACTTCCATCACTTTTCTAGGTCAATTAACCACGAATCTACAGCTTACATTTCAAAATATAAGCGCCACATTTTAAATTTGTGTTTGTTTGACCGAGAAAAGTGGTGGAGGTAATCCGAAAGATAAATCATTTACAATGGCGTAGATGTTACCGTAACGTTTTAATGGAACTGAGCGTAGACTAATAAAAATACGATTTATAGCAACCTTTTGGCAACGGTTATAGGATGTTACTAACATACCAACATAATCGGTAGATAATTCCTTCATTATATCTCTGTCTACGCGTCAGAAATATTTATTCGTGTATAGTTATAGGCCAGTTTTCATCTTCATCGATCCCTCCATATTTTACGAGCGATTCTTTTACATAAAAAATAGGAATAATAATAAAAAAATAGAATGTTTTCTTTTCCCGGGCGTGTCCCACATATTCGCTTTTCGTTTGCACAAAGGATAGTTACAATGCGACCGGCCGATAAAGTATTTAGAGCTTTATGCGTAACGCAGGTTGGAATGTTGAAAATTTAATGCATAGGCGCAAGGAAAACAAAAGCGTTCCGATATATATGTATGTATGTGTGTGTGTACCTAGCGTCGATCGATAAAGAAAGGACGAGCGGTAAGTAACGTTTCGTTCAATGCTTGCATATATTCGATACTTCGTGTTCCTCCAGCAAACGAGGTCCTTTTCCTTCCGTTATTACCCTCAAGGAAACAGAAGTCACACTACCTCGTGAACGCTAGGGAATTGAAAATTAAATTATGCAAGTCCTATCATTCGCAATATATGTAAGTACTTCCAAAAATTTTATATATAACGAATTTCAAAGTTCCCTCGAAAAGTTTTGTAATTTTAAAAACGAGGAACTCGAACAAAAAAACAGGCAATAAATAAATGACATTTTCGATCGGGGAACTTATCGGTGTTATCCCGGCGTTCGATCGGTTTTTAATGCAAATCGGATAGAGTGACGCATTATGGAAAAAAGGAGGTTTCCTTCCCTTTGGGCCCGTTTATATTCCGTGTTTTGTTTCGTCGCAACGGTCCCCGCTTATCCACTATTTTACGGTGCAATAGCTCCCTTGATCCTTACTTCGTCCCGTCGATCAGAAAAGTTATAAAAAGAAAACATATACCGACCCTTCTTCTACGCGCCCTCAAAACTAAGACGACGTCTATAAAAGATACCTGGCTGGGTGGTTGACGCACGGACGTGCGTCCGGAATTTAAGACTGGAGTAAGTCGCGTCACGTCTGGATGTTTGATGGCGAGATAATAAACGGTGAATAAAATAGTGAAAAAATGAGTAGTGAAAAAGTTAGGTTAATATGATATTGATTGCACTCCACAAAATTATTCAATAACAAATGACATGCACGAGGCAAGCATTATCAAAACCTGTATTATGATTTTTAAAACGCTTATTTCATTGTCTCTCTAGTCGATACAAACAACGTAAACATGAAAGATTATGTTGGAATAATTATTGAGGGTAGCATCTTTCGAAACAAGAAGATTGTAATGGAAAAGTTGCGCTCCCAAATCAAGTCGATGATCCTATGCGGTCATTGAAGACAACGTTATTGCTGTAGGGAATTTACTGACGAAAATCCATCGTCAAAGACCAGCCATCGGCATGTGTTATCTTACCAGTTTGCGGAATCTTTGGCAACTCACTATATCCCTGATTCGGAGACTTTTGAATTTAAAAAGAAAAACAAAGACGGAAAATCCTGCGAAGGAAGGATCAATAAACAGATCTCGGCCAAAATGCTGTACTGGGCGTTCTTATCGTAAACTTAGAACTTAGACGAAACTCTATTTAGTCGTATTTCGTAACGATCCTAAAAATTCCAAATGTTGCCTAATTGTCTACTAGGCACCAGCATGTGACCTATTAGCTGATGAGGCCGAGTATAAGGCTGAAGTTTTAGAAACGTCTGTGACTTTGGACAAAATCTTGTTTGTCCCATTGTTAGTTCCAAATGCATTTTCCGTAACAAAATTAAATGTTTCAAATGCGACCTACTAGTCTATTAGGAACCTGGATTTGGTCTATCAGCCGATAAGGTCGAAAACGGGTATGATGACTAAGTTCTCGAAACGTCTCTGACTTTGAAGAAAACTTATTTAGTTCTGCATGTATTTCTCCCAATCAAATTAAATGTTCCAAATTGGGCCTATGTTACACTTCGTTAACTAAAATAATTCCCTCCTCGCTTTAAATACGCAATTAAATTATTTTTTTCTTAATATTTTAGCTAATATCTGTGTTCCGTTCAGTTGAAGAGGAAAGTTATTTAAAATTATTTTTGCAATTTTGAGTTTGCGGGTATACGGTCGTGACCTTGTTTTCTGACCGTCGGTCCCTTAGTAGGTAAAAAAGCCCTGCATGTTCTTGTGAACTGACCACCCCAACTTTCTAATTTCGTTGCTTACCGTTAGTAACCCCTCACACCCTTCAGCGACATTTAAAAACAAATCGCACGAATTTTTCTGAAGTCACTTGCTTACACCCACAAACTCAACGCTTCACTTAGTGCCTCTAACTAAGTGCTCATACACTCACACACACGACTACCATCGGAGCCCTCATCTCCGCCATTCTTCGAACTCAGGTGCCACGCCGTAAGTTAGCCCTATCGTCCTATCTAATTTACCTAATTTATCGTTCATATTATTACTCAACACCACTCATTCACCCATTCACGCACAAACATACGACTACGCATTTTCCAAATTTAAGCTGCATTTGATTATCGCTTTTTTGCGTTAATTATTTAACGATTTAATTAATACAATTAATATACGTTCTCAAAGGACAGTGCTCGTTTTATTTACCAAGCAAATAAATAAGTGTTTTATTTCTTTAACCCTTTGCACTCTCCACGTTCACTTTCACCAAAATCTTATTAATGTTATTACGTAAGGGAGGTGTCAAGCTAGCCGCTCAATCAATTATCAATCTATTAATTAATCAACAACCATCATTTTCTGTTTTACAAATCAACACCCTGCAATCAAACACTCCCCTCACCCTTAATCACATCACCCCCCGTAATTAACACCTACTTTATTATGGTCCTGGACCTGGCCTATCAGCCAACGGGGTCGAACATGAACCTGACGACTTAGTCTTCAAAAGATTTCCAGTTTCAGCGAAAAGCTATTTACTCCCAAATTCATATTTCCCAACAAAATTAAACATTTCAAATGCAGTTGCTTCGTCTATTAAGAACGTGGATCTCGCCTATCAGCTTACGAGATCGAAAATAAGGCAGATGAGGTCGAAAATGTGGCTGATTACTGAGTTTTCAAAACGTCTCTGACTTCGCAGAAAATCCATTTAGTCCCGAATGCATTTCTCGCATCCAAATTAAACGTTCCAAATGCGACCTACTTGTCTGTTAGGAACTTGGATCTTGCTTATGAGTTTATGAGATCGAAAAATAAAGCTGATGATTTAGATCTATTAAAATTAAACACTATAACGAGTGCCTGCTTGTCTATTAAGAACCTTGATCTCGTATATAAGCTAATGAGGTCGAAAATGAGACCGACGACATAATTTTTAAAAGGTCTGCGATTATGGCGAAAATTTAGTCACAAATTCATGTTTCGCAACCAAATTAAACGTTCCAAGAGTGACTTATTAGCACTTTAATGACCGCTGGTACAACAGTTGTATTACGCTACGAATTTATGTTAACAGCCGCTGATACAACGCATGTGTCATACATCCAAATAAAACTCATTTACCGTGAAACCGTCAACCCTGTAAAAGTGTAATTATCTATTAAAAATTGATCCTGATTAATAAATTGATGGCATAAAATATGCGATTTAGCTCCGAAAGCACCTTCGTGTCTGCAAAATAAGGAAAAAGTCTACCGAATTCTTCTTTTTTAAAATTTCATTTTTCAACTTGGATGCAAAAGAAGCAAAGGAAAGATTCAAGTATTTCTGAAGAAGCTGGCCGGTATGAAGAACAAAATGTCGATATCAAGCAATGGAATGCAATAAACCCATAAGGATGATTCTCTTACGAAACTTAGGGTTATTCCTCTTTAGAACTTCATAATACAATTTTCTCCAAAAAGAAGGTTCTAGGCCCACTGTATCGAAGTCCAACAATTTTTTATTTATGTTCTCTAGAGTGCTCAAATCTGTATTACTTTTTTAATAGTCAGCCAAACAAAAAATTCTACTCAATTATTTTTTGTTTTGGTTTATTTTTTGAACCTCTAGTTCTTAGAAGAAAAACGTGAAAAATTCTTTAATAAATTTATTGTATTGAAACAGTTTTTTTGTATGCTTTTTCTTTGACTAATGTTTTATCGCTTCCAAGATAGTCCCATTGGAAAACCCGTAACATAACCACAACACTACTCCGAAATTAAAAGCATCTTCAGCTCATCGATGATGGTATTTTCAGTTTTTCCTTTGGTCCCGCAATGGTGTTTCTTCAGGCGAGTTTCCAGTCTTTGAACAACACTCAGGTCTGGTGAGTACGGGGGTGGAGGAACCATGGGGACGTAAGAAGAACCAAAGACACATCTTTGGAAATTTTGCTAAGAGGGTGAAATTCGATTTTAAGAATTACCATTCCCGACATCATATTTTAACACTTTTAAGTGGAAAAAGATCGAAGTTTAAGTATTTCTAAAGAAGCTGCTATCAACTTCCTATAATTTCACAATACGATTTCCTCCAAACCTAAAGTTCCAGACTTACTACGTCGAATTTTTTTTTTTTTTTGGTTTGTTTTCTAGAGTGCTCAAGTTCAATATAGCTGTCGTCTTTTCAAACGAGATCATCAGCTGACCGGTTAGCGGTTTTGAAATTTTTCTTATTCTGCCCGAACGGTCCCTCTTCGGGTTTTATAACACTTTTATGTGGAGAAAAGCTCAAAGTTTAGGTATTTTTGAAGAAGCCGCTATATGAACAGCCATACGTCGATATTAAATAATGCCATACAGCAAACCCCTAAACAAGATTCTCTTATGAATTTAGGGATAATCCTTTTCTTAAATTTTACAATGGAATTTTCTTTTCAAAACTAAAGTTCCATAATTCTTTTGTGCTTTCTAGAGCGCTTACCTTCAATTAATCTCTACTCTTTTCGAATAAAATGTTCACCTGACCCGTTACGGGTTTCTTGTGCTCTTTAGGGTAAGTTATCAGTCTTTGAATAAGACTCTGACCTGGTGAGTAAGGGGGCTAATATGATGATTTTACGTAAATGCAGTGGATAGGTAATCTGTGTACTTATTCGTGCACATACCAAAGGGGTATAGAACGTTGATTTTTTCCCACAGCGAAAGACATATCAGAGTCTCGTATACTCTCACTGAGTTCCCGATTTTTTTGTAGAATAGAAATTACGCGCTTCATAATCTTAAAATCGAGCCCGCTAAAGTATTCAAATTGATGATTTATCATGCTAAATTTTTGCCCCCGAGGTCCCAGCTTTTTCTCCGTTAAACTCACAACAGTCGAAAGTCGGTACTTAACTACCCCTCCGCCCCCGCCCGTTTATCAAACGTTTGCAGAAAGAAAGAAAAAAAGGCCTCGAGGAGACTCGCCTCGGTGATATATCATCATCGTCCTCCTCCTCCTCCTTCCCCGTTTCAAAAGCGAGCGAATTTAAATATTCGTCAAAACGCGCAACAATCGCGATTTGTTTTGATTTGCCCGAAACCGCGACCGTCAGAAATGGCACGGCCGCAAAAATCAAGTCGTTACCCCCAGAGCGATGAATTTAAATATAGCGGCGAGCGGCGGCGCGGTATTAAAACAGGTTAAAAATTGCGTAATTAAACACAAACATAAAGGGTCAGGGCGAGCAAGTACATCATTAAAATCGCTACGGGAAGAAGGAAAGGAACGGGGAGAGAGAGAAGAAAAAACAGAAAACGCGACGGACTTGAAGTGTAAAACTGAATCTAATAAAAATCCATTTCGCGCCGAAATCACAAAAGAGGTAACATTTAATTAAGGAAGTAATTACATACTTTCTCTACGGTTGCTGGATATTCAACGCCCCGATGTGGACATGCCTAATTGGAAAATACATATACACGCGGGAAAACTCGATTTTTATTCACTAGCAGTGGGTTTTTGCGGTAACGTGCAAAAAGCGGTCTGCTATTTTCCATACTAATTAATAAACAGGAGTTTTGTTTGGACGCTGTCCTAATTGTTGGAAAATGCGAAGAAAACAAACCGTATGTACAATCGGAGGCGGTTATGAGGTTAACTTTAAAATTTTTGGCAACGTCAATATTATTCTATTAAAATACATTGCGAATATGATTCCCTTGGAAAAGAAAACTTATACTTAAATATGTTTTATCCAGATATTCATTTCGATTAATATCACAGTATTTTAGCCATCCTATCACAACGCAGTTTTTCCGAAAAAAAGTTAACATCAAGCTCAATGCAACATTTTCATTGAAATTGAGAAATTTTAGAAATTAATTCCCAAACCCTGCCCCACCTAAGAAAACTCGCCAACTCCATAAACTCGCCACTAAGCCACGCGAATCCCTCCGGACCCAAGAAACACACAAGAATATTCATTCGAAACGTGTTGTCCACTTCTGAAAATCGAAAGCGTACGATTTTGAGGACAGCTTGGAAGTATGTCGTGAAATTGTGTAGTTCGAATTCTAACATTTCTAATTGGAGTAACAAGAAGAAAGTTGAGGTTTTGAGTTTATGAGAACTTCTGGTACCAATTTACGTTGTAAGGAAAAGAGATAGCTTTAAGTTTAGGATTTTGCGTTCCTGAACAGGAAAACCTTTAAGATTTTATGAAAAAGGACTGACTGGGATTTTGCATCGTTTGACACTACTCAATTTAAAAGGAAAATGCAGATCGTTTTTGGAAATTCTACTAAGAAAAACGGTTGGTTATTGAAAATGTCAACTTAGAAGATGCGACTTTTTCAAAATTTTAAGGTGCATTTCAAACCCTTCCGCACCCAACAAAACCCGCCAATCCCATAAACTCTCGAGCCTCGCGAATCACTGTGAACTCAAGAAGATCCAAGAAGACCCAACAAGATGCAAGAAGACCCAAGACGACCCAAGAATTCACATTAGAAACCCATACGCAAATGCCAAAAAAAACTCAATGTGTGGACGGAGATTTCTAATGAGCAAATTATCAGCCTTCTTTCGTTCCTTGGAAGTTTACTGGCGATGATTATCCACAATTACTACAAGAACAAACAATTCCGTCCTCTAGAACTCTTTGTCCTAACACCAACAATTTCTGGTTTCAACAAGACGGAACACCACCTCACTCTTAGTATTTAGATAAGTTTTTTCGAACCGTTAGATAGGCCGCAGGTGTCCTGTAGAATGCCCAGCGCGGTTTCCAAACCCGACATTTTGTTACTTCTTTGGATGCGCTTCCTTGAAAGGCAAAGTTTATACAAACCGTGCTAAAAATTTAGCAAACTTAGAAGGACGGATATGAAATAAAGCACAAATATTTCCCAAGTCTTTACGGAACACAGTCCGTGCTTTTTGTGACCGAGTGCGCCATTGTCTCGCTGTTAATGGACAACATTCTGAAAATCTTACAAAAATGAGCGTTCGATTTTGACGCCAGCTTTGAGGAATGTCGTAAGATTTTCAAGTTAAAATTCTGACTTTTTTAGTTGGAGGAAAAAGTTAAGAGTTTGAGCTTCTGAGAGGTTCTGATCCCAATTTTTATTGTTCAGAAAAAGAGACTGCTTCGACTTTGAGTTCTTGAAGAGGAAATCCTTTAAGATTCCATAGGAAGGACTGATTGGGATTTTAGAAATTTGCATCGTTTGACACACCTTAAATTCAAAAATTTTGAAGGTTTTGCAAGAATTTGTTACGAAATTGTCTGTTTTCGTCAAGCATATCTCCTCATGATGCGATTTAAAAATCTTTGTCAACGTTCTGAAATTCGAACGGACACTAAATGACAGTTAAGAAATAAAATTGCACGGCAAAATATTTGCACCTTTTTCAAAGCGGAAGAAAAGTCCAAAAGCACTTGCCCTATACATCGTATCAAAATTTCTTCATTCAAGCCTGTGGCATCTTCTCATCTCCTTTTGCGTTCACTCCCACCCAACACCAGACATACATGTGTAGTACATAAATCAAAAAAAGGAAAACAACAAAATATGGTTCTCAACGTTCTACACAGACCACGCTTTTCCTTAACGAGTCGAATCGATAAGGGATGAAATAGACCTCAACGCTTCGCTCGGCGCGATTTCCGATTTCCGCGCAGCGCTTGAAAAATAATATGTTAAGTGTAGCCGTTAGTTTCTCGAAGTAGAGGCAGAAATAGAGGACCGCAACGATAAAGAGGGTAGTCGATGGGTGGCGTAAGCACCGCCCAATTAACGAATCGCACCTGAACTCAGATATATCGCGCTTTTTCCCGTAAAAGTAGATTTGGGATACTTCTAGATATTGCAGGATAGACAACTTCTAACATAGAAAAAAGAACAATTGACCGAGCGTTTCCTTTTCCGCTCACGTCACTTTCTCGGCTAATCCGTTTCTGATTGCTCAACTTTGACGTATATATTAAATCCCTCTGTCATGGCGTTGCCTGACGTGGTTTCCGCTTTCACCCTGTCCTTCACCTGTGTGTACGGGGCGAAATCCCCGCAACGTCGTGCCGCCACCGACTCTCGTTTATCGGTATTGCAATTAATTTTGGGTGCGTACAAATTTGAAACGGATGATTGCGTTTTTTTATGCAATTAATCAAAGAACAAGATCGGATTGAAGAAGTGTAAGCAAGTCGGCAATAATAAAAAAGGATTATGATCCGTAATGGTTATTAAAAATTTCTTCGGTGTCTTGGAGAAGGAATGCGTTGATATGAAAACAAGTGATATTTCTCCAATTCCTTTGTGTTCTAACCTTTGCATCAACATTCCTTTATTATTCTTAGTTCGTTAGTTGGGAGTGTATTTGCAATGTTCAAAAGGATTTTGATTTTGTTGTTATTTAAAGCTAGCTTTTAATCAAAATAATTAAATATATGTATATATAAATCGTGACCTATATAAATATGTAAATAAACAGTACCCCTCGCATATTGTTGTTGTGTGAAAGCGTTTTACACGACACTAACAATCCAAACAAAATGAGTGAAAAATTCCGATATATTAAAAAAATTTTATTCAACAATTTTTAATAAAAACAAACATATGTGAAACGAAAAACATTAGTAAACAAAAAAATTTCTATCATTTACTTCAAGCTCTTTTGATTAAATTTCTTCTTCATCACTGTTCAGCACTCACCTATTCCATCGGATTTCTGCAATCAATTTCTTCAATATTACTCATTTCTTTAAGGCTCTGGAATAAGTCGGAGATTGCTTTAAGATTCTGACATAAACCACTGATTTCTTCAAAGTTCTGGAATAGGTAACTAATTTATTTAAGATTCTGACATAAACCACTGATTTCTCAAAGATTTTTCAATAAATTACTGATTTCTTCTAGATTTCTTACTAAATCACCGATATCTCCAAGATTTCTCAATTAATCACTGATATCTTCAAGATCTCTTAATAAATCATTGATTTCTTCAAGATTTTTCAATAAATCACTGATTTCTTCAAGATTTTGGAATTAATCACAATTTCGTTTAAGATTGTGAAATCAGTCACTGATTTCTTTAAGACTATGGAGTACGTCACTCATTCCTACGAGTTTCTGTAATATAAATCATCGATTTCCTCCAGATTACTAATTTCTTTAAGTCTCTGGAATACGTCAGTGATTGCTTTAAGATTCTATTAGATACCAGTGGTTCCTTCAAAGTTCTGGAATAAATCACTAAGGCTCTGGAAAATGTCGGCGATTGATTGAAAATTTCTGACACAGACCTTCTTCAAGGTTCTGGAATAAATCACTGATTTTTTGAATATTATGGAACGAATCAGTGATTTCTTCAAGATTCAAGGATCTGGAGGGAATCACTCATTCCTTCGAGTTTCTACAATAAATCGTCGATCTATTTAAGATTGTGAGATCAATTACTAACTTCTTTAACGCTCAGGAAGAAGTCGGTGACTTCCTTAAGATTCTGGAACAAATCAGTGATTTCTGGAATATTCTAGAGCGAATCAGTGATTTCTCTCAAGATTTTGAAATTATCCCATTAATTCCCGCGGTCCTCATTTTAGTACGATAAACCGTAACCAAATGAGTACAGCGGGTAGTAATGGGTTAATTGCTAGTTCGTTTAAAATTCTATAATGAGTCAATGATTTCGTTAAAATTGTAGGGAGGATCACTCATGACTGCAGGTTTCTACAATAAATCATCGATTTCTTTAAGATTGTGATATCAATTATTAATTTCTTTAAGGCGCTGGGGTAAGTCGGTGATTGCTTAAAGATTCTGACATAAACCACTGATTTCTTTAAGATTCCGGAATAAATTACTAATTTCTTTAAATCCTGATATAAACCATCGATTTCTGTAAGATTTCTCCAAAATTTTGAAATGAAGCCCTAATTCGTTTAAGATTCTAGAACGAGTCACTGATTTCTTTAAGATTCTCGGGAGAGTCACTCATTCCTTCGAATTTCTACAATAAATCATCAATTTCTTCAAGTTTGTGGGATGAACTACTAATTTTTTTAAGGGTCAGAGAAAACTCGGTGATTGCTTTAAAAGACCTAAACCACAGATCTCTCCAAGGTTCTAGAATAAATCACTGATTTCTTTAAAATTATCAATGGGCCACCGATAATTTCTTCAAGTCTGTGGAATAAGCGACTAATTCTTTGAAAGTTCCAGAATAAATCACTGATTTCTTGTATATTCTAGAACGACGCAGTGATTTCTTCAAGATTCTGGAATGAATTACCGATTTCTTAACGATCCTGCAGTAACGCACTGATTCCTGCAAGTTTCCGGAATGAATCACTGATTTCCTCAAGATCGTGGAAGGAATTACTAATATCTTTTAGATTCTGGATTGACTCAGCAATTTCTTTAACATTTCGCAGCGAGTCAGGGATTTCTTTAAGATTTCCCAAACAGTCATCGATTTCCTCAAGATTCCGCAATGACTTGTCGCTTGCTGTATACCACATTAACACCTTCATGGTTTCTTTCTATTTGAAAATCTGTCGATTATAAGACTGTAAACGTGTATCTTATTAAAAACATTGTGAATTGAATTTTAAGAGCTACTCTTTTCTTTGGTCTGGTTCATCGATGATGACCATTCGGTGGTTGAAATAAGCGTACGGTGAAGGTAGAAGCGAAATGAACCTGACGCGGAAATATTGGAAGAAGTGTTTTCAATCTATCTTCTTCGATTTCAAGCGCAATAGCTTTCTCAATAGTTGAGATGTTACTTTTTTCGTTACCTGATAAAAATTCTTCTTTATTTCTGTAACGCTTTTTCAGCTGTTCTATCATCTCCTAAAAATACTTTCTCTTTGATTGATAGATCGATTTTTCGGAGAATAGTGCACAATATACAGTACAGTGTGCCGTGGGTCAGATACATATGGGTAGAGTTAAAAAAGAAGAAGGATAAAATTAGCTGTAAACTGGGCTAAGTGTAGATGTTGTGCCAAAAATTAAAACTATACAAATTTTGGCAAATCTTTGTCTGATCATTGTAGCTCTTTTTTCTTCGATTTCGCCTCGCAAAAGTTGCAATCTCAGCTCTTTTCTCTTCTGTTTCTTCTCGGGGTGAATTAATTAATAATCAGTTCAAATTAAAAAAGGTAATCTCTCTAATCGTTTTTATATTTCAGGTTAATAACCTTCATATATTCGGGGCGCTTCATTGCTAAGTATACGCAGTTTAGTATCATTCTTCGCTGAATGAAAGTCGTGTGTTTGTTTGAATATCGTCACGAAGCAAAAAGGACTAATGGAAACTCGCACTCCGTTAGTAAATTTGCGCCTTACAAATATTTATATTTAAACGTGATGTCTGCGTTACATCATACGATTAAACAATCAGGTAACTCTAACTATACGTACGGACGCGTCAGCGCTCGAAAATAGCTTCCGATAATAACCAATTCAAATATTAAAACTCTTTTCGTGGCGTTTCGAGCGAAGTCGAGTCGCGCTGGAAGCTCGAAATTTACGCGATGATAAAAATCGCGGTCGTATTTTCCAATTAGGCGCAAATTTACTTCGCCCTTACGAAAGTAACGGTTTTTTTTTACCGGAAATAAAGCGGAAACCATGTCGGTCGGACGTGTAACGTGCGCTCGTCACATCCCCTTTACTACCGACCTTTGCGTTCGTTCAAACGCTTTGTTGTTCCGTGCATTTCTTAAATTAAATCGTATCGAGTTTGAGCTTGGATATTAATTAAATACATAAATAAATGAGTCAGGGATTAACAAAGACATTTAATTTTCCTTTAATTGTCAGTCACTGTAAAATGAAAAGATAAAACAATAAAGCTCCGGCGCTTTGTTGTGCCGAAATGAAAGTTTGCTGAATCTGATTTACCTACGTACCTACTTGAAACGTTTCGCTTAATTCCGGGGATTTCGGAGTAAATGTTTACAGATTGCGTTTTTTTCCCTCTCGTTTAAGGCATTCAATTTATTCATAATTGATTTAGTGAATGATTATGACGGGGGTGAAAATTTACCTGATTTAAGGGGATGTTATTTAGAAAATGATTAAAATTTGGTGAAATTTTGTGTGAATAAAACGGTGAATTTATGCTTGCGCGGCTTTCGCCAGTTTCGAAAATCCCTCAATATTCTGAACAAAGGCTGGTAGACATTATGGGATCGACCTATATTTTTAGGTAAAAATCCAAAGGTCGACAGTTAAGGTGATGTTGTAATCTTCAAAAAAACCAAAGTTCTCCTAAAATTCTTGACTCACAACATTTATAACTTTATAAATGTAGCAAAGAATATCTGCTCTCTGTAATATTTACGGAACAAATAAGAAACATTTTCACCGTGACAGATATCAGCTATAAGGAACGAATGTGTATCTCCCCAGTCGCTTTAGCAAACATCCATCCATATGTTATGTATCTACCACTGATTGCTCAAAGCGTTAGCAAGCGTGTTTTACAGTCGTCGTCCATAAAGTAACCGCGTTTCTCCGACGTGAACGAGTCTGACTCTTTGTAATGGGCCAGCGATCGCATAAAATTAACCGTTTCGAATATATCGAACGGGCGAATGTTCGCATATCTTTGATTTAGAAACATCTGTTGCCTATAAAGTTCGAAGCGCGTAGAGAAGCACCATTGTCGAGGAGGTTACCGGAACCATCTGTCGCTAAAAGGCAACGTTCTGTTTGTGCAATGAACGTATATACAGGACGTATGCAACTCGATGGGGAAGGTAGGAAAATATCTGACCTTGCAATAGATCTGTCGGTTGGCGAAAATAAAGATGCAAACGTGTAAGGTCATTATGCATGATATAGTAAAACGTTTTAAGAAAAGACTTTTAGATACTGACACCATATCACATCGGTAAACTCCTCACTATACAATTGTTTAATTTAATAAAATTCGGTGACACGTGTTTCGCTAGCACGAGGCAAGTATTATCAATCGGCGGAGTAGGTAACGAATTCGAAGATTTATATGGGCAATTCTACTCGTAGAGCAACAAAAAATCATATCTATATACATTTAGCTGACACAAGAAAAACGAACGAATAAAATGCTTCCATTCTTTGATCCATTTTTGCCCAGTGTTACATAAGTAGAGCGTTTTTGTTTCGCTACCCTACTCTAAACCGAGTGACGATGTTACCTCTACCACTTGTAAGTTTTACGGCCAAATCGTTACAGCGTTCCGGTTTGTTACCGTTGGCCTCTCGCTTCCACTTTTGACGTGTAGATGGCGCCCCGCTTCTGTAGTTTTGTCACAATTCGCGCCTTTGCATGCACGCGTTAGGCATTCTGCTTGTTGCCTTCAATTGAATAAGTCGTTTCCCGTGAATAGGTCATTCCCTTCTCGCTCTTAAAATCTCGCTTGGCAAGGATCTGTACGCGAATTCGACTCTGGGAAGGTCAATACTATCGTTGTGTGAATCTGGGAGTTACGCTTCTCCAATTTTCCTTGCTTTTTTCCCTATTGGAGGTGTGCTTTCCTTTTTGTTAATTACGATGCCGTCATTTTCTCTTTCATGTAGGGTCCTAGTAGAGTGCTGGTAGGAACTAGTATACTCTAGGTTGAGCTAAGATTATTTGATAACATCTGAGAACATTAGGAACAGATAAGAATTATCGTAGAAGCTAGAGGGACGTTGGTTTCGATTCACCTAGCTTTATGTCACCGACTTAGTCTTAAATTTGCTATTTCCGACTGGATTCCCGACATTTCAACACCTAGTGCGAGAAATCCGCCATTTTTGACAACTTCCGTCTCGACAGCCACTCAATGCAGTACGAGTGTTAACAACCGGAAATCCACGTTAAGCTAAATGCCGCTTTTATTTTATTTTGGTCTCGTTGAGCTTTTGGGAAAAGTTCCTTATAATTATTTAATTAATTTAGATTTAGTAAGTCGCGGATTTGTTTTCAATTAAAAAGGGTTCTCTTACTTAGGTCATCTTACCGTTAACAATTTAATTAAGACATTTGTTGAACGAAACATTCAATTCTTTTTACAGTTTTTTAAACAAATATTTTTCTCAACCCTTATTTTCCCAGTGTTCCATTTACGAAACATCAAAAAGCCAAAGAAATAATTCAAAAATTTTCGTGAGTTGTTCACAAGTATTATCTTTTCTTCTTATTTCAGCTAAAAATAGCAAAAATCTTGAAAACATTAAGAAGAAAATAATTCGGGCAAAAATGGGTTAATAAACGTATTATAGTACAAGTTAAATTTTGTGCTAATATGATAAATACATATAATAGTTTGTTCTGAGATCACGTATTGGGAAGTACCCGACCTGACGTATAGATGGCGGTTGTTGTTTGAAAGAAAAAAGCACCAACCTTTTAAAGCTCCAGTTTCAAGAGGCTACGTTGTTTAATATTTGTTTGACAACCATCAATAGTGAACGATCGAATTTCTAAACGTGGAAAGAAATTGGTCATCGTTATGTGATACAATGCTTTCATTTCAAAGATCTCAGTCCAACGTCCAATGTAAAACCTGAGCTAGATTCTATTCTGGGGGAGTCCGCTCCCTCGTTTACAACATTGAAATATTGGCTGGCAGAGTTTAAGCGAGGTCGTGCGAGCTGCCAAGACCAATATCTCAGTGGTCGACCAAATGAGATGACCATGCCAGAACTGGTGAACAATATGATATTGGATGAATATCAACTGAAAGTGCGCGAGCTAGTAGACATGGTAGGCCTTTCAAAACGTGCTGTACATCGCACGCTAACTGAAAATTTGGACATGAGAAAGCTGAAGCGCAAAATGGGTGCCGCGTTTGCTCACAGTGGAACAAAAACAGCGTCGGGAGGATGCTTCAATCGAGTGTTTGGCGGTGCTTCGCAGCAAAAGCATGCGTCGATTCATCATCGTGGATGAAACATCGGTTCATCGCTTCATACCTGAGACTAAAGTACAGTCGAAACAATGGACTGAAAGAGGAGACTCGGTTCCGAAGATGGCGCAGACAGTTCGATCTGCTGGCAAGGTCGTGGCGTTAGTTGTGTTGGGATGTGCTTGGGATAATTTTCATAGATTATCTTCAAGAAGGAAAAAAATCAACGGCGAGTATTATGCAAAGTTATTGCAGCGTTTGAGTGCTGAAATCAAGAAAACGACCACATTTATCGAACAAAGAAGGTATTGTTTCAACAAGGCAATGCACCAGTTCACACATCCGTTATTGTGGTGGCCAAAATCAATGAGTTAAAGATCGAATTGCTTCGTCGCGCACCCTATTCGCCAGATTTAGTCCCCTCGGATTATTTTCCCTTTCCAAACTTGAAAACCGCTCGATGGTAAAAGATTTGCCAACAATGAAGAGGTGAAGTCTGCGATTGATGGCTATTTTAAGGAGCTCCAGGGTATCGGAGCTATCGAATATCGCTGGGAAAAGTGTTTCAAACTAAAGAAGACTATGTTGAGAAATAAATATATGCTTTCCCAAATTCTCTTCTTTTTTAGATCGGGTACTCCTAGGACTACCCTCGTGTATACGACGTAATATTTCAGTAATTTAGTACAAGCAACTCACGGTACACACAATACCCCATATCGCAGCACGAAGCATGTGTGGTCGATGTGTACATACGAAACCGTCTTATCAACTTATCTGAAATTCAAACACAGACGATGCATTTAGCGTTTCCATTGTAGTTAATGTCTTTAACCCACTTCTTTTTGTCGCGAGGAAATGTTTGCTGACTCAACAGGGTATTATAGTATACGCTTTGTGCCGTATCGTTTTACATGCGGTGTATAATTTCCTGCATCAGAAGCGGCAAGGAACGAACGAACGTAAAACTCTCCTCGTCGCAGAATATAAATGGAAGTAAAATACCCGTTTGATGTATATATATAAACCGTAGTAGTGTCGGAATCGGTTTCTGTCGGAGTAGTACTAATTACCGTTGGATGGTACACACATAGCTTTTATTTCGAGGTATCCGATTGTAATTTCGTTTTGAGTTACTCTTACTCGAAAAGCTAATGTTGTATTATACAGAATGTTACGGAAATAATGGCATTAAACGCCGAAATTTCGTTATCTTTCCCTTATGAAAAGTGGTAGACTAAAGACGTGATCAGAAGAAGTAATCTTGATTTCGACATTCATTGAATTCAGTAGTTTTCAAAAAAAACATGCAAGAACTCGGAGCCTTGAAGACATTCAAGAAAGTGGAAGTCCCTGAAATAAAAGAACAATTTGAAACGCAACACCAGAGAGAAAATGTGATGCCTTGAGGGAATTGAGCAAAATTACGAAGTAGAAAATATTGATTTTCAGTACTTTGAGTAACAAAAGACTAATAGAAAATCAGGACGAGTTGAGGGTCTTTAAGATGTTTGGGAACCTGAGATGTATCCGATGCAACATTGGAGGAAAAATTAAGAAAATCCCAATTTGGTGTAATAATAATAATAATAATAATAATAATAATAATAATAATAATAATAATAATAATGCACCTGCAGACCGATAGATGGCGCAGAAGTATTTTTTTGTTCTCAATATTCTTCAAGGAATTATAACTTAAGTCAATAAGTGAATGCCATTCGTCGAAGAAAGATTGCATAGAAACACGCAAACAAAGCGGGAACATGGCAGTCTTTCTTGCTGATGACAGAAAATCAAATATGTGGAATTCAGAAGGAAAGATGGAAAGTTAAAATTAAATTGCAAACTTGATAGGATACCAATAGAAACAGATTCGAAAGAAACCATTGGAATAAGAAATGAAAAAAGGAAACCACAGAGGAGCGTTGCCACCGAACAGGATGTAAAACAACAGAGGAAAAAGGGAAGGCATGCCAAAGTGCAGAGTTCGTAGTAGGGTAGAATATACAGTTAAACCAGAACAAAGGTCGTAACAAATAAAACACAATTTATAAGATAAAATATTTTCCTACTAACGCATGGAAGTCGGAAAGAATTTTTGAAGTTTCGGAAGAAAATTATTCTCGCATGGCCACACACAGTAAAATAAAGGTGTATATTTACTGTTTCGATAAAGAAATCAAAGAGGAGAAAGCTAAGGCAGCACAAGTGGAGAGCTGGAAGTAGGGTGGAATATACAGCCGCCTTCACAACTTATGCATCGAATTAAAATAGGAGAAAGTTCGTAACAAATAAAACAAAATCTACAAGAGAAAATATTTTCCCAGTAACGCAGGGAAGTCGGAAAGAATTTTTAAAGTTTCCGGAGAAAATTGTTTTTACATGGCAACACACACTAAAATAAAGACGCATATTTATTGTTTAGACAAAGAAATGTTAACGCTAGTAAAATTAGGTCAATATGTTCAGCTAGATCAAGTTTAAATACGACGTGTTTATGTATCTCGACGGGGATCGCGTCTAAAGCCGGTACGATATTTGTTGAGCCACAATTCCTAGATGGCCGCTGCGTCATTTCTTAGAATAAACTCCACTAGACGTGAGGGTCTGTTAGGCTTAAATATTTGCAAGCAGTGCCGCCCTTTAAAATTTTTAGGAATTCTGGCTCAACTAATATCGTACCGGCTATAACGCCGAGTGCCTATCAGGATATTGATAAATAAGTCAGCGGTCCTATATCTAAATTTGCATATCCACATTAATCTTTTAACTTCTTTTCTTTGACACTTATTGACTTATTTTTACCTCATATAATCTTACTTGGATTTATACGGTTTAGATAGTGCTTGCCATATGGTAGCGAAGCACGTGTCATCGATTTTATTATTAAGCAATTGTGTGGTGAGGAGTTCATCGATGTGATAGAGTGCTTTAATCTTAAATTTGACGCATTAGAAACCACCCCCAAGTCAATCTAAAAGTTAATATTAACTTTCGAACAGGACATACACACACACATACACAGAACGTGTATGAGATAGTTTCTTATCCATGCTCAGGACTTCTTTGTACATTTCAAGAAAACTTGCAGGATAATCTGGAAGTCTAAAGGTAATTTGTTCAGGAGTATAAAAGGACTTTATCTACTCTCCCTCCCTAACCCTCATCCCTTTTCGGTAATCTCTGGTGAATGATCCTTAAGTCCTTCAGAACTCTATGAGAATGTTGGGTTTTTAACGGGGCCTATTTAGGCTGTTGATTTCAACGACCTCTTAGACAACTTTCTAGTAAATTTGAAGAGAAATAACTACCTTCAGAATTTGATGGATGTGTTGGACATTTTCAGTTTTCTCATATTTTGCAGGATGCTCTGAATTACGTTTTAGACATGAATTCTCTCTACTGATTCTAATCCTTCCAATAGAAGAGAGGGGTTAAGTCTCAAATGAGGAGCAGGTTGAAACGAACATTATAAGAAGAATAGCTCTGTGAGAAGAATAATTTTGGGAATAAGCTTATTACAAGCCTTTTTATAAAGACACGAAGGGATTTAACAGCGTGAAAATGGCAGAAAATATGAAATCATTTGGCATTAAAGGAAGGTACGTACTATTACCAAAATGGGAAGAAGTGATCTATCTGTGGTAATAGGCCTTAAAACTTCAACAACGAAATTCCTGGGAATAGAAAGAAAGATGGCGATCACTTGTAGATAATTGATTTGATTTGATTAATTTTCGAATTGTCAAACGAGAGTGTGTGAAAGGAGCAACTTATCGCCTAAATCAAAAGATAACCCATAACAGCCCTCAGATTTTTTTGTTCCCGTCATCGCCAGAACCGTTAAATTAATGTGTATAGTAAAAGTAGATTTTGTTATCATCTGCGCCTATTTTTCTAATGCTTCTTCAGTAAGGAACTGTACGGGAAAGTTTCCGCGACATCAATTCAAACAGATGCTAAAGAACCAAATAGGCATCTTCATGGATACAGCTCACTTAAAAATCCACAATTCCTCCTCGTTTCTCGTTCAACGCAATCCATACCCGATATGGATTACTTCCGCCAAGGTTGGTTGGCCTTTCACTGTCAACGAAGCCGATGACCGCGCTTACTTCTATTTCGTCTGGTGTAAACGTGGTTACCGTCCTCTCAGGTTCAAGGTTTGCACCTGAACTTTGATCACGTGAGCACCTACATTCTTCGGTACGTACGTAGCCGCCACCCCACCACGAACGATAGCCGCCGTGGACAAGTGTAGCGACCTCATTTGTCCGCGAATATGTACGTAGTGAAGCGGACAGCGGGCTGCTCGAGTGAACGTTGTTGTCTGTTGGTCGTTTCTTCAACGGCAACGATGCGTACTTTTACTTTTCGTCCGTTCCACGGCGACGACGACCTACCATGATTTTATAATCGTCGATTCATGCTTTTGGCATGCATTCCTTCCTTCGATGGCGTGGTCGTCTTGCTGGTAACCGAGCCGCGAGCGGTCTGCTGTTTTGTAATAATCGACTCGGTGGTAATCTGGTTTTTCTTGACCTAGCCGGAATTCGTGTATCTGATCGATAAATGTTATTTATCGGTTTTTATCTGGTTATAGGAAAATGCCTGCTTAGCAATTGTTTTGAATACGAAGTATGCGGAAGTTGTTTACTTTGGTCTTGTAAGAATTTGCGCCGTAGACGTTTCGTCATTTTTTACGAGAATTTGATCTAAAATCATCTGCAAGTACTTGCGAAAATTTTGGACTTCCATCAAAAAGGAATATTCAGCCTCAAACAGATTTTCCTTGGGTAACTTCCTTGGTGCATTCATTTCAATGGTTTTTGACTCAAGAACGAAATTTAGACTTCTAACTCAAAGAAGCCTAAGATAGCTTCATTTTTATCTCCATAACCTTCTTAATCTATCGACGTCAACTTTTTTTTCAACAAACTCCAAATGAATTTGAAGAAGTTTACGCCAATTCCGGACTACTAACCCAAAGATATCTTAGGCTTGAAACATTTTCCTCTCTAAAATCTTCCTGACCTATCGACTTCAACGATGCTTGTGGCACAAACTACAACTGAATTTGAGAAAATTTACGGGAATTCTGGACTTATCACCCAAAGTTTTCGTAGGCTTCATTTTTCTTTCCATAACCTTTTTAATTTATCGATTTCGGCGTTGTTTGTGGAATAAACTTCAAGTCAATCTGAAGAAATTTACGAGAATTCTGGATTTCTATCCTAAAGACAACTTAGGCTTCAAACATTTATCTATTCACAATCCTTTTGATCTATAGACTTCAACGATGTTTGCGGAATATACTCAAAATCAATCTGAAAATTTTTACGAGAATTCTGGAGTTCTAACCCAAAATTATCTTTGGCTTAATTTTTTTCCATAACCTTTTAACTTATCGATTGCGGCGGTGTTTGTAGAATAAACTCCAAGTTAATCTGATGACGTTTACGAAAATTCTGGACTTCTAACCCAAAGACATCTTAGACTTCAAAAATTCATCTCTCGACAACCTTTTTGATCTATCCACTTCAATGATGTTTGTGGAATAAATTCCAAGTCATTCTGAAGATGTTTACGAAATTTTGGACTACTAAAGATATCTTAGGCTTAAAACATTTTTCTCTCCGTGACTTTCTTGACCTGTCGATCTCCACGATGTTTGTGGAATAAACTCCAAGTTAATCTGATGATGTTTAGGAAAATTCTGGACTTATAGCAGAGAGGGATATCAGTTGTCAAACATTTCTCCTTCGGATGCACAGATTTCAACGACTTTTTGAAAATAATCTCCAGTTTCTTCATAATTTTGAGAATTTTAGACTTCCAGACGTGCTAAGTATGAAACATTTCTCCGACAGTAATTGTCTTAGTTCATTGGTTTGAATGGTTACTCGCATCTGTAAAGTTATTTAAAACTTTCTAAACTTTACACCAATGTTGAGCTTATTTCATGGGGAAATTTTAAGTTTTAAATATTTTCACCAACATCCTTGGTCCCTTCATTCTAACAATGTTTTAAAGCTAACCTGCAAGTAAATCTGAAGATCGTTAGTCGGCAGAAGAGTAGCAGAACATTAATTATCCCTTCAATAGGAAAAGATATTAATATTTGGAGAACAATTCGCAATTCCTTAAGAATTTTGGATTTTCGACAGAAAGATATATTTGGGTTTCTAACATTTCTCTATCACCCACCGAATTCGTCTGTTGATTTCAAAGATTCTTTGGATAACGATCTTCAAATCTATTCAGGGCTTTACGAAAATTTTGGACTTCAAGCAAAAAGGACGAATTTAAAGGAAAGCGTTTCATTCTAACCTTGACTTTTTCTCACTGTTTGACTGTGGATTTCAACGACTTTTCAGGGTGTAGCAACCTTCAGAATTTTGTGACAATTTGGCACTTCCAACAGAGAGCGGTATCGAGTTTTAAAAATTGTCCCCTCAAGATCGTCCCTAATCAATAATTTCTCTTTAAGGTTGGTCTGAGTAATATTTTGAAAATGAATTCCTAATATTCCTAAATAGTTTCTTGACAACTTTCTCATAACCACATCTCTCTAATTCTAATTACCTCGACCGTACTTCGCGCTATTTTCCGTTGTCGAAGATTTTGGTCACCATTTCTAAAGCAGCTGTCTCAACCAAAGGAAAATATACGTGTAAAAATCTACACGGTTTACTGTATTTTTATAACGTGGTCGTTGAAAGCGTTAAATCGTGCAAAATCTAAGGATATCCGTGCAATTAGATTTCAACATCCATTCGGCCCATTCAATTCGACGTAAACCACCATCCTTCGCAGAACAACACTCGCGCGGCGGCAACTCGCATAAAAGATCCGGAGACAAGATGAGATAGAAATTAAGTTTTTCCGTGCTTCGGCGTCGTTCGGCGAGAACGATCTCATTTACAAATGAATATTTGTTGCTCTTAACAATGGACGTTTTGTTCGGCGCGGTTCGCTATATAAAACGCGTTCGCGGTAATCATTAGCGAAGAACCCCCGGTCGATTTGTCCCCAATACCGCACCAACCCTCATCGCCGGTTATACTTGTCAGTAGACTTTGGAAAATATATGTGAAATGCATATCACAGAAGAACCGAAATTGATTTTGTACGTTTTGCAACTAGGATGCTTATTGTTTACATGTAGAAATGTAAACGCTAGTAAAATTCGGGCAATATTTTTAGCAGGGTCGAGTGGATCGGGTTTGTTTTTATCATGCAGCTGGTGAATCGTATGTGCTGACACTGCCGGGAAGAACTTTCAACATGTGATTGAGAAATAAAGGTGATTGTATGCAACTTAGATAAAGAATTTAAACGCTAGTAAAATTTGGACCAAAAGTTAAGCGAGGTGAAGTAGATATGTGGATAGGACGTGCTTCGACAAATCTGCTTCTAAAACAATACTTTTATTTCCCCAATTTGTTTCCTGTTACAGTCATTGATCGGCTTTTACCTCATATAACCTTATAAATAAATTTGACCCCTTAGTTTTGAAAACTACTAAACAAACCGCATCGTTTTCAAATCATCAACTTTGTACGGTGGTTTCATTTTCGCGAAGCCGAATGGAGCAAATAAGGAAGACTGCTTGGAAGATAATTGAAATAAGATCTCCCCTTTTGTAAAATTCCGTGTTCTCTTTTCTCTTCGAATTTGCGGATTCGATGTATTCCCTCGTCATAAAGGAGAATAGCTTTAATGAGAAATTTACGCTGTTAGTTATGGAAGGTTTAACGCTCTCCCCGAACCGGATTTCAAGTCAAAAACTTATTAAACCTTTATTTCCGACAACATCAACGGAACGATCCGTTCGTGAAATCACAAGTGAGTAAAAATTTTTCTAACGACTTTCCCGACAATAAAGGAAACTCGACTGCAATAAGGCGCGCCAGAAGAAAAACTTAATGCAACTGCAGTGTCTTTACGTCTTCGCCCTGACGGTAAGTTTCAAAGAACTAATTCCGGGACACAATCGTGACACGGTCGCACAATCCGCTCTCTCTCCATCTCTGTCTCTCTGCCTTTTTCTACAAACGCTCTCCTGCAATAAAGCGCCTAATTGAAATCGTTCAGACTAACTCGATAAAAAGTTTACGTAAGCGGCAAATTACCGAAATTTTTATTGTAAACGGCCGCGAGTTAAAAAGTTGTCAAAATGCAAATTGTTTAATGGAAAACAAACAAAAGCCGAACGGGAAATGAAAGAGTAAATCAGCACATCCGCCGCGTCACCGACTGTTGCGATTTGAAAAATCGCAGGAAGGCGGCGCTAAATTAAAAATACAATCCCCAACTTTTTTAATTCGTTCCATATTGCCGTGTACTATATAAATTTTTTCAATTCCCAATTGATCCTCTTTGTTCGGATGTACGCTTTTCGGTTTTTATTTTGGGCGTACGGATGTAGGTAACGAAATCTCGATGCAACATTCTGATAAAAATTATTAACCGTCAATTTGCGAATTTTTCTTTCGGGCTTGTTTAAACTTGCACATTGCTATTAGATAAAAATAATTTAAAACCGAAACAAGTACTATTCAACACCAGAGGAAATTATTCGGCGACATTTTGACCGGCCAGTTTTCTTATAAAAATCTCATTTCTGTAGTTGTTTTTTCCTCTTCTGTTTCTCAGTCATATTCCATATTTCTCCACCGCATAAAAGTATTGGCATAGCTACTTTTCTAAATATTTGTTCTCTAGCATCTTTCGGTACCTTTTTTGCACACAAATGTATTTTTTATACTATTAAACTATTATACTGCTATTGTTCTTTCTTTTATTTCTGCCTCTATCTTGCCATCCTCTGATAGTATTGAGCCCAGTATTTACATTTCCTTACGTGGTCTAGTATTTAGCAATTATAACCATATCATGCGCATAGCATATCTCCGACATTTCTATGTATTTCATTTTCCGGTAGCGCATTTCATACCCTCTTCCATTCCATTTTTCTTGACTTTCTTCATTGCCTTATCTAACATCAGTGTAAAAAGTGTCGGGCTCAGAATGCATCCTTGCCTTAGGCCTCTAGTTGTTTCAAACATATCTGATCTACTTTGCTTTGTTCTTCCATAATTTGTTGTTTCCTTATATCCTTATTCCTTATACATATATGTATGTATATTGTACTAAGAATTTAGTTAATTTCTTAAACAACATTGTACCGGCCTAGCTCTTAATTAATGGTATAAAAAGCATAAATTATAACAAATTATATTTATAAATTTTGAGAAATATTTAACATAAAATCAAGATAATTACCTAGTATGGTGTATGTGTGAGTGTAATTTCTCTTATTCGATGATGGTTCTTCCTATGTCTCCTCTCTTAAATTCCTTCTTCCTTTTCTTAAATTCTTTCTTCTCCGGTGTGGCGAGGTTCTCTTATTCACTGATACTTCTTCTTAAAACCCTTGTATTCGAAATATATTTATAGACTTATTTGTTGATTTATCTATCTTGTCAATTTTTTCTCGTCGTTAACCAAACAAACTTTTTATTTATTTTCAGAAACCAGGACCACACCGCTTTATTTCTTCGTTGTCCACGAACCGAAAACTTTAATTCACCTCGACACCACTTCATCCAGGTATATCGCTGTTACAGAAACCTGTATTGAATGTCGACATATCCTTGGTTATTTCCAGTAATGTTTTATGAATTTTTGTAATGTAAAAGTGTTGCATGTATGTGTCTGAATGTTAACAATGTTTTCTGTCTATTAACCGATGCTTTTTATAAAAATTAATAATTTTATTTCTAGTGACATTTGTTTCTCCCATTAAACGTCTCTGGCTGGAGTTCAAATAAACCGAATGACAATTGAAAACCATAACTGCAACTATAAATTTTGATATATTAAATTGTAATAAAAGATGAATTTTCTAATGGTAATTCGAGTATTACCATACTATAATATGTATATGATCCAGCCTCTTGTAAATTATTTTCGTAAAACCAACATTTCGACTTATCCCATCAGACATAACATTGCAGCATGAATACACCTAGTCTAATTAAATTAACTGTAAGAAGGAAAGCCGAGAAAGCAAGCAAGCGTTATTAATTCACAGTCTTAATAACTTTAATTCAGTTCTTGTGTTTTCCATTTGCTTCATTTTCTCGTATCTCCCGTTTATTAGTTTTATATGTGACACGACTATTTGCATAAAACAACTTCTTCGTTCAGCTTACTTTCCCCACGCAAGATACTTCTTGCTTCTCTTTATAATAATATACCTGCGTTTATTCATACTTTATGTGGAAATACTTGACAAGTTGGGCATGTCGTACACGACAATTTTATTTTGTTAAAAATGCTTTGTATGAGGTCGAATTTGTCGTATTGGGATGTCCGATATTAAAGGTACAAACTGAAATCACAATAAAATTTACATTTAAGGAAAATGTTTAAAACATTCCACAAAAAACCACGTACCTTTGTTAATTTTCCGACATATTCCCCCAAACATTTATTAATTACTACTTTAAACATCCCTGTAGGGTACTACTGTTTGTTAATTTACTTGAAACAATCAAACACCTTGTCTTGAAATTACGTAAAACATTTCCTCGGCAAAAATTGGTTAGAGGGTTCGAAATTGAATTAAAATATAAAAATTTAAAATACGAGGAGGGTAAATCTCAACTATAAGGGGATGTTGCAGAGCCTGCGGATTCCGCTTGATAGACAATTTTTTTAATCTTTAACCTTCTTATACTCACGTCAAAATGAAAGACGTATACTATACTATATAAGTCGGTCTCGCAGACCGTATGCGTGAGTATAGGAAGGTTAAGTTTATGTACATACGTATGCGAAATGCGTGTATTGTTGCGTGAAAAACAAATTCCTGTGAAGCGCAACGAGAATGATGGGGTTATAAAAATATTCGCATAAATATTTGCATTGATGAAAAATAGAATATTAAATATCCGAAATTCTACCGATCAATACATTTACGCTTATATACATACATACACACATACGTGGGTTGATTGTTAATTAACTAAAATGGACCAACCACAATATAGTGACATCTAAATTTTATCCGTGGAATAAAATTATTAATAAACACTAATTAAATCCGCAAAATTTGTGGCGTTTATTCGCAACACGACGACTGCAATTATCGAGAATTCGAAGCCTTTACGCGAGCAGTCAGGACGATTTTGTGCGAATTACATTTCAACGCGGACTCGCTTCTAATTGAACCTGTGTACCTATTAATCCGCACATGACGCTCTTGCTGCCTCAAAATTTTCCCCGAAACGGAATAAACTATACGAGAGACACAGTACCACGAATAATCCGACATTACGAATGTATTGTTCAATTTTCATTAACTTAGTTTGCGAAACCGGTCCCCCACCCCCCTTTAATATCGTAATTAAATTCTCGTTCCGGGAAACGGGAACAATTTGCTTTAGATAAGTAGCAGGTGGAGATGGCGAAAATTGCGACAATTACTCGGAAAGATAATTCGTGTATCATAACGTATGATCTGAGGCTAGACTAACTAGTTTGATTCATTCTCTACAAATGTTGATCTATTACTAAGTTTTCAGATAACCTATCTACCACTAGTAGGTAGAGAGGATATCTAATAAGATAAGAGCACAAGGTCACGACACACATATATGTACATCTATTACTAAAAGGAGATTGAGGCTTATTTGGAACTAAAAATTTCAAGCAGTCCATCGTTTGATTTTGTTGATACTTTCAAGGAATAATGGCTCTTGCCTGGAAAGTCCAAATATGCATTTTAACCACAAAACTGTCGTCCTCAGTAAGAAAGAAACGCAAAGGAATGAGAGTGCGTTCATCAAACACTGATGGTGAACGAGAGTGTCGACTGTGAGGGCGACGGATATGATTTAGGGCATTTTTAACCAATTTTTCGTGTGTCGCGCTTCCTTTCCTCCGTGCTTCTCCTTCGAGGATACTGTCGCGATCGAAATGCGTATATGGAATTTTCCAAATAATCGGTGGGCAAGGATAAGACCCTTATTTCTAAGCCGCGGACATGCTTATGTTGATACCTTTCTGTCAACAGGCATTCAAAGGTTGTTGATGACTTTTCCTTATTTCGGATTGTTTGATTTTCGTTTTCTTAATTAATTGAGTCGAGTTTTGATTTTCGAGGAGTAAATACGGAATCGGCCGTGCTTTCCGGAAAGACAAGTGCGATATCTTATCAACTCGTCTTTGTTGGTGACCGTAACTTACAAACCAAAAGATGCTGTTTCTAATTGTATATACTGTATAGAATTAGGAACAGCATCTTTTGGTTTGTACGTGTGTTTGATTTCTTGGGGCTTTTTAGTCACCATACACCCACGATAGTGTTATTGTGGGTGTATGGTGGCTAGAGAGCTCCAGGAAATGAAATATAAACAAATGAAGAAACCACATCTGTCTAAACAACCGCAAAGAGCAGCTCAGAGACCTTCAAATCCTGCTGAAAATAAAGACAGTGCTGCAAACAACAAACAAGCTATTAGCGATTATGCCGTCTGTCCCAGATCGAGTGGGATTGCATGGGAAACATTGTTATTATTGAAGATGGACTTATGGCTAAATAGGACAGGTTTTGCAGCTTTATATGCTGATTTAAAATCTGTTTGAAAAAATTATCAGACCCATCAGAAGTAATTAGAAAAAAAAAAAACAAAAACAAAAAAGTATCATTTTTTTCTTCATCAAATATCTTCGTAAGTAGAAGAAATACGAAAAGAAGTACCATATAAAAGTCACTGTTTTCAATAAGACCAATTTAAAATTCATGTAGAACAGAAATTCAAGACGACTGGTTATGAAGTACTTGTACCAACTTCCTGAAATCCAATGGCCGCCATATTGGAATTTTAGGTTTTTGGACAATTTCTTTTTCTCTTTTCAACAATGTCAGATAATGTATGATTGAATACAAAATACCAGTCAAATTAACTTTCTGTACATTTTAATTAAGTAGGTTTACATAGAACCAAACAAAATTAAGTGAAATTGATTTTAGAAAACCTTTATATGTAATCCCTATAATACTGAGTAGATTATGATTAGAATTCAGTACTAAGTATTAAGTACTTGAACTACAAAAGACATCGTGACATTACTTTTTAAACGTATAATCAAGTAGGTAAGTACTTATGACGAAGAACAATAACAGAGGTTATCACTAGAGTTGGTTAAAAAGGTAGAGGACGTGTTATCATTAAGTAGTGTACATCGGACTGACGACGCTGTGATTCCTCCAAATTTTATTATTCAATGATAACTCAATATTATCATTGAGTAATAAAATTCGGAGGAGTGACAGCATCACTCCGATTTACACTACTTAATGATAACACGTCATCCACCTTTTTTCCTAATAAGTTCTGACAGGTCTGACATTTTGAACTCTTTCAAACAGATTTTAAATCAGCATATAAAGCTGCAAGACATATCCCATTTAACCAAAAGTTCATCTTCAATAATAGGAAAGTTACGCACGCAATCCTACTCGATCTGGGACAGACGGTAGAATGTCGCAATGAGTACTACTAGTAATCCATAAATATAACAATCACACCCAGAATAAAAATAAAATTTAATTACTGAAACCAAAACAAATCTGCCAATAGATTCGATGCTCAATCTTATGTTGGAGTTGGAGTCAGTTAAATGCATTGGATGGGAGACTAACAAAACCTAGAAAAACGCAATCAGGAACGGCTAACCAATTCATAATAATGGAGTGGAATGGCAACGAAAGAATAGATAATGTGTCGTAGCTGGAACTCATTTGACTAAGGCCCGTTTTACATTATCATATTAAATTGTACCAAACAATTGAATACTATTTTATAGTACAACGTAAAACGCTTTACCGGTCTTTTGTCCAAGATTATTGCGTGAATTTAGAGTCCATCATTCGTCAGGGCTATTACATATGTATTGTAAACTTGTACAAAAAATTCTGTTTATGATTCTGTGCCATGCTACATCCTCGTTTCAAATTGTACACCAGTATCACACAGTATTTAGAAATATTTCTCATAACCTCCAAAAAGATTAATTTTATTCTTAGCTAATAACACTAATACTCTTAGTAAAACGCTCAATAAAAACATTTGTTGACACGACCACAGTATAATATATAAACCCACGTTTATTTTATACTGTAGCAGGACTGAACAAGACGTAAACATAAGAAAATGAGGTTAGATTGGAATACGTGCAATGCAGACTAGTGAGCAGGCCCAAGTCAAAACATTTAGTATGAAAATAGGACAGGTTCTAATTTCATACGGTGATTTTGCATAGATAATAGTAATAGTACAGTGTTTTATATTGTAGGAGGCAGGGCAATAATAATAAATCAGACCATATCACACTACTAGGAAATCCAATGAGAAACAGAAGAAATGCAAATATAACCGTATAAACATAACCACTTCGATTTATACGGTTTTGATAATGCTTGTCTCGAGCTGGCCAAACACGTCTCATCGAATTTTATTATTTAGACAATTGCGCGGTGAGGAATTTAACGGTGTGATAATATTGACAAACTTAACTTAGAATGAAACTGTTCATTGATCTTCTTGGTCAAATCGTAGTAATAAAAATACACCCAGAAAACAAAAAGAAAAACATTTTCTAAGTGGCGACATTTTAACTTATTATAGGCATCTTAAGGAAGTCGAGTCGCTTCTATGATTTCCTACAAAATAATCGGTAAGCGACCGAGAAGGATTCTTTTTTTTTGGAAAACGCGTCGTTTCGACGTTCCTTTCGTCGCCCTTTCATTGTTCTCTTCGCCCCAACCGCGCCATTCCGCAATAATAGATAATTACGAGGAATATAATCGAAGGGAAACGGGCGCCCAGCCGACTCGAACGAACGCGTCGCGTCGTCACGCCCACAGGACGACGCTTCAGATGTCACGGTCCGTTGTTATCCCGACTTTTTCGCTTCCTTCTTCGAAACGAAAGGCGAAAGACGAAAGGAGTGCAGAGCACTAAATCCGTAGTTTAATGCGTTTTCCTTTGTTAATTGCTCGATCCGGAGCGAGACGCACAAAGCCTCTTCGTTCCGCGAACGGAGGCGGCAGCGGCGGCGGTGGCCCCTTGTCGGCTGTTGGTTTCAACCCCGGTCGCCCGTTGTAATTTAGGAGGCACTTGAAGCGCGACTTTCGAGTAGTTTCTTCTCAAGTGCTTGCGGGATACTGTGTGTACGACTTTAACCTCTGAGACGTGTGCGTGCGTGCGTTCGTTCGTTCGCCGGAGTTTCTGCTACCGCCTCCACTTGCTTCTGCCGTTTTTGCCGCTTTATTTTGACGCAATCGACCCGCTATTTATTTATAGTACTTTAATGGAAATGTTGCCTGTGTTTGCTCGCCGTTCTTCTCTTTGACTTGGCGATGGTGTTATTTCGGGCGTCGTAATCTCGAGCCGTTAAAGTTATAGGGGCGATTGGTTCGCCGACATATCGTAATGGGTATTAATACTGCGTATTTTCATTCAAAATTATGATTCTGGAATGGTTTTCTAAACTTAAACTAATGATTATTACTTCCCAACTTCAAAAGGAGTTGAATGATCTTATCTCGGCAAGCGTCGCACGGTACTAAGTAAAGCATACGGCGGTTGCAGCAGTTCTTCGTACAGATTTTGACGTAAATCACGGGTGGTAAAAATAAATGCTATTTCCATCGCTCGTTACAGCTTGTATGAAGAGAAATAACACACTGTGGAAAAAATAAGTCCCTTTTAGTTAAAACTTGGTTTAGGAGTAGGTGAAAAGGCCGACCCTTAGGCAGGAAAAAGAAATACTGGAAGGATAACAGAAAATACTAAAATTTTGACAAAGTCTACACGAGTCTAGAAGATTTGATATGACGGTTTGAAGATGCTTGCCTCGTTGTTGGCGAAACATATGTCACCGAATTTAATCCAACAATTCTGTGTTGACATGTTTACCGATGTAATATAGTGCCTAGAAGGGTGCTAACTCTGGTGGAAACCTTTTTTTTTGGTCCAGAAAGATTCGAAAGACTAAGGGAGTTTGTGGGGATTGACGTTTTCCTCTTGGGCGAAGAAAGGTTCGAGGGGCTACGTAAATTTGTTGAGGCAGACGATTTTTTTTTGGTTCACAAACTTCGAAAGGCGATACTGCATAAGCAAATGTCACAATTTCTTGAGCTTGCATATATGCGCAAAACATCTGATAGTTCTTCTAGCTACATCAAGGAAAGGCAGATGTTATAGATTATACACGATACGTAAAAATTTTCCATTTCTCGAGCTGTGTGATGAAAATTTCATAGTTTTGTATGCTGTGCATATTTCAGTTTTACAATGAATTTTCACAATTTCTCGATGTATACGCAGAAAGTTTGACAGTTCTTTCTAACACTACAATCACCGCAATTGCTATCAGTTCTTTCTGCAAAATAAAGAAAATAGATTGGACTAATAAATAGATACATATTTTTCCGAGATGTGTACATAAAAATTAAGCCACATAAAGGAAATGCTTGATCTTTTCGAGCTATACGAGGAAAATTAACACGTTCCCTTCGTGGTAAGTGTTTCTTGAGATATTCTCTTGAGAATACGAGATAAGCCGTTACGAAGGGTTGAAAATTTTGAGATAACGCGAAGTTGGCGGGAATAATTTTTTAGGAACATCCACCACTAAATTCCCTCACTATCCTAAAATAGCCCTTCAGCCAATATCAATCTGCATTTTTATTAATTTTTTTTTGTCGCCACTTGACAGCTACTTGTAATAAGCCTGAAAACGCATAACCAATGCTGCATAAATAATGCTGCCACTGTGGAAAAAATCATCCCACTAATTATCGAGGATGTGTAGTTATCAAGAAACTCCAAAAAATAAGAGACAATAAGAATAAACCTAAAATAATGGCAAAAAGCAACTAAGACAGTAAGAATGACAGTTCAGAATGGGTCCAAAAACCCTCAAAATACTGAGTAAACATTCATCAAAGATGTGGCAGCAGATAGTTGTAACAAACCTAAACAACCTAAAAGTGCTGACGATATGTTGATACTATTAATGTAGATGCTAAAGGACCAAAACCTGCGACTCAAATTTAGAGCAGCATTAAAGTTTGTAATAACCACTAATGGCTTCTTTACGCATAATGGAATTGAATGCAAATGGATTGATGCAGCACCAAACGAACTGCAAGCAATTCTGTGTACAGAAAATATAGACATATGCCTTATATCAGAAACACACTTTACTAAGGAATCCTTCGTAAGATTCGGAAACTACTTAACCTAACATACAGTTCAGCCTGCCAATACTGCTCATGGTGGCAGTGCCATTATTATCAAAAACAATATCAAACACTTTGAAACACCACAGGAAAAAATATGCGACCTGGTATATACCAGCTACAACTGTAACGATTGAGAAAGCTAGTAGAAAATTCAAAGTGAGTGCAATTTATTGCCCACCTAGATACAACATCTACGCAGAGGAATATATCACACGCTTTAATAAATTCGACGTCATTTTATTATTGGTGGTGATTTCAACGGTAAGCACATCCACTGGGGCTCGACGCTTATTACTCCCAGGAGACGGGAATTGTACAAGGTTGCTGCTAGCTGTGGATGCGAATTCGTGTTTACTTTGTAGGCCTTCTGATCTTAATAAGACTCCAAACTTAATGGACTTCTTTGTTGTCAAGAATATATCATTAAATTACATTAACGCTGAAAATGGCCTTGATTTGAATTCGGACCATTCTCCAATATATCTGGAAATTAGTGACAAATTATTAGCAATGACCAAAATTTAACTCTGGTCAATAAGCATACAGATTGGGGTTACTTTAATCACTTACTACAAAATGAGATCAACCTGTCAGCATCTCTTAAAACAACTGAGCAACTGGAAGAAGAATTAAATGCTTTTATCATTATCATTCAGACAGCTGCATGGAGAAGTACACTTGTTATTAAACGAAAGCTAAAAGGGCTAAATTTTACAAAAGAAATTAGGGACCTAATTGCTTAAAAACGCAAAGCCAGAAGAAGATGGCATCAATCAAGAAGCCCACACGACAAAACTCTACTCAGCAGAGCTACTCAATAGTTAACTAATAAAATTAAAAACATCAAACGATCATCAACCAGCTTATTACACAAGGAACTCACTGCGTATAGTAGCACTAAACATTTGCTCTGGAAAGCCACTATATATCTTAAACGTGCGATAGCCCAAGGGCCGCGTATCAGAAGACCCGTATGGGAAATGGGCTTCTAACCCAGATTATTACAATCGCTTGGTACAATCTGTGAAAGGCAAAGCAATTTATAGAACACTTTGCAGTAAGATTTCATTCAGATGAAGGAGATAATGCGCTACCAAATCTTAACTCTAATGGTTACCTCGACAAAATCCCACTAGTAACTCCTAAGGAAGTGGCTGAAGAAATTAAACACAATCTTAACCCGAAGTGCCATTAAACCTAAATTAAATGTATATATATATATGTTTCGTGACCTTTTTATACTTATCTTATATGATAGAGATCTACCACTAATAGGTCAATAAAACAAGGCTGGTTTGAGCGATAGTTATATTTTCAGAACGTTTACAAACGTTTTCGGAACACCTTCATCAGTGAAAATATAACAAGATAAATATATAAACAAACTTTTGTTTTTTATTTGGGACTATCAACAAAATAACTAGTGACTAGGATTTCTTGATATAGAGGATGTATAACCAACTTTTATATATATATAAATTATAAAAACTAAATTAATGTGTAAACATACATGCAAATTAAGTAAAACCTTATATCAAAAATCTTTGTCGAAACCTTAACAAATTCTGTTCAAGGACTAGGGAAAACCAAATTCAAAAACCTAGCCAAAGGTTTCCTTCTTAAGAAATGCAAATGTCATTTTAATAAATTGCTATATACATTACTTAAATTTTGAATATCGGTCCTGAAATTAATAGTTTTAGTGTCTTTCTGTATATTTATCATTTCATATATTAGTCTTTTTTATAATTATTCTCTGTTTTTAATATAATTGTGTTTTCAAAATCAAAGTAATGCCCAAGATCTTTGTAATGTTTTGTTACAGCGGTCATTGCACCAAAATCATTATTTAAAGAATACTTATGGCTATACAACCTTTTCTTTAAATATTGTTTCGTCTGACCGATGTAACAACCATCACAGTCTTTACAGTTTATTTTATAAACTACATTACTTTGATTTTGTTTAATTATTTTGGATTTAGTATTAGTAAAAAGAGATCTATTACTATAATTTGGAATGAAAGTAATGTTTATGTTGTTTTTATTAAATTCTTTTTTATTTTTCGCTTAAACCTTTTTTATATGGTTGTATAGCCATAAGTATTCTTTAAATAATGATTTTGGTGCAATGACCGCTGTAACAAAACATTACAAAGATCTTGGGCATTACTTTGATTTTGAAAACACAATTATATTAAAAACAGAGAATAATTATAAAAAAGACTAATATATGAAATGATAAATATACAGAAAGACACTAAAACTATTAATTTCAGGACCGATATTCAAAATTTAAGTAATGTATATAGCAATTTGTTAAAATGACATTTGCATTTCTTAAGAAGGAAACCTTTGGCTAGGTTTTTGAATTTGGTTTTCCCTAGTCCTTGAACAGAATTGTTAAGGTTTCGACAAAGATTTTTTGATATAAGGTTTTACTTAATTTGCATGTATGTTTACACATTAATTTAGTTTTTATAATTTATATATATATATAAAAGTTGGTTATACATCCTCTATATCAAGAAATCCTAGTCACTAGTTATTTTGTTGATAGTCCCAAATAAAAAACAAAAGTTTGTTTATATATTTATCTAGTTATATTTTCACCGACGAAGGTGTTCCGAAAACGTTTGTAAACGTTCTGAAAATATAACTATCGCTCAAACCAGCCTTGTTTTATTGACCTATTAGTGGTAGATCTCTATCATATAAGATTAAACCTAAAGTATGGTGTGAAGTCTGCGGTGCTTGCTATGAAGCAAGAGCAGCATACCCTAAAAAAATGAGATTCGGAGATTATTAAAGAAAGAGAGCTAACAGAATTAGAATTAGAAAAAATGGATTAGAAGAAATTTTTAAAAATTCTTAAAGTATTCTTTACACAAATATTAAAATAAAATTTTGATCTTGCAAAAACTGTATTTCCTACACCTTTTCCAACACCCATATTGTTATTTCCAAAGCATATTCAGGATCTTCATATATAGGTATTACAAATTCACAGCACGGTTCACCATCATTCATATTTACTGCAATATTATGTAACAAACTTTGCTACAATAACAACCAAAGTACAAATACGTACATCTAAACGCATTTAATATTTACTGTTATCCAATGTATTGTATATAGGATTATCAAATAAAATGTCAATTATTAATTGGAAATTATAATTAAAACGAACAACTACACAACAAACACAAGTTTGTTTACAGCTGCCAAGTGTCTGGCTAGCTTAGAAATCTCCGAATAAAATTTAAACCCTAGGCCCCTAGACCCTGGTCAGTTAATTTATTCGGAGATTTAATCTACGAATAGTACTATTCGTTGTTGGTGAAAGATAAAACGGTGTTTTTATTCAAAGAATAAAGTTATTCTATGAATAACTACTTCTTTGATGTTGGTCAAACCGGGCGTAAGTAATTCAGTGGAAAATATCTTTTTGTTGTTATTCTTTAGTATGCTAAGTCAGAACAAAATTCATCGTTAGTTGGATAACTAGTTTTAATTGTATCAGGTTGTTAAATATTACAATTGACTTAATACAAAAAAAAAAAAATTCAAAAAATCGACGGGGCCGCCATGAGAGTAAAAGTAGATCATCAACCGTTTCGTTTCCTGACGCATCGTTTTGCCTAAATTGCAAATTACGCCCGACTATCTATTATGCAACGTTATATTGAATAGCGCCGTTATATAAATTTTTATTTATATTCGGGTAGTTTATTTCACCGGCCGTGAAAATACTCAATAATTCACGCCAAAATTCAAATTCAAACGATCCAAGAGATTATCTGCCAGTTATTGTGCAAATTTCTATACTAAAACGGATAGTTTTTGTAGATTAACATATCCAGCTGTTAAAACGGCAACATATTATATACATACATACATACATACATATCCCCCTACATAATGCAACAATACGCAATTTTGCACGATCGCCATCCTAAAATTGCGAGGGCATTTTATTATTCATAAATTTATATTTTGCGCCGCGACCGCTAGCGACCCGAATTCAAAATGTTGTATCTAGAACGGCACTAAAACTGCGCTCATATAACAAATTTCCGGGTTCCTACGTTTTGTTAGCGACTATTTCTGTCGTGCGTGCGTGAGTATTGATCAACAACCAGTTCGCAATAAATATAAAATTTACCAATCGGGCGACCCCGGTCTTTTCTATATCCTTACAGAACGACCGGCTGACTATGGGGCTTTGTGGCGGGCTGTAAGGACGCCCAGCTCTCTTCGGTAGATGTAACTGGTTTATCACCAGATCAAAAGGAAGACTCGCGTTTTATATCTCGGAACAGATGGCGACGACTGTATCGAAATTTCGCCCATAAAACTTTTACCGTCGTACTGCTTCCTAGACGCGTAGCTCGCGCATTTATTCGTATCTAATGAAATTTTATCCGGCACGATGTGTAGCCACATGTTGCTCCAAATATCAATACGACGGACGCTTCGTTTCGATTCGCGAGAATCGCGCCAGATTCGCGGAAAATCGTCTTATTGCCTCGCCGTTAAGAAATAATTCGTTAGTTGTGTAAGTAGATTTTGTAAAGCGTGAAGAGATGAGGGAATATGTAGTTTGAGTACGATTATGGGGGATTCGATGTGACTGACTTTATCGTTAATTGTAATATTCTACTATAAGGCAGCATTTATTGACTTCTAGACTCAATAACACTTTTACAAAGATTATCATAACAAAATCCAGGATTTAACCTGATAACGGGAGAAATTCTAAAGCAATTACCAAGAAAGGCTATTGTCAAAATTACACATCCCTTTAGTGCATCATTCAAAATGAAGTACGTACCGAAAATGTGGAAGGTTGCAGAAGTTCTGATGATAGCAAACTCAGGAAAACCTCCGCATGAGGTTCTCTCCTACAGACCGTTTTCATTTTTGCCGGTGTTATCAAAACTGTACCAAAAATTCTACTGAAAATATTAAGATCAGTAATACAAAAAGGACATATTTCCTACCCACCAGTTTGGATTCCGACAAAAACACTCGCCAGTCGATCAGGGCCATAGGATAACGAGTATCATCGAAAAATCTCTAGAACAAGAAAGTATGTTCTGCAACCTTGCTAGATGTAGCACAGGCCGTTGATAAGGCACCTATGGCATGTGGGTTTGAAACACAAACTTAAATTGCTCATGCCTAGATACAATAGATATTTTAGAATAAAACATGACGCCTACATAGAGCTAAGAGATCGAGGCGGGAGTTCCACAAGGAAGTGTGTTGGGGCCTGTTCTGTATCTTATATACGAGTGACACACCGAAAATTAAACATCAAACAAATGCTACATTTGCTGACGATACTGTAGTATTAGCAGTGGGCAATGAAAGTGATGAAGCAACTAGAAAACTGCAGAACTCTATAAACAAAATAAACGAATGAAGTGTACAATGAAGAATCAAACTTAATCGAAATAAATCAGTTCATGTCAACCATACTAATAAGAGGATACAGTATATGCCTGTCACCTTAGATGCAAAGTTGCACTGGAAAACTCTCATAAAAAAGAAACGGGAGGAGCTTGGAATTAAATACAGAAAATTGCTTGGAAGAAACTCTAAGTCATCCACGTACAACAAATAGCGTCAAAAGCAGAGCTAAGTGCAGTAGTACCCACGAAAAATATGTATGTAAAAGATATTAGAACTTAAAGAACATTATTGAATGGGACTTTAGTTTCGGTGTTTTCATACGTAGTATAAGATAGTGCCAAAAATTGCTGATTCTATATACGCTTGCATGGGTGTTTATTATATATAAAAAAATATATAACTAAATCCTCCCCTTTAGTTGCGGACAATCCACACCATCTTGCTTCTTTATGTCACTTTAGTGTTTAATACTAATACTCATAGTGTTAATTTTGCATCCAGTACGAATCGACGTTACAACTTTTAATATGCTAACTTTTCATAATAATATAACGATTTGGCGCTAATATTAGTTGGTCCTTTTCTTGAGTAATACATCGATGTAAATGTAGTAAATGTAGTAAATGTTGCTGTGTTGGTGTTGTATGCTAAGATCTATTCTATCGTGGACTCTTCGGTCCAAAGGGTCAGGTCTTCCAAGCGCAATCATCCTCCTTGGCATTTCTTTAGATTGTGGAAGAAAGGTAAGGTTCATCATCATCGATTGGAATTCAATAGATTAAGATCGTCCACTAAACATGAAACTAGACCAGCCTATATTGTTTACCAGTCTCATATTGGGGATCGTGAGATTCGTGAATCGGCTATATTTTGGAAGTGTACTAATGGTAGGGAAGGAGGTACACGTATTCCAGGGTCCATGGCACATGATAATAACGATATTAGTACGCCGTTATCCTATTTCTTTATATCCCGTTACATCTGACGAAGTATTGAGATGTATTCACAAACTTAAACCTCGGGTCATGACGGTCTTTCTTCGTCAGGGATTATGGAACTGTGTTATCTAGATCTTTGGCAATTATCTTTAATCTGACCATTGCATCGTCTAGCTTTCCTGAGCTTTGGAAAATTGGCAGGGTTATTCCCGTAAACAAAAATGGAAATTGCGACAAATTATAGGCCTATAAACATCCTGAGTAATTTCGGCAAAGTGTTTCAATTCTCGATTTATCACCAAACTGCAACACTCACTAAACATCTTCTTTCTACTCATCAGCATGGTTTCATCAACGGGCGATCCATCACAACGAATTTATCCATTATAACACAATTTATAGTAAAGCTATTGATAAATGACCTCAAGTTGATGTGCTTGAACAGCTTTGGTTTTTCCCCATCTTTGATGAGACTTCTATCGTCCTACTTGAGTCATCGTTTTTTGTAATGTATGTTTCAATGGATTTCACTCGTCCCAATTTACTCCAACATCTGGTGTGTCTCAGGGTTTCAACCTAAGACCACTGCTATTTAACTTCTTCATTGTAGATCTTTTAACCTTACTGGACTGGGACGTTTTGGCATACGCCGATGATTTAAAGATTTTTGTTGAGATTGATACTGATACGGACTGTAATAGGTTACAAAGCAATGTACAGTTAGTGTACGGATGACACAGCGATAATAAATTACTTTTAAATGTTAATAAACGTGCTGTGGTCACATATTCCAAGGCTTCCAATCCCCTTATTTACAACTACCATGTTGATAGACTATACATTCCACGTAAAACACAACTGAGAGACTTAGGAATTCTTTTTAATACCCCTCTACAATTCACTGAGCACATTTATGCCATATGCAATGCTGCCACGAAATTCTTGGTTCCTTTTCAAATTCGCAACTGCCAACAACTTAGTAATCCGTCGACATTGAAGGCTTTGTTCTGTGCGTTCGTTAGATAGAAATTTTAATTTTCTTCTATTGTCTGGTATCCATTTCATACATACCAACATATGACACTTGAAAGGGCTCAGAAGCGTTTCTTTAAATACTTGAGTCAGGTTCTTATCCGCCTCGTGGCGTAGACTATAATTCTTGATAAACATGACAGCTCGAAGAGAGAAAGCTAGTTTAACCATCCCATTGAAACTGATCAACAACCACATCGACTCCTCCGCCCTTTATCTCAGGTGAATTTTGCTGTGCCTGCTAATAATACACGGTCTTCAGACACATTTTTAGTACCCAAATATTTGGAAGAAGGTTCCATTATCACAAGATGAGCAATCTTAATAAGATCGATCTTGGCCCGTTTCTCTAATCTTATTCTTTCTTCCTATTTTTTTGTGTTTGTAAAGCACAAATATTCTTTTCTTTTAAATTCTTTATCGTGTGGGTGGTTGTAATATTATTTGTTATTGTCACTTATTTCATGTAGAAAGCATACGTAAATTTTCTGTTTTTCTCTTTATTTTGTATTATCCTATAATTTGGAATTTTATTCTTTTGGATAATAAAAACTATTATTATTATTATTGTTATTAAAGTATTGTACAATTTCTGCTGAATCTATATAGTCTAGTACAATGCTTTAAATCAGTGGTCGCCATCGATCGCGAGTTACCGGAAGCTCGCGGAGACAATTCTGGTAGCTCACAGCATATTTTAAACATAAAAAGGGGTAAAATTCATAGAAGCTTCCGTAACTTTCGCAAATTCTCGTAATAAACACAAGCCGCGGTAACACTGCGATGAGCGACTGTTTGCTCCAAAATTATCAAAGTACCTCAACCCATTGGAAAGGTTGGTCACTACTGCTTTAGATGTTCAGAATATAGTACAGGAAGTGAGATAATATTTTCCCGCCTTCTGTAGTGTGGAAACTAGGAAATTTATACAGTGTGTTCTTGTTCTTAACATATTTATTTTCGTTCAGTTCTAATTTTCTTGTGTAAAATCTACAATTTAACGGAATTACGTTTGCGAATATAGCAGATACCACGTCCCGGTTTAAAGTGACTTACAGCTTAATCCTTCTATCACGAAGTATGTTACTACGACAGGATAGGTAGATGTACACACAACATGCATGTTTGGTCTGATCTTCGGCTTACGTATTTAGAGAAGGACGAAGAACGGCCGTGCTACCTGCACAATCAGGATTGCCATCCCGCCACGTTCGCCATCATACGACTCTCATACCCTCATAAGGTCTTTCATCCGGTTCTCAGCTCTAAATTAATTTCGTAGCCATATTGTTTTGATTTAATTAAGATACCTCCCTCGTCTTCCACCGCCTCTCTTTCTCTACCATCGGCTTTATTAACGTTCGCTAACCCAGGTAGAGGTAATAGTCCGGGCGTATATACCTTATATCTCTACCGGCTTCGGATCTCTGGTTCGTTCCTGATATCATTCCCCACATTATGACAATGTTGCTGCACTAACACACGGAAGTGTGTTTCTTCTGTCGGTTGTCGGAAGGGAAGGGAAGAAAATTGAGCGCTGATTGTATAACTCAGAGCGACTTCGTCGAGGATAAATTAGGCATTCATTGTCTCTTAAATACCTGTTCGCCTTCGGGTTTACAAACGATACTATGCGACGTTAAAATAACGTCGGCGATAATGGATGTTAATTTTAAACTCGTATGTATGCTAATTAAAACAAATAAAACGTCGTTGGTAATTATCTACACGCGGGGGTTTATTGATTCCGATATACAAATTATGCATGTCATTTAAATGTGACTATAATTTTGCATGCGATTAATAAATTATCTCGCTAATAAATCAATTGAATCAATTAAGTTAATGCCGCTACTTTTAGTAACAACCACATTTTACACCAACATTAACTCAATAAAATACTAAACCTTACCATCTTGCCAAATACGTTCACGACCCAGCACCTTCGAGATATCCTCGGGGTACGGCGTAAATAAATAGTTTTTAACTGTAAATTCAAGTGGAACTCTCTAGCGCCGGATAAATTTGCTCTTACCGTCCCAGTTTCGGAACAATTGGATGCGCATATGCACCACCGCGAAGATCGCCTTGTTTCGTAAGTACGGACATATTTCAGGCGTTAACCGGTATTAGGTGCAAAGTTACACAAAGAAACCGCAAGCCACCTGGATGTACGTGGTATGCGGCACTTGCATCCGCACGCTGTTCTAGTAAGCATTAACCCTTTGAGGACTATACTTATTTGGCCGAAGGGATATTTTTTTGAAGTGAAAACTTCTTTACCACCGTTGTGAGTGATTTGAAACTCGATGAAACGAAAAAGCGACACTAAAAAAGAACCAAACATATACATCTATAGGATTTATTCTGCGAGAGAATGAGCTGGAATAGCCTCCTCACTCTTGTCTACCAAGCGTTGTATATATGCATGCTTGTGTGCGCCTGCGTATTGCCGAGTCGAATTGAGAAAAAGGCGTCGTATAGTGAGTATAGTAGTAGGAGTAACCCAAAAAGTTACATCGTTTTCAAAATTCGACCCGCACCCAACTTTTGAAATTCGAAAATTTTCCAACGGAATCTGATTCTTGGTCGTTTGTACCCATTTGTACCACCTTCGTTTTCAAATTTGCTCAAAACCCAAAAAAGTTTTTGAGTTCGAAGTACAAACGAAAATAAAAGTGATTTCTGCCGGTACGATTCCCTTTCGCGTGCCGTTTACAGAATTAAAAAATTTTCAAAATTTTAGAAGCTTTTTGAGATTTTTGAAACTTTTTGGTCGGAGGGTACAAACAAAACGCAAAGTGGTACATACCTCTAGGCTGCAGCCCGAACCTAGTCAATTTTACAGATTTGAGGTATCTCAAAAATTGTAGAAGTTGGCTCTATCGAAATTTTCAAAACGTCGTGACTTTTTTGGGTTTTGAACAAATTTGAAAACGAAGGTGGTACAATGTACCCGCTTGTACCACCGACCACGAATCAGATTCCTTGGAAAATTTTGGATGACCCTTCGTATAACGATCTAAATTAAATTAGGTACGTTAAGCGGGCAGCTATCAAGTAACTGTGCAAAAGCTTACTAGGTAAGCACAATTTGTATCCATCGTCCATCAAAAAATTTAGTATATAAAAAACATTAATCGGTGACACGAGTTTCGCTAGGCCAAGCATCTTCGCGACCGTTATAACAGAATACAATAAACGAGAAAAAAAAATTAAAATGTCATCGAAATTATAGACAGATTATTATCGGGCGAGTTCCAAGCATATTTTCGTCCGTGAAGGCGCCATAAAACCAATTTTTTAATGTCCGTACGAAACGGTCCGCCACCAACTTTTTATTCTTGTGTTATTTGTGCCCGAACAGTTGCAACGAGCGCGATTTAAATATAAACTCCGCAAACAAAATCAGATTTTCACTTTCTGGGATTGTACTTTTTGAATTTTTACTTGAATGAATGAAGTCGAAAATAATTCCGGCGTCGGCACATTTCGTAACGTTCTTTTCGGCGATAACGGCCGTTTATCATGCGTACATTTTTTAAATATACACCCGTCAAATAAATCGGGCGTTTTCCATGATGATATAACACAAAAATTTAGAAGCCAACACATGTATTAATCCCGAACGTGTTCGTATAATTAGACGGGACGTGTCGGTTTATTTGTCCCTGTTTCGCGCGCGCATCGTATAATGAATATTCTCCTACGTCGAATGACAGCCACACTTAGTCGGTGACAGTTTTGAATAATGTGCTGGGAAGCGAGTTTAGAAAGAAAGGAAAAAAAAAAAGGTAAACCGAGAATTTTTAAATTATCGCCGAGCTTTCAACGGCGCGGCGCGGTGCGACGCGACGCGAAAATCTTGATTTATACTTTTACGGAAGAGGCGAGATTGATATTATAATAATTTATGTACGCTTGATACGGGACGCTTCGTTGTAATAAAATTTAGGGAAACTTTCGGTTTCGAACGCGACGGCATTACCTTACCGGGGACGACTAAATTAAGTATTTAAATTTGAGTAGACGCACGTTTCGACGCGCGGAAATGCATAATTAATTTCTAATTTTCGCCCCGATTACGAAGTGACGATAGGCTCATCGGGCTGTCCACGCGATTTCCGTTCTAACGTTTAATTGGTATTAGCGATCCGAACTGAATTCGGTTAATGAGTAATTTAGTTAGGACGGGGTTCCTTTTCGAATTTTTAATAAGATTGAAGAAGTCCCAGAATCAACTTAAATAAAATCTGGATGACTCTTCATATAACGACCTTCTTTTTTTAAATTAAATACGTTAATGAACATCTGCCAAGTAACTTTCCTAAAGTTTACTAGATAAGCACAATTTGCATCTGCCAATAACCCGTGAGAGGAATTCTGCTTTGTTAATCGTGGACCGCAACAGTAGATTAATTAGTTTCGTCCTTATTGGGGCTCATCAGTACGGTATGGTTGGTCTGATCAGGCGTGGAATGGGCAACCTTTTTTTGTAGGGGGCCAAATAAAAAAATTAGGATGGTCCATGATGATAATAAAAGTACAATATTATTCAAAAAAAAAAAAAGAAACAGATATGTAAGTATCCATAGCATTGGTTCTACAATAAAAATAAAACTGAAATGAATAAATTTTATTAAACAAAGAATTTCTTATAGTCATATAGTGCTACAACTCTAATTAGAGAGAAACTTGGAATTGCCTTTCCTATGCAAGAAGTTCAATATTTGGTGAAAGTGATGATGCTGCTACGCGCAAGAAGCTTTCCAAATTAATATCGATAACCCTCGATCTGTTTCTCGATTTTGTGAAACTCATTTTTGAAAAAAATTGCTCACCGCAATAAGAACTGTCAAAGATAGGCATCATTTTACACATAAAATTAATCAAAAGTGGATATTTATCTTTGGAAATATATTTTAAGTAAAAATCTTGCAGGGGTACCTTACTTTTCAGTACGTCATCCGCTCGGTGGTCAACTAATCCCATTTCAAGCCATATTTCCACTTGCTCCACGCCCACGTCGAAAGGAGTCATGAATATTTGCAATATAAGTTCACGTGGACGGAAATCCTCAAATCTGGATGTAAACTCTGTATTTAATGAAGATAGTTCCTGTGATACGGCATTCTTATCGAAATTTTTGTGTGAAACTAGGATTGGAAAATGATTTATTTCCCGTACAAATCTGATTTTCCCGCAACCGAAGTTTGTTTTGAAAACATTTTATAAAGGTGAATAAATCATGGCCAAATAGTCCTCGTTTCGGCATATCCATAGTTAGTTCGTTCAAGTAATTGGTGGCATCAACCAAAAATGCTAAATCAGATAATCGTGCATCATCTCTCAAAGGTTGGACCAACTCGGGTTTGCCCTTCATTTCCATGAAAATTATCACTTCTTCTTTTAATTCATGAAATCGTCTTAACATTTCGGCCCTTATTTAGTCAGCGAAATTTACAGTGAAAAATTATGTCTCCATATTCCTTTTCCAAGTCCTAAAGGGAATTGGTGGAACTGGCGGTGATTCAAACCTCTTGATTTAATGACACTAACACACGAAACAACTGTCTTCATAACATGAGAGAATTTTAATGATGTAGCACACAGGTTTTCTTGATGAATAATGCAGTGAAATCTGAACAGATTACTAATGTCAACATTTCTTTTTAATAATTCTGCTTTTATTGTAGCCACCACCCCTCACTTTTCCCTATCATTGCGATAGCCCCATCTGTTGTGATAGCGCTTAACTTTGCCCCAGTCAAGTTTAAAAGCACTAAAAACATTCATAATTTCTTCAAAAATGTCTTCTCCCCTTCTAGTGACTTTCCTGGGTCAAAGCGCGAGCAAATCTTCTGTTAGTTTCAATTTTTGGTCGACTGCACAAATAAATCTTGTAGGTTGCGTTGTAGCTCCGATATTACTTGGAGCTTTCGTCCAATAGTATGGAATATACAGCACATTATCCCACGACTTCTTCAAGAACGACTTTTATGTTTTCTGCCATCTATTCGTGTTGTGACTCTTCTTCTGGATAAACTAACTTCTGCGGACTTTTTACTTTTTTGTGGACACAGGATATTTGCCACTGCTATTAAGCACTCGTTCACAAATTCGCCTTCTTAAAACGGCTATGAATGGTCCGTCAGTTTTCTGCTTACAACATAACTCGCTCGAACGATATCTTCTGTTCTCTTCGCTGAATTTTAGAAAAAAATCGGTTGACCGCCTAAATAAAAACAATAACAAAAAACTTTTCGATTCTGTACTTCTTACTTGTTCTGTTAAACTTTCGTATTTTTGCTAATGCTTGGTGGTATAATGTCTTTTTAAATTATACTCGTTTAAAATCGCGATGACTTCATGAACGTATCAGACAAATGGGTTGTCCTTATAAATAACGAAAAAATATTCTTCAGTCCACTTCTCCTGGAATGTACGACCTTCAGAATTAACCTTTCTGCATTTACTGTTTGAGGCTTCGGGCATAGTTTAGGAGCAGAAATGTCTTTAAAATTTCAAAACAATCGAAACTTCACTACAACTGCTCTTCCCGGATTTGGATATCCCAACTGATCTGGATTATTCTTGAATTTACTAGCGTCTTCTCGTCGGTCGCTTTCACTGATATCTCTGTATCGGGAGACGAGTTACACGTTTTCGTAGTCGTACATAAATATTCGACATTTTAGGATCCTACCTTCACCAGGCGTTCGTTTTATGTTCCAAGTAATCTTGTAAAATATACATTTATGTAGTAGCAATGAGCCTATACGGCATCCTTACCTATTATCTTATTATCTTGAAGATTAAAACTAATCTGTAGTGTTTCTCACACATATTGGAAAACTAGAATATCAAAAAAAAAAATGCGTTTTAAATTTTCATTTATCTTTGGAATTTCGTGAATGATACCCGAAGCCTTTACTTTCGAACTACGTAAGTAACGGTTCTGGTTTGTGGTCGGTGAAGCGATCAAGTCTTGGGAGATCCCGGATTACGTCTCGGCCGAGTCGCAATGATAATAATAACAATAACATCGGCCGGACTGCTGTATTTATACGCGCCAAGAAGGTGGGTGGAAAACATTAACGTAATGGCAGTCTGAACTATTCGCATTCGTAATTCACGTTTAGGATTCTGTCGGAGACTCTTTGCACATTATAAAGATGTGCGCTGACAAAAATATAACTATATATAAAATATTTACGATCTGCGACCGAGTTTACGTATTCTCGCAACGGCTCATTTCCCCATTAAACGCACGTTTTGGAGAGAGCCACGAAGCGGTGCCGCCCATTGGGAACATAAGCGTCTCGGACGAAGACACGAAACTTTTTATGTGCAACGATGCGATAGTAATCGATTTTTAATCGAAACTTACGATTAGTAATTATGTCCGGCGTTTCTGGGTAAACGGATACCACGGACCAGATAGATAGATTTATAGATTTATGTTTTCTTCCACTCTGATTTTGCGTATAAAGAAACTCGCCAAAAATGTACACGATAGCCTCCAGGATGAAAGATTTGGATTCTACGGGCCAACATCTATCGGATAGCCATATCTTTAACGCGATTGGACGCAAAAATATTTTTCTCCAAACGAATTTCTACCTCAAAGCATAGAAATTTTGTCCGTTTTTCGAGATAGCATACTTCCGATAGAGCAAACGAGTTCAATCTCGGTATGCTTAAAGTACTCGACGAAGCGATTAAAATGAAATAGACGGCAGGTCGCTAAGTCTTACCGTTCCGGAGATATGGTACTTTGAAGTTTGAAAAAATTACATATCTAAAATTACCATAATTTCGTTCTAACGGGAAAACTATTAGAAATAGCTCGTTCGTTCTTGTTCCATTCGATTCCTAGGCAAAATCTGCTTATAGAAAAGTCTATTCTATTGCGATCGAACAATAAACAAAGTAGTGAGAGCGATTTGAAATTAGGCCAAAATTGAAAATGTCGATTTTTACGGAACATTGGTCATTTGGCGAAAAATTCATGTTCGAATTTCGAAGTTATTTTGCGTCGGAATATACATATTCGGGTCGGTTCGGACGTAGAACGCATAGGTTTCGGGAAAAAGCCGTTCGAAGTTGGGGCAAAACGCGTAAAATAGGCCGAATATAAGGGTGTATATAGGGCGAAAATAGGCAAACTTCAAGCGCTCGTAGCGCCTAAACGTTAATCGATAGAAAGCCGATCAGAGGGTGATTCTGAATCAGAAAAACGAGTTCTTTCGAATAGTGTAGGAGGAAATTTCGAGGGTAAAATTTAGCGATTTTTTGCAAATTTCTCGCGGTATATTGTGATTTTCTCGGTAACCGTTGGAGTCAAGTGAAGAGATCCTACGCCGTTGAATTCGTCTCGTCAAGACACGTCGATTGATGTAGGATTGAACCTCCTAAGTCTCACATTAGCGAAAATGGGTAGGCGCGTTTAGCGATTTTTAGCGATTTTTTGCGGTTTTTTGCATTTTCTCGGCAACCGTTTGAAATAATCTAAACAAATCATATACGGTGGAATGGTGGCTCTAGAGTCGGTCATCTCCCTACTTTTGTAATAAAACTTTTACCGCTACTCCTTTGCTTAGAGCCGACGAACTTTAACGCATAACTTCAATTCCAAAGAGAAAAAATCGTATCGTTTGGTGCAAAGACATTTTCAATGAATTTAACCGAAACTTATCCCATTTCGTTATTTCACATCGTCACTAGTGACGCAATTTTGATCTACTTGCACGACCCGGAAACGAACAGTTCACTGATTGAGTGTCTGAAGGTGAGTCGAAATTGACAGAAATTACGTTGCAAAGCGAATGATTGCTTAGTCCATCTATTTCTGGATATGTACCTTTAAAAGCGAGAGAAAAAGAAGTGGTGACGATGATTTGTTTATCGGAAGTTGTCGGTGAACTCAACGAAACAACACAATTCGAAATTATATAAAAATAAATAAATATTCTTCTATACTGTGATGATTAAGATTCGACAAACGCGCGTCTTGTTCGCTGAAAGAACAGTCTATATACAACTACCAAGCAGACATATCGAACTCGTATAAGTCTATCGCCTTCTTTCGACGAACGCGTGTCTCGTCCGTTGTATATAGACTGTTCTTTCAGCGAACAAGACGCGCGTTTGTCGAATCTTAGTGATGATACAGGCACGTGCAGTGAGTCAAATATAAAAAAGCACTTCAAGGCCAGACCTCTTTCTACTAGGTAAGTGAGAAACGCCGTGAAAGCTTAAACGTTGGACCTCAGCTTCAAGTTTCGTTCCTGTATTTGACTCACTGTACACAGTATAACAAGCTGTTGACCTTCTAGTCAAAAGTGAAAAAATTGTCGTCGCAGTCTACGTATTCGCTTTTGGAAACAAAGCGAAGTCACATGGAACAAGGTCAGGGTCATAGCGAGGGTCATGGAATATTTTGGAACCCACCCCAGCTAAGTATATACTCCTTTTTCTTGTTCATCTTCTAAGACTCGTAACTCATCCGGAAAGCAAGAGGCGCCCGGTAGTGTCTTTTGCTAATCCCAATTGTTAGTGGTTCCTAATATTCATTTTGTTTCTTTTTGTTGAGGTATTCGACAAAAACTCCGCCTTAAGCATCCTCATTTCTTCTCCCTTTTCGCGTTCGTTCGTACAACGAGTCACGACCATTCCAGCAGTAAAAGTTTGGATACACGAACGATCTCCGACGAGTTGTTAGTTCCGAATCTCTATATTAATTAAACCGGAAACTTTATTTTTACGGCCTCGCTTGTGTTTCCTCGTTATACATATAAAGGTTCACGCAGTAAATTATTCGCCGCGAAATAACAACTCCAACCTGTTGCCAACTACATTTTAATTAATTTAGTCGAAATCACCCGGAAAAATGCGCGGAACGCCCCATTGAACCCGCAACGATGTTGAACGGCGGCCGCTCAAAAAGTGGTGCTCGGGAACGCATTGTCATAAATTAATTAGGAGGCGAATTTGGCAAATTAATTAAATGGAAATTGCATCGTCGAGAGCTTCGCGCTGCATCGTCCGTCCGTCCGTTTTGCCGTTTCTCGTGTCGTCGCCCTAATTTTATGTATTTTCCGGTTTCGCTCGTGTTCGGAAATTATGGAGATGTACGAGAAGGTACCGAAATGAATTTCTCAAGAATTTTTATTTTATCAAATATATACCCGCAAGAATTAATTTTACAGAATTTCTGACGATGCGGAGGAATCGCGAGTCAAAAAATAGACGAAACATTTCCATATAATAACAAATTTAGTCTGTATTCAGCTTTCGTATTGCAAGCAGTGAATGGTGAAGAGTTTGTACAATAGTTGAAAGCGGCGAGTAACGTTAAAGTGACGTTGGTAAGAAAGGAATTATCGATAGAAGCGCGGTGGTCAACTAGTGGCATACCACAAAATCGGTAAAAGTAACCGAGAAATTGCTCAATTACCGTAATGAAATCGTAGAGCGGTGGATTATAATGTTAAAAAGTATCAAACAAGTGGTAGTGTGTACAATACACTATGTACGTACATGCTCCATTGCACACCAATTCTTCTAAAATCGACAAAAAATAAGTCGGATAATCGCGCAGAACTTGTATTTCCTGTGTGGAATCACCAACGATACATTTTCGTTACGAACCCATACGAACATCCTACAAATCCGTTCTTTAAAGAAAAACAAAAGATTTTCCTCTCCGTTCGCGTTATAAATCGAAAATATTCTTCCGACTAAATGCACGCATACTCGAACAAACGATTCGGAGCAGTCGTCGGCGCGTTAACGCAATACCGACGTTCCAAAGACGGCGAAGCAGAAGGTAAGAAACGGCAACAAGTAAACTTACAGGAAATACACGCCGTTTCGGTTCCGGTAGGCACGATGGCGAGGGAAAAAGAAAAAAAGGGGCGATTCTTCGAGAACCGGAAACCGGGCTATCTGACGTCGTTTCGTCTGTTTCCGTTCCGCTCCGTCACACCGTTCCCCGTGTATCGACGACGCTCGTTATTTCGCGCGAGGACGACGTCGCGTCGTCGACGCTGCGAAAATAGAGGAACGGACGATCGAAAGGGGAGTTGCGCCCGTTTTACGCTTTTCGTCTTCGGCGCGGTACGCCGAGCTAAGGGGTAAAAGCTGCGACCTCGGGCGTGTATTTTTCACGACTGCCTCGGATAAGTCGGCTATAAAAGTTAACGATGGCCTCTCTCTTTGTGAAATAACGTCGACTTCTTGAACGGATTCGAGGGTTGGTAGTAATGTTCGCGTACGCCGTATGCATCTCTTATTGAATTCGATAAATAACGTGTACCTACAATGTATAAGGGAAGATAAGAAGGGACGCAACCGTAGCTTAGCGCAATTGTATGGGAAAAACTCAGTTTAATACGTTTGCTATCGCTGTCGCACCGGCGCGTCGAATTGAGGCTTCTGACCAAATATGTACTTTCCAATCCTAACGGGGGAAAGCGTAGTTTAACGCATTCGCCTCCGCCGACGCACTAGCGCGTCCAACTAAGGCCCCTGAGCAAATATGTACTTCCCAATTCTAGAGGGGGAAAGTCTAGTTTAACGCATTCGCTCCCGATGACGCATCACCTCCTCCAATCGAGGCTCCTGAGCAAATATGTAGTTTCCAATTGTACTGGAGCAAAGTTCAGTTTAACGCATTCGTCACCGCTGACGCGCCAGCATGTCCAATTGAGGCCCCTGAGCAAATACGTACTTCCTCATTATAACGGGGCAAAAGCTTAGTTTAACGCATTTGCCACCGTTGACGCACCAGCGCCTCCAATTCAGGCCGCTGAGTAAATATCTACTTCCGAATAGCAAGCAAATACGTTTTGCCTAATTCTACCGGGACAGAAAACTCAGTTCAACACGTTCACCATCGTTGACTTTTCAGCGCCTTCAATTGAGGCTCCTAAGCAAAGACGTTCTTCCCAATTCTTCGGGAGCGGAAACTCAGGGTAACACATCCGCTACCCCCGAGACATCACCGCGTCCAATTGAGACTCCTGAGAAAATATGTACCTCCCAATTCTAGCGGGAGGAAAACTTAGTTGATCCTATTACAACAGCGTTCCATAAATCGGACGTCAGTTAATTTAAAATTTGTGGCAGAAAAAATATTTGTTTTGGTGGATTTCTATTGTAGATCTAATGTTTAATACAGTAAAACCCCGTTTATCGCAACACCTCCGAATCAAATGCCTTCCGTTTATCGCAAGAACGAAGGGGCCCCTTCTCCTTCGCCAAACTAATTAGGTGTTCTTCGACTGCGCATGACAAACAGTTTCCCGCGCGGTTATTATTCACGGTCGCAAACATAACCTCGAATTTTGTGCTCGTCGCAAATAACTGCAAAAATGAGCGAAAACCAGAAAACAAAAGACGGTACGTTTTATAAATCACTGCTTTGCACTTTCCAGAGGAGGGGGAAGAAAGAAGAGAAATTTTTTGCGATAAATGGGTGAAACACGTTGCGATAAACGAGAGTTGCGATAACTGGGTGTCGCGATAAACGGGGTTTTACTGTAATATGTTTTTAATATTAGTTACCTGTATTTAGTAAATGAATGAAATACATAACTCGCTCGCGATTTATGATTTTCTAAAATGGCAGATCGCTCTATCACTCTATTTTGCGGAAAGTATTTTTGTTTCTTTTTTCATGTATATCCAAAATATATACAAAAAAATTAAGTAGATTTTGTTTATTGAAGATAGCTTTTGAACTAAATTTTAATTTTGTTAATTTCTTTCATTCTCAAGCTTTTTATTTCACATATAATTTCATTTTTTTTTTTATTCTTGAATTTGCTTTCGTAAACATACATACATGTACGTATTTTATTTAAGTTGTCCTGTAATTCGTATATCACAGTTCGATAATACAGTTACTACTATTATTATTGTTATTATTATTATTATTATTATTATTATTATTATTAGACTTCCCTTTAAATTTCCCGGCTCAGTTTTTGTATTGATTTCTGGGGTTTTGACTTTTCTGATTTATCTCAGATTTCAACTGCTTTTGGCTTCTACCATTTCGATTTTGTTTCTTCGCTTTCTTGTACTGCTTCCGTTGGTCCCAAGAACTCCCAAGAAGGTTTTGCAATCAGTTGCCAAATTTTCCGAACATTCTGTATAAGTAAGCACGTACCATCCACCTTTTTAGGTACGTATGTACGTATATGTTCCAGGTCCGTAAATTCAATAGAAACTCCTACTTGAAACGACAACCACCAGTCACATCTTTAACAAGACTTTTAACTAATCAAGACGTCGACTTTCGCGTTTAGAATACGTCAACGAGTTGGAGGGGGAGCGGTTTTACTTAGGAAGTCGATCCTTCGTCGTCCGACATCCTCCATCGGCTTTCCGGCGGCTCCGGCGAATTTCCCACGCGATAAACGACCGAACGCAGAAGGGATGTTTTAAATATTTACTAGGACGAGTCGAATTAATTAAGAAATTGTGAAGTTTCGGTCGGCGGCTCTAACTACTCTTTAATTACTTTAGCGCCGTTTAAAACGGCGCCGCCGGATTTGTACGCCAGATACGCAACAAACGTCTTGATTTCATCGTCGTCGCTGCCGCCTCCGCCTCCGCCACCACCGACGACGCCGCAGTCGATTCTCTCCGATTAAATTGATTTAAATTTAATTGTTTGTTTTATGACCTTTTATCTTCGTAATTTTTATGTTTATCATTTTGTAATATGCGGATTAGAAAATACGTGAGTGTTTGTGATATTGTATACGCGTTTCGCAATATCATGCTGAAGAGGGATGCGACGATGTCGATTTTTTCCGGTTTCACCGATAACCTGCGATAAGTAAATTGTTGTGTATCAATCCATTTATTTATTGTTGGCACATATCAAGAAATCGGGAAGAAACAATCGAATATCTGTTCCACCATAAGAAAAGAAACAAGTTGAATATCTGATTCACGATAAGAGAAGAAGTAAGTCGAATATCTGCTTCACGCTAAGAGAAGAAACATCAAATATCTGCTTTACAATTAGAAAAGAAACGATCGAATATCTGCTTTACAATTAGACAAGAGACAAGTCGAATATCAGCTTTACGATAGGAAAAGTAACAATCGAATATCTGCTCTACAATAAGAGAAGAAACAAGAGATCTGCTTTACAATAAGAAAAGAAGCAATCGAATATCTCTTTTACAATAAAAAAAGAAACAAGCGATCTTCTGGTTTACAACACCACTGCGTGAACAAACGACTTTTGTCTGTTTCGACTCACGTTCAAACATCCGAACAGCAAATCGTTCTTTTGGTTTCTCGCTTGCAACCAGGAACGATGCCCTACACGAAATTTGAATGAACTCCGTTAACTTTCTTCAACATTTCTTTGCAACGATCCACACGATTTTTTTTTTGAGGCTCGGCTAAATTATGTGTGTGATCTATCTTTACGATATGGTACATGTTGATTTCGCTCGATTAAAGGACAACTAAACAAAAGGAATCAAACTCAAAAAGAAAATGTTGCTAGAAACTGAACATTACAACTTTCAAATGAATAAAAAGTAGAGGACTTAGATAATTCTCCAATGACCGTCCTATCGTCGAGCCGCGTTTGTTAGGTAACTCTCACAGAAAGCTGGTCAATGGCTGCACAAATACAAAAAGAGCATAATAAAAAAGATGAAAACTGAATTTTAATGACATATCAATTCATACACTATACATTACCTGAAATGAACAGTAAATTAGGACCATTATTCAAAGTATTCAAGGAAAGGATTAAGCAATTATTCTCGCTTCCAGTATGAAAGCCCTGTGCTCAAGATCTCAGTTCCGCAGTGCTGCCAATTATTATACATTGTTGCCACTACGCATTCCAAAAGTTTCCGTTCTTAATCACTTTGTATTTAATCCACAGCATTATATCACGAAATTCATAACTGAGAAGCAAACATCCTAGCTCGCAGTTAGAAAATCGATTGCGAACAGTCCTATTAGACGATGTTTCCTCGCCAGAAGCCGCATAATGACCTCGAATTCATGATGATGATTAAATGATAAAATTCTCAGAATAAAGAATGTAGAAGACGAGCTCATGGAAATCATACATAAAGTGCTTATAAGGGAAAATGGAGTCAAGTAAAAACCGGAAATCAACTATTTGAAAATTTTAAAACAATAGGGGGGTCTCCAGGGAGACGTTCTTAACCCACTCCTATTCCTAAGCGAAATAGATGAAGCTATAAAAGAAAAAAAGAAAAATAAAATGTAAAGATTTGTGGTAGGATAATATCCGGAGGCTTCAGCTTATTTTCCTGGAGAATTCTGCTTTTGCACATAATATACTGTACTGTCTGCAAATTCATGAGCAAAAACTGCAGATGAATCTAAGAATCTCGAATGATGTACTTTCGAAACATAAACTGACAATGAACATCGACAAAACAAAGGTCATGACAATAGGCAATCCTGCAGCAAAAACAGCAGAAAACAACGAGTAGGAAACCATAAGTATCTAAAAAGCACTATCAATAGAAGAGGAGATTTAGAAGATGAACTAAAGGTGAGAATAACAGCAGCAAACCCTATACACAATGCACTACAGAGAAAATTCCTAAATCACAGCGAAATAACGAGTAAGACCAAAATATCAATATACAAGACAATGTATGTCCCGGTACTCCTATATGGGAGAGAAAACTGGGCCCTGATGGAAAGGCAAAGAAAGCTGCTACAGACCACTAAGATCAAATTTCTCAAGAGTGTATTGGGAGTGGGAAAAGAAGATGAAAAGAGACGACGTTATTAGAAAACAATCTAATACCGAACCTATTAGAAGACTGCCGGAACGCAAGAAATTTATGGGGTTCGGCAATCTACAACGAATGCAGGAAGATATACAAGTTAAACGAATATGGGAGGCCAGGTAGATGAGGAGAAATAGAAGAGGTAGATCAAGGAAAACCTGGAACAGCGATATAGAAACGATTATAAAGGAAAGAGAAAGTAGTTGAAGCCCAGCCAGAGAAATGACAAAAGATAGAAAGGAATGGAGACGATTCGTATACGAAACCTCTACAGCAATGCTTCTCAACGTGGGCGCTTTTCCACGTTTAGGGGGCGATTGGTAACAGTTTATATTTTGGGGAGCAAAACAAATTTTGTGGGCGATAGAGTAAAACATTATATTATAATAAGAATAATATTTTAGGGTATTTTATTTGTTGTATCGTACAAAGGACATTGTACTAGCCACTAGTCTATTAAATGCAATACGAATTTGGTGAATTTTTTGGGGGTGGGTAGAAATGTCAAATTTTACGAACTTGATACTGCAGAAACATTCCTAGTAGGCCTCATATCCACAATACCGTTAAACCGATAGAATAGTTCTACATCTACATCTTTCCATTGGGGAATCCCCGAAGCAATCAATCCTAAGACATGGTATAACGAAAACTATTCAAGGGGTAATTCAATGACACGTTTCGATTGGTGCACGGATGCGAAGTAGAAATAAACACGTCATGCAAATATATCGGTCGTTTTGTTTACGCCTCTCTATCTCTTTGTTTATTTCCGAGAAAATCCGAATGCAATTCCGGCAAAAATAAAACAAACCCGCATCCGGTAATCATACGGGATTACGTCGTCCTGACTCCATTCTATCCGTTTCAGCTAACGCTAACGTCGCGTTCAATATTTACGCTAGATGGACCGTGGAAAATGCATGGGCAGAATACGCTTAAACCCCGACCCGGTCTTACTATTTGATGTGTGAAAACTGGAAATGCACGGACAAGCTTAAACTGGCTCGCGTCGCCGGCGAATTCATACACGTTCGGCGTTCGAAGCGGGTTCGGGAAAAGGCGAGGGCGCGGAAAATATATCTGACGTTACAAATTGAAGCTTCGGTTTCAAACCGACGCTAACGCTTGCGAGATCAATGAGATTCGGCTTCGTTGCCTCCTATCGAATTTACTGTACCGACGATGTGTGAATTTATCTATCGGAATGCAAATGTTAAGTCTTTTAATTCTTGGACATACGTACTTGCAAAAATAAACATTTTAAGTCTTGGACATTCTTGCAAAAATTAAAAAAGAATGTCTCCGTGTCCGGATTGCGTGCGTATGTATGTACACTACCGCCCATATTACAGTGAAACGCCTATTAAGCGACCACTACTTGTTCTCTCAAAAAGTGGTCTTTTACTGGAATGGCCGCCTTGTCGAATATGTAACTACCTCCCACTTCCTAATGTAACATCTAATAACTACATATATGAAACGGCAATAAATTTATTTATAGGTGCTGTAGGTATATAATAAATAAAATAAAAACAAAATAATCTCTATATTTTAAAGTAAATATAAACAAATATATAAATCGTATATATATACGGTATATATAATACATATATATATAATACACATATCATTTAAATAGATTCTCATTACTTCTTATTTAAAATAATCATGGATAAATGTTTGAACGCCCTTTCTTGCTTACCTGGATACAATCTCTTTCACATGTTTTTTTCCACATCGGACAATAAGTTATTTAAACGATTATTTCCCACTTCCCTAGAAAGTCTCTTTAGTGAATTTGCGGCATTTAAACAATCTGAAATGGGCTTCTTCGTCACCCTTAACATGATTTTGACCTTCTTCATTAGTATTGGTAGTCACGCTTTTGTGGAAAAGTTCCTCCTCCCAATTTTCAGAACCATCATCAAATGTATGTTCCTCCTCGCCAAAATCAAAATCTATTAAGATACCTCGTTCTGCGACTTCTCTCATACATCTCCGGATGTCTTCCTGATTATCTTCTGCATTATCGTCGAACCCAGTTTCAATTCCACATGCTTGAAAACATTTTTAAATTGTTGTTCTACAGCAGCTCGTGCTTCATTTCAATTCATGTCAATTTTCTTCTGTAGTTCCTGGACCTTGGTCGCCTCGTCCATTCTTGCAGCAAGTGCAGATAAAATTCTCGGACGATATAAAGGTTTGACATTTTGGATAATGCCTTGATCCACAGGTTGTAGGTGGCTTAAAGTATAGGCGGAGAGAAACTCTATTTTCACATTTGTTAATTTGAAACTACTTCAATAGGAGGTCGGATTATCGAATAAACGCAGAATATTTATTTTTTCTTTTTCTTCCCCTAATCGAATTCTTTTATCCATTTAGTACAAATTTCCCGTATCATCCATAATCTTTTATTTGCAAACCAGTAGACTCCCATTGTAGACATATCAAGGTCCTTAAAACATCGCGGTCTCAACGACTTGTTGATGACAAGATTTCTTTTCACCAATAGCACTTGCACAACATCAAATTATAATTCGTTCCTTAGGCTTTTTTACCACCAACACACTTATTATAGTTTCGAATAAGCCGAAATAGTTGGGATTGTACGAAAGAAAAGAGCCGTCTCATCAGCGTTATAAATGTCTCCGGATTCGTAATTTTCTGTAACATCAGGTAGTCGTGCGATCCAATCAGTTATGTCACCGTCATTCACACTAGCTTTTTCACTACAAATGGCAGGAAAAGCAATATTATTTCTAGTGCAGAAACTGCGAAGCCAACCATTACTTCCAGCGAATTTCCCAATTTTTAAATTTGTTGCGTAAAACCCGGCTTTATCTTGTAAAACTGGACCATTGATAGGTAAACTGCGTGAACGAGCACCCTTAAACCATGCAAAAGTCAAATCATTCACTTCTTTGTGAGTTTGAAACGCAGCACGTTTTAAATTTTTATTAGCATTTTGGGGCCACTTTAATTTGAGCTCGTTCTGATTTTTCAAAATTCCTTGAATTTAAGTTTTGCCACATTTGTGCCACTGGGCTCGTTCTCTTTGGGACATACCTCTATCACTTGGTGCTCTGTACTCCGAGCAGACATTGTTGAACCCTAGATTCATAAACATACGTTGTTCATAAACATTCGCCATGTACATGATTATATTGATGATCTTTGAGTATTTAGACTATAAGGTGCAGTAAGACGAATATAAATCGTAAAAGTTGTTAATTTATTATTAATTAAAGGAAATAAAAATGAGCAAAATAGTTATTCGAAGCACCTAATAATCCTCAGCGTTGGAAGCTATTGTGTATGAGGCCTTCTGTAGTCTACCAAAGATAAGAGTAAACTAAATGATACATATACAAAACAATGGTTTGTCGTTTGTTTTTTCCTCTATTTAAGTACAACTGTAACGCATACATGTATAGAAATATTGTGTCAGTTCAGGGTATTCCCCTACATAAACGGACGAGCGGTCGTTTCTAGGAGTTTCACTGTAGTTCGGACACAAGTAAATTCACAAAGTTGTAGACTATTGTCATTAAATTAAATTACAACATGAATTTTATGTAATCATACTACTGTTATCAACACATATTTATAACACACGACAAAAATAAACAATAATTCTCAACATATAACATTACATTTATTAAATGTTCTCTGCATCGGAAAAACCTCCTTCTGTACGAAGAATGCTACTAACAATGTTAGCGATCCGTTCAACCAATTTTTCAAGCACTGTTTCTGGTCCTGTATAAATGTGTCGTGGAGGTAGGACACACCCTTCGAATTCCTTTGTCGAGTTCATCCCATAATAGCTCAATCGGATTGATTTCAGGACTTCGCGATGGTCACGTCATTATTTAAAGAAGATTATTCTGTTGTTGGTATTTGCTGCGATAGACACTTACTATCGATATACGCACAAGCACGTTTGTCGAGCAACTAATATGTTGATTATAATATGCAACACTGTTAGGACAGAGTAATGTAAATTTCTTAAGCTCATATTTCTACCTCAAAAGTGAATATAATAAAAGGATCGTAAATTTGTTCCATAATTTTAATTATTATTTAATGATCTTATTACCCTAAAATTCTGAAGCTATTTGTCCATTGCGAACTAGATACTTCATACATAGTTTAATATCATAATATAATTTGCATTTTAAAGTAATAGTACAGTCAATAAGAATACTTTATAAAATTTAGCCAAGTGCCCGAACTCATATGGACGGTAGTGTACATAATTAATGCAGCTTGATCGTATTAATAATAATAATTTCAACGTCTATTACAAATTAATACCGGACGAAAGGCATTATTTATTATCGCTAACGATAAAATATAATCGCCGACCATTACTCTAATGAACAAATACGTCCCGCCAAAATAATTATCGCGCGCGTAAAGTTCGAATTTGCCTCCCCGCCTTGTCGCAGACGCGGTGCTGATTTGACTGCCAGACACTTTGTCTTGGCCGACGATGCGTACGTACACCCATTATGTGTGTGCCCACGTGAAATTAATGATGTTCTCGCGAAGATAAAACGTATGCGACTCGAACCGCCCGTACCTCCGCGCATCTATTATTAATACGCCAATTTCGCAAAGTACGCCCGAAAGCCCGCCGCCGCCGCCGCCGCCACTACCGTAAAAATATCCCCTAATATTTACCTAAAGTACGTACCTACGTATAATACATTTTTGCGAAGAACTATTTCGTAATTATTCACTCCGCGAATATCATCCGCGTCCGGGCTTATTTCATTTGTTCCAATTATGAAGCGAGGCGCTTATCGTCGCGTCGTCGGGGGCATCATTAAAATTCGAACGTATATTAATTATCGAATGCCGTAAATCACCGTCATTCCATCATTTCGAAAATCGATATTCGAGTAAGGTGAAATATGAATAAATAATGCCGTGATAGATGACGAGGGAAAACTTTAAACTTCATCAATCATCCGGGCACTTTTTATAGTTGTGTTAGAACAAATAGAGAATGCTTGATTGGTGATGTTCAGTTTCGCCGGAGCGTCACGTTTTACAGGGCAATTAAATAAAAGTTCAGTTATGAGAAGAAACATTATCTGCTTCGTGAGTAGATAGATTTCCACATCCAAGCACAGTGCAATCCTTGTTTATCAAACAATTGCTATACCAACTAACATACTACCAGTCATTGGATGACATACAAATCGACAATCGTTCGACGCCGTATTATATAGTATGTACAAGGTACGATCCAAAAGTTCTCGGACTGACGAAATATAGCGAAACCAGAACAAGAAACCGACGAGCGCCGGTAGGTGGCGGTGGTAACATTCTTAATGAATTTGTATGGCAAGTTTCGACTCGCACGATGCAGCAGATGTCCGATATTCGAGACGTTCCTGCTAAATTTGGACTAGGCTATGGAAAATGCATCGTATCGCAGCACCGGATTTACCATCCTGCGATTTCGGTTGTGCTAGACTCGTTTAGAGAAGCTGAAAAATTCACCAATACTGGAAAAAAGACGGAATCGGTGCATACGTATGGATGGCGACGACTTAGAAGGTGACAGCAGTCACGAAGCCTAAAATTAAGTATTTGAATATTTATGGCATAAGTTCGTGAACTATTGGATCGCACCTCGTACATACTAAGAGGTTATAGCTGAAATTATGACCTACGGTATTGCTGAAGAAATTTGAAACCTAAGTATCCTTGAAGAAAGTGGGACAGTAGGTTTCAGAAGAAGCCAAAATACTTCCTAAAAAAACCCGAACTATCAATTTCATTTCTTCTGTGGAAACTGATACCTAGTATTCCTAAAAGGATTCAAACTGTAGTTTTCAGTACTTATGAGCAAAACTGAAATTTAGTTTTTAGTTTTGAAAAAGCTGTAATTGCACCTTTCGCTATTTATGCAGAAACTTAAACTTTGAACATTCCGGAAGAAGCTGGAACTGTAATGGTCTATATTGTGGAAGAAGCTGAAACTGCAGCTTTCGATGTTTTTGAAGAAAATTTACGCGAAAACTCAATATCCTCGAAGGAACTCATTCCTGAAGAAACTAAAACCTTGAGTAACCATACAGGAAGCAGAACTGTAACTTTCAAGGTTCCTGAAGAAATTAAAATTGAAACTTCGTATTTTTGAAGAAGCTGAAACTGTAAATTTCGGAATTTATGCACATATTGAAACGTTGTGTATTCCACAAGAACCTTGAACTTGAATATTTAATATTGTGGAATTAGCTGGAACTGTGATCTTCGGTGCTTTTGAAGAGAAATTTACGCGGGAACTCAATATTTCCGAAGGAGCTGAAATGATGAGTTCCAGTATTTGTGAAGAATTCAAAACTTTAATATCAGATTTGTAACTTTCACCGTCCCTGAAGGAGTGTAAGCTGAAACGTTGACCATTCCTGACGAGGCGTATACTGTAGCTTTCGGTATCGGTGAAGAAACAGTAACGTTGAACATTCCTGAGGAAGCAGAGACTACAACTTTCGGTATTTATCCAAAAACTGAAACTTGGGACATTCTTGAAGAAGCCGATACTGCAATATTGGGAAGGAACTGAAAGTGTGATCTCCGGTATTCCTGAAGAAGCATCCTTAAAGAAAGTAGAACTGTAACTTTCACCGTTTCTGAAGAAAATCAGTTTAAAACTTAGTATTTCAGTATTTATGAACAAACTGAAACTTCGAGTATACCCGAAGAAGTTAGAACTCCAATATTCAATACTGTCGAAGAAGCTGAAACTGTAACTTTCGGTGTTTTCTCTTGTAGAGAATTTTCGCGGAAACTCAGTACTCCCGAAAGAGCTGAAACTGCAACTTCCGGTATTTCTGAAGAAACCAGAACTTATACTAGAATTGTAACTTTCGCGATTGCTGAAGAAGTTCAAGCTGAAACGTTAAGTATTCCCGACGAGGCTTAAACTGTACCTTTCGGAATCAGTGAACAGACTGAAACTTCGAGTATCACTGAAAAAGCTAGAACTGAAATATTCAATACTGTACAAGAAACTAAAACTGCAAAGTTCGGTGTGCTTGAAGAGAATTTACGCGGAAGAAAACAGTGGAACTGTAACATTCGGTATTTATGAATAAACTGAAACTTTGAGTATTTTTGAAGAAGTTGTAACGAAAACCTTTAGTGTCCTTGAAGACGTTCAATCTCACCCCTAGTTTCCTAAAATCTTTTCTAAAGAAGCCGACTGTGACCTTTAGTATCCTTGAAAATGGTCAAACTTTCAGTATTGAAGATGGAATACAGTATTTCTCAAAAAAAAAAAAAAAATTGAAACGGTAACTCTCAGTGCTCTTGAAAGCTGAAACTTCGAATCTCTCTGAAGGAGCTAACACCCAAATTTTCAGTATTTCTGAAGAAGATGAAATTGAAATTTAGTATTTCTAGAAAAAGTTGAAACTACAACTTATATTTCTTGAAACCAATATTTCTTGAAAGATAAAATTGGGTATTCCTGAAAAAGTTAAAACTGCAATTTTCGGTATCCCCAAAAAGTTGACTCTGTAACTTTCAGTAATTTTCATAATGTAGAATTTTAAATTTTGGTATTCCTCAAGAAACTGGCAGTATGATTACTGAAACAACAATATCAAATATGACGACACGGTAGAAATGACTTTGTAAAGTGCCTAATCTTATTCCCTTCCTATTTCGACTATATTGAAGAATATCAAAAAATAACGAATGTTTGACACTCAGTCACAGCGGTGTCCCGGAATTTATCAGCAAATCTTTTAAATGCCCTCTCTTCTACCACGTTCAGGTCAATAGAACTACATATCGGGAGTTAATAGGTATATTTTCATTGAAATTTCATTGATTGACCTGAAAGTGATAGAGGAGAGGTTATTTAAAAGGTAAGTACATAGGTCACGAAACATATATACATTTGATCAATAAACTGAGGAGTCTTCTGATCTGATTTAATACTACAACATACTCCTAGAAATATTACCAAGTAATACAGCAAAAATTCTGAGGAAGACTTAGGCGTGGAGGTGAAAGCATATAATTTTCGGTTACTTTGGCATCATTATAACCTTGGATTCAATTCAGTACGGACTCACTGCCTTAACTATCGGCTTGATTGCCTGTTAGGATGAAAGAATATTTCTTTAATGTCATAAAATATTTCTTCAGAACTTCCTTTATTGCTCAGAAAGTTCAACTTTACATGACTGTACAAAAATAATCGAAATCTGCGTTTCGCTGCTAAACACGTCAGAAATAAAAATAGTTTAAATATTTTGAAAACAATTTATTTGGACATGCGATCTGGTAGAGGTATTATCTACATTTCATCATCTTAACTTCGCGGGCATTCTCCCCCGTGTCTCGCGTTTTTGAACGTTCATCATCTTTTCATGTCCAATCAAACTAAAATCCTTTGCTTCGCGAGCGGATGTTTTCTTACGGGGGCACTTCAATCAACTAATTAAATACACAGCTCATTTTATAGTACGGCGATGACGACGAAGAAATATGTTGAAAAGTTAATTTAATTACTGTACTTTGAGGAAATATAAAGGGAAAGAGAAACGTGAGATGTAACGTACTAAGTTAGAGATTTAAGCACGCGTTCAGAAATACGTTACTATAGTTCGTACAAGGTGAGATATTCTAATTTGTAATGTTGAAAGTTTTAAGATGATTGTATGTATATACACAACCGTCAGGAAATAAGCGGACGAAATAAACTTTCGTCTGTTTCTGCGTTGTAATGGATTTGAATGAGAGATACGAAAAGCGCCCTTCAAGTTGGAAGCTAGGAAAGGAAAGCGTTGTTTTTGGAACAAACTGTTTTCTTTACTTTTCAAAGTATTTGTCTTTAAGATTTTGATACTTTTGCACGTGTTCAAACTAATTGTTAAAACATTATTTTCACTCTGAAGGTGGTAGCTCAAAACCATGGTTTCTGAACGCTTCGATAGCTGCTTGACGTATTTAATGAAACTTATAATAGTCGAAATATCAACAAGTATACTCCACACTAGCACATACAACTTCATAATAGATGCAGAGCAGAAAAGTAGGAACTCTTTCAAGTTGGTACATGAACTAGGAAGGCAAATATTTTCTTGAAACAAACTATTTTATTGCTCTTCAAAGTAGTCGCCTTTAAGATTTTTACACTTTTGTATTTGTACAAACCGATTCTCGAAACATTTTTCTACTCTGACGAAGCGATTGTGTACATCGTTGTTCAGTCTAGGCATTTACTAAAATCGTAAAAAATCATGCAAGGAAATCCTTCATGTAAAATTTCCATTCGTTCGCAAAATTGTCGTTTTTAAACGTTCACCGTAAACAAACGAATCGGTCAATGTCTAATCTGCCGCTGTTTTCACAACAATAAATGTTAAATTTTACTAAAATAGTAATGATACATCCGAATAGCGCCTTTTAGTGGTCGTTTGTAAAAACATTAATGGCGCCCCTCGTATTCGTTGTAATCTTGTTCTGTCCGGATATTTCTCAACGAACTCGTATATACAAACGAGGCCAGTAAATAATACGCAAAATCATATTTCTCTTCTACGTTAGATTCCTGTTTAAATTTACGCTATCGAAATTTCATTCTCGTGCACTTCAATCAAACGGAACCCATCTGAAAATTTCGTATAGAAAGCACTCACTTTACGCCCCTAGGTTATACCCATAAATATACCGGGGGTATATATCGATTTTAAAATTGTTCGGGCGAAAATAGACTGATTCGATATCATGCAGTGCTCCACAACGCACATAATAAATTCTGAAGAATCAATCAACTTACCGAGGAAAATGTCTAAAGATTAAATTACAGGTACACGACGACGACGGGTAGGAGAGCGATCTTCCTTTGAAAAGCCGAGGACGCATTCTCCAGTCAATAGAATCCCGAATATCACCCTATAAACTCAATGTCTGCACGATAAGGAGAAGACGAAGTCGAAGAAAAACTCATACACGACTCCTTACATGCATCAAAATTGATTTATCGGATATTTTCGGAAGAAAAATAAACGGGCGTCTTTCCGATTTCCGTTCGCCTGCATTGTGGAAGCCCGGGAATGTTCGTGAGTATATTCGCCTTCGAGGTTTTTTCCCATCTACGAGAAATAGATTTTTCACAGTTCTTTTTTTTTCGATATTATTCGCAGGTGGGATTAACGAATATGCAAATAGAAATATGAATTACTTTTTTTCTAAACGATGACGGCCAAGAATAAAATAAATAGAAGAACGAAACCCGTATCCACTCCATGTCAAAATGTTGATAGTGATTATAAGAACTATAGTGTAGTTACTAACACTATAACATCGATAAACCCTTCACCACATAAATTATTCAATTAAATCCGTGATGTTAAAGAATTTGATGCAATTATTTTGAATCCCAAGAAGCACGGTTCTGAAACCCTTTGCTAAAATCACCGCATATCGATATGGCACAGGTAGTAGGTAAAACGAAAGGCAATCAAAAATGTAGAAGCTTGAAAGGGTTAACGAAATCCAAATGTTCCCAGAAAAATGTTAAGTTAAAAGTTAAGAATAATAATAATAATAATGATCTTTAATGTCCAACAGGTCAAACCCATTTACAGAACATAAATAGAATTAAAAAATAAATTGCAATAGTGATAACATCTACACCAACTTATGCGTGTAAAACATGAGTACTAAGCAAATCGAAATAATAATAATAATAATAATATATTTGGTGTTCGGTATAGTAATGTACTTACACAAGTCAATAGATATGTACACTTTCTCAGAAGAAAAATGTAGACAAATTGTTATACATATATAAGACAATTTTCGATTTAAGAACTATGACTAAATTAGATTTGATAAAAAGAAATAAACTAAAACATAAAAACACAAGCAAGCTAAATATTAAATAAACAAATCAAAATCAGTGTCTGATAGGTCGTGATCAAGTAACTCATCATATAAATAAAATGTTGTACTGATGAGGTATTTTTTCACACCCGTTTTCAATTGCTGAGTTACATGTAATTCCCGTACGTTAATTTGTTGTAAAATTTAACATCAATGAAGTCTAGAGTCTAGAGCCTTTTGGGCTTTCGTTAATCTGCAGAATTATGGCACGAGGACGTCTTTGTCTCTAGTATAATGATCGTGCACATCACTATGACTTATAAAACTATGTAAATTGCGGTGGTCATACAACATGCATTCAAGTATAAATAAGCAAGGAATAATCTGCAATAATCTCTGTACCTCAAACCGTCAACAATCCTGACAACTTTACGGTGTAGTCACAAAATTCTCTTCCACAAGGGACAATTTCCCCAAGCCAAAATAGCGTACGATATTAACGAATGGGATAGTGAATGATACGCTGTCAAAAGAACATTTTTTGTCGCGTATAGTTTTATACTGCGCAAAAATAAAAATACCACTGTTCAGTTTTTTGGCCAGGAGAGAAGTATGATGATGCCATGCAAGACAAGGGTCCAGAACGACACCGACAAACCTGACAAACTCTGAATTCGCGAAATCTTTCACGTTGTTTAGTGAAAGAAAAATGCAGAACCTATGTTTTCTGCATGTAGCTTCAGATCAAAATTTGACTTTCGCAAGTGCTGCACGACTCTTTGCTACGCCTTTGACTATCTCTGTAACATATTCAACAAACTTTCAAACTGCGTCCTTCGTACACATTCCTTGTCGAAACCCATATTGCGAGGATGTAAGTAAATTATTTCCTTCGAAATACGCCATGATTTGCAGTTTTAAAGTTTCCTCGAATATTTTTGATAGGACAGGCAAGAGTGAAATTGGTCTGAAGTTGGATATCTCACCAAAATCCCCTTTCTGAAAAATGCGTATCAGAAGGATTCTTTTTAGTGCTTCCGGGGAAGTACCTTCTTTAATCGATAAGTTGATTGGTTTTGTAAGGGGAACAATCAATGGGCTTTTTATATGTTTTAAAACATTCACTAAGAATCCATAAAAATCCCTGCTGTTCTTTGAAGTTAATGAATTTATAATATCACGTATCTCATTAAAGGAGACGGTCCTGAAAGAAAACGATGCTACAACGATAATTTATATCCTTAATAACTCATTAAGCAGATTAACAAAGTAGTTATTCACGCAATTTGGATCAACATTTGGAGTTAAAGTTTTCTTCCTATCTGCTCTATGATTATTAATAATTGATCATAATGCCCCATTTGAATAGTTTGCATTTTATAAAGCGTGATCATTAAATTTTACCTTAGCCTCACAGATTATCTTTTTGTAAATTTTGCGTGACTCAGTATATTTAACTTTTACAGCATCTGACTTTGTAATCTTATAGATTTCGTTCAACAAATCTACATGTTCCCTCATCTGTCTCAGTTCATCACTGACTGAACTAGCCATGTGTACGGAGTTTCAAGTTCACTATTCTTTCAGGGAAAGCAGTATTGAAACCGTAAGGCAACAATTCCACAAATCTATCAAACTTATGGTTAACGCTTATTTTAGTATCAGAGACGAAATCCGAGTTTATCTCATAAACAAAGTTCTAATATTTATATTTTCCTGCTGCAGTGATTGGTATTATTATCCTTATTTGGTCGTTATTGTCTGTTGAATGCCTGTGAAGGCTTAAAGAGATACTAGAATGGCCAGCAAATTTGTATGCAAGGGAAATCTTAATATTTTCGAAACCGTAATTTACAAATACATTGCCTAAACCCATAAGAACTGGGGCAATCTAGCAACAGAATTGCATTCCTATTTTTAGTAGAAAATTTCACATTAAAATCCCCAACCATTATAAGCCTGCCAGACATCGTCAAGATATTTATCATTTGTTCCATCATGTTAATAAAAATATTGAAGTTTCCGAAAGAGGAAGACCTGAGACGATGGGAAAGAAAAATGCTAAGAGCAATTTTTGGGGGAAAATACATCGAATGGATGGGTAAGAAGAACGAATGAGGAACTGGAAAGGTTATACGTATATGGGACTAAGCATTGTATTCATTGCAAAAGCCCAAAGAATGAGATGATTGGAACATGTAGAGAGAATGACGAGGGAACGAATGCCAAAAATAACAACCGTTAAAAAACGTTAAAAATAATTGCACCTGATTTTCTAAAGTCTTTACTTTTCTTCTTCGCCTTCGTATCAAACATTACTCTTCTTCCCATAAACGCGTTCGCTGATTCGTACTTGTTTGTATTTGCGCTACAAAATATCCGTTACGTGTGACAAGACGAACATCTCGAAAATAAGGATTACGCGCCAACAGAGACAAACAAACAATTGATACCAGAACAAACAGGCCGAAATAATACGAAGGCGATAATTTCCCACTGGCGGCGACATGTCAAACGCGACAGATGTTATGAAAAGGGTAGTTCAACGGCTTCCCCACTTGAAACTGAGAGCGACGGAGGTAATTTCTGTCACATAGAGAGAGCGGATGAATGCCATCTTGCTCCCGTAGCAGTAGCGAAAGACGACGATTTCAGCGTAATAGCCGGGAAAAATGACGTTGCAGATACGTACTATTAATGAGTAAGGTTCGACAAACGCGCGTCTTGTTCGCTAAAAGAACAGTCTATATACAGCGAACAAGACAAGCGTTTGTCAAAAGAAGGCGATAGATGTGACGGAACAGACGTACGTCAAACATAATTAATGACCTAAAAGTCAGATAGGAAAAACAAAAACCTAATAGACGAAACATATGAACAACTTCCTATTATCCTAGACCCTAAAAAGTCGGATTTTGAAAAGGTTTTTTCAACGCGGAAAGTATAAACCACGGCATTATCGAACTCTGTTGATACAACGTAGCATTAATGTTTTTAGGATTAACCTAGAATACCTGACCAATCAGCCGTTTTTTTTTGTTGGATAGGCGAATATGCAAAAGAAAGCGAAAGAAAGTCATGGTCCCCTTCTTGTACACTTTAAGGAATGAGGGAATACCATAGACGCTGAAGTCTATTGTGAAACTTTGAAGAAGCTCAGAACGATTTCAAGTGGAAAACATTTCTGCATTCACCCTACCGCCCTGATTTGGCTCCTAGCATCCAACCATCTCTTCCTTGGCATGAACAAATTGTTTAAATCACAACGGAAAGTATAAACCACGGCATTATCGAACTCTGTTGATACAACGTAGCATTAATGTTTTTAGGATTAACCTAGAATACCTGACCAATCAGCCGTTTTTTTGTTGGATAGGCGAATATGCAACGTCCAGCATTCGAAATTTTTCATACGTGAAAAATCGTAATCCGTTTGCGTCGGCGAAAACGGGATGGAGTAAAAGTTCGCGGATTTACATCAACGGGAATGCACCTGCATTTGCATGCGGGTAGTGCAAAACCAAGTAGTACGTCGGTTTTGCGATAAATATGTGGGCGATTGCAAATTCACTATAGCGTCGAATTTGAAATCACTCGTATTTTTCCCTAAAGCAAACAGAAACGGTGGATAATAAACATAACATAAACATAACGAATGGTATAGAGGAGGAGGAAGAGGCGAAGAAAGTACCAAGAAATTTGAAGAAAAAGTTGTAAGAAATAAGAAGACCACAGCACTTGGGAAGATACAAGGTAAAAGAAGCAAATGAATAAGAGGCATTTGGTGTATAAATAACTTGCGACAGTGCTATGCATGTAGCTCTGTGGAAGTTTTTGAAGTAGTGCCCTCAGAAGTTAAAATAGCCATGATGACCTTACAGGAGACAACACTTGAAGAAGAAGAAGTAAGCACTAAACGTGAGAAAGAAAACGAACAAGTGCGTGAAAACCTCGGAATTCGTTTCAAGAATCGGAAACCTCGTTAATTCCCTTTGGTAAATATCACATCTGGCAAAGGACATATCACTTAGAATATCAGGGAGAGGAGTCAAAAGTTTTATTTATTTATTTATGTATTAATTTAGACCAACAGGTAAAACCCATAAAGGTCAACATGCAAATAACATTCAATTAAAAAATAAAAGAAAAATACATGCATATAACAAAGCATCTAATTTTCTAAGCGTTTGAATCTAGATACAACATATATCTATTACATTCACGATTTCCCTAAACGATGATACAAAAATATCTAAATTATCTGAAAGTAAATCCAGCTCTTTGGCAATTTGATTAATAGGGGTATTATAACCATATAAGGCCCTATGAAAACTAAAAAAACAACAAATCATTAAATCTTTCATGTATATTACGTACCCCAAACGAAATCAAATTTAGCAATTCAGGGAATTTATTCTACTAAATAAACATTTGATTCCAAATTTAAGGGTGGAAATTCTACATCGAGTACACAAAGATTGAAAAACTTAGTAGGTTCAAACGTTCAACATTGTTAATTTTGTTAATTTTAAGTTTAAATAAAATATAATTGACAAATCTACGCTCTACTCTTTTCAATCCTGTCGTGGGTTCGGCGTTTTATGAAGCCATACAAGCTAGCAAATCTAGCAATGATATCCTCAACGTGGAATCTAAAAGATGAGAATAGATTCAAGAGGGATTGGTGTCCTTGGTTAAGTCGATGATAATGATTGCCAAAAACTGTGGAATCAGTTCATAGTTTTGATAATGCTTACCGAATTTTATTATTAAACAATTAAGGTAAGTCAAAAAATCTGAAGTAGTTGGTACATAAATTTCTGAACATCTCAGATGTGACTGAAAGAAAAACGTCGGTGCCAATCGATATTAACATTGGAGATCTAGGATATGTTAAAAAAGTTACCAAATTGCCAACCGTAATCTGACAAAGAATGAAGTAAAATCGAACGTGGAACTTCAATTCGTAACCAGGGTTAGCAGACGACGCTTTGAATGCTTTTATCGCAAAATATAAATTAAATTGGGAAAAGTTTTGCTTCTTTCTAAAATCGTTATTACTATAACAGGTTCCGATTCCCGATGCTAAATGTGGAAATAACAAAGAATAAGAAGAAATAGATATACCGAACTTCTCACCGTATCAGTCCAGGAACGGAACGCTTGCCTACTTAGCTGTTGAAATTTCCAAACTTTTATCTGAACATTAATCACGTTAATTCCAGCAAAGAGAACTAGAAATAATAATAATAATACGAGGGCGATTCGTAAAGTAAGTTCCGTTTCCGCCTATTGAGCAGATGGGTGGGGGCACCGGCGTGATCGCAGCGCTGCGGTGTAGTCTGGTGCAGTGTGAGTCTGGCAGTGGCTAGTGAGAGAATTGTTCATTCGACAATCTTTCGTGCAATTTGGGTCGTTTAAAATGGTTGGTGCGATTGAATACTGCGCCGACCGTGAACTGCTCGCTGTTATCCGACTTCTGTGTGCGAAGAACGCGAAGGCTACTGAGATTCATCGTCAACTTTGTTCTGTTTATGGTGAAAATGTTGACTGAAATGACTGACAGTGTGATAAGCAGATGGCGCGGTATGTTTCGAGAAAGACGAACTAATGCCCATGATGAAGAGCGGAGTGGAAGACCAACTGGTGTGACGGGCAAACTTTTGAGTAACGTCGAAGGGAAAGTTCGTCTGAATCGGCGATTAACTACCACAGAACTGAGTATCTTCTTTCCTCAAATTTCACGTACAGTTCTGTACGAGGTGGTTACCACAAAATTTCTGGTAACAGTGGGTGCCAAAACTTCTTACCGAAGATCACGAAACAAAGAGAATGGAATCGGCACTAACTTTCCTGACACTCTACGATAATGAAGGTGAAGATTTCCTCGGGGACATCGTAACCGGATGATGAAGCATGAGTCGCCTATATCAATGTTGAGACGAACAGACAGTCAATGCAGTGGGGCATTCTAACTCGCATACGACGAAACCTTTAAAGTGTCGTTATACATTTTCTGCGAAAGAAAGTCATGGTCCCCTTCTTGTACACTTTAAGGAATGAGGGAATACCATAGACGCTGAAGTCTATTGTGAAACTTTGAAGAAGCTCAGAACGATTTCAAGTGGAAAACATTTCTGCATTCACCCTACCGCCCTGATTTGGCTCCTAGCATCCAACCATCTCTTCCTTGGCATGAACAAATTGTTTAAATCACAACGGATTGAGAGCGATGAAGAGCTGCAAAACTGTGTTACAGCATGGTTTATTTAACAGGCGGCAAAGTTCTATGAAGAGGGGATTAAAAAAACTGGTTCATCGCTAAGACAAATGTCTCAATCTGAATGGCAACTATGTAGAGAAATAGCTGAAAGTAGTAGCATAAAGTTGCATATAATGAAAAACTCTACATATATTGATGTAGACAGATCGAATTATGTTTTCATCTTCATATCTATCATATCCTTGCTCTGCTCGTCTGGGGGAGCTTTCTCCTTGTTCCATATTTTTCTTTAACGAGTTTATATATAAAAAAGATATGATAGTATGATAAATGCCGCAGAAAAGAAATATATTCAAAAAATAAACGGAGGAACGAAATTTGATACAATTCGAAAGATTTCGAAAGAAGTGATCTAAAGCAAGGGATCTATAATAGAAGTTATTGAGGGGAAATTAATGGGATGGTTTGAACATGTAATGTAGGATAAGTAAGGACAGATAAGTCAGGACCATATATGAGGCTAAAAGATTCAAAAAGGGAAGATAGGGGAGACCCAGGAAAACAGAGACCCAACAAATACAGAAAATAGGAGAAAGGAGAGAAAAAAGGGTCAAGGAAACGAAAGAGCTCGCAGAGCATCGGAAGCTATGGAAGAAACGGAACAAAGACCGTTAAAACAACTCAACTTCGACGGCCTATCAGGGCAGCAGGAAATACTGGGAAAGAAGAAGAAGAGGTCATATTTGACCTTGTAACGTTTCTCCGCGCATCTTTATCATTTCTGTTGCTATCTCCGCTTTTCCCGGGCTTTTATTATTTTTCTGTTTCTTATTACATTCATAACTTCCTCTATTGTTGGAGTTTTTATATTCATTTCATCATCTCTTGTCTCCTAAGTTCCCTCTTTGTCTCTCTCTATTAGTAATTTTCCGAAAAAGTTTTTCCACCTTTCCATTGCTTTTATTGGTTCACCTATTACGTTTCCGTTTTCGCTTTTTTTTTACATATGGACTATATCTACAATAACCTCTTTCTATCCCTCTTGTTTGCATAACAACACAATGATATTGATTATTTTTGCACTTTATAACACTCAAAATAGGAAGCAATAGAACAAAGAGAATTTTAGGTTTCCTAGCGAGTCACTTAAAACTTACATAGCGTGTCAAGCAACAATACCATAAAAACGACCTTAATAAAATACACCATGGGTATAAAGGCGGAAATTCCATTAAATAACTTTGTATCCTCGAGCACCACATGTACATGCGTCAATAGTTACTTTGAGATTTTAACACTTCGATGAAATTAGCGGCAATTACATACTATATCACCGGTTGGATTAGCGCTTGAAAGTTCAAGAATAAACCGTCAGATGGTAAACGAACGGTCGAATATCAAATCAAATAGCAAACAGATTATACGTTGCTATGTAGGTAAGCCTAATATACACACACAGACATACATCCTCTCATCGGTATCCAGAGATCGTTCACCTCGTCTCTTCTAACGATTCCGAACTAACGACCGTAACATACAACTATGAGTGAGAACCAGTTCCGCAAGAGGAAAACGGGTATGTACTACTTGGTACCTGGTGGCCGGGTTGACGGTCAAAGCCGCGCTCACACGTGAGTAATTGTCACGACCTCGAACCTCGAACGAGAATCGTCTATAGATATAGACGGACGAAAGATGGAATAGAACAGCGAGAAACGAAAGCTAGAGACGAAGAAAAAAGAAACGAATCGCCAAAGGAACCGCGGTAGACTGCGGATGGTCAAAGAAATCGAGAGTTTTGAGAAGCGAACGGATCGGGGAACGTCCGAAATTAGTGTAACTAATGCGACGATTTTTCTTTCGCCGAAAGCGAAAGAGATTTTTGGTCGAAAGCGAGAGGCCGTAACCTAAATTGCGGGCGGGATTCATTGTTCTTCGTGATGTTAACGTCGTTAGCTGGAGGAGGATACTGCCGGGTCTATATTTAATATCGATTCTGTCATCCTATTTGAACGTCTTTGTGCTTTGTGACTATTTGTGCTTCGAGTGAACTAGACGAGGAGGAATTTTGAATTTTGAAAGTATTGGAATTATCCCATCGAATTTGATGACGGATCTGAATTTATAAATTATATCCTTTAGAAAACTTGTTTCAAAACGATACCAGAGAGAATCAAAATTACAAATGAATGAATACACTTCACTATAGGTATAAATGATAAAAAATTGAATCTCGTTTAAATTTTTCAGGATGCCGCCCTGCTTGGTCTGGCAAAAATTTTAAGACCATTTATCCATTTTCTGTCGAAATAAAGTGCCAATTCAGTTAATAATACGGCAAAATTTGATTGAGAAAAATTCTTCAGAACAGATTATGACTCAATGAAAAATTTCACAAATATCAGATCAGTTGCACTAAATCGGTATTTAACATATTGTAACAACAGAAAAACACGAATCCTACACTGATCGATGCGTCTTGACGAGCTGATTCCCACGGTATGTGATTTGTTTAGTTTATTCCAAACGGTTGCCGAGGAAATGCAAAAGAACGCAAAAGAACGTTAAAATAGCCAAAATCGCATACTAATCTCGGCTCCTATGGTACTTAGGAGATTCAATCCTACATCAATCGACGCGTTTGGACCAGCCGAACACAACGGCGTAGGATTCTTTTAGATTACTCCGACGGTTACCGAGAAAATCGCAAAGAAACGTAATAAATCGCTAAATTGCAGCCCCTTCTTGTCGTTACAAGGTTCTTTCCTACGCCATTCGAAAGGGCTTCTTCTGATTTAGAATGATCCCCGGATCGGCTTTCTATCGTTGATAGTTTAGGCACTATGAACGCTGGAAATTTGCCCATTTTCGCCCTATATTTACCTCTATTTCAAGCGTTTTGCCCAATAGTCAGATGGCATTTTGTCGAAATCTGTACGTTCCACGTTCGAACCGATATGTTTTACGTAATTACCGGTCCGAATATGTATGATTTGACGCATAATAACTTAGCAATTCGAACGTGAATTTCTCGTAGAATTTTCGTTTAAAATCGAGATTTTCATTTTGGACCAAATTTCAAATCGCCGTCCTTACTTTATTTATGGCTCGATCGCGATCGAATAGACGTCCCTGGAAGTAGATTTTGTCTAGGAATCGAATGGAACAAGAACGAATGCGCTATCTGCAATGGTTTTCGCGCTAGAGCGAAATTTTGTTAATTTTAGGCAGGAACTTTTTCAAAACTCAAACTACCGTATCTCCGGAACGGTAAGACCTAGAAACTTTCAGTTTGTTTCATTTGTATCAACACCTGGAGTACTTTAAAAGCCTATGCCAAAATTGGACTCGCTAACGCTATTCGAAGTATGTATATTATCTCAGAAAACGGACAAAATTTCTAGAAATATTTTTCAATCCAAATATGTTTTGCGTCCAATCGCGTCCATCCGATAGATTTTGGCCCGTAAAATCCAAACCTTCCATTCCTAACTACAACGTTCAATTCCGTAGATGTTCTGCTTTTTTATTCATCCGTAATTATATCCTTCGCCCCGTCCTAGATCACCACGTAATCACAGGTAATTATTTAATTAAACCAGAACTAATTCGCAAACAGCGCGGTTTGTTAGCGCAAGATACGAACGATTATCTCGTTATTTTATAGTACGCTAATGAAATATGCATGCAGATAGGTACGTACACGAGCATATACTTATTGTAACCGTAATTAAAATCGGTGTCTAATCCGCAAATTAACGCAAAACATATCCCGAAACGTTACGGAACTTTTACGAGTAATGAAAATTAATTACTACGTTACCGAAAGCTTCGCCGACCAACTTCTGCGTGTAGTCGGGGTGTGTAGTGTGTCTGTGTGTAAGTAATTTCGGATGGCACGAACTCACCTGAAAAAGAAATTATCTACGTTAGATGTTGAATATTGTACAAGAAAATTCGAGATTCGAGAAATCATTTGAGGGGGAGGCTAAACACGAGTGAGATCGAATAAAGTTCGATAATGAGGTTTAATGTAGGTGTATTAAATAAATATTGAGCGGAGCAACCATGGATACAATCGGGTATAAATTACGAAATGTTACATGTTATGTGAAAATTAGGAGGAATGACGTCGCAAGCCCGGTTTACAACAATTAAAAGCAAATATACAGCGTGCGCTTAAAATTAACTTTAGGAATTTAAGCATAGATGCTTCAGGACACAGTAAGTCAATTAGTAAAAAGTTTTCTTAATAGAAGTTAACTAGAAATGGCAAAACAAAAATTTGTTTGTTATGCAGTTTATGTTTTTGAGATGGTACTATTCGTATTACAAAGCAATGACTTTGATTTAGTTCAAATACGGCTGCTGAATTTGAAACAATGAACCGGTCTCCCATCAAAGAGACGCGCTTGGAATGTGATGATTTTAGCAATAAGTGGCTGAGGTAGTCCATGAAAAATTCAGTTCATTTACACGTAAACGCTTCATCGCACGAATTCAGCGATGTTATCAGTTCAGTTCAGTTTCCGTTCGTCATCTCCAAGCGCCGTTCTGCCGGTCTTAAATCGAGCATACCGCTCAAATACTTGCGTACGGCTTAGTGCACGCGTTCCCCAAACACTTCCTTAATCATCCTGTAAGTATCACTCGCAGTTTTTTTAAGGTTAGAACAAAATTTAATACAAACACGTAGGTTCTAATTTTTCATCCTATCCTTAAAATTTGCAGTACGACATAAATATTATCCACACGAACACGCGTATAGCAACTTCTACTGCACCGTGCGAATTAAAACTTGTGTAGCTACCGCCACCTACCGACCGGCGTCGGTATCTTGTTTGACTTTCACTATATAGGCCAGTCCGGAAACTTCTGGATCGGACCTCGTATGAAGTATAAATATCATATATCCTTTCATATGTATATCCAGGCGTCCTTCAAGATATTTAACCAAATGTTGAAAACCATGAAGCTGATTAAATATTCATCGCTTCAGGATGATGCAATCAATATATCATTAGAAAATCAAATAATCGCGTGATACTTTACATTACGAAAACCTTTGTTTTGTGTTTGTATGTATGTACATATACATATACGCACACAGCTGGTCCTACAAAATTGAAATTAATGCTAAGCAATTAATCTCAGTAGTTGAATAACTTATTTCAAATGCTACATTACAACCGTATAAAGCACGCAGGTGGATAAACACGTACACATATGGGAATTTCCATTTGTTCCGTTCCGATCATTCTGTTCTATTCCATAAACGAAATTGTTGAAATTTATTTAGCAGAAAACATAATGCTGCCCCGCGGGCAATTGTGAGTCAGAATTAGTGGAATCGAATCGCAAACATTCATACATATGCGGCAAATTGCCATGGCAATTAACTTGAATAATAATTGTTAATTACAGTGTTACGATCGGAGTTTTGGCTTTTATGCCTTGCTCCGGCTTGCTAGAATCCGGAATCTTGAAGAATATTTGATTATGTCGAGTTTGTTTCGGCGAAATGTATGGTTGAATTGATCATTAACACTCCGAAGAAGGTTTCTTTTTTGTTTATAATAGATGACTCAATGGGCGGATTTATATGTAGCACATCAACACTAAGAAGCTATTTGTTTTTAACTTAATTTGCTACAGATTAAAATTACAAAGTACTTATCCGATGACAGACCGGTTCATTGTTTCGAATTCAGCAGCCGTATTTGAACGAAGTCAAAGTCATTGCTTTTTAATACGAATAGTACCATCCCGAAAATATAAAGTGGATAACAAACAAATTATAGTTTCTGCCATTTCCAATCAACTTCTAACCCCTTTAATCTTGACTGTTATATTTTGACACTGTTTTATTGTGCACTAGTTTTTATTACCGTTTTCACTGCACTAATTCAAATGGTTTCACTCTTTTTAATCTTCTACTAACTAAGACTAAGCCGTCGTTGTCTAAGAACTGGAGAGCATCGATGTTGTTCTGCTGACGGAGCCGCTGTTCATATCTTCGGGCATATATTTTTATTACGTTGTCAACAGTTTCCACTTCTAAGTCCTTAGAGAGTAGATTATCGTTACGAATGTAACATGGGGGATGAACAATACCTCGAAGCACTTTATTCTGAAATCTTTGGATAATGTTCTAAATATTTTTTCCAGTACAACCCCAGAGTTCAACACTATAAGTCCACACTGGTTTCAGGACTTGCTGATAAAGCAGCAGCTTGGTATTTACTGACAGGGCCGAAACCTGTATTTGAGCTTTAATTCTTCACATTTTTGCTTAATATGTGGATCCCACCTGAGCTTGCTATCAAGTGTCATGATGTGTCAAGATATTGAGCCGTATTTTCGTATGGGGTTACTTGATTTTTGATGTATGGTCTGCGCTTGATTTGTTTGTTGCTAAAATCGATGTCTACTGATTTAGTTTCATTCAATTTGATGAGCTGTGTTGCTGTCCAGCTTCGTATTTTGGCAATAGGTAGTTTGTAACTTTTGGTTGATTCAATATTGTTGTCACCAATGGCTAAGATCGCAGTGTCATCCGCTAATGTAGCAACAACAGTAGTGTACTGGAGATGAAGGACTGGTCCCAATAGACTACCCTGCGACACACTAGCTTCGATTTTTCTAAGGTCAGAACAGATATCTTCTTGCTTGATTCTACAGTAGCGCTCGGCTATATATAATTCTAAGATTTTTCAGTATTGGGCTGGAAGAAATGTTTTGAGCTTATGGTTCAACGATTCGTGCCAAACTTTGTCAAAGGCTTGTGCAACATCCAGAAATATTGCTGAACATACGTTTTTTTCTTCTAATGACTTTTCAATAATATCTGTGATTCTGTGGATTTGATTAATTGTAGAATATTGGTTCCGAGAAAGGTGGGATTAAAATTAGTAAATTGCGGTGAGTAATGACAACTGAAAATAAATACTAAGTCATTGTTTTGTTTTTCTTTGTTTGCAATAGATTCATTTAAGTTAGAATGCATAATGACTAGAATATCTACACGACCACGTCATCCATAGGATAAAAATCCACCCCAACCAGAGTTTTTATCTCTAGTTCTTTCTTCAGCTGAAAACCGCAAGGATATTATATAACATCGAAAAATTTTATTACCTTCGCGAAAATAAGTTCGCGATTTCGCATATCAAGATTAAGTTCCGCGATGGCCGTGAGGGGAGGGGAGGGGGGAGCCGAGAGAAAAGTTTATTAAGTAAATATGGATAGTCGGTCGTTCCGTTCGTATATTTCACGTAAAAATTTCCACAAATAATTAAAATTTCGAAGTTGTTTTAAAAGTTTCCTTTTGTTTGATCTAGTTGCCTTTGGCGTCGCTTTGGAGACCGAACGCCTACCGGATCTGCGTCGCTTTTTGACAATAAGAGCATCGCAAAGAGAAAATTGCTAAGGATGCTTATTAAAGTACCACAGCCGAACGCGTTCTTCTTCTTCTTCTACTTCGCTTTTCCGTTTTAAAAGAACGATTCGCTTTTGTTTTTAAATTTAATTATTTCAGGTTGAATTGCGGCGAAGCTTTTTTCTTTTCGTTATTTGGAAAATAAATCGCGATTTTAGATACACCTTTGCGTTGTGTACGTTGGCTCACGACGTTTGGATTTAAATATTTTGGTAATAGCAAACGCACACGTGACATGGTTTCGCGAAAAGTTGTAAATTGTGGATTTGCGGGAATATTTGGATATTTTAAAGCATCCAATCATCTAACGAAATTTATGACCGAGTATTCAAATTCAAGCGCTTTCCGCGCTGTCCCAGGTAGGAAATTTAAATTCAAACATCACATCAATAGTGATAATTATTCATTAACCAATTCCCATTTGGGTTCAATATCTTTGAATAATTTAATTTTTCTTTTCAAATTTGAACCACCATTAAAGAAGAGGTCGAAAAACCACGATGAATTTACTTGAGGAAGACGTAAATCTATCATCTAAAGCTGCGGGTCATTCAATTTGGATTTAGAACATGTTTGCGATAAATTTGTTGTTGTTAGAGAGAAGTCGCACACCAGAAACCATTAAATTTGAGCCCCGTGAGAAAACTGACTGCGTACTGGGTGCCGCGATTGCTCGGTTCGGATCAAAAGCGCCTTGGAAAGAACATTTACAAAGATCTATTGGGGCGATTTCAGCAAAGCCAGCAAGAATTTTCCCATCGATTCATAACTCCTGATGGAACTTTATCACTACGCACCTGAAACGAAGGAACTTTTGAAGCAGTGCAAAGAGTGAACCTGTTCCAAAGAAGGCGAAGACAGTTTCATCGGCCGGGAACGTTATGTCGACTGTTTGGTGGAATAGTCATGGCATTGTGTTCTTCGACTATCTTGGAAGAGGTAAAAAAATAACGGGGAAGTCCTACGCATAATTACTTGACCAGTTGAAGACAGAAATTGTAAGAAAAACAGCCCCATTTGGACAAGAAAAAGTGTTGTTTCGCCATATTCGAGAACGTCAGTTCGAATTGATTGGCCGCTCTCAACATTCACCAGATGTAGCTCCTAGTGACCATTTTCTGTTTCCCAAGCTCAAAGTTTAGCTGGGAGAACAGAGATTTTCTTCGAATAAGCGGAGTCATACAATGCGTAAATCCGTATTTTGCAGAGTAAGATGCCAATTATTATTTGGACGGATTAAAGCGGTTGGAGCATCGCTGGACCAAGTGTATCAATTTCAAGGAAAGTATGTCGAAAAATATCAACCGGAAAAAATGTTTCTATGTTAGGCTCACCCTCATACTACACACCTTTCCAAAAAGACCTAGTCTGGAAACGAAGACAATTGTCTGTCAATTATTTCGCAGTTTTCGGTGGCTTGAATCCCGAGAGCAATTTCTTCATGGAAACTCCCTCCAATTTTCAATTTATTTTTATTCAATACAAGAATTTCAATAACGGTTCACGGACAACTTTTTCCTTGCTTCTTAAGCGCGGTGGTGATGTACGTAATCACGCACCGAAATCAAATTTGATTAAATAAACAGCCTCGGAGATTTTTCTCCGTCCGTCCACCTCGTTTGATATCTATCCCGCATACAAATAATTTATCTTTCCGCATTCAATGCTCGCGCGGCGAATACGAATAGCGCGAAGCGAAACGGGGACGCGAGAAGGGAGAAGAAAGCGCTGAAAGAACGAGGCGAAACCCCCGAATACGAGCCCAGAAACGCTTAGCTAATGGAAGTCTCGTGACGAGCACTCGCCCGACCGCCGACAACAGTAAAATGGATTTGTTTAACATGAATATATGCATGTTTCTGTCAGTTCGGAGACCGTTTAAGAGTGCAGGTTAAATAGAAAAACTATACAAAATGTACGAAAACGGCGGAACCGTTCTCGTTCAACAAACAATCACGCGGAGTCACCGTCTTCTTTTCTTGGAATGTACATACGTCGTACCTACTGCGGTTTACGCGGTTAGGTTACATACGTTTTCCATTTCGAAACGTAATTTATTCCTTCGCGCGCTAGAGGTTTGGGTAGAACAGAACGCGAAACCGAGGAGAAACTGTCGAGCGTGCGACGATGAGATTTTTCGCCTTCTTTTTTTGCAAACTGGCGCGAGATGGCATGAACAAGTACTGACTCTGGGAAATCTTTCTTGAAAATCAAGGAGAAAGACCATTTTGGGATCGATTTTAGTGAAAATTAAGGAAAAGACCATTTTGGGATCGATTTTAGTGAAATTGGCTTGTTACTCGCTTCAAAACCCTTGGTACTCAATTGTGGCAAAATAGATAATGATAATAAAATATAAATATAATAAAATACAAAAAATCGGAAACGTGACCGATACGGGAATTAGTCGTTGCAATTCTAATAACCTACTTACTTGGTTATAGAGATGGAGATCCAGGCCGTACTAGCTCAATGGAAACTCTCCTATTATAAAACTGAATCTCATCTAAGTTTCTGGAGTCAGAGAAACCGTCTAGCTCGTTGGTAAGTTAACGAGGTTATCTGAACCATCTACGTTACTGCTTCTTTTATTCGGTCGTGAAGCGACCAACAAAGTTACTCGAGAACCCTATTTAAAAAGAAAATAAAAGAAATAAAATAAATTTACACGAGAGAATGACGTTGAACAGCACTTTTTTATCACTGACAGTACCTTTGGGGTGTATAGGGTCTCGATAAAATTTAAATAAGCTAGCGTTCTTAAATAATGTTTACACACCTCTCGATAACCGTTGGAATTCCAGAAGTTTCACAGACACATTACAGCTTAGCAGAAGTAATTAGAAAAGTATGTGCAGGTGACAAGTAAACGTGCCCCTCCGATGCTAAACAAAATTGAATGTTTCGTTCAACAAATATCTAACTGCATCGTTAACTATAAGATAGCAAAAGTAAGAAAACCCCGTCTTTACTCGAACCCAAATCCCTGACCTACTAAAGCTGGATTAATTAAATAACTCTAGGGAATTTTGCGCAAAACTCAACGAGACAAAAATAAAATAAAGGTGGATTTAGCGTGACGTGTTTCCGGCTGTCAACTCTCGTACGGCGTTGTAGTGGCTGTCGAGATGGAAGCTGTCAAAGATGGCAAGTTTCCTCGCACTTGGTTTTAAGATGTCGGACACAGCAAACTGAAGACTAAGTCGGCTTCTAGCTTCTTCGATAACTCTTAGATGTTCATAAAGTTCTCAGACGTTCTCAAAAAACAAATCTTAGCACTCTACTGGTCCTATACTACAACAACTGTAACAACGTGAAAGAGAAAATAACGGTATAGTAATTAACAAAATGGAAAACTCACCTCCAATAGAGTGAAAAGCAAACGCACAACGTCGCCGATAGTTCGAACAAAAAAATTGGGGAAGCGTAACTCCCAAATTCACACAACGATAATATTAAACTTCCAATAGTCAAATTCGCGTGCATATCCTCGACAAACACGAGACTTTAAAACGAAAACAGAGGCTATTGAAGGTCCATTAAATGGTGAAAATTATTTGCTATTGTTGCAGCGAAACATAATACCCACAATTTTTGGTTTCCGTCCGAATTCAGCACATCTCCTGTTGCCGGATAGCGCCTTATAGTTCCAACACGATGCTGCACCGCCACATTATTCTCTAACTGTTCGTAATTATCATAGAACGATTTTCCCAAACAAATGAATTGACTGAAGAGATTACACGCTACATCACTGAAATCCACGCCGCAATTATGTCGAACAGAAAATTTCGTCAAAAGAATGCAAGTGTGTCAGCGAAGTGGAGGAGGGCATGTACCAGATGTGTTGCTCCATATATAAACTTGATTAAACTTGAATTTCGGTATTTGCCCAAAAACAAAAGTCACTGATTCTTCTTTTTATTATTAAAATATTTAGTTATTGTTAGGATTCCCGCTAGATGTACCGTATCCTTTTTCAACTTAAATTTTTCCAAGACGACGAATAATTACGTCGAAACCTGTCCGCAATCGGAGAATTGACGTTTATATGACCATTTCCACAACAAAACTTTGCACTTCGGTCGCGATTAATACGTCCCGGCATTAATTTTTCACGTCCGCGCGCGCTTTATCCTCCTAAAATAGAGAACGCGCGCGGCGGGCACGTCAGACTGCATTAGTTATTTAGCGCAAAACGAAAATAAACAATATGCCCCGAATGAAGGTTTGCAGGTGCACAGGCAAAATCAATATTAGTCCTGCATGCATTGTGGCATGTAGGGATTTGTGCTCTAGCACGCCTCTGACCGGAATATCGCTTCGCAAAAGGCTGCGGTTACCGTCACGTTAATTCCGACTAAACTGACATACGGAATTACGTATACGTATCACACGTATACGTATGCGATTGTCATAGACTATTTAATTGATTAAAGTATATGCAGGTGACAGGATTGTGTCGAGGGACGGAATGTCGCTTGAGAACGGGAGGGATAAATTTTGATTGGGGAATATTCGACGAAATGTAAAAGCTATTTTTCCGTCAATTATTATTCAGGTTTGATAAAGGAGTGAATGACGTGTTATCATTAAGCAGTGTAAACCGGACTGACGCCCTTCTCGGAATTTTAATGGCGCGCCTTGCACGTAAGTGGGGACAAAGACCGGTTTACATTACTTAATGATAAAACGTCATCCACTCTTTTATCAAACTTTAATTATTATTGAAGTAAAACTTCTTCAGTCTCGAGTTAGGGTACATCGAGAATGAGTGAAGACGAAGACGAGAATGGGGGCGGGAGTGAAGGATGACCTCGTAACTGGCGTTGCCATTGGTCGAAGCGTAATAGAAAGGTATATACTGTCACTACTCAGAGTCGTCTTTTCGTTCTTTTTCACTCGACCGCCGAATTGACGAGTTGACACAAACGGAATCACCGAGAATCGGTGATTATTAGTAGAGGGAAAAGACGTGTCTACCGTCCGCTTCTAAAAAGTTGGTTATCACTCGAGCATGTGTTTTAGAAGATAGTCAACCCCGAAGCATGCATGTGTGGAAGGTAGTCACAACTCCGGTTTGGACTCCCTCGAAAATTGAAAATCCGTAACCTCCTCCCCGAGAAAATTTCAAAATTCGCCCCACTCTCCCCGCCTTAGGTCGGTAAAACAGATACCTAGATAGTGCCAGTAAACACGTAACTGTAGGTAGTGTCTGGGGGTGTCGCTTTCGGCCGGAAGGTGTCGTTGTAGGACAAAACAAAACGAGGCGGGTGGCACGAATTTTGAATTTCCGAGGGAGTTGGTGACGATTTTGAATTTTCGAGGGTCTTGGCTACCCTCCAAACCGGGGTTGTGACTGCCCTCCAAACATGCTTGCTCCGGGAGTTGACTATCTTCCAGCATACATACTCGGGTGTTCATCATCTTTGGAGAGGCGAAGAGACGGACGGACGAACCCGCCATTTCCCTCTACTATCATTAACCTTCCTATACTTCACGCATACGGTCTGTGAGACCGACTTATATAGTATAGTATACGTCTTTCATTTTGACGTGAGTATAGGAAGGTTAATCGATGCGTACGCATGTATGTACGTGATATCAAGTGGCAGGATCGGTCGCTTAATCCCGTTGTGGAATAATATTACGCATCTTGTGAACTTGACTATTCGACTAGTTTACTAGCAAAGCGTCGATTTCACCTACTTTTTTTTAATATTTTAACAGCGTCGCGCATTTTGTCTCTTCGTTCATTTTATCGTTTTCGCCCCAGTTTTGTTAAAAGTACATCACAATTTCGGATACAAAGTAGAAATCCTCAACTTTACATTTTCATAATTACTGACGTTCTTCCGCCGACAAAACGCAATAAAATTTTCCAAACGTAAGCAACGACTCGACGTTAAATTGTTTATATCACCTAATGGAACCGCGTGCGCCTTCCCAGTCACACAGAACGCGCTCTCCTGCACATTCCGCATAATTTTCCTAACTCTACTACTTTAATTCGGATAATAAACAGCGCGCCCGTTACAACTTCACGTTCGCGACGCGAAGCAAAAAGAAATTTAATTCCGGGTAAGTGTACGAGTACGTTGTATTACACGTGTTTCTACTTCGCGCCGTTACTTCTTATTCATAACTATTCGCATTCGCCGACGGAGCGGTAGATTGAAATTACGCCTTTCTCGCACCGTACCGACGCTATTACTTTTCTAAACCTTTTCTAAATTTTATGTCCTACGCGATTCTCGAGTATATTCTCCGATATGCAGCCGTGAAATATGCATGTTATCGGTAAACGTGTAAAGGGAGTGACATGTCATATCTGCGTTTATGCTAAATCGCGAAGCGCTGGCCTAAATAATTCTCGCGTGGATCTCGGCGAGTGTGTTTAGTGTTTAGCGTTCAGACGCGAGCTGGGGCGTTTTCGTTCGAGATGGCTCGTGCAAACCCATTATTTAAAAAGTTGTCTTCGCGACGATAACGTGTGGCGGGCCAAGATAATAAAATTTGGGAAATCGAAAGCAACGGGCCTTAGGGGCCTTAGTAAGCGGATTGAAAATATTTTGGCCAGAAGAAATCCCACCGCAAAATAAGGAACTGAATCAAATGGATGAACTTCTCGCTGTTGTGGGGACGGCCAGTACAAATACACCACATCGGCAAACCAGTTCAGTGCCTAAGTAACAATCAAAGAGTAAACATGTGCGAAGAAAAGTAAACGGTGAATCAATGATTTTCTGTTTACGATATGGGCAGGTAACGCAAGGGGATGCAAAACTCTCCAAAGATTTTCGATGAAAAGTTAGGGACAATTAGAACAGCTCAAGTAATGTTTAGGGCAAATGTAAAAGTGCAAAATGTGCTTGTATTAAACACAATGTTCTTTGCAATTCTAAATGCAACTCTGCACTGTCTTGTTGAAGTGAAAACTTCTTTAGCACAATTGTTAGCGATTTGAAACTCGATGAAACGAAAAAGCGACACCAAAAAGAAAGAAATATATAAATCTATAGGATTTATCCTGCAACAGAATGAGATAGAATACCCTCCCCACTCTTGTCTACCAAGCGTTGTATATAGGTGTGCTTGTGTGCGCCTGCATATTGCCGAGCCGAACCAAGAGAAAAGGCGTAGTATAGTGAGTATAGTAGCTTTATTTCACTGCCTAATACTTGCTTAAGTCACGACTGTCTGATCCAGACTAGCGTTACAACTCCCGCAGAAAAATAACTTTCGGACGGTAATTATGGCGCTAGTTAATATTGAATCGGACATTATCGGAGTAAGGATTACAAATTAGGAGTGACCGACGGGAACCTGACGTTTTGGGAATGAACAGTGTACAGTTAGTTTTCACGGAGAATTCTATTTTAACACACAAAATTCTTTGTCATTACACGCCATTTGAAATGTTGAATATGACCTGTCAAAGATTATGTCGAGTAGGTGGTATCCATCCTCCTGAATTCAGTTTTCCAGCCTTCGTAGAAAATCGGATATCACCCGAGTTATCACTTCATCATCGATTGTAGCCATTTCTTCCCTGACTGCCTCCTTATGTTTTGCCAATGTGCGGAGTTTGTGAGAGTATACCAGCGATTTCAGATACTTCCACCAAAAAATCGCAAGTCAGGTGATCTCGGGGGCAGTGGGACGTCCCCAAAACGTGAAATTACCCTTTCTGGGAACATGCGTTAAACCACTTGCATAGACGCACAAGCAGTGTGCGCGGTAGCTCGAGTTTCAGTCCGCGCAGTTTGGGACGCAAATAAGCGTTCAGCATGTGGCTGTAAGGTTCAGCATTCACCGTAATAGTCGCACCATTCTCGTTTTCGAAAAAGTAGGGACTAATGATGTCGAATGGAGCAGTTGTGCACTGGACAGTAACACCCCCTGAGTGTAGCGGTTTTTCGTGAATGTAATGGGGATTTCAGAGGACCAGTAGCGTGCATTTTGTTTATTAACTACCCATTCAGATGGAAATGTGTCTCATCACTCATGAGAATGACTACATTTAAATTATCTGCCAAAAGCGCTTGCATTCGAAAAGCAAAGTGCACGGTAACAATAGACCCACCATTCTACCGTTACACGCAAACATCCGATGCTGAACAGTCCACTGCGCGATAGCTACTGAAATGGCGTCGAACGCCAAGGTTAAAGACAGATCATCTAGGTCTCTGTTCCCCCTACCAGCAGAGTACTAACCGTTTCAAAAACGTCAGGTTCCCATCAGTCATCCTGTATATACAGGCTGTAATAAGGTCTAGAACTTCCTGAGATCAGACCCAATCAGGACTCCAGAAACAGCGATTAAAGTCGTTAGACGATCACTTTTAGATGCAGAGTACCGGGAACAATTCTTTGCCTCTTCCATCGTGTCGTGTTGAGTTTGCAGCTACTGGATCAACTTTCCGCACAGACGCCATTGACTAGCGATTGAGATGGTAACGGATGAAATCCAGAAACTCTTCCTTTCCGGCGTCGTTGTGGAGGGGTTTCGTTCCTGATGAATCAAGGAACGTTTACAACCATACAAAGCGCCCTGATAAATGTATGAAGTTTAATGACGGTTAACATATCATCATCATCCTCATCCTCATCATTATCTTTTACCGCTTCTAGCTTGGGGTGTAAGGTTTCGGAGTCACCAAGCCGTATACGTACGTATACTGTTTCCGCTCCTGGCCTGCTCAGCGGCATGTCCTTACTTTCCGCAGCATATTTTACGGGTAACAAACCGCATTTTTCAAATTTAAACTGCAACGCTCCGCCGCGACCGGATTTCGAACCCCGGACCTTCACATTTTTTTACCACTCGGCCATTAAGCGGGGGTTCGCCTCACATATGTATTTAAATAAAAAATCGTGCTTATCTTTGACCTACTGGATGGGCCTTCATCCACACCAGCATTGTTCAATACGTTGCTGTTGGTAATTTCGATTTAGAACTGTCGACCATTAACTCGGATTAACGTCGTTCGGATTCGAAACAATAAGTTCAATTACAATCAGGCGACTGCGATCCATTATACTTGTACGCTCGTGTGTACGTATGTACAAATAAATGTGCGTGGGTGGCTTCGGTCTTCTATTTTAAGTCTTTGGTCCCACCGAGCCAGATGCCAATCGTAAAGCAGCAATTCGATATATGCATTCGGTCGTTGCAAAATAAACATTTTAGCGCGACCGGACTATAACGTGACGTTTGACAAATCTAGCCGAACGAAAATAATTTAGAGGTTGTTGTTACTAATGCATCATTGTGCGGATTCCGATTTGTTGAATTATAGGAAAAGTAGAAAAACATGTCGTTTGGAACGGACACAAAAGAACGATAAGAAATGAATAGGAGATCGTTAATAACTTGGATTTGGGCCGCATACGTAGAAACCTCTGGAGATTTCCTCTAAAAGAGAGATAATTCACATCCAGCAACTTAAATTTTCGATTCAAGACGGGCCAATTTATTGCAGAAAACGATGAAGTGCTTTTTGATCCGATGCTTACGTGTCGAATGGGATTAAAATTAAAGAGTTAAGGTGGCCACGTCGAAGAATTTATGAAAAAAAAGAAGTTTCCATCTTAACCAGTTCGCCTTATCGTCTTCTGCTTCGGTTTTAATTGGGGAGCCGCGCATTCATCTCTCAGCAGTTTTCTCGGAAAATATTCTGAGTGCCCTATATTCTTTACTTTTTAAGATTTCTTGAGGACCTACATATTTCGAACGGTGAGGTCTTTGCCCACGATTTTCAGAGTGAGAAGCAAGAAGCGGTTTAAGCTTCATGTCACCAAAAGTAACAACAAAGGGACTTCTCTGGGTTTATGCCCAGGAACATTTCCGTCATCTTTGGTGATGTAGGTATGGTTCGACATCCGCTTCCAAAATAAGCCAATTTCATCATAATTGAAAATGTGTCGTAAACAATATCCTTCTTTTATAATGAATGCTTGAAATTTGCGACAGTACTGTCCCGTTTCTTCGTCATCTGCTCTAGTAGACCCATTGTGCATTGCCACATTTTCAATACCAGATCCCCTTTTTAAACTTTGCAAGCCATCCAGTGGTAGGCCTGGATTCTACCTCCTTATAACACGAACTATTCACACTCAAGACAATAATAACCAGAACTTTGGAGCTGAGGAAAACAATGTAAATACCATGGAGAATGTGTTTGATACAGTGCCATGAGGAGATGTATGGGAAAGGCTGAGGAAAATACATAGAAAAATACAATTACGATGATGGGGACCCGTTCAAAGAGGGGATAAATCACCGCAAGTGAAAGAAGTATACGAAGCTAAATGGCAAGGGAAAAGAGGAAGAAGGAGACCGAGAAAGATGTGGGACGACATTATCAGTGCAATCCTGAAGAAGAGAGGCATCAAAAGAGAAGAGACAGCTAGATTGGCAAAGAGTAGGAAGATTTGGAAAAAGTTCGCGAAAGGATAGACAAAATCACGTGCATACGCCCGAAAGGGTAGAAAGGGTTTGTTTCTTCAGCACTTCAGAAACTTCTCTACCTTTCTCTCGAATGATATTCAGATTAGTTACGTACATCTCTCTTCATTTCCCTTTCTTTTATCCAAAACAAAAAGCAATCTCTCCCTTTTTCACGGATAGCATATCTTTCTCAGATGTAATTTTCGTTACTTCCTCAGCTACTAGAGTCTTTTTAATTGTATCTTTCTTAGCTAAGATTGTGCCTATTATAGACCTGTTCAAGTCATACTGCCTAGTAACACATCTTTAGACATCTTTTGACCAACTCTCTATCTTAGCTATTATCTCTTGTTTCGTTTCTATAGTGAGCACAGTTCTTGACACAACCCTCTTCGTAAGCACCATCATATGATCAGAAACTGTGGGGGAAAAGAAAATTTAATTTCTCTCTGAATATTTTCCTGCTCAATAATTCAATGAAAAATTGACAGTTTTTTATATAAAAAAGATCAAAAAGCAACTACAATAATTCAGAGAACTAATACGCAAAAAGGTCATGTGTATACAACTGTAAAAATCTCGTACCAAACACGGTTCATAGATGGCAGTAAGATTTTTTATGCAAATGTACTGCAACGTGTCCGTTATCCGAACATTAACATATTTCGCAAGAGCGTTCGTTGTTCGAACTGTTCGTTAACCGTTCATCCATTGTACTCGTAACTATTCGAATTTTATTCGGTTTTCATTTTCTTACTTAATCAAAAATATTACTAATAAATCCACCATGAATATCATTATCTATATATTGATAATCTTTCTTGCACGTCCTAAAATATCTTGACAGTATCAAAACATTATTGATTTATGTCATCATGTCTGTTATAATTTCGATCTGATAAATTGAGTTAATTCGTCAGATAGCCGTTTAAACATCTTCAAATGATTGGAATAATGGAAGATCCTATCTGCAGTGTATTCTATGACGAGGAGCAAAGTCTAGGTGTGATCCTCGTAAAAGATAAATATATTAGGTATTAGGCGATATGTATAGCTCGAAAGGATAGAAAGATTTGAACAAGACCGATATTAATTTTCATTAAGCACACTGAAGTGATACAGTAACCTACCAAATAGGCCCTGCAACTGTAGGGCGAGTATCAAACCGCAGCGTTGGAAACAAACACAAACACTTTTTATGAAATATAAGGCGTAAATTTGAATTCTTTTCTTTTATTGGTCTAGAAACTAGTGAAGAGAAGTCATTATTCGGCATACATACAAATATAACAAATAGGGACCGGTAAATAAAATGGAAATGCTTGGGATTATCTCCACCACTTCCTAAGTCAACAAAAACGACAAATAACAAATTTTGATGAAATATAAGCGGTACATTTGATTTGTTTCCTATATATTGGCCTAGAAAGTAGTGGATGTAATCCGAAATATAATTATTTTTTGTTAAAGTATGTAATAAGTAAGAACAGGTAAATGAACGGATAAACGTGAAGACGTACATCGATGAACGTAGCGCATAGTACGATCCATCGATTCGGACGTCAATCCTTCGGATTATCTCCACCACTTTTTAAGTCAACAAGAACCACAAATAGCGCTAAATTAGATTTATTTTTCTTTATATTTGCCTAAAAAGTAGTATAGTCCGAAATATAATTATTTGTTATAAAACTATGTAATACATAAGGACCGATAAATGAGCGGATAAACGTAAAGGCGTACGTTGGTGAATTAGATTGGTCTATGGAAGCGCGCATTTACCAATCGTCCATAATAGATTTTAATTGGATGAATTTCGAATCCGTCTACTAAAAATAAATAAATAAATAAATAAATGTGCAGTCGAAAGGTACATGTCATTCTCGAACAATTTTTAAAGTAAGCCATTTTCTTACAGATTAAAAGCTTTTCAATCTGATATATTACCATATCGCCAGTTTTGTCAGGGCACCAGAAATAAAAAATACATACATAAAAAGCAGGAATATTTTCCAGATGTAATATCCAATTGAATAAAATATACAGCCAGTTTGCTGTAAGCGAAGCGAAATCCATGCATAATTTACGATTTACTTCCTCCTAATGCACAGTTATTGATCAATTATGTAAAGCGGATGCATATCTGCTTTTCCATACATATGCATACGAATGCGTACGTAAGTATGTGTACATCTAACAAAATACGCCCGAACGCAAAAGAAACATCAGAAACATCACCAATGCATTAAACGTAATAATGTTTGATATCCTTCCAACAGCATAAACAGGTTCTATTTTTGTGTGAGTAAACCATGATTTTACGAGTTTCGTTCGTGTCATTTGCGCATAAATTTTTCCGTCGACTTTTAGAATGCATTAAAATAAGTATAGCTTATACATAAAGAAATAAATAGATGTAAATATGTATACAATATATTAAATAAATAAGCAAATATGAGCTTCTCGTACGTTGGGAATCGAGACTTATTCAATATAATTTCTGCCCCTTAAGGATGGATCGGATTGTTTGTGATACGTGTGGGGGCGATTCAGTGCTATTATGAAGGGTGATCCAATGTAGTTTTCGTCCTTTCGTTCATGATTTACGGCTAAGACATGATACTGCTCAACAAATCTCGAATCAAACGAACATGACGACGAGTAACAGCGAAAAAAGTAACTACCATTTCTTTTAATTAGTAAACTATTTGGAAACGAGGGCTAAAATAATTCAAACAAGAAACGCCCTACTAAATAAGGTACGATTCTAAGCAGCGCTCGTGGAAAGCTGTGCAATAACCTGCAAAATAAGCTGTAGTACAAGCACATGAGTCGTGCAACCGATGGTTCATGGTTACGTTGGGCACAAATGTCTAGCAAGATTGTATTACAGTCTAAATTTATCGCTTGGCATATTTTCTTTTATTAAACCTTTCCCTACCGTGTTTATAAATTCCAAATTCTTTCTAGACTTCTGAAAATGCTGTATCTTACATATATAACTTTTGTGGGATTTTCACTTTAGGGCTATTTTAGTATTCATTCTCCGCGACTTTCGCCCTATCGACGATTCCATCGCCGAAACTAGTACCTCATCTTCGATGTAGGAATCCGAATCGCGTATGAATTCGGTTCACTCATTGTCTAGTATTATTTTGGTGTAGACTCTAGTCGTAGGTCTCCGTGGCTTCGCCCTTACGCCCGGCAGCTTACCTTTCCCCTTTTCGGTATTTTTATTTGTTATTTACGCGAGTGTGGTTATCGTTTGACGATTCTAAGTTGCCAACGAAATTAGGGGATTCGCCCGGTTTATTTATTGTTCCGACGAATCAATTCACGGAAGCTTTTTATTTCCTTCCTCTCCCGGGAGGATATTGTCTTGGAGCATCGTTTTGGCCACAGGAATCAACCGGACCCCGACACAACCGCCCTAATCGAGGTTTAGAGAAGCTTTATTTAGCGTGTAAAAGACTCCGTTTTCTAAGGCGAGAATTTCTTTCTATTGCGTCGTATTCTGTCACAACATATATCGTTCAACGACTGGTGAAATTTTTATGCCGTGTACGCAAGTGCGCAGACGCCGGTTACGTTCGCTGGCGCTGCAAAAATCCTTGCTTCTCGGATTCTCAACCCTTCGAAACGCCCCTTTCGTCGAGTTAAGTTAACTTTAACCCAGATCCTACGCTGTACTATTCGGAAAATGTTTGTGCTTGTGAATAGATCTCCCGGACAATCACTTTCTTCCTAAATACTGTGTTATTTTCGTTTCGCACCTTCGACGGTGGTCTCAAAGACTCAGCTGTTGGTTTGCTGGATTCACAATCCTTCGAAGCAGCCCTTTCGTTCAGTTAAAATAACTTTAACCCAGACACTACGCTGTGCTAGAAGCAAAATGTTTCTCCTTGGCAACAGATGTTTCGCGCAACCATTTTGTTTCTAAATGCTATGTCCCTTTCGTTCTGGCATCTTCAAGGGTCTCAAGGACTCAGTTGTTTGTTCTCTGGATTCTCAACCCTTCGGAACACTCCTTTTGTCGAGGTAAGTGAACTTTGACCCAGACCTTACGCTGAGCTAGTCGAAAAGTATTTCTGCTTATCAAGATCTCCCGGGCCGTCAGTTTCTTTCTACGTGCGGCGTCCTTTTCGCTTTGGCGTCTTCGCAGGTCTCAAGGACTTAGTTGTTTGTTTCCTGAATCCTTAACCGTTCGGAACACTTTTTGCGTCGAACTAGCTTAACTTTAACACAGATCCTACGCTGTGCTAGTCCGAAAAGGTTTCTGCTTGTCAACAGATTTCCGAGGCAGTCATTTTCTTCCTAATTGCCGTGGTCTTTTCGTTTTTGTCATTTTCGAGGAACCCAAAAACTCAGTTGTTTGTTTCCTCAATTGTCAATCCTACGGAACATCCCTTCCGTCGAGCTAAGTTAACTTTCCCCAGACCTTACGCTGAGGTAGTCGGAAAACGTTTCTGCTCGTGAACAGATCTCCTGGACAGTCATTTTCTTCCTAAGTGCCGCGTCCTTTTCGTTTTGACCTCTTAGCGGCTTTCAAAAACTCAGATGTTTGCTCCCTGGATTCTTAACCCCTTCGAAACGAACGGGGTTAAAGGAACCACCTAGCTGTGCTTTGTAAAGAGGCGATTTTTGTCGAAATCGATTAATCTTGGAACACCCACAGATTTGATGATCGTGTACCAACCAACCGGACGAATCTTGGTCGATTTAACCTTGCACGCGTAACCGATGCAAATGTATTTAAATATCGGAAAACATTTAAAATTTCAATACATTTCACCCATGAAAAAATATTACCCGCGTCGCATATAGTAAACTATAACAGGTGTTGGATTTCTCACTCGGAACGGAACATCACCGGCCTACGCGACTCGTTCATGCCAAATTAGGCGTTCGATAAAATTTCATTATACGCGAAATATATTTCGACTCGTTCGCCTCTATCGGTATTTCGAACATGCCAATTGCGCAAATTTGATAAAGCGGCGGCGGCGGCGGCGGCGTCGGGTGCGTTACAAAGAACAACAAATAAATTTAACAATAATATTACGCATGTTGGGCATAAATTTCAATCGAACCGAAAAGCCTAATAGGCGCGCAGTAGAATTAAAAACAAATATAAAACGAAAAAAAGGGAAGTAATTTGCTCGAACAAACAAACGCGGACGATTGCGGTGGAATATTCAAAATACGCGTTTGTTGTAATATTGTTTAGACCGATACGAGATCTCCGCGTAAACGTTTTTATACAAATCACCTCACAATAGCGATGTAATCTTCTGCGTAAATAGAGTAGAAAGCTTTCAGATTCCATCCCGCTATCAGACTGATAGGTTTTCCCCCCTTTTTTGTACGTGTAATTTCAGATGCTATTCATCACGAGGGAAAAAACACATCGGTGATAATAAACAAACGCTAGTAAGAATGAATTGCGAGCGGGTCGGAAAACATCCATGAATTTCAATTTAGTTGGTGATGGTCCGTATAGCTTTGGGTAACTCCAAATACGTATTTATACAACTAATTGTAATATGCTCAGAGAGAGAAAAAACCAGAGGAATTGCGGTTATAATCGGTATCCTTACTGTTCATCGTTGAATGGTCAGCTATCATTTATTTAAAACCAGGCTCAGAAACGAGTCTAAGTGTAGATTCTATAGCGAAATATATTAAACTACTGAGCATCTAGTATACTGCTGTGATGCATTAGCTAACCTAAGGGACACATATCTAGAACCTCTAGATTTAAGAGGGATTCGGCTAGAGGGGGTCCACTCCTTCCGTCTATTCTGAAGGGTTAGCAGAATGGGTTCCATAGAGTCTGAGTACTTCCCTTCCGGGCTCCCTATTGTAAACTACTTAGAGGTAGAAAGATGGCTAAATGGACACAATTTTAAAGCACTTTGTTCAAGATCCTAATGGCAACAGCAGACAGAGCTCAAGCAACCAGGGACCTTCATAGAAGTGAACCCATGATTCTTCTAAAATTCATAGTTGATGTCCTTAGTGATCATTGGATGGTCAACCATCATTGGCTTAAAATCAAATCTAGCAATAAACTTCAGGGCACAAGCAGAAAGATGGTTAAACGAACACAGTTTTAAAGTAGGTTGTTGAAAGTCCCAATGGCAAGAGCAGGCAGAACTCAAGCAATCCAGGATCTTCATAGAAGTGAACGCATGAACCTTGGAATTCATATTTGGTCATAGTTGTTGTCATTGCATGATAGTCAACTATCATTGGCTTAAAATCAGACCCAGTAATAAATCTCAGTGCAGACTCTATAGCGAAGTAGAGAAAACTACTGAGCGCCTTGTATCCCGCTGTAACGCTTTTGTTAACCAATGAACTTAAGATGTGACGGTCAATTCTTTTTCTTAACAATTTCGAGTCTTTTCGCGGGCGGAATAGCAGCAGATTCCTTGGGATGAGGGGCAAGCAGCTACCTTCCTCGACGCACCTGACATTTCGGGCATTTTCCTTCGCTGCAGTCAGGTTCAGAAAACTTTAGGTTCCATTCAGAATAAGTGACGCCCCTCTTACAACCAAACGGGGTTACAATTTGGTACATTCTCCACACTAGACACCTTAACAACTGCCTGCTTCTTCATTCCTCGTTTATTTTTCAAGGGGACGTGATACCAATCAATGTCGAACGAAATCCGTTGAAGTGATTGGTAATTATGTCGTCTATTTCTGGGAGAAAAAGCGAACAATGCAATATTCGGACGTTTTCGAGAATAATCAAATTTGAAAGATTCGCCCCGATTTTGACTCATTAAAGTAAGGACGTCAGTCGCATCGGCTCCATCTCGCTAGACAAGACGAAGCAACTCTAGAACATAAATGGAAGGAAGAGTTAAAATCCTCTATCTGATAAAAATAGTGTGCATGACTAGACCTGATGTTAGAGATGCAACGGATTATTAGTTGTGTGCCAGGAAAACATCACCAGCCAGATGGTGAGGAGCCTCAACAAGTCACACCACACACCAATTTCGATTGAAGTTCAGCAAAGTAAAAATATAATACATATATTCAAAATACAAAAGGTATCTCAAGTTTCGAATTTGGCAACAAGTTCCACACAATTTAGAAATCAGGTTGGGTACAGTGTGTCTTCCAGGTTAGAGTCTCATCAGCCATTCCCAGAAATAGACGTGTTCTCAATTAGTATGTTGTTGATGTTTATATTGAAATCTGTATCTACTTTATCCTGCCCTGTACAGATGTAGTAAATTACAACAAAACCATAAAGCTAGCTCGCCCATCAGTTGACTACCCATTGACTGCAATTCTGCAGGTTTACTCGCTGAAATTATACGTGTAATGTCATCCGCATGCATTGTTATAAAGTTGTTGTAAAGTAACAACAGGATAGGTCCCGAAATAGAGCGGCTTCAACTAGGGTTATCCGTGAAAAGAGCCAAAACAAAGATATGGCCAGCAACCTACGAATTGCTGGTTCGTAAATTTGAAAAACTCACACCGATTAGTAAGTCTAAGTGTAGTAAATCGTTGAAGTAAGGTCGTTTAGCGGAATGGTAGTGTTTCCGGCCACCAACCTAGAGTTGTTGCTTCCTATCCACGTATGTATGTCGCGCTTTCTCAAATTCCATTTTACCGACAAAGTAACATTCCGACTTTATTTCGCAATTTCCAGCGAAAAATCCTTTCTTCGCTGGAAGAATGAAAACTCTAACCACACGATTAATCCCCTTTCAACATCATCAAAACAGTACCATCATCGATACAAGATCGATATCGAAATCGAAGCAGGCACGTCAGTTTCAATTGTATTTCTGGCAAACACGCACGCATAGGACGCATTGCAATTGCACACACGCGAGAGCTCGGGGAAGCCCCGTCGCGTACACGTTCGCAAATAAACCGCGATGTGCTCGAGCGAGTATAAATTTCAATTACGGTTCGTCTATGAATACGTAGTTAATTTAACGGATAAAATAACAATCATACTATACAGGGGGCATATATATGGGAACGGTAGTGAGTATCGAGTTATTTACATCGCTGGGGGTCCATTATTTACTTTTAATAGGAATTTCGGGGCGTTTATTAACGAAATAAATCTATACGAACGTGGGGGATGTAGCCGGCGGGTGACCGAAGCCGCCAACGACGGCGGCGGCGGCGGGTTCCTGCCAAAATCAAAACATAAAATATTGACTTCAGATTAACGGCGTGTGATTGACTGTAAATGGATTTCCAACGTGCGCCCGTCCGTTCGAATATGATACACCTTTTATGGGAGGGAAATGGGGGCTCAGCTTCTGCTGTGTCGATTCGTATAATAAAATCGAGGTTTTATTGAGGGATTTTTGTTTTATTCTTTTCGTGTCGCTTTTATTTCTTTTTATGTGAATTGATAACGGTGGAGAACGAACCATTCTAAAACACACGATGCATTGAGAAATTTAACTAGTTTAATTTTGCAGCTTTTAATCAGTTCTTAGGCTTTGTCGTTAAGGCTATCATTATAGCCCTATTTTGTAGATCGCTAGAAGTTAGATATTTTTCAGTAGTTAATTGTAAATTATTATGAATGTTGTAGATCTTAGCGGTATGTATAACGCTAAAATGGGAATTTTAGAGCTTGTATTGGTTTAACCTTTTGTCAATTGTCTGGCGATCCATCACTTTCAAAAAGCAGTGCGCTGAAAATTACGAACTGTGCGAAGTGTATAATGTGGCGGTGCGCCATCGTATCGACACCAAAGAGTATTATTTGAGATATCCCCTTCGTTTGGGTTAAGTACAAGTGCTGGAATTAGATCACTTTGAAGAAACTCCACATATCTCTCTCCGTTAAGATTTCCCTCTAAGGATGAAGGACCTAGAATTCTATTGTGTGCTATTCCTGCCCAGACTTTTTGCGAATGTTGAGTGTGTCCGTACTATACAAAAATCTAAATTGTCATTAGAATTTTTTGTGATGACGTCATAGCTAACTAACAAATGAAAATCGGAAGGTTTATCGCACAAAATATTGTGTATTTTTTTAAATTAAATCCGACGCCTTCCAGCGCTTTTAAGAAACGCAGTTGAGTTCACTTTTTCTTTTAATATTCCATACTTGAATCCCATACTGTATATTTTTTACTATGTTCGAGTTAAAAATTAGGAACTTAACTTCGCGTTCTTGGTACCAGTTCAGACAAGACATACTTGAAGAACAAGAGGCGGAGAAAAACTAATCCTTACGGAGCTAAACAATCTATAATAGTTCACGTTTTCTTTTAATGTTCCATACTTTAATCCCACTCCGTATACTATTCTTGTTTGTTGCATCTCCATTACCGTTCAATCCATTTCGATTCCGAGCACATAAAGATAACGCGTTCCTATCCTAAAAAGGAAACATCCTATAACCTGTAGCTTTTCTAACAAAAATGATATTCCGCCTTCCCGAAGAGAAGAAGAAAAATACGCCATCTTCGAAGAAGGAAGGGCCATTATCCGTAATAAAATGTTAATGCCGGATATCTCCAGGAGAATGATAAATGCCCGACCCGGCCGGAGACAGGGAAAAAATGCAGGCGTAATGTATCCGAAATCGATGTTGAGGTTAAGGACAGCAATCTATCTCGCCCGACTTTATTGAGGAGGTAAGCTGGGTGTATGTCGGGTATTATCATCAATTTAAAGTAACACGGATCGCTTAAGTGTTTTATTTCCGAGCGATCTACCGGTCAAATGGCTGCGCGTTCTTAACGAGAATAAATTACTTCGAATTAGCCGCGTGGGTATTATTAAACGACGGAACGAACGAATAGAATCTTGCCTAATCTTAATGCAAATGAAGCCCATGTATGTCGGTTTGAAGTACTAGGAAAAAAATAAATATCGAATGAATGTTTCATTTCTAACTTTTTTCCTCAAGAGTTATTTTTAGCAGACTCAAGTGCCGTTCGCTAACTTAGGATTGAATTCCATACCTCCAAATTCTAAATTCGCTTTCGAAATTTATCGGTACGTCTGTTTCTTCCTTAGTATCATTTTCAAGAGGCTTAAGGACTTGTTTTGATTTGCTGGTGTGTACTCCAATTTACGAAACACACGATACTCGAGAACGTACCGTAACAGGCGCGAGTTTTCCTATCATTAGTACGAAGTAAAATTAAGACAATTATATTTTTATAGTAAATTGTTTGAAATTTTACTCATACTTCTCATATTGGTCCGTTCTCTTTATACATTTATTTCACTTATCCATAAAATGCATAATTTTGTATGTATTATGTAAATTTCTAGCTACAGACGCAAATACATATTCCAACGTTAATTATTCACAATATTAGCATATGCGTACATAATTATAATAAAAATTATTTCGTCCATTACACCCAGTATAACAATTTAATCAGTAGGATAAAGAGGAGCAAAGAAATTCAGATGAGTTCATCGCGTCTGAATGAGCTTCGGAATTTGCCCATAAATTTAGCTTACGTTTTAATTTTCTACAATTTTACAGCTGACTGATTGATTGTTGTCCGGCATAAATTATGTAAAAACCATGGATATATAGCAGCCTATATTCGCGTTACACAGGGTGTACTTTAATATTATTTATTGTACTTTAAAATAAATTGTTAATAATTTACTACTTCTATGTTACGACATCCTTTAACATATATTTACAAAATCTATGAGTTCTAATCTATCTTCCTTTTTTGACGACTCATCGAAAACTGAATAATGATAATAATAATATTTTTTATTGTTTAAATATAAAGATATAGCATGCGTCAACAAAGCAATATAAATAAAATAAACAATTGCTATAAATCTATAACAAACAAACATAAATACAGAAAAGAGTTTAAAAATTGGAATTAAGATAATCAAATAAAAACTAGTTTCAAGAGGATAGTTGAGACTGCAGACCGCATTGCATATGCCAATCATCACTTGATCATTGGGGAATTATGTAGATGTTCTACTGTTTTATTCATTAAAACAGTCAATTAGTGCACCTACAGAAAGCATGTCTCGTTAAGTGTCTACATACATAAAATATCCAATATCGCTGGTTCTTGATCCATAGAAAACAAAAGCTATCAAGAATTAAAGCATTCTCGATTTGTTTTTCCAGATTAAACTTTGGGAGCAGAATCTCTTAGATAACCCGAAAAACAAAACTAATTTGGAACAGCGGTCGGGTATTTATAAAATTGGTTGTACTTGATGTGATAAAGCATATATAGGACAGTCGAGACGCGAAATAGCTACACGATTTAAAGAACATGTGGCACATTACCGTTATGGTAAGATAGGTCCGTCGTCTAGTATTGCGAAGCATATTGTAGTATGGTAATACTCCATTAGTAAAGTTACCAATAAAAAGATGTAAATTTTATAGAAAGCATTTTTAAGAAATAGAAAAGCGTTGTAAACATTTACCACACATATACACTTGAAACATTTCAAAATCTAGCATTCCAAATTGCTATAACTACGTGCCGAAAAAATGAAGTTTGTTTATAAAAGGGACGGAATGGGATGGTCGACGAAAGAAATCAGATAAAAAGTTATATAAAATACCAGGGTTGAAAAGAAGCAGACCACATCAAAAAAGAAGTTGTTGTTTACAAACGACGAACAGACCAAAGAAAAGGAAGTACAATAAAAGGAAAAGACCAAAGAAAAGAAGTGAAGAAAGAATTCAAGAGGGAGGGAGAAGTTAAGAATTGGAAAACAAATTACACTTATACACACTAAGTAATATATTTTGATTGTATTGTTCATTATTTTGTTAATATAATACTAAAATTTTATAAATTATTATTTGTAATAAATTTTGCTTTCTATAATATTAACTAAATTCATACTACAATATGCACGACGCGTAGCACGAGAAAAAAATGAAAAATTTAAAATCGATAAAACATGTTAATTCAGCGCGAGAACTAGATGCGTATGAAGAAGCAATACACGTGCGTAAAAATACAATCTTCTAAATCGTGACAGCGGCCCTATTCAATACTCTGCCTTGTTCGGTTTATTATAATTAAAATAATTAAGTAATATCAGTCTTTGTAAGGTGTATTTAATTCCGGCGATTTCAAGAAAGGGTAATTTTCAGACGCCAAATCGTTTTTTCCATCGTTTAACCGGACATGAAAGCACGTGATCTTCAGTTTGGGCGATATTAGACACTTTCCTTCTTGCCCCTTCCTCTTTGACTTTCTTCCCCTTATACAGGTTAGCTGTTCTCAGATTCCAGTATTCTCTGTCTACCTAATCGTGCTCGTTTAATCCTTTATCTTCCATTGCTTTTATGATGTATATATTCCATTTTACGGCCGGTCGTCCCCTTTTCCTCCTTCCTCTCGGTGACCAATTTAAGATTTTCTTTGGCCATCTCTCCCCCTCTAATATACGTGTCCATACCATTTTGATGCTTTATTTTCTAATCTGCTGGTAATCGATGTTTTCATTTCCATTTCTCTCCAAATCTGTTCTGTTCTTGCGAATGAATTGTAGACATCTTCTCATATACTCTAATTCTATTGTTCAAATTTTGTCCCTGACTTTGTTTGATAACGGCCATATTTCTCCCCATATGTTGATATACTTTCTATTATTGTATGAAATATCTTCCTTTTTGTGTATTTAGTGAGCTGCATATTTCAAATCGTTCGTGTGGAGCTTTAGTGTCTCTCTTTCTCTTTATTACTTTGTCTTATATGTCCCGGTCTATGTTTCGTGCGTTTGATAATATCATCCCTAAATCTGTATACTCTGTGCACCCCAAAATTGCCACTTCGTCACTTTCCTTCCTTCTAAGTTATAATCCAACGAATTTCTTTCCTAACCGTAATCTGAAACCGCCCTCCTTAAACGGAATAACTATCCGTAAAAACTTTACTCGTCATCAACGCATAAACGCGTTGGCAACATCGAACCCTGCCAACGGAAATCAGAGGAAATACGCCCTACTTTTTATCCCTCCCGTCGTTCAAATGGATAATAACGCAACGCATATAAAACTGAGACGCTCTTGTCTGTCGGTTTTCAAGTGGTTAATCACATTAACCGCGTACATACGTCACACGAGGGTTAAGCATGCGCTCCTTTTTTCCTCTCTCATTCGACGCTAATTAAATTAGCTTATTTACATTAGCGACCCGACTTGCCTCTTTGCCTGGCACTTGGAGTACGGTGAACCTTAAATTGATACGACATTGAAAAGAGCCAGTATGGATATATCACTGCTGGAAGTTTTTTCCCGCTCATTATCGAACGCTAATCGCCTTGATAAACAAACAGGTTGGATAAAGTTTACTTTTGTGATTGGAACGTATCTCGGCGAGGTTGTCATCGTTTGATGAATACGGATTTGATGCTTGGGTTAACAAATTTGGTCCCGGCGAGTGTCGAATAAATAGTAAATGAGATTTTAAAGTAATACTCTAGGTAACGAGAACGTGGTCAGAAGATGAAATCCAAATGGTGTGCATCGAAGTATATCCCAATTACCAGAAAGGAGTAAGAAACTTAAAGGGCCCAAAACTATCTACTAAAGAACATACGCCTTAAAGCAAAGAATGAAATTGACTGGACGCGTGAAACTGGCAGGAGAAAAAGGACACAAAACAAGTGTGACTTACAACAAGCTGTATGTAGATGGTGCTCTTTTTTATATACAAGAAATAAGAGGAATGTCGGAAGAGAATGGAGATGAAACTCAACAGCAGGAAGTATTAATGAATAAACGAAAAGGTAGACCATACTCTGAAATATCTCCCGAGCAAGGTGAAAAAGAGAGGGATAAAGAACGAGCGGAATAGTATACAGTTTGTCTTTGTTTACGTGATGATATCTTAACCACAGGAGACCAGTACTTATTATATGAAATAAATTATTCATGCACCGTGATTATCTGTTCAGTTAGTCTCAAACATAGAGTGAGTAGTCACACTTGGCATCGCAACACAATCAATCTTATTTCAAAACGATTTTGCTGCCCTAATTTGATCTCAACGTTTCGTCAATAAATGTTGAGAGATGCATCTTCAGAGTTTTTCCCCTACTCCTCTTCTCGATTTCGTTCGTAATCGTATTAAATAAATGCAAAGAGGAGTACGCATGCATTTCTGGTCAGTCACGTCAAAATGGAAGCGAACAAGACAACATAAACGTCGACTTGGCACCGCGGCCAGCAGGTATAATCTGTCTCGTTATTGCGAAACAGATCGCGCGATTCCCATCTCAATTTAGCGTATCGGATGAAAGCACTGACCGTATGTCGGCGCGGCCGTGTCAAAATTCTAACCGTAGATAGATTAACCCGGTGTCAATCAAAGCACCTTTCATCACCGCGCGGCCGGTTATTCCAATTTTTTTTTTTCTTTTAATACGACCGTCTCACACGGATGACATACTAGCAAGCGGTAGATCCGATAAGTGTTGATTTATGTTTGTTAGGCGTCGCAGATATTGGCGGTGCGCCAAGCGTATTCAATCCAATAGATTCGCCGGAGCATAACTGGAATAATTAAGGGACCGACTGTTCCCACGTTCTCGCCCCCGGTTGGAACATCGAAGTGCTGAAATGATTCGTGTTGGATAACGTGTCGAAATTTGAAAGGTGCATCGTCTCTTCGTTGAGGGTTTGCAATGTAACGTGTGTTTTACACAAATGAATTTAGAAAAAAAAACGGGGGCATGATGACTTCTGACGTGATTTAGAATTAACCGTTAAAAGGCAGCTTCATGTTCGAGAAGGTAACTAAATCTATGTGGTAAACGAGACAAGTATCTTCAAAAGCGTCTATGACCGAATGAACCCGTCATTTCCCAAATTCATGCAAACTGAATTTCTCCACTACAATTGGGGGCCATACGCCCCGAAAATATTATTCCGGGAAAGGACACCTAGGCCATCTCAAAACTGCATAACTATATAAAATCCACCCATAAAAAGGTAAACAGTAGTTTTTAGAGGTATCTTTCTATATTAAATCGAAAAGTACCGCATGACTTACGGGACCGACATCTTTATTTAGATTAGTAGCTTTAGGTATATGGGTCATTGTTTTACAAACCGTACGGATTTGAGGGAAAACAAACTGTATGACATAGAATTTTTTCCAACATCTTATTAATTTAAACGACACTTATATCGGGATTTTGTGTTTTGATCGTTTGCTGGACTCCCTAACATTCAAAATTCATTATATCCGGTTCTACTGAACGGATCGGTCTCGTTCTTCCGTTATTGAAAACATTGTTATGTCAGCTTCCTATCCGCATGTTACCACTATTCTTTCATCGTTATTCAGTATAAAACAATAACAGTTGAATTGCTTAAACGATATTTTCATACTTATTCCCACAACGTATAAAATTGAAGAAAATACCATATATTCGTTATGTCTCGATCTAGAAAACCCAGTTTTGAAAAAAGTGGGTGCTTTATTCGGTCAGAAGATATTAAATGATCAGTCTTATTCGGAACACTGCACTACATTTCATTGTTTGAAAGCCTATTGATCTACAGGTTTGGTGGAAAGCGTAAAGTTTAAATAAAATAATGCCAAACTCGTCCAAATTGTTGAAAAGGCCAAGAACGCGAACGGATAAATGCTTTATTATTGAGAAAACCAACTTGATGAGAATAGTCACATGATGCCAGGACGAAAAGGTTATCTTTCGGTCAAAGAAGATAATATTCACGTGCAAAAGCGATTACTGTTTTCAACATTTCCAATCTCTAAAACCGAAACATTGTGTATTAGAAGGTGCAAATGGAACCCGTTCAGTCTGTGTTTGCGCTATCCATGAGAATGTGAAATTATTAATCGAAAGATCGAGTATTAAAAACCCGACAACCATTATTCCGAACCCAATGAAAACCTATCATGACTGTTGAAGACGTATGATTTGCGTTGGAGCATCAACAAATTGTTATTTTGGAACGTACTCTGAATGTCCTGGTGCAACAGATCTGATCGACTAATTAGAAAATATTTTTGAGTACAATTACATTGACGAAATCACATAGAGACAATGGACGAACATCGATAGGACCACTTTACAAGTCGTAATATCCCCAGTTGACCAATATTTACAGAAATTAAAGTTCGGTTTAGAAAAATTACTTGTGCACTCATACCTCCTAAGAAAACAGAACAACAAACAAAAAGAACTGACAGAAGATGAGTGCATTGTAATCTGTGATTCTTTTGAGAACTAAGCTTTTGTTGTTCAAAATGCTATACAAGGGATTCACTGGAATAACAACCAGACAACAGTGCACCCATTTGCACTCTACTACAAGCACGATAACGGCGAAACTCGAAAAGTTTTGTGATTATATCCGAATGTTTGCACCATGATACAATTGTCGTTCATGTGTTCCAACAAAATTTAGTAAATTTTGTTATTAACCTTCCTCTACTCACGTCAAAAATGAAACACGTATACTATACTATATAAGTCGGTCTCATAGACCGTATGTGTGAGTATAGGAAGGTTAAGAGGAACTTCAACAAAATTGAAGAAATTATATATTTCTCCAATGGGGCGACTACGCAGTATAAAAACAGGAAACATTTTATCAATCCCACTCATCATTTAAAAGATTTTGGTTTAGATGCGGAGAGGCATTTTTCCCTACTTTCCACGGGAAGGTGCGTGCAGTTACTTGGGTGGGACTTTAAAGAGGTTGGTTGCTAGTACTAACTTTCAAAGAATAAACAATCTGATACGAACGCCGAAAGAATTATTCGAATGGGCAACTGAATCACTCCCTGCTATTTCATTGGAATTTGTGGAGAATGAAAAATACGATGAAGCAGAAAAAAATTAAGAGCAAGATTCAAAATGGCTCTGACTGTGAAAGGGACGTTGACATACCTTTGCATGATACCGATCACGGAGAAAAAGGTAGAAGCAAAACATTTTTCTTCGCAGAAACATTAGAATGAAGCTAAAGTTATGAAATAATTACCTTTTTTATAACATATCTTTGAAGATTACATGATATTCATTTTATCCGAAATATATGTGCTTATAACAATATCCTATAGTCTCTTGATTTATCTCAATATTCTAAATATTCATTTTCATAGAAATCGAATCGCAATATTTGATTTCAGCTGCGTTTATCTCTGCTCTAGTACACAATACTTGCGTTGCTCAGTTTTCGATGATTTACATTTAAAATGTAGTAAAATAATGATGAGCACGATTTACTCGTTTTCTTTACGAATAATTGTCTTATATGGTAGTTATAACGCTTTCCCTTATAAAAAGGGTTTAAGCGAACAAATAAAAAAGAAGAATTTAATAAAAACAATATAAACATAACTTCCATTCCAAATTATAGTAACAGATCTTTTTCTACTAACACTAAATCTAAAATAAATAAACAAAATCAAAGTAATGTAGTTTATGAAATAAACTGTAGAGACTGCGATGGTTGTTACATCGGTCAGACAAAACAATATTTAAAGAAAAGGTTGTATAACCCTACGTATTCTTTAAATAATGATTTTGGTGCAATGACCGCTGTAACAAAACATTACAAAGATCTGGTGCATTACTTTGATTTTGAAAACACAATTATATTAAAAACAGAAAATAATTATAAAATAGGACTGATATACGAAATGATAAATATACAGAAAGATACTAAAACTCTTAATTTCTCGACCGATGTTCATAATTGAAGTAATGTATATAGAAATTTGTTAAAGTGACATTTACATTTCGTAAGTAGGTTTTTGATTCTGATGTCTTCTCATAGTTTGCATGTATGTGTTTGCACATTAATCCAGTTATATATAATAATAATGAAAAATACAGAACCTACATATCTAGAAATCCTAGTCATTAGTTACGTTGTTGATAGTTGCCGAATAAAAAACAAATGTTTTTTATATATTTGGCCAGTTATATTGTCACTGATAAAGGTGTTCCGAAAATGTTTGTAAACGTTCTGAGAATATAACTATTATTTCAATTAGTCTTATTTAATTGACATAATTGTGGTAGAAAACTATCATATAAGATAAGTATGTATAATTAAAAAAGTCACGAAATATATACATATACATTTTACGAATAATGTATTTTTTTCGAATATTGTAACTTCTGAATTACTGTTGTAATAAAATAGCGGTCTAAAAGCAAGGATTGGGCGCAAACGCGTATGTTTCTCATGAATCCAGTCCAATATTTGCGGTATGAGCGCAAGAAAGGAAGAAAAGAGATATATCTAGTACAGTGCACCAGTACATCAAAAAGTAGACAACATTTTAAATGCACAAAGCAGATCCAGTAAACTCACTTCAAAATGTTTTACTCTGGGAAAAAAGGAATATTCCGCGGCGTACTCCAAATATCAAATCCTAATCACGTGGGAAATACGCGTTACCACTGCCATCGGCCTATATCCACGTTTCGCAATATATAATACCTCTAGGAGGAAAATTAAAGCGCTTATCGCTGCACACTGTACGTACGCTTTAGTAGCGGGGAGGCCGCTCCCGAACGCTTACCGTAATAGAATCGGAGAGATATGAAAAGTTCGCGAAATTTTCATTTACTTGTGATCTTTATATTTGTAATAAAGCCGCTTAAACTTCGAGAACAAGCGACTCCGGCGCTACGTAAACAACTTAGGAAATAAATTTCGCAGATATAATAAAAGTTTCCGTCCGTTGTTGTAGCCCGAATGCGACCTACCTGATGCTTTTGCTCTTCTGCTTCCGTTCCTTTTTCCGTCGATTCCCCCGCCTCCACGTGCCCCTTTCCGCGCTCACGCTGATGGGTTGCCCGCCCGAAGAAATACGTATTTTACTTTATTATATCCGAGCGGGAAGAGTCAACTATTCTGCGGTTGGAATAGCATTGGGAATGTAACGTAATAGATTTAAATGTGAAAAAGTTTAATGGGTTTTGAGGCTTTGACGCGTACGATGATAAAAAATCCGGTCTCTAGTGTCTGGATATGTCTGTGTGTGTGTATGTATGTATGTAAAGTACTGAATGCTACTCGCAAATACGAGGAGCTTCCATTTGCGTGAATTTTCTTTTAAAATGTGACCACATTTGTATTTGAACTTCCAACCTGCAGGAATCGTATGTGTATCGCGTTGCAGAAACGGTACATTAATACCGAAAGCCTGTACAAACTGACAGTGAAAACTGGATAACGGCAAAATACCTACATACGAGTACCAATGGCCAGTGTAGAATTTGGGTCTGGAATCATGGGATTGCGAGCAAGAGAACGAATAAGGAGCATTATTACGAGACTACGCGATCGAATAAGATAGAGCATAAGCTAGGTCCCTGTCCTTTCACAACTTATCCACCAAACTAAAACACAAGTTCAAGCAAAATGGGGAAAAAGTTGTAACAGCAAATATTTTCCTATTTTCATAGGGAAGCCAGAATTCTTTTTTAAGACTTTTCAAAGGTCAAACATGATGTGTATTGTTTGGACGTGGAAATGTAAACGCTGGCAAATGCGGCTCATATCTAAAGCAAGGTCAACTGAATCGAGTTCGTTTTATCATGCAGACGGTAAATCATACGTATGTAACAAACAACTTCGAACGGTCAACTACGATTTTAATTATTGAGACGCAGAAATGCAAACACTGATAAAATTCGGGTCATTTCTGAAACTAGATCAAATGGATTGTGTTGGTTTAAATCATACGGGCGGTAAACCATATGTATCAAAAAGCTGCGAAGATGAAATCGAAAAATAAATGTTAGTAAATTTTGGACCATATCTGAAGCGAGGTGAAGTGGATATTTGGATAGGACGTGTTTTGTTTTTTCTTGCGACCGGCTATACGCCTTGATGTAACGCCGAGTTCAACGACTGTCGCATTACTCAATTACTATTCGATAAAAATAAGCATTAGTAAATTTTGGATCATAGCTGAAGCGAGGTGAAGTGGATATTTGGATAGAACTGGTTTTGTTTCCTTCAGGCGTAGAAATGTAAACACTGCTAAAATTCAGATCATATCTGAAACAAGGCCAAGCGGATCACGTTGGTTTAATCATGGGGGCGATAAACCATATGTATCAAAAAACTGCGAATATGAAATCGAAAAATAAACATCAGTAAATTTTGAACAACAGCTGTAACGAAGTAAAGCGGATATTTGGATAGAACGTGCTTTGTTTCCTTCAGACGTAGAAATGTAAACGTTGGTAAAATTCGGGTCATACCTGAAACAAGGTCACGTGGATCGCGTTGTTTTAATCATGCGGGCGGTAAACCACATGTATCAAAGAACTTCGAACACAAAATCGAAAAATAAACACTACTAAAATTTGAACCATAGCTGAAGCGAGGTGAAGCGGATATTTGCTTTCTTCAGACGTAGAAATGTAGATGCTGGTAAAATTCGATTCATATCTGAAGCGAAATCATGTGGATAGCGTTGGTATATCATGTGTGGGCTAAACCATATGTATCAAAGAACTAGGAACATGAAATTGAAAAATAAACGCTAGTAAATTTTAGACCATATATGAAGCGAGGTGAAGTAGATATTTGGATAGGATGGGCGTTGTCTCTCGCTACCGGCTGATACGCCTGGATGTAACGCCGAGTTCAACGACCTCCGCGTTATTTAATTACCTTTCGATAAATAACATTAGTTATATGTATATATACAGACTGTCCTAGACCTCACTCGCCAAGTCTGTAACTTCGGTATTTTAAAAAATGAATAAAAGAAGCTATATATATTCTGAAATAGGGGAAGATTCTCTATGCGATACGAAAAAGCAATTTACAAAATAATTCGTTCGTGCAATCAGAGCAATATTCAATTTTTTTAAATAGCACAGTATATGTATATATACAATATTCGCTACAAGTTTTGGGCTCTATGCTTACAGTTTATTCCCTATCCTCTTCGAATCCACTCTGTCCTGGGCTTCCCGTTGCCATGCCTGTACTCCAACCATCTTCACATCCTTCTTAACCATTGGTAGCCATTTTTGGGGTTGTCCTTTTCGTTTCATTGTACCTCTCCTCCTCCCATTAAACCTCTCTTTGCCTATCTAACCTTTACCATTCGTGCTAGGTGTCCCAACCATTTGGGTTATCAATGGTCTGTTGTACTTATATTTCCATTATTCCCGTGTTTGACCTCCTTCTCCATTCTTGCTCTCATATCCTCGCCCTACCAAACATTTTTCTGAAGATCTTTCCTTCCCATAATTTAGGACTGTCTTCCTCCTTCTTGTTAGTGCATACTTTATATACTTTCTTTTTAATATTGAGATTGTGTACGGATCCCTCCTCTTCTGAAAGAACCTTTCGTCGAAGCGTGCCTTTTAGTTTGTTTACTAAAAGACACCGTTGTGGATTGTCTCACGGCTATGCATGGATTATAAGGCCATATACGCGGCTAATTCCCGCAATCGCTGCGCTTGCTTTAAGTAGTAGTAGTAGTATTCGAATAATGCGCGAAGTAAAACACGGTTTAAGTTCGTAACTATTCGTAACCATATGTATGTATTTAACGCTTAATTATTTAAATGAAAACTAACACTTTAACTGTTATAAAATTCCGAGTTTGCTTAGACTAATGCGTTTTTAGCAGAGTATTCCGCGCGCGCCAAATTGCATCTTAATATTAACTATACATCTAAATTTTAGGGGCTTTTATATTCGAAAATGGCCAAGGAAAATTCCTCATAACTAATTACTACAAAGAATCCTAGATCGTAGAAGGGATATCTTCTTCTTTGCATACCGGAAGTGATAAGTGTAAGTGCCTTTACGAGGTAAAGAACAATCGTAAATGCATATAAAATAACGGATGTTCTATTCACTAGATATCTTACGAATAATAATATTCCGTGGAAAGGGCCAGGTTTATTCTAACAATAGCAGCCAGATGATAGTAATGCGAAAATAATGAGCTAGACAACGTAGATTATAATCCCGGCGGTCATCCCGTAGGCGCCGCTAGAAATATTTCTCTAATTGAATGTTGAATATTACGGAAACTTGACTTAAAGTTGGCCGTTGTAATAAATTGACATTTGCAGTGTCTATCCCGATACTCGTTTTGTTAAAAAAGGACAATCCCAAACATTGCGGTAAGATTGTCTACTGAACGAGAGAACGGAAATACCATCAAGATATCTTCTCAGGACGCAAGTCTTATTGAAAACCGGACGCCTCGAGGGAATATATTTCAACTCCAATTGCCGCAATAAAATACCGATGTATTCAGTCGTATGCATCTTGTGACGTTTCGTCGTTTATTTCATCCGCCATTTATCGCGCGGCAGGAATGTCGATACCCATCAAACAAAGGGCGCCGGACCTTGTCCGACGATTAAAAAAATCTTCGACTCGGTTTTTTCTCCTCCACTTACGATTCAGCCTATAAATACGGCGTAATTATCCTCGATTACTACGCTCGACTTCGCATATTTCCCGCATTGATTTCGTATCTCGGCGAAATTACCGGCGTTAAATACCTAAAGAACAGCTCCATTCCATCCCCTTCCCTCCCTGACCCCTATCGATCTCGACGCAAATTCCATATGTACATATCTGGATATTTTCGAATATTTCAAGAATATCGGCAATTCGCGCGCGATCTTTGTCTCCTCCCCGGTCGATATTCGCGCGGTAAACGGGTTTTCAGGCCTTCGTTTCTTTCACGACGTTTTTGTAACGAGAGAGAGAGAGAGAGCGCGGGGAGGAGGGGAAGAAAAAAAGCGAAGTTCGGACATTTCGAGCTCAATTACCCGTTTCAAGGTAAAAGACTAACCGGCGACGTCCGGAGCTGTCAATAATTCGCGCCGCCGTATGTCTATCCTTTAATTGCTCGATTTCACGAATCGATTTCTGACGAAGGTAATTAGTTCACGATAAAAGTGGACGTAAAATGGACGTCAAAAGTTCTCTAGCAGTCAGAAATTATCGCCCGTTGAAGTATAGCGACAGTTCTTTTCGGATTTGGGATGGTAGAAAATTGTAACTAAATATCTCTCGGATTACCTCCACCACTTTTCTAGGTCAATTAAAGACAAATTTTAAAATTTCCAGCTTATATTTCTTCGTCTCTTTTTCTCGTTACCCTTCTGCACGTCAACGTATTCAATAAGATCGACTCATAAATCAGAAACAATTGTGAAAGCTCACTGGAAGCACGGTTGAGTGTGATAAGCAAATGATGCTACTCATCAATCCAAAAGTTTAATTCTAGCTGTGTTACCTCAAGTTCAAGGAGATTGACTTATAAAGCTATGCAAACGAGTATTGTTTCAACTTTTGTTTGAGGAGAAGGCTCTGGTTCGAAAAGAGTGGTGCTTCAAACTTTACTTTGAGGGGAAACCTCTGGTTCAAGAACAGTTGTGCTTAAACCTCTACTTTGAGGAAAAGCTCTGGTTCAAGAAAAGTGGTGTTTAAAACTCTATTTTGGCTTAAACATTGTTATTAAAGCTCCAATTCAAGAAGACTGACGGTTCTATGTCCGACCAAAAGAGAATGGTGCCGTAAAGCCATGATTCAAGAAGAATACCTCTTGAAACTTAAGCAGTGCGATGCTATAATTTCTGGCTTAAAGGAAATGATGTTTGAAGGTCCGTTTTAAGAAGATTTCTGGCGAAATTCATCGTTCAAGGATATTGACTTTGAAAGCTCTGGTTCGAGGACTTGGTATTAAAGAGATATTGGCTTCTGAAGCTCTAGTTCACGAAGATTTATGGCTAAACTTCTGCTTTAAGCATATTTCTTAAACCTGTAATTCTAGTAGACTGACGGTTCTGTCTCCAACCAAGAGACAATGGGGCCGTAAGGCTCTGATGAAAGAAGAATAATTTTTGAAGCTCAAGCAGTACGATTCTTTAAGTCCTGGCTTAAAGCAAATTACGCTTAAAGCTCCACTTTAAAGATATTTCTGGTTAAATTCGTCGTTCAAAGATATTCGCTTTGAAAGCTCTGGTTTCAGACCTTGCCATTAAAGAGATATTGGCTTCTGAAGCTCCAGTTCGCGAAGATCGGTAGCTTACCTTCTAGCTTAAGTATAGTTCTTAAAACCCTAATTCAAGAAAACAGACAGTTATATCTACGACCAAAAGGAAATGGTACCGTGAGGCCCTGATCGAAGAAAAATAGCTCTTGAAGCTCAAGCTGTGCGACGCTTCAAGTTCGGGATTAAAGGAACTTATGCTTAAAGCTCTGCTGTAAGGAGATTTATGGTTAAATTCGTTGTTCAAGAATATTGACTTTGAAAGTTCTGGTTCCAGGACTCGGCATTATAGAGAATATCTACTTATTAGGGCTTAGTACATCAGCTTGCATATCGCTATCGGGGATGATACTTTTTGTTGCCGAAACGTCTCGTATACTATTTATTAGTAAGGTTCGACAGACGCGAGTCTTGTTCGCTGAAAGAATAGTCTATATACAGCGAACAAGACAAGCGTTTGGCGAAAGATGGCGATAGACCTATGCGAGTTTGATATACGTCTGCTCAGTCACATATATCAAACTCGCATAGGTCTATAGCCTTCTTTCGACAAACGCGTATATAGACTGTTCTTCCAACGAACGAGAACCGCGTCTTCAAATCATGATTAAAGAATTCCTAAATCGAGGTTCAATAAAATATCCTTTTTAACAGGTCTTAAATTCGACGTATAAATACCAATTAGGAGCGATAAAAAAATTCCGTGTAAAAATTTTCTTGGCGATCCTGGCGTTCCTAATAGGGATGGCAATTACCGCCATACTCGCCGTCTCGCCGACCGAAGTATTTTATAATATAGGTGGTGGAGCCGCCGCCCCGCATACGGAACGTATATTTTAATGTACGGAGGGAGGTTCGCAGAAATATTACCGTTAGTTCCGCAATTTAGCGACCGTATTATAAATTATTTACGCTATTACGGACCGGGGTCGCGCGCTTATTACACGCGCGCGCGACGGCCGTCCTCCCAACTACTTACTCCTAAAGTTTTAGCACTAAACCTTTTCTAATACAGATCTATGATAATGTAAATATATTGCATTAAGACGACTCTCAGGTCGCCCGATAAGGTACGGCGTGTGCATATTTCTCTTACCGCTAACTACGTAAGTCGACCGCACGCAATCTCGGCGAACTTTACTCGGGAAAGGCGAAGAAAACTGTTAGTAGGATAGTAGATATTATTATATGCAAGTTATACGTACGAGCGTAAAGTGGATAAGGTAATTAAAAAGGGATTTCTGTTGTTAATGTACCTACGGCTCTGCGAGGGGACGTGTAATTTTCGTATTATAAAACGATTTTTAAAGTTCTAGCGAAGTTTCCTTAAATAACGCCACCGTGAATCTGCTTCAATTACAGAAAAAGCTGATCGAATTAGGGAATTAAACGATGATTTAACGATCAGTTTGAATATAGCTGACCCAATCCCATGACGAGAGAAAAACGAAATGGTAAAGCACATAATTAATGATAAAGGGTGGGTGAAATTAATGTAGGGAAAATTTTATTTTCAAGAAGGAATATGAGAATCACAACAACCTGGCCTTAATGGCTGACGAACAGAAGAAATAGAAGAAAGGAGAGTAATAACAATAAGGGAGGCAAAGCCACAAGAATAAAAATAAGAATAAGGATGTAGAAACTAAAAGCGTCTGTACTAAACTGAATTTCTACACAATTGAAATATTTTGAGATCACTCTCAATGATATCGATTGCATTCGGTAATATATGGTTTTGATAATGTTTGGCCCGCGCTAGTGAAACACGTGTCACCGAATTTATTTGATATAGTATCGAGCTAATTCTCAATAAGAACCTAGCCTGAAATTTTAAACGGAAGGAGAGCACAAATATTCTCGGTAGTAACAATCGCGATGTGGTTATGCTGCAGATTTTCTGGAAAAATTGTGTCATCAGTAAGGTTCGACAACGCGCGCTACGGCAGAAGCGCCGACAAGGGATTTAGGTCGATCCGTAGCCAGTGAAGAGTTTAGTCATTCGATAGCCGTGGAAGCTAATTGTCATTCGATAATTATCGGTTTGTCGGTGCGCGTCTTTTATAAAATTTTGTTACAGTGGACATCAAGACGTCAATAACAGGCAAGAATATATAATTTTTTAATAATACTGTATCCAACGTATCTACTTTTGCGCGATACGCGTCTGACGTTGGACTCGTTTGTCGAACCTAAATCATCAGATTTTCAGAACTAGATGACTCGCGATCTTAGAAAGCACCAGGAAAGTTAAATGTTCGTCAATTATAAAGGTGTAATTCGAAATACAAAAGCTGTCTATTCACGACGATAGTTTAAAAGTTTTTAGAATTCGTCAGTTTACAAACAAGAGTTGGTGTATTCGCTCACGTTTCTGAAACGTAAAGTCTTGGAGCTTTGTGTTATTATAGTTCTTTTTCCACGTCGATACGGAATTGAGTACCGTCGTTATATAAAAGTAGGAATCAACAACGCCTTGGGTAAAAGGACAGGAAGTCAAATTGAAGTGCAAAATCAACTTATTATTATTTCCACAAAATAATGCCGTAAAGCCTGAAATTTAAGGAAAAAAACAAGCCTGTACCCAGCACTTTTAAATAGTGAGAAGTAATAAGTTATAAAATTGCAGAATGACTTACACGCCTAACAAATACTTCAGTATAAATAAAGGACTTCATCCAGGCCTTTCATGCCTATCGCATAGAATGTGGTTTTGTTTCTTCTTTCAACTTCTGTCGATTTTTCACCCTCTCTTTTCAGCTTACTATTTTCTTTTCTCTGATATCTTCCATAATTGCTTCCCTCCACTTTTCCTGGGCCTTCCTCTCCTTCTCTTGCCTTCGGGTCTTCTCCATGCTGTTCCCGTGACTACTCTAGTGTCATCGATTCTCTCCAGATGTCCCAGCTATTATGGTCTCCTGGACTTATAACAATTTCGTCTATCGTAGGTTCGTTGAAGAGATCGCATATTTCTTCGTTAGATCTTCTTTCCCAATCTTCATCTCCGCAGGACCCGTATTTTGTTGATCTCCTTTTGTCATCGTCCATAATTAACTCCAATATCGGAGGGGAGGGGGCATATCACCTTCTTATAGATTGTTATTATTTTTTTTAAATATTAACAAATAAATGATAAAATATTGCACAAGGCCCAGGACCACAGACTCATCATCACCATCATCAACGGCGTTACATATCACTTCGAGATTATGCTTTCTCAATTTTCCATTTCTTGAACTTCGCGGTTCAACTCCGCGTTCCCCATTCTTTACTAAACAGAAGTTTTCTGCGTAGGGTTGTACGATGTACTCCCATCGTAAAGTTGTTAAATTGTTTGCAGCTAAGATGGAGTAGTTATGGAAGAAAAGCAAATCCGACTGGAACGAGAGGAAGAAGAAAGAACGTTGCAAAAGCATCAATTCCTAGCAAAAGGGAAAATAGAAACCCCGTAATTCGTGGAAGACAGGCCGCTTTCTTAATCGCGATTCCTACGCCTGATCCCCATTTTATCCCGAACTCAATTGTCATTGATGTCAGTTTTAATACTTCTTTTTTGGTCTTCTTTCTTTGACGACGAAGTTGCGTGTTATTTTTTTCTGTCATATTCTGGAATTTTGCGATTTTTAAGTAAGTAATCTAGCCTTTTGAAACTTTCGGATATATGTATGTATTACTTTTCTTTATTGACGAGAATGCTATTAGGCTAAGTTTTGTGCCGTGTCCTTCAGTTTTAAAGTTTTGAACTTTCAGCGAAAATTCAAACAAGAAATTTGTGAGGTAGACCCTGTTGGGTCAGATTTGAATTTTTGTGCTGATCTCTCGAAAAATTTAAAACAAAATCATGCAATAGAGATGTATAATTATAGAATTATAGAAATTCGCGAAGAAACATCAACTTTGAGACAAAACATTGGAACAAAGTGAAAAAATTCAATTAGCCCATATACACTATTTTATTAAATTACACCACAGTCCTTGCAATCACCTTCATCTAAACGATACTTCCAATACATACACGATCCCTTCCAATTCGAAGGAAGCGGGGGAACCGTGTATGATTTAACTCCAGTCAACCTTGTCCGCTTATTACTGCGGCTTAAGGGGACATCTTTAATACACGTCAAGGTCTTGACATTTCTACGGCCAATAATTTATCACGAATTGATGAGAGAGATTGGCTGTAAGTACGAAGTTCGTGCGTATGTAGCGGTCACAATTCTTTCTTGTAATTTGTATAACAATAACGTAATATTGTATAGCTTACGTCGGTAATTATTTTCAAAAAACGACAATGCATGATATAACATGAATAACGCGGCATGGTAAAGCCGGGGAAAAAGTTACCGCAGACATGAAATTTAACAATTAGCAATAAAAGTCGAATATTGAGGATAATAGGACAAAAGCCAAACGTCGTTAGCATTAAAACTAACCGACCGTGAATAGAAATAAAATATGTTCGATTACGCAAGTAAAGTTAACATTATCTGTACCCGGCGTATTTTGCGTATTTTGACAAGAAGATTGCAAACATGAGCTTATTTCATACAATCTACAGTATGTCAATTCGAAACTTGAGAATTCTTTTATGATGGAGGAGATCGATAGCATCGAATACTGTACTGCTCGATTTTATTGCATAGACGGTGTCCGTGTTTGGAATTCTCAACGAGGAATGGAGGATCCAAACATTTCAAATAACGACTTTTGAACCTTCATCGTGATAAAACATTGCACCGGAAACGTGGCTTACGATACAAAGACGACGTTGTACAAAAATCTGGACAAGGTGCCCTGAAACGATGGTAAGCTTCAAGCAAGGATTACCGAATTTCGTTCTTTGAGTGCATCTTGTAAAGTTGGTACCGCGAAATAGAAAAATCCTTGGGAATGACATATTTGTTTGACCATTTGTTAACCACACATTATCTATTCATAAAAATTGTTTGCCAAAATGGATGTTTTCAAATTGGAAGTCAAAACCGTTTAGGTAATTATTTGACCATGTTTGGCCTTGGTTAAGAGTAACAGAAATTATTTATTTATTGAAGAAGGTTATTCAATGTAGATATTAAAGGATTTAAGGTCAAACCCGTACAGAAAATCGTTTGACCACGTTTGACCATCGCTTAAAATTTCATTAGAGCATCCAAGAAATTATTTATATAGCAAAATTATTTACCAAAGTTATTTTTCTCAGAATTAAAGTCCATACTGAGTGGAACAACGTTTAACCATGTTTGACCACCTCATGAAAATTTTTCCTGATGTATAAAAATCAAGTATTACAAACAACTGTTGAACCGAGTACATATTTTAGGTCCGAAGCCACTTAAAATTTTTTCAAGCGTAAGACAAACTATTTTTTCATAAAAACCATTCAGGAAAGAGAATATTTTTGAAAAAGTAGTCACTACCGCGTGGGAAATCGTTCGACTATGTTTGACAATCATGTAAATTTTTTAATTAAATGTAACAATTATTATTTCTTAATAAAAATCTCTTAACTGAAGAGACATTAAAGACTCTAAGCGCAACTTCACACTAACTATTAGAAATATACTATCCAGACTTGAATCTATTGGTACAAATTTCGAACACTTCTTCATTCGTATATGTTTTAAAAGTAAACAACTGTCGAAAAACTTTATTATAATCTTCCATTTCTAACTAAATTTAGTAGGAATCATTTCATAACAAACTTAAAGAATACATACATGCATTCGGATATTCGGACATTCGGACTTAAAATATCTACTTGATTGAACAATTTTTAGGAATACGTGAACATGGTGAAACGTTGTTCCGCTCAGTATCGACTTTAATTCAGAAAAAAAAAGAAGTTTGGTAAATAATCTGGTGTATAAATAATTTCTATTATGCCCTAATAAAATTTCAAGCGATGATCAAACGTTGTCAAACGATTTTCTCTACGACATCGATCTTTAGACTTAAAATATCTACTTGGTTGAACAATTGTTAGGAATACATGATTTTGATACACCAGGATAAAAATTCATGAGGTGGTCAAACATGGCAAACGTTCTTCCGCTCAATATCGACTTGAATTCGAAAAGAAAAAGAACTTTTACAAATAATTTTGGTATATAAATAAATACTGTTATGTCCTAATAAAATTTCAAGCGATGATTAAACGTGGTCAAACGAGTTTCTGTACGGTTTTGATCTTAAATTCTTGAATAACTTTTTCAATAAATAAATAACTTCGGTTAGTCTTAACTAAAAATTCATGAGGAGGTGAAACATGGCGAAATAATTATCTAAGCCGTTTCGACTACCAACCGGAAAATATCCATTTTGCCAAATAATGTTTATTGAATTTTATCAAAATTCTAAGCAGTAGTCAAACGTGGTCAAACGAGTTGCCATAAGCGAGGAATATTTTATCATCGATTATTGATGTTTGGAAAAAATTTCGAAAAATTTTTTTCCCGATAATGAAGTGTGGTCACACAGGGTCAAAAAATGGTCAAACAAATATGTGATTTCCAAAGATTTTTTCTATTTTGCGGTGCCACCTTCACAGACCTATCTTGAAGATGTTAAACGAAAGGTTGTCGAATAAAACAATTACCGCATCAATTTCATCCTTCCGACGATTTGATGCAAACTTTCGACCAAGCCGATGTCAGCTGCCTCAAACATAACGGTGTCAAGATACAAGAATTCGACGGCCCGTATTTCGTTCAGCAGTTTCGCTCAAACGGAGACTTTTTCAACATCATAAAGCTCTGCAAAAGTCTGCATCACGTACGTTTGTGAACAGTTCTTTGGCAAGTTTTTTTATTAGACTCCTCAATTTCTTGCAACTAAAAAACGACGACATAAATGTTAGGAAAAAGGACTTGCAGGACTTGTAGCGCGGAGTGTATCGTAAAACGCTTTGTGAGAGTGTATATTGTTCTACGGTTTGAAACCATCTTATACATACATATCGCATGCTCTTCTGATTTCAAAGCCGTTCTTACACAAACAGACTTTCATCTGATTGCGAGCCAAGACTTACGCATATGCATAACAATTCCATATAATCGCACACGCTAAATAGGAACATTCTCATGCGGCCGTTACATCACCGCCTCTGTACCTCCTCCCTATCATTTCTTTAAAACGTCAACGCGACTTATCGATTACGAAAAGTACACCTAGGTACACGTTCGCTTTGACACTTGTAAAGCTAGTATTAATATACATGCAAATTTCTTGGGCGTTATCCAAACCCTCGGCGAGCACTGCGCGCACACACACACATCTGGTTATTTATTTCAAACGCGGTGGTCGGCGCAATGACAAATTTTCGCCTCTTTAAGCGTAATTGATACTCGCAATTGCCTACAATGATTTCATTTATTTCGGAGCGATCTGACAAATTTACGCAACCGCATTCTGGACGTTTTAAATTTGTACTCGCGCGTTAATAGATTTAGTTCGTACGTTCCCGTTGGAGTGGAGTAAAGCGAGGAGACGTTTAGTTCGTGTTATTCGCCCGTTTAGAATTTTGGAAACCAATTAAATTCCAGAGGGATAGATACCTTTTTTCTTTTATTGGTCGGTTCGAAAACTATTTCAAAAGCTGTATATTTTTGCTCTAAAAGATGTATGTATGTATATCGATAAAATACTAATAGTTTACAATTTTAAGAGCTCAGGCAGGTCTAATCTTTTGTCAATAATAAGCGAAGAACCAACAGGTTTGCAGGCTTAAAATTTTGAATGCCATATATGCGATACGGTACTAAGACATTTTTGTAAATTCCTTTTTTCTCGTTGCTTTCTTGAAGTCCAAAAAAGACGGTAAACCCATGGTCATTTTCTATTCCTTAATTGAGTTTAAATTCAACAACCAGGAATTTACAAAAAGCTCTTAACATTGTAGGAAACTACTATTTTATCGTTAAAGGTAGTCTCTTAAAGATCAGATATACAATTTTCCAAATACTTCTGGAACCAATAAAAAATTTTAAGTTTAACCGATCTTGAAAGAAAGTGCAACCTTAAAATTTTCTTCTTTTCATTTTCAATTATTTTAAACTAGAAATTAAAGAAATAAACGCAAAATGTATATGTATCCCATAAATGGATTCATATTAAAGATGACAGATAACAAAGAAGTGCTACCGATTAACAGTATAAAAATATTCATGGCACTCTACTTTATACCCGCTGCTTTTCCGTTCTTGATATTTCTTAGGGCCTCTTCTATTTCCTCTATTGTGATTTCTTCCAGTTCCTCAACTTCTTCTTGTGCTACTCCCATTTATTCTACATTTAGTATTTCTTCCTGTGTAAACTGATCTTCAAAATATTCTTTCCAGGTCTCTCTTATCTCCGATGTTTCTGTCGTTATGTTCCCATCTTTATCCTCAATTCCGAAGTCTTTCTTCTGCTGTTTTCCTCTCAAATTTCTTATTTTCCGTCTTGTAGTTTTCCTCCAGCTCTCTTCCAAAATCTACCCAGCTCTTCTTTGTTGCTTTGTCACGTTTCTCCACGTATTCTATTCTGTTTCTCTAATTGGTCACATTTTTTAGTTTCTTCCAGGCTCGCTTCGTCTCTCTAACTTTCTCTTTAACTTCGATATTCCACCATTCAGTTCTTTCATGATTTTTTCATATCTTCGTTATACCATATACTTCCGCTGCTGCTTTCATAATCGAATTTTTAAGGACTTTCCATCTCTCTATCATATTCCAATCATTCCTTTCTTTTTCCTTCCTCCTCGATTCATCGTCCATTTCTTTCCCATACTCTTTCTTCACTTTACCATCCTTAATTTTCTCGATGTTAATCCTCGTATACGCTTTATCTGTTTCGTATATTTCCTCCCTTATATTCATTTCCACTATAACTAGTCTGTGTTGTGTATTCAGTTCTACAAACTTCCCCGTTCTTATATTCTTAATGTTATTTATTTCCGAAGAGAACACGAAGTAGTCCATCATGCTCTTGGCGCTTCTTTCAGGAGTTATACATGTACATTTATCTTCCTCTGCTTGGTACCAAAAAGTACCTCCAATTTTTAAGTCATTTGTCACACAGAATTGTATCATCTTCCAACCGGTTCTGCGACGCATTTTTTAACCATATCCTCAAATGCAGCCCAGTCCCTTACTTGTGTCGTTACCCACTCTCGCATTCCAATTCTCCAAAATTATTACCTTCATGCTGGCTTCTCACAACTCATCCAATACCCTTGGCAGACTCCTATAACATTCTAAGGTTTTGTGCTCTTCCGCACCTCCACTTTCGAGTTCTAATCACTTGTTAATGTGAGACGGGTTGCTCGGCGTTGACCTTAATGAAATTTCACTGTTTAATTATTTATTGTACTTGCAGCCGTAATGAGTGTAAAGTCTCCAAATTGTGCAATTACCTTTCAGATTTTGGCCAATGCCGTTCTGGTGTTATTAATTGTATCTTGTCCTCACTCCCTTTGTATTTCTATAAATCCCAACTGTAATTTAAGTCAGTGCTACGACTTCAGCGACAATATCTAGCCAGGATATTACACTCCTATTAGTTTGCAAGGTGTTTCAGTGTTTAGCATATATATAATCAATTCCCTTCTGCCATAACGGTGTCGGGTTATTTCACAGCGTTTCTTGTAATTATCTACTAATTAACGCCACTCTCTACTGTTTCTTGCTAGTCAGTCCCTTTCTGTTAAGAATCTTGCTCTTTTTCACGTAACGCACTCTTCTTAGATATCTCGACCGCTTATATTTTGCTTTTTCATCGTTGTGATGAAGTCCATGTTTCACAGCCGCAGGTGAGTTTTGTCTTCTTAGAGATCTCTTTTTGTTTATGAAGTGATTCCTCATAGCATGCTACAGTTTCATCGTTTTGCAATTCCTTCATTGATTTCCGGTTCCATGGCTCTTCACTTATTAATTAGGACTCCTAGGTATCTGTATTGGTTTATTTCTTCAAATTTTGTATTTTCTATGACAATATTGACTATTGGTTCTTCCCGTGACAGTACCATGACCTTTGTTTTTGTCTTGTTCATTCTCATTCCATGTTCCAATACCTCTTCATTCCATATTTTTAGATCTTCTTGTAGGTCTTGTCCATTTCTTGCTGCAATCACTATGTCATCTGCAAATATACATTCAGAGGGCGGTAGTTGCTGTAAATGTCTGTCTCCAATGTATATTTTCTTTGTTTCTCTGTTACATTTCTTGCTTAATGAACATTTCAGATTTACAGTTTTTCCTGATGACATAGTTAGTTGTATTTTTGTAAACTTTTAATTGTTCTAATTAGTTTATTATCGGCTCCTATTTGCTATAAGCTATTCCATAGTTATCTTCTGGGGACGGAGCCAAATGCATTTTCTACGTCTATAAAAGTCAAAAGACCCCCCCCGGGCTGTACTGCTCATTCAATTATCTGTTTTAAAGTGAAAATATCGGGAAAATGTTGGAAACCGCTTTGAGAGACCAAAAGGGCTAATGCAGGGTCTTCAGTTTCTTATCTAAAATTTGCTCATAGAGTTTTGTTTCCGTGCTCAATAACGTAATTCCTCGGTACTTACAGCACTCAGTTTAGTCACCCTTTTTGTGTATTGGTAAGATCGCCCCTATCCCCCAATTTGTCGGCACTACCCCTACTTTCCATGCTTTATTGCAAACTTTCAGAAACACTGCTTATCCTTTACCGTCCATGTATTTCATCATTTCTCCAGCGATTTTGTCGTGGCTGGGAGTTTTTCCATTTCAACCTTTCTTTCATACATCCCTCAATTCTTCTCTTGTAATCTCTCCTTCTTCTTCTTCTTCTTCCCCGTCGTCTTCTTCAAATAGTTCTTCTCCTTCTATTTCGCTCAGCTGTTTTCCTGTCTCGTTTCGACTGCACTTGAAATGTTCGTTTCATCTTGCCATTTGTAGTGTTTACTAAATATTCAAAACCCGAAGCAAGCGCCATTCTTCAGTTTACTCTCGCGTACTTACAACAACGCGTGATTGGGCAGAGGTGTCGCAGCGCACATCAAATCTACGATTGTAACCGAAAGTTACGTAGATTTACGCGATTTTTGCTATCTCCTTTATTATGGTTCCGCCAACATACTGTAACATAATCGCATAATGCACTACACATAACCGGCATCCATTATCGTACATCAACCGCTTGTGCATAATCCACGCCGGCGGATACAGCTCGCCGTCGACATCGCCCGCATGTTTCAGAATCCGGTGAATACATACGCCGCCGTTTACAATTTGCACGGAATCGGGCGAAGCGTACAGGTGCGTGCATCGATAATTATGTGATAGGTAATTATTGGAGCTCACAAACGGAATCCTTTACAAACGCTTCGAATTGAATTCCAGCGGAAATGTTTACAAATACGGTTAATTCGCATTACATCGGCGCCATTTTTAATATCGCCGCGTCAGTTAGAAAGAGGCGCCCTTCCATCGAGAGTTAAGCCCCACATAATCTGAACGAACTAGCATAGGCGGATGGGCCGCCGCTAATTACGAAATGAATTGCTTTCGTCCTGTGGAATTGTGTATCTAATAGTAACGAATGTGTGCGGGAGGGAATGGATAGAAGAGACGGATGGTAGAACTAACCAATATTTCGTCTATTTACGCGCAGAATTGATGACGATGTGAAGAGAATTATTTGCAGAGGATAATTTTCTAAATTGTAAAAGCATCAAGAGCTCGGATCACTACTCATGTCAACATGGAATTGTTGGCGTATATTTTGTTGGAAAATTTACATGGTAGTGTAATTCTATCCATATTAGAATTTTGACGATTCCACAGGTTCTTTCGTTAGTAAATTTCAATTCTGCTTCCAGTTTCTTCTCTTAGAAAGTTTCTATTGTCGTCCAAGTACTTTCTGTTAGAGAGTTTATATTATATTTCAAGCTTTTGAAACTGAAACAAATAAGTGGCTCGGTGATGCATTTCTTGCAGTTGCTACAATATATGCAGCATCAGAAAATTAAAAAATCGAAATGGACCAATCTGGAACTAAAAGCGATTCTAACCCAAATAATTCATTCCCAAGCGTCGAAATTCATAAATCTTCTACAATAACAGAGGACGTTTTAATAATCGCCATGGACGATGTTTTTTTTTCTTCAAAAATCATTCAAGGAGAAAAGTTATCCCCAACAATGATAATTAGAACATTCCGCCGCGCTAAAATGTTCCGAGACTGATGCATTCACCCTACACTCTGAGCTGTTTTAGTTAGGAAAATGATTGCAGTGAATTTCTTCCTGCATTAAATTTAAGGAGATATTTCAAGTTAGCTCGTTAGAAAATTTGGACTATATTTCAGGCTTCTTCACTTAGGAGGTCTTCATCACAGTTCAAGTATTCTCTGTTAGAAGGTTTCTCTTATATTTTAAACTTTTCCGTTAGAAAATCTTGATGATTGGGATATTCCACGTGGTACTCGACAAATTTCTATAAACAGTGTTACGGCCAAGTGTTGCAACGTTCTATAATGTCACTTTTGGCCTCTCGCTTCAAATTCTGACGTATAGATGGTTTTCGTAGGTTTTTGATACAAGTCACCTTTTCGGATGCACGCTTGTGCCGTTCAGTTGAACAGGTCGTGAATAAGTTATTTCGTTTTCGCTTTTAACTCTCGTTTGTCGACTATGAACACGGGAATTCGACTCTGGGAAGTTAATATTATCGTTGTGGGATTTTGGCAGGTACGCCTCCCCAATTTTGTTGATCGAACTAATCGGTCAGGTTGTACGTTGTCCTTTTACCTCTGTTGGGGGTGAGTCTTTCTATCTGTTCGTATCGATGCCGTTATTTCCTCTGCTGTTCAACATTAACCTCTCGTCCCAATTTATTTTTATTTCTTTTATGTTATTTTTAAATAGAGTGGTCGAGTAATCTTGCTGGTCGCTTCACGACCGAATAAAATAATCGGTAACGTAGACGGTTCAGATAACCTCGATTCACGTACTAAAGAAACTGGAGGGTCTCTCTGACTTCAGGAACTTAGACGCGATCCAGTTTATAATTGGCGAGTGGCGCCTTGTTTCTAATAAATTATCTATCTTGAACCTTCGCCGTCTCCATTGGGCTAGTAAGGCCTGAATCTCCATCTTTATCACCAACTAAGTGGGTTATTCGAACGGCAATGATTAACTTCCGTATCGGTCACGTTTCCGAATTTTTCTTTTATTATTTTCTTTTTTACCAAAAGTTTTAGGAGCCAGTGACAACAGATCATGAGGAACTCACTCTTATTTTTTCCCTAGCATTCCAATATTTCCCAACGACTTTATATATTACCGCCAAAATCGAGAAGCATCGACACCGAAATCTTCCACGAAAGCCCTCACGAAATTCAATGCTTCGAAACGAGTCAATAACTCCGCTTCATCTGCACATAAAACGACATCGTTCCGAGAAGAATACGTAATTTCGGCAGAATAGCGTGCAGTTATGTATCAGTGGAAGTATTGTATGTACGTGCGCACATACACACGTCAACGAAACCGTGTGCGAAATTATTTCGGTCGCACCGCTGGAAATGCAGAATACTACGTACTACAACGCGACGCCCGCGGTTAATATCTCTTCACCTATTTTTACGTCCGTCGTTGTGAAAGTTTTTTTCTCTCCCATTTAATGAGGTTGCATTGCAGCCAACATCTCCCACGCGACCATTAAACAAGAGTAATTAATATTTTCGCGGACCGCGATACGATTTTTATCGGCGCAGATTCGCGTATTACAATAAACTGCGATGTATTAGCGGAGGGAATGGCATTTTAGCAATTGTGTTACGGTTTGCAGTTTTATCGTCTCAAAACAAATACTCGCGTGATATGTTCTGTTTGCTCATTTCGTACGTAGCTTTTACAACGCCGGTAGTTTTCGTAAGTGCTATACCGAATCTGGTGAAAAGATAGTATGAAATAATAAAAGACCAACAAAACGGCATATAAAAAACTAGTTTCAACGAGAACCAATACATCGTCAAAAAATCAGCGTAACTCCATAAATCGACAAGACAAATGACGTACGTTTGTTAGGGGGAATCTTTAGAAAAGCTGTGCAATAACCTTGCAAAGCAAGCGCACATTCCCTCCGTAATATATCGGGTATCAAAAGCTGCAATATCCAATAAAACATATAGAGTCAAGTATAAAGCCAGGAAAAATGAAAGTAGTAACAAAAAATAGAGAAGATGCCATCTTATAAGTTGATGGACACAGAATAGAATGGATGTTACCAGTGTAACGTCATGGAATATGGGGAAGGAACAGAAAGTGACATAAACAGAAGAAGCTAGTCCTAGCTAGAGAAGCGTTTCATTCTATAAATAAAATACGGTTATCGAGAAACATCAAAATAGAAACAAAACTTGAGATCTTTAGATCGAATGTTAACCTTCCTATACTCATGCATACGGTCTGTGAGACCGATTTATATAGTATAGTATACGTCTTTCATTTTGACGTGAGTATAGGAAGGTTAAAAGCATCCTGAAATACGTAGCAGAAACATGGAAAACGGACAAAGCTTATATTCAAAGATAATAATAACAATAATATTACTTACAATAATAATAAATAATAATATAAACAACAAAGTGTGTAAACAACAACACGTCAGGTAGAAAATAAACTAATAACAAAAAATAATAATAGCCAAAATAATAGCAGCAATAATAATAGCAACAACGGTAGTAGTAATAAAAATAATAGCTAGTAATTACACATTTAGATAATCTTCTATAGGATAACAATTAAGAAAGAAAAGTAACTTTTTAATACCAGATTTAAATTTATTGAAAGCGGCTTTATTTCTAATTTCCAATGGCAATTTATAAGTATTTATACAAAAAATGCTGCTGGAAACCGAATAAACCTATAAATATGGGGAGAAGAACAATGTAAATGGAAATGAAAAATGAAAAAGTAACTTGGCACGAAGTTAAACGAAGGGCGGGAGACAAAAAGAAATGGAGGGATCAGGTAGAGAAGTTCCCAAACAATGTAAATTCTGCGCAGGACAGAAAGAAAGGAGCGACAAATCAAAGAAGAAGAAAAGGTACATATCACTGCTTGGTTCGATTAAAGACTACTAATAGTGAATGCCCGAAGTTTCCAATTTTGCTGAAGAAGCTGGTAGCATGGACTGCGAAGCCTCAACGTCAAATACAGTAGAACTCCAGTTATCCGAACTCCAGCTATCCATATCGCCAATTATCCGGATCGCTTTGAGAAAAAAATCGACTCTGAGTTATGTACTCTGCATGTACAGTAGTTTTGGTCGTATAGGAAAATCAATAAATTCCCGTCCTTTCAAAAATGTGAAGAAACTTCCTCTCGTTTACAAGACCACTGCTCTGTCTACCGAATGGAATTTTCGTACCTGAAGAAAAAGAAAATATCAAAAGGCCATAAGAAAGGAAGGCAGTAAAATTATTTTAATTTTGGATAATGCACCCACCCACCTAACAGAAAGCCTTCTTAACAGAGAAGATTAACGTTTTAAAACCCTGTTCCAGTCGCCAAACGTTACGAGCTTACTACAGCTAATACAGCTAATAGAGTAATCGATTATCAAAAGTATGAAGCAACATTGCAAGAGACAACTCTTGAGGAAGTTATTGATAGAAGATGATAATGAAGAACGTATTGTGGTTCGTCACTAAAAAATTAGTTTAAACGATTGCTGTTACATGATGGTGGAAGCATGGAATTTGGTGAAAACGCCAGCATTAAAACGAGCATGAAAGAAACTGAAAGGCATCTCAACCAAGGAGGAAGTACAGAAAGAGAAAGGGGTAAAAAGAAAAGAGAAATTAAAGAGAAAGAAAGAGAAGCAAAAGAGGAAAAAGACGACGTGTGGCTTGGGACCATAAAAACGATTATTTCGAGTGGGGTGCAGAAGACGTAGGCGATTGGCTTGCTTGTGACTCTTCAGGACTTTTATTTTCGAGAAATTATTTTTTTCCATTATTATCGAGTTATCGGAATATTTGATTATTCGGTTCCGGCCCGGTCCCAATTAATCCGGGTAATTGGAGTTCTACTGTACTCACATTTGGTAAAAGTCGAAAGAAATTTCCACCGTACTCCACCGCATCGTCTCGGTACATGGTGCTATCTTGCATTTGTAGGAAATAAAACTCACGTTGTTATCGATCATTGCCAACTATAATTCCCCAATCCTCGACTTGGTCTACGCAAAATTCGAAACAGCTTACTCGACGGTGAATATCGTTTTGAAGAAACGGCAACTTAAGTGATTACCCTGATAAGTACCGGAAATGGACACCCAAATTATCATCAACACAATCGGAAAAAAGGTAGAAGAAAGAACTAAATGGCTCTCAGCAAAATGACCCGGGGATTGAGAAACGTCCGTTGAGGAATGCTCCAAGAAAGCTGTGCAATAAGCCTGCAACTTCTTGAATGAAACTTAACAAACGTGCCAATGTACATATCTCATTTAGTAACTAGCTTTATAGAAATTAATTTAGATTCTTTTTTGAAATCAGCTTATGTCAGAAAATCAACAAGTCATTATCATCGTTCGATTATTATCGAATATTTGGTTAATTTTTCTAATGCATTTAGAACGTGGTACCGTCAGCAATCCTGCGAGATTTCGCTCGGAACTTTGTTAATATGTCTCGAATTGCATCTACTTAAACCGGCTACAAGGAAATAGAAAGCTGGTGCGAAATTCCAAACGTAACACATCACCTAACATTTAGAATTGAAACTTTTTTCTATAACTTGCAGCATAATTTCAACTTATAGGTGCTAATTCGATGCCTAGTTACGGCTAATTATGTAGGACAATTTGCCAGTGTTTGCAGAATAAGGCACAATGATCGATGAAGCACTCGAAATTGCTATGACAAGTTTCTCATAGAGGAGGAAACTCATTGTATGCGGTTGGAACTAAATCCGGCTTCAAACGCATTAATTTAAAACGACACAATTACAAGTTATAAAATTGCTTCCGGACGTAAACCGCAACAGAATTGTAGCGCAGTTCCGGGAACAACTCGGTTATTGTGAAACTTCTAGCTTCAATTCAAGTAATCTCGACTTCACATATCGTTGGAATAGGAAAATTTTCATCTTCGTTAGTAATAAACTATAAATAGAAAAGTGGCCAACTTTTTATATGTATGTTTACGAAAAAGAAAAACATAAAACTATATATTTATCAATCCGATGACCCACAAAACAATTTAATTACCAGCTCTTTCGCTAACACACCAATCGACCGTCTGGATATTACGTCAGTTCTGTTTCGATCGATGTCCTTCCTTTGCAGAGCGGCAAATTATAAATTCTTTACGGGTAGCGAAGGTTCTATCTGGAATTAAACTCGCGTTAGGCAATCACTATTTTTATTATAAAAGTCGGCGAAGCCGAAGTGTGTAGATGTATGCGTGCATTCAATAAAGTCGTTAGCGTGAAATAAACTTAATAATATTGTGAGTGTGTCCGCGAGCATGTTTCCTGTTTCCGTTTAGGTGGCATTCTATTTATACGGGAGGCTTTCTCTTATTTATATTCTCTCCTTTCTAGAATATTCGCGTATTAGTCGGGGCATTTGTCGCAACTTATCGCAAGTTGGCTTTCGGGAAACCCCTCGGATAACTAAATCATTTAAGGGTTAAACATAATCTTTTTTTATTGGTTCCAAAAGTATTTTGAAAATCATAATCTGACCTTGAAAAATAGTGTGTATAAAATACTAGCTCTTTACAATGTTAACAGCTTCTACAGATTAAATTCTTTTTTCAATAATAAGTGACGAACTAGTAAGTTTACGGGCTCGAAATTTTGCATACCGTGTACTCGTTAACTTATCGACAAGCTTTGTTGTAACGTCCTGGTCTGTTGTTGAATCTAACCTCAATTAAGAAATAGAAAAATCACCATGGACGTACCGTCATTTTTTGACTTCAAGAAAGCAACGATAACAATGGAATTTACAAAAATGCACTTTGACAAGTCTTAACTACCGTATCGAACTTGTATTCAAAATTTCAGGCCTGCAAACCTGCTGGTTCCTCAATTATTATTGACAAAAAATTAGACCTGCCTGAGCTCCTAAAATTGTAAACAAATAGTATTTTATGATTACATATACCATACATCTTTCACAGCTAAAATATACAGCTTTCGAACCGACCAAAAAAAGTTAACTTTAAGCGATCTTGAAAATAAGTACCGGACACCCTTAAATAAAATTCTATTCGGTTTGGTTTTATCGACAGTATTATCACACTGGTAAACCCCTTGCCACACAAATTATTTGATTAAATCCGGTGACACGTGTTTCGCTAGCAACGAGGTCAACATCTTTAAATCGATTCTAACCGTTCATAACCGACAATCACCGAATTACTTCTATGAAAACTAAAAAGACTGAGATGTGTTATAAAACATGCGGCTGAAGTGAAACTTCGAATGTGTTGGGCACTTCATAAATTAGAATAAAAACCACAATAAATACAATCAAATATTGACGCGAATATTAAGGAAATAACGAAAAGATACGATGAATACAACCAAACAAAAATAATAATAATTGTCATTTAGTCGTATGAACGAAATTACGCAAGAAGATAAAGTGAGGCGTTTCTTAGGTTATGTTATTTCACGACGACGCAGAATGGCGCGTTATGGCTTTGAGTGAATCCAATACAAAACGCGTGTACCTCAAATTTCTACTCTCCACATTTATTTTAACGCACAATGCGCGTGCGCATAAACACGACGACTAATAAAATTAATGATTCCCAGCGATTCCGTTTGTGTCAACAACAACGCGGAAATCAAGTGAGAAGGAAAGAAAATTCTATTCTGAATCGTATAGACTTTTCGCTTACGCTCCGACCAATGGCAACGTCAGTTACGATTGCCTCCTCACCCCTCACTCGTGCTTTCGCCATCACTCATCTCGGGTGTAATTCTCGATTTATTCGAACACGGGGGCTAAAGAAGTGTCACTTAAAAATCCAACTGTCATAGTGAATTATGTCGATATATTCCCCATCGAGTTATTGCCTACTTCATTCGGTACATGTGATTCGCTAAAGAACAAACACACGTTACAAAATAAAGTGTAATTTACGTCCCATTTTCGTTCCGAAAGTGTCATTTAGAACTTTTCCCTCACATTATTAATGAATACGGGTCATTATTTCCCTCGATCCGGGATCGATGCACGAAACCGCAACAACTAATGCTAAAAGCTCGGCTATCGGCTTACGGAACGATGACGTAAGGATAGTAATACCTTCGTTTTAAATTGCGGTACGAATTTAACATACTGACCGGCTTTGACGTCGTCGAATCCTTCTATACGAGAAAGGTAGCTGTCCGATCCTACATCCTTATAATCCTGCAAAGCCTAGCCTAGCTAATAATAATGAACGGGGTAATTTAATATGGGCGAAGGGGTTGGCTTCCCTTTGAAAATCATCCTCATCTTGATCATATCGAGGTGAAAATATGTGGAGCGGTAGTCGAAAAGTTTTGTACTTAATTGTGTATGGTATTACTTGGCTTAAAAGGTGAAATAGACGTTTTCTTCGTGAAACAAAATGACTTCCAGTAATGTTGTCGATCTTTTACCATCCCCTAGAGCAGCGATTCTCAATTTTTTAAGCTCCACGACGCCCTAAATGTAAAAAAAAATAGATAATTAATATTTCGCGACCCCCCCCAACCCAATGAAGAATAATTCACTACTATTCTCTATTTCCCTACTATATTATGTCGCTGCGTTTATAGCGAAAATTATCAATATCACGATTTTTTGCACGTTTTCTCGCAATTTTCTCGGCAACCGTTAAAGTAATTTTTCAAAAGACTAGGCTGTTGAGTTCGCATCGTCAAGACGCGTTGACTAGCGTAGGATTGAACTAGTGGAATCTCATAGAAACCGGGAAGGGTATGCATTTTTGGCTACTCTTAACAATTTTTAACGATTTTTTGCATTTTTTCGATAGCCGTTTGAGATAATATAGATAAATCGCATATCGTTGGAATCAGCTCGCCGAGACGCTTTGACTGGTTTAGATTTGAAGCCATCGGTAACAAAATATTTTTCGTAGCATTAATCATGCGACCTTAAGCTTTTTCTCGCTGTTTTTTGCAATTTTCTCGGCATCTAAAAAATTCTACCCCGTTGAGTTCGGTTCGTCAAGACGCGCCGATTGACGTAGGACTGAACCTCCTAGGTCCCATGGGAACCTAGACAGGTAGGCGATTTTGCCGATTCTCAAGAACTTTTAACGATTTTTTGCAATAGATTCTTCCTCTCGCAAAAGTAATAAAAAATATATGTCAAACACGCTCGTTCGTAGTATGATTTTCATCAAATTTGAATTTCTCAGAAAATACTGGAGTACTGTGTCGTATCCGTTTACCAGAAAATACTCGACAGAATTACCGATTTCTAAAACGAGTTTCGTTGAAATCGATTGGCATGACGTCGCGATGTCTCCTCGTTAGTTAATTTGACACCACCCAAACGTATGTCACCAAATAGTTATATATTACCAACGTCAACGTTAAATTCAGGAGGACACACAGAAATGAATATATTTTCGCGCAGCGAATCGGAAATTAAACAATTCCCTTTTTAAACGCGACAACTTCCGCTCGAGATGAATAAAATAGAACGATCGAGCCGAAACGGAACGGGAAACAGGCGCGGAGAAAAAGAGCGTAAGAGACGAACGAAAGGATTAAATTTTAATGCTTTCATATTTCACCGCTCACGGGTTGATATTATTCCTGTCGACGATCGAAACGTAAAATTACACGCTCGTTTGCCTTCGGGATAAGATCGCGCGTAATAATCAAAGAAAACGTGGGGAGAAAAAAAAAGAGAAAAACTAGCGACGACCGAGGATGTCGACGTCTGCGTTCATCCCGGACCAGTAGGTATTTAAGTTCACATTCGGAAAGCGTAAAATTAATTTTGCTCGATTTTATTAAATGGGAGGCGGAGGGTGAGATCCGGAACGATTTAAATTATTCGGTCCGCGTCCGGAACGAGGTAAAACGTATTTTCTTTAAATAACGAGAAACGGAGAGAAGATAGAAAAAAAGAGGGAAAGATGAAGGAATCGAGCCCGCGGACTCTCTCTCGCGAAGCAATTATTACGAAATATCTATCAATTTATCTCCCCGAAATGTAAGCATATCTGGAGATAGAAGCAGTTTAGCGGTCTTTTCCTGTCCTAAAGAATGAAAAAGGGAGGAGGAGGAGGGAGGGAGGGGGGGATTGAAACGACGTGCGGAGAAGAAATGGTTGGTTATACGAGCAATCAAAATGGGGATATCTCGTGAACGCGGTGAGATAGAGAAGATCTCGTATCGCTGTTCTCGATGTGTTCTTTGGGGCTAAAATGTGGTAGTTATTACAAAAGGGTGGGCATTATACAATATCTACTTTAAATTTTATCAGGGTTGAAAGCATATTTGCGAAACTCTAAATAATCAAGATTTCATACTTTTGTATCCTGGAGAGAATGGCTGTCTTGCTTACCTTAACGCTATTCGAACCCAAGAACCCGTTGCTGACTCCAGTAATTAGATTAGATGTGGGAAACAATTATCATTTCACAGTAAACGGTGTAAAAAGGTAGAGGATAACGACGACAAGTACCCTTAAGCATTGCTTGATACCCCATCACAACAATCACCGAAAGTTACGGTCAGTAACAAACGATGCTAAATTAGCAATATTATGCTAACTTCTTGGAATATCTTTCTATTCTGGGGACTGGTGAATTTCGTCTTTATAAACAATTATGTTTGCAACACACCCTTCGAACTCTCTGATGCTTGGCTCTTGTTGTACCCAACGTTATTCTTAAGTTTCACATACAAAAAAATTCATACTGAACAAAACAAAATTTGTTTGAGAAAAAATTTTCATCCATAATCCTGAAAAGACGAAATTAATTTTTATAGTTGGGGGAGGAACTGATTGGGACAGACTGTAAGAATTAAAGGCGAATGTTTCTTATTTAGGCGAAGCAATTCAAACGTTAGTAGAATTCGACCCATATGTTAAGCTAGGGCAAGTTGAAATTAGGATAGATCGTGTTGGTTAAATCCGATCGAGTTTTTACTTGTGGGGGATATATGTCAATAATCAAGGAAGGAATTATGCTTTGTCGATCGCTTTCCTTAATTTGGAACTTCCTTTCGATAAACAATTCTGTTAGCAACACACCCTTCAAGCTCCCTGATGCCTCCTCTTGTTGTACCCAACATTATTGTTAAGTTTCACATACAAACAGGATTTCTTAGAATGTACGCTTCAATTTAGAACAGTAGGAAATTCATAATGAACAAAACAAAACGTGTCTAGGAAAAAAATTTCCACCGGCAATCCTAAAAACCTGAAATTAATTTCTGTAGTTGCGGAAGGCACCGATTGGGAACTACAGACTGTAAGAAGTAACGGCGAATGTTTCTTAGTTAGGCGAAGCAATGCAAACGTTAAGTAAAATTCGACCCATCTGTTAAGCAAGGGCAAGTGAATACTAGGATAGACCACGTTAGTTAAATCCGATCGTTTTTCTTTACTCGTTGGGCCAGTTGGGGTGCTTTGTCAATAGCGGGCCGCAACCGCAAATTGTGCTTACTTAATAAGCTTTTGCGCATTTATTTAGTAGGTGTCTAATTTAATGCAGTCGGTCTATAAAGAGTCGTCTAGATTGAAATACTAACATTAAATTTGGAGGATACAAGAATGTGATGACAGAAGGATTTTACCAACTTAGAAGAGGAAATGTTCAAAAATCCACAACGACGTCGCTTCCTCGCAACAAAACAAAATCCAATTTAATATTCCCCTTTTTGTTTAGGATTTAATACGGCAATTCCATGTCGTGACAACAATTTACTTTGTACGTACGTACCTTTCGGATATTATCCTTCTATTTCTAGTCTCAATTGTCCGATATACGCGCAATTACATTCACCGCAAGGGGTCGACATTAATTAACTCTATTCGGAGAATTTCATTACGAATTTTCGCAATTGAATAGTACAATAGCACGGAAACTAATTTAATTAAGCGTAGTTTTGTTTTATTTCGCACGAGGTGTTTCGAATTTAATTTAAAGACAAAAATCTTTAAAATTCCTATTGCTTAATAGGGTGAATTCAAGATCGTTTCCAAAACACGTGGCTTCTGTCGAATTGGTTGCATAAGGTTGCATAGGTTGGTAGAACTTCGAAACTTACTAGAAAATGTCATATTCCTACGTTAAATCATATTTAGAGGTTGTGAACGAAATTAAAATAAAACAATCGGGATCTTTACTATAAAACAAGCAACAGCGCAATCTTGGTTACATATATTATTTGGTCACAAGGGGCTTCCAGACATGTTTGAAGAACCGGTATAATATTTTCTTTTTATATAGTAAGTAACAACAATGTGAACAATTCTACAAAATATTTTCATAATTCTTCATAAACGTAGAATCCATTTATGCTACCTACCCCTATTAATTTATGAAAACAAATACATCTAACTATTTTCCCATGTTATAACTAAGGTTTTATAAAAGTGGATGATCATTAGGTAGTGTACACCAGTCTTTGTCTTACGTGCAAGGGGCCACATTAAAATTCGGAGAAGTAAGGGCGTCAGTCCGGTTTACACTACTTCATGATAACACGTCATCCACTCTTTTACAAACTTTAGTTATAATTCAAACTTCAAGTAGTTCAATTTTTTCTAAACATGTAATATATACACAAATTGTAGTACAAAAAAAAAAAAACCAAATCATTTCTTTCACTAATCGAAAGTCCTAGTCCTACCTGATAGACTATATCATGTAAATCCTTAACTTTAGATATAATCCCTGACGTTGACAGCGATGCTAACTGACGCAGGTAAATTAGTTAAGGTGACAAAAGTATACCAAAAAAATCTGTCTCTTCCAATTTTTTAAAGATTTGCAATTCTGAACCAATGGAACTTTATAAATCTACAAAGATAGATATATACACTTTAAACAAAGGATACAAAAAAAGAAACTGCTAGGAAAGAATGATAATCTTCGCTATTGCTGAGGCAACACTCCTAGATTGTAGAAATTTGAGGAATTTAAATAGCGTCGGGGTATATTTAACATCTGCTTTTTCTTTATCTGAAACGAGTATAGTATGTATGTATATAACGCGGCTTCAGTACAACTGGTCACTTTCACACATTCTTGACCTTTTAAGTTGAGAATTATGCAGTTTTCGCGTCAAAAGTGGTATTTATAGAATAAAAAGAATTTCTTACGACAAATCTCACGAATGCACCTACTTTTTTCCTTCTATATACGGGAGATTGCAGGTATGTAAATTAACGGAATTTTATGTTCAAGTCCACCGGATTTCGTTACATAATTTTTAGGAGGTTGTTTAAAATTTGACATTGGTTGTAAAGAATAAATGGAAAAAAGTAGAATATAACTCTAAAATGAACGAACTTAAACAGAAGTTCGTTACTTGGGCGGCTCTAAGTAACCAATTTCTGTTTAAGTTCGTTCAGTTGAGAATTCCAGTTTTTTTTGCATTTATTCTTTATTAATATTGACTCGCTAAAAGTAACTCATTAAAATCAATTTTCAATTCCTTTTTAAAAATTAGCCTGTGTATATTTCTTGATAAAAATGCTGACCTCAAGTTAGATATCTTTCTACTTCTGGATTAAGTAAAAGTTGTAATAATCGAGCTAAAGATGGAACAACATCGAAATGCAAGGGAATTGTTACTTATAGGCCATAAAAACCATTTATTTTTGTGTTGAAAATTAAAATTTTAAAGCTAAAGAAGTGACTTAGTCTTGCCGCATTATCTCGACAACTGTGGAAAATCGCTGCGAAATGGTGCCCTCTACTGTTACGTTAGCATCAATCATCAATCAAAATTCTTAGACACACTTGAACTTGTTCCTTCACAATTTTCCCGCTGAAGATGACAAGGTAGGTACATACACTTTTATCTATTTACTTTATTTATTTATTTATTTTATTTAATACGTAAACATCTGTATAAAACTATTGGATTTTTAAAGAAATGATCACGCGAGTATTGATTCCGATCAATTTGAGAGTTTAAGATGAAGCTGGAGTAAATCCTGAAATGGGAAATTTGGTCGCATTTGCTTTCTTTTCTTCCTTAACGGTGTTAAAAGCGAGATGCCGATATTTTGCAAAATAAAAATTTTGGATTTTTATAATTTAGGTTCCCAAACTATCTACTTCCTAATTCAAAAACGTACTTTTTAACATTCTAATACTCCTAGGGTAACTCCGCTCCATTCATTGCTTTCTCATAGGTATGTTTGTGTGAAAACAACTATTGTTTTGTCCATCACCATCTTATCTCTTTAAGTATTTATCCTTTTGCTCTTATTTGTACCTATATCATCTATATTAACCAGACTATTTTTGGTCTAGTATTGTGTGTGAGCCAAGTCGTCACGATGGATCTCTTGACGTGAAGCATGTGTACCTGTTTATCCCATTCGTTTGTCATAAGTAATTATTTACACTGACGTGACGTGGCTAATGGCCTAGATGCCAAGGTCAAAAAATAGAAAAAAAAAACCTGACATTTTTCTGATGTTATTGTCAAATTATTTTACTTATATTGTTTATTCTAATGATGTATTGACAATGTCTATGTTGTTTCCACTTTGGACAATAAAATTATTATATATTATTACATATTTCGCCAACTGTAGAAATTCCTATTATTCCGAAGTAATTTGATACGGTAGAAGAAAAAAACAAAATAAAATAATTCCGGTTGATTCTAAACCATAAACCTCAAGGCTAAAATTATTTATAAACGGGTTGGTATAATTTGACGTATTCTGCCCTCACTCTTCTTTATTTTTCCAAATATTTCGAACAAATCAAAGTAAATATAATCAAATCAAATATTTAAGTTCGCATAATTTATCATCGAATTCAGTCTCATGCATTCATTAGAGAATTAGTACTTACTTATTGTGTTTTACATTTCTTTTATTACTGCACTCAACATATCTGAAAAATGTTGAAAAACTTGCATTAATTCATATCCTTTTCTCGTTTAAGTATTCGAATGAAGGAAGAGGTAACAGAGAGCTAGAGAGACAGACGACAAATAGTACACACAGCCATAACGACAAGAGAATGTGGAAGAGGAAGAGTCAAGATGAAGATACATATGTATGTGGGTCATTCCATGTCAACTGGCCTAATTTAGAATATGGTCTCCACTCGATCATCTTCAATCCTAATAAAATCTTTACAGATTGTATCTGTTGGACTTTCAGGAAGTTTTGCATAGTTTAAGCCTGGCCAGTAGCCTCGCAGAGAGGCCAGATCTATTTGCATAAAAGTCACTTTTCTCACCCGGATTCGAGACAAATGGCCAAGTTTTTCATGTTACTGTTTCAGATCCAGGAAAGCCGACTTGCTGAAAATTGATATGTTGAGCCAACTTGCTATAGAGAACATAAAACTGCTATAAGTGTGGCTTAGAAGGCATTATAGTTGTTACAAAATTCGCTGAAAGTGGGCGCTTATAAACTTTATCGCAATAAAGTTGTCCAATACTTTAGCAACCATTAATTATAAAACAGGCAGCTTTAAGTTGACATTTTCCCAGTTAAGAGACTTGTTAAAAATCCTCTTGTAATTTCTTATTTACTTGTTTATTTGTTGAATTAGTTGACTCCAAAATTGTGTGTAAAATTTAAAACTTCAGATTTTACCCGTTTTTGAAATTTGAAATTCGCGTTGTTGCTGAGTGCCATTCAAAGTGTCGATGTCGGCGTTAAAAGCGAGGGCGCGAGAATCAAGTGCTGTTAGACCTCTTATTCCCAAATCCACCAGTTACGTTTAGCCTAATCTGGCCCAGCACACATCATCGGTCATTATTTGATTGGAAGACGGCTTGACGATTTCGATAAAATTGATCAGGAGGAAGTGTTGGGCGATGATGAAGGCAAGGACGAAGGGAAGGAGGATGAAGAAAACGAAGCTTCGAAAAGCAATAAGGTCAACACCATCAAGAACGCAAGGGGAAAGGCTCGCACGTTTAGCCTTCACGTTGTTAGTGAGACTCAGTCAATGTGTCAATGCCGACGTTCAAAGTGAGTGCGCGAAATAGTGCTATTAGAGGTTTCTTTCCCAGATCCAACAATTACGTTTAGCTCAATTTAAGACATAGGTACAGTATACACCATCGTTCATCATTTGATTGGGGGACTCTCCGAGGAGTTCAAGTACGTTGACGATATAATGAAATATATGAGCAGTAAAACGTTGGACGATGAGGAAGGCGAAGAAGAAGAGCAAGAAATTCTAAAATGCAAAAAGGCCAAGACCACCAACAACGCGAACCGTAGAGGTGCGATCATAAAAACAATAAAGGGAGGAAGTAAAAACTGCTCCGTCATCGAATAAGTCATTCCACGTTTCACGTTAACTGAAGGCGTTGAAACTCCTGTTGTTAATCGGATTTTGATATTGCCCATTTTTAGCTATTCTCCTCCTCAGAACTGCTCCTGGCAAGAAGGGATCCATTTAAATAAATATCAGTTTTCTTTCTCCTTTCTTTTGTTTCTTTAATTGAGTACCGCGAAAGTACGTTATTGCTTTTCAAAGTATCCCTCATAGATATTAATACACGTTTGGACTCATTCAAACCTGACATTAAAGTAGTTATACCAATCTTCATTTCGCTCATGAAAACTGTCATTTGGAAGGCATCGACTGCTTCATCTAGTGACTTGAAAACGCAGATCATTCTTAATTCTTGTGGCCGTAAATAAATCGCAGGGATCAATGCCTGGGACTGTGTTGATGATGATTACAAATTTCTCGCGCCATTTTGAGTCCATTTTGTAACAAATATATTGCCCCGCTTATATAGTGTTGTGCTCTCTATAAAAGGCTCACCCAGACCACCAGTTTTCAGCATGTTGGCTTTCCTGGATCTGAGAAACTTGGACATTTGTTTCAAATGTGCCTGGCAAAGTTACTTTTATGCAAATAGCTCAGGCGCCTTTACCAGAGTACACACCACTTTCCTAAAACTTTCTATAGGTACATCTTGTAAAAATTTTACCAAAATTAGATATGGTTGAGTTGGGACCCTTAGGTCACTTGACAAGGAATGATCCATGTATTAACACTTATGGTACAAGTGCAAAATACGAAATAACTAAGGCGTGCTATGTTTTAACATATCCTATGAAACAAAAATCTAAGCATCAGAATTCAGAATCAAATTGCTTGATTAAAAAGCAACGTTGTGTCTTAATCGATTTCAAGGCTAAGCCCATTTGCAATCAAAAATCAAGATGTTGAAGTTCACCTTCATTGTTACTAGTCAATTATTAGAGTAAACCGGCAAAACAATTGTCAAAAGAACAAAACACACCTTACGTATCAACCCCTCAATATTCGTTCATTTCGATTTCCCAAAGACCCTTTGATTCGCTTTCGTAATATTAGCGAAAGAGAAGAACACCTTTTGTGTGTCCATCGGCAAATTTAATTTAACCTCGAAGCTAATTCCGACCTCAAAGTGTGCAATCTTCGTTCACAAGCAATTGGTTTCAAATCCAATAAGCCCCCGGTTCCCGCGGCTAACCGTAGCCGAAGCGCGCGTCGTTCTAAACATCAACCCAACCCCGTCGGTAATAGCGTAGTCTTCCTTCCGTGTTCCTTCCTAATGCGGGATTCAACAAGTGTTATCTTTATTGCAACGACGCAATTCCAATAAAAAAGAAAAAAGAAAAAGGTGGTGAACGTCCGTCCGACGATTGTCTTTTCTCGCGCGATTCTTTCATCCGTTCCGTCGCGTCCACCGTCTATTTATAAATTGGCAGTGAAGTGGCGAATTTATTTTGCTCGTTTTCCGAACGACCGGCCCGACGAGAACGTACGCGCCATTTTCAATGACGTTCGTATTACTCCTTTAATACGTGATACAATTCCGGATTTACGTGATCTTGTTACCTGAACGACCTTAACTCGCGTTTAATTGGTTCTGGTATTGATTTTCGCGATTGCGGCCAGTCGAGTTCGAGGTGGAATTGCATCCGACACGAATTATCTAGGCTTGGACGTTAGAATTTTGAGTTCCTCGACGTGAATTTCAATTAGGTCCGTTAGGTGTAAGTCGTTTTACGGGCGAATTAACTTTCTGCGAAGCTCACGCGTCTAGGAGTTGAAATGAACGCTATTAAATCGTGGGTTTAAATTGATCGAATATAGTTTCGGAATTATGCGCAAGCGTAGTTTTGTCAAATGGGAGAAAAAATATCGCCTAAACATTATCAGCAGAAATCCTGCTCGTGTTCACTCCTCTGAAGTGGCGCCCGAATTGTCAAATATATATATATATATATATATATATATATATATATATAATTCTTAGAGTTCTGAGATAAATAAATATAGTTCTAGAGTTCTTGCATAAAATTCTCAATAATTCTACAAAATTACCCAAAAAAGCAATCATCATGTTTCAGGGCTAGCGCCGTAATCTGTTCGTTGGAGAGTTCAGATCGTTTTTTTCAGCTTACAGATTAGAGTTCTGCAGTTCTTTATTGTTTTCGGGAATGGTTTAGCAATTTTTGCAAAAGTTGCAATTTTTTTATTTCGCAAGAATAATTCTGGGTAACGGTCGAAGAGTCCTATCGAAGATCTTGATCTTCCTTTAAAACTGAAAATTCAGAAGTTATTTGCAACATGGGAGCCAGTGTGCTATGTGCCGAATAGAAAAAATCGCACAGGAGTTCTAATTAGAGTTCTGGGTAGCGCTCGGAGTTTTATCCAACAACTTTTGTTTAATCTATTGTGGAAACGGATATTTTTGGCTTTATCCATTATCAAGCATAATACCAAGTAAAGGACAAAAAGTTTTCTATATTTTGCATACGGTAAGGCTTAGATTAATGACCCTTTTTCATTAAAAAAAAGCGTTTAGGTAATCACAAAGGCCTTCTGAAATTTGAGGGTTTGTTAGTAACAGAAATTACAGGGGATGAATCTTGTACATCTCTTGACGCTGAAAACGAAGGCGCCTCGCAAAAATCATGTAGCAGGTCATGTTTTAGAATAACTTTAGTTTAAATTGCAAGAAAGTGGCAATTTTGGCCAATTTTATGAATTTATTGTTAGGAAATGATATATTTTTGGCTTTATCCATGATCAAGGCCAATACCAAGTTAGTGTAAAGTCCAAAAAGTTTTATCTTTCTTGCATGAAGTAAGGTTTAGATTAATGACCCTCTCTCATTAAAAGAAAGCGTTTAGGTAATCACACAGGCCTTCGAAATTTGTTTTATTAGTTACAGAAGTGTCAGGGGGTGATTATTGCACATTTCTTGACGCTTAAAACGATTAACACGTCAGGTACAGCGACAATCGAAAATGGATTTTAAAGCTGAAAATGATGCGGTTTTGTCTCTGGACTCGCTAGACATACTTGTAAGGTCTCGGTTGCTGGTCGGAGACATTCATCAATGATTTCAATTTTAATTAAGATTTACAAAATTTTGCTAGCCTAAATAAAAGTTATTATATAACAAATAGACACCTAATTATATAATTGTTACAGTAAAGATATATTTCGGTGAAAAGCTTAAACTTGAGTATACCCTACTGTGCGCAGACAATTTTTAACCCTTTGCACTCCGAACAATTCTGGATGTTGGCTATCAGCTACTCAGCGCTACTTTATGGCAGAAACGTGCATTTACAGATCCTCGTATTATTTATTATAGTTTTGGAACCAAGTAACGTATTATAATGATATTGGCCTTATATGAATTGGTTAACATCGAGAAATGTATATTTTCAAAAAATCAATATTTTATTTTTATAATTTTGTACAGTGTGATAAACCATAAAAAACTCCCCAATATGCATTGCAGGCTGATTTGTGCACGTTTGACAATAATAAGCTGTTTGACGCTTGCCATCAGGTGTTTTCCTGTCAGAACACATATATATGATTTCTTGTGCCATTTCAAGAGAAGACTTCAGGGAAACATGCATGTCTCAAAAAGTTGAGCTGAAATAACTTAATTCCCCGTAATCACTCATAAACTTTAATGTCCCATGAGAGGGGACATCCGAATGATATGCTAGAATTACGATGTCCCATGAGAGGGGACAGCGGAGTGCAAAGGGTTAAGAAGGAATAGACAATGACAAAGAAACAGTATTTGCAATTGCAATTTGTGTAAGTACAATTCTAAAATGGTACCGATGACTTATGGTCAAGGCTGTACTGACAACATCAGTAAAAAAATTTTCCATTTTTTCAATACACATGCTTGTACATACATATGTCGAAAATCCCATGATAAACGAGCGGCATCAAGTCGTCAAGACAAAAGGCGCCTTTCCCCCATCTCCCACGAAAAACAAAAAGTAAGACATAAAGCGCGAGTAAAAGAAGAGATATAAAATATTACAGGCAACTGCGTGCGTCTCGTCTCCTTTGACATAATTGGATTGCCTATAAAATATTTCCTATACGACTTCTGCACGATTTGTGACACAAACTGTTGCTGTCTACGTGATCTGCATGGGGACCGGCGTACGAACGCCCTCGTCGTCGTCATCGCCGTCGTGGACGATCGGGGCGTCGCGACGCGACGCCTCGGTCGGATCAACAGTTTGCCCTTTTATAGGCACGCGCTCGCTCAACAATCAACCGTTCCATCACGTTCGCGTTGCCGCTTCCATCGCCCATGTAAATATTGATCAGCGGAACGGAGAGATGAACGTTCCCCACCTCTCAGGATTCATCGTCATTCATTTGTTTTCTTAATGTTTCCCCTTTTTATCCCTGAGAATATTTTCATTTTTTCCGACGCCGCCGTGGATTTACGATATATCGTTAAGAAATTGAAGTTGCGGGTTAATAATACGGGGAATTCGTGTCACATTCGCTTGGAAAGTCTTTCGTATAGTAGTCGGTTTCGTCTGTTGCGTGTCGAAATGTAAATAGAACGGACGGTTGATTGACAAATTATTGGATCATAACAGGCGGGAATAAAATGGAATCTACAACTTGGGAGATAAGAATTGTATAAACAAAAATTTGTAATTACTGATTTATGGAGACGGAGATAACACAATTAAGATTAGACAATTTTATTTTTTATGATTTGCTTGAAATAATTGGAGGAACGTATTTACTACGTCTTTGTAATAGTACTTGAATCGGCTAATTAGTTTCGTATAAATACTGCTGATACGTTACAACGACTTTAAAACATCGCTTCGTTTGTCAAGACCCGCAAATTGTAACTCAAATTAAATACTCGTTAGGATTTAAGTTTCATGCAAACGCTAAAGCCGGCTTTTCGGCAATCTGAGGTTGGGATATCTCAAAATTCTGACGTGATAGAGCAATTCTGTGACCAGATTCAGCGCAAAAAAATTACAGGAAAAGATGTTTAGTTCGGGAGGCAACAAGGAGTGCAATTTTGTTGAATTGTGTTCTCGTAAAGTATCGACTTTTCATCATCACTACCATGTAATAAAGATTTTAGCCTGATTTTTCTCACACAGGTAACTAGTCTCCATGTGACGCTGCTTCTGAGTTTAGCAAAGACCCACAAGCCTTTGGCGAGGGACAGTGCTCATATTGTTTCAGTTTTCTGGATTTACATGTTCCTCCCTCTAACTGAATTCTATAGTCTCCATACCCGAGGACTTAAACATACGCTTAACCGCTTAACGCTTTTGGGATAGTGTAGTATATTAACATTCACATGGTTAATTGCCATTATATAATATATCATTCATTACAATCCAATATATCAAAATTCACAGTATATGTTGGGGTTTTGGATGTTCATGTTCAAATGACATTTGGTTTAGCTTTGGGTTCTATTTATACTTTTCCAATACCACGCACGCCGTCTTTTAAGCATTTAATTACACTGCGGGTGTTAGCTTCTTTCTTTAAGTCCAGCCAGAGACGTTTAATGGGAGAAAAAATGTAACTAGAAATAAAGTTATCAATCATTATAAAAAGCATCGATGAAAAGATAGAAAGAAATGTAACCATTTAAACACATACATTCAACACTTTCACATCACGAGAATTCCTAATAACCACTGCATATACGAAATCAAGGATATTTGGGCATCAACAATATAAAGCTGTGTAACAACGTCACGCCAAGATGAAGTGTTATCCATGGTTAATAGTAAACAGCTAGTTATTTGGACAACGGAGAGAAAATGTAGTAAATTTTGGATGGGATAATTTCCTAGTTTCGGAAAAAATGCAGGTATGTTTGGTTGACGACCGGAAATGACACCACGAAAAGTCATCGAAGTATGATTTTACTGCGTTGAAGATGGATTGAAATAGAAGTTCCAACTATATTTGGACCCAAAGGGTTTTAAAGGAAGTAACCATTAAATAAACAGAGCTTCACCACACCGAAGAAAGAATTTAAGAGGGGATCCATTGCAAAAACTCATCGAAAGAAATTACATACTGACACACACAACACAATAGGTAATTATTTTAAATTTATTTCAAATATTTCTAAAATCTTGTAAACACAATTTGTTATAATTCATGCTTTTCATGATACCGTAAATGAAGAGCTAGGCTACCTCTAAACAGCATCTTCATCAGTATGAGTAATTCTTCGATTACGTAGCAAAATTTAAGTCATACAAAACAAATCCAATATTCCAGGAAAGCGTATAAAACAGGAGGCGTGGTCTGAGGTTACCGAGAGTGTATCTTAACACGTTGAGTGCGCATTGACGCGTTGGCGCGTCATTGTGTTACCATTTGCTGTTCCGATGGGTTTAATTAGCAGTGAACGTGTTAAGCACCAGAACGCACGTCTAATCTCCTTTGAATATTCTCTAAATTTCCTTCCGATGATGTAACTGATCTCCTCTCTATACTTCCTAACACAGGATGTTCAAATAGGGCTGCGATTTGTTGTAAATGGCTGATTCTTTTTGGACGAAAACAGTCAGGAAACAAGCAGCTTGTCAAATTAGTTATGTATCAGTGTGAGGGTGGCTAAATTTAGCTTATTCGGTAACATTAACACTTTCTAAGGCCGTGATAAGTATACTTACCACCGATTTCATCATTTTTTTACATGTCCAAAGTAAGCTATTTTTCCACTTTTCATTTGTGCTGCACGGCGATTAACTTTTGCGTGTTTCAAGTTGTAAACGAAAAGGACGACCCGTAAGGATTCTGAGCAAAAAAATGTTGCAGATGAAGTAATATCAAATAAAGTTATGCTTCTGCATGTTTTCCAAGCTCTCATAGAAAATAATATTGTAATATCAGTCATCTATGAAAAAAAAATCTAGTATACAATTCTTCTTGTAGTTTGTAGTATTTACAATACATATTTTATAAATATAAAAACAAAAAAAACAAAGAAACAAAGCAAACATGGTTCCCTACTTTTTAATAGCCCCCAATGGGCGGTGGTATTTGAAGGAAACGTTACACTCTTTAGGCGTCTCATCTCCGCGTACTTAATTAGCGTGCAACGTACTGTAGCTTTGAACTCTCTCTCGCGGTTCTGAAATGAGGAATATTAACACGTTTCGATTTTCTCTTTGCTTTTTAATTAATTTTATCACCAAGTACATCCTTCCAAAACCCCTCCCTACGAACGAAAAGCAAGATGGCCGTGGGAGGGGGGAGGGGGTCTAAGAACGGTTCCATGCATACATTCGCAATAAAAAGATTTCCCGTTTATCGGGTTCCGGTCCGGCTAAGGGTATAAAAAGATTTCTATCGCCGGCTTTCGGGGAATCTTTACGATAGACAAACGTAAACAAGCTAAATAAATAAGATCCCCGGATACGATTCTTTTAAGCACGTTTACGCGGGACGAAAATAAGTTATTCCGGATAATTTCTATAAACGGGTAGTCCGAGGATCGCGATAATATCGTTACTTACTGGGCGTCACGGCGACGGGCCGCTAATCTTTCGAGATTAGCGTTTTCGCGGTGTTGTTGAAAGGAATGGTAATACCGTTTTTCCCAACAATACGTCGAAATTTTGAAATCTCGAAATTTAAGCTCTCGTTTCTAAAGAGCACGGGGAGATAAACAAACGTATCAAAACGCAAATGTAATGTTGATACAAGGTAACGCCGTAGGGTAATTACGAAATTACGTTTCGCCCGAAAGTACATGAAAACGCAACCTTGGCAGTATTTTCTCGAAGCGGACGTTATACTTGGATTTATCAAAGACGGGATAGTATGATTTACTGGTTAGAACGGATAAAATAGGAGCGTTTCTCACGATTTTCTCATCTCGTTCAACGGCGTCTTGACTGTGGGAACTTTACAAATATCATTAACGAGAAGAATAAGTAGGAATGGGTTTAGAACAAGTCGCTGCTGATACTTCCGTTTTGGTGGGAATTTATTCTCTTGCGCAGTGCTGTAGGTAAAAACAAATCGATTAATTGAGATTAAAACATTTCACAACGAATGCGACTTTTTCACTTAACGATGGCACAAAATGTGTTGGTCAATCTCCAAACGTGTGTACATTTATACCTATCTTAAGATATAAAATCGTATTCTTCACGTTGCAAAATATGACCATACCAAATCAGGACTTCATAGCTTCGCTTTGGGTGATTTTTATTGGATTTTGGAGCGAATTTTGACCATTCCAAGCCCCATAGTGTGCCGATCTTTTCGACAATTTGAAGCACGAAATCGCAATCTACGTCCCGAGAAACCCAAGTTCACCAACTTACGTCAAATTCAGTGTTAATTGAATTTCCTTTTAAATTTTCAAAGGGGCCCTCGAGATTTCAGTGGAAAATCTAAGTACCACCAAATTAGAGTACTCGGCGAGTACAGCATGGGAAAAACATTTGCAGATCTGAAGTCTTAACTATGTTTAATTTGGAAGATATTAAGTGCGAAAAATGGAGAAATATTCGGAAACTTCAAGATGCTTCCAACTTCATCAAGGCTTATGTCTCTGCAGTGGAAACCTGTATCTATTTTAAGGCACAAGATCCTACTTCTCATCCTGCAAAATACCAACGTATCAAATTGGAACTTCATAGCTTCCTTTCGAGCAGTTGCGGTCGCATTTTGGAGCGAATTTTGACCACTCCAATGTCCATTGTGTACCTATCTTTCATATTTCGTCAATGTTAAGCACGAAATCGCATTCTACAGTACCTAAAACATACATCGCCCATCATACATCAATCTCGCTGGTGGTTGACTTTTCTCAAATTTTCAAAGGACCTAAGAATTTCGGTAAAAGTCAAAGTTATCACAATTAGCTTGTGTTACACACCAACCTAAAGCTCTCGACGACCACACAACCGGAAGGACATTTACATCTTCAATTTGGAGGGTATGAAACGCGGAGAATGGCGAATCTTTCGAATATTCCACGTCCAGTTGATTTAACGTTGACTGAGAACTAGTCCGTTTTCCGACTTACGAACACGGCCAGGCGTCCAGCAAAAATCCTCAATAAGGGAGAGTAAACGAAGTTTTGATCACGGTTCTACGGAAAACACCAGCAGATACAGCAGTTGAACGTTCAGTAGTACTCTAGGAAGACGTCAACGGTGATGCGGAAAAAGGCCCGTGGTGCTCTTCTTCGGACGATTGCTGACACCCTCTCTCGAAGAATTGAATCAAATGCCATCAATTGAACGAGTGCAGCAGCAAATCCGTGGAGGATCACCTTAAAGATAAGGTCATCGTGCGAGACCCTATTGAGTAAGTTACGGATATCCGTCAACATCGCCTCGGTAGTCTCTCCTTGTTGAGTCCCTATCGGATGGCCTGTGATTCTAAGCGATTGGTACTCAGTATCACAATCTTTGAAGCCGAACTGCTCATTCTCAAATTCTTTCCCGTAAGCGGGAAAGAACGACTTTCTCCACGATTTTGGAGAGATATTTTGGAATGTAGTTGCAAATTCATCCGTTTCGTCTCATGAGGTAGGGACAAAGCTAAATAGTTATCGTTACAGTTTTCAATTGCCGTTTATTTCTTTTCCCCTTATCTAAATTTTAATTTTTACGTAGCAGTATTTCGTTCATCGAAAGTCTTTACTGTTTCAAGTTTTTTTGCGTATTTTCTTGTTACTTCTATCCGATATATGTACCTAGGGTGCAAGACCGCATTCAGTTTTATTATCATTTTCTATTTATTTCTAAGCATCGATACTTTATCAGCTAAGGATAAGATTCTCGTTTTCGAAATTATACATGATGTTAGATATCAAGTCTTATCAATCAATAGCTTATGCGTACAATCCGAAAAGTCGTCAACTTTCTTGCGTAGCCTTGCTTTATCATGTCTTTGGTGTCTTACTTCCCATATGGCCAGGATTTCCATGTATCTTGTTATAGAAGCCCTCCCTAGGTGACTAATCCCCGAACAGGGAAGATAAACTACTATGAGACTATCTCAAATCCCTGGTATACGGTCTTATCAACAGCTTATGCGTTCAAGCCGCAGAGCCCTCAGGTTTCTTATGTACCCTTGCTTTATCATGCCTTTGTTGTCTTACTTCGTGCGTAAGAAATAAGGTTGTAAAACAAAATATCCTAATACGTTCGGTTATCTTTGTATCCAGTCAATATAATTAGTCAGTTAGAAATGCTGGCAAGACGGATTAGGATATTTTCGTTTGCCTCCTAGGCGAATAATGTTGTCGTCACCCCTTTTCGTAGATCTGAAAGGGATTGGGTTATAATCTATTCTGTTATAAATACCTGTCAAATGAAAAATCAGGGAATCGCTCCTAATATTTTTACGGCCAATTTCATTTTTCTCGATATCCCCATGGGCCAGTTCCTTCTTTTGTCCTCCTTTTGTCTCGTATCCGAGACTTGTGTTTTTTTCAGTAATTTCAATATGGTAGCAAAAACAGGTAATTATTCGTCTCGAAAGTTTAATGTTTCAATTTGTGCTCCGCCAATACGATTCTAGTGGCTAGTGTAAACGGATTGATCTATTTTTGAACGTTTTTGACGTCAACATCCACTCCTCAAGATATATTTCCATCTCGAATCTGTGACGTCCCTACAATATTCAAAGTCGATCGCTCTCATAATTATAATTTATTTCTTATCACGATTTCAACTCGAAGAATAAAATAAAAAGTGAGAAGGGCGTGTCTCGATAATCAAAGAAAAAGCAAGTGTTCGTAGCCAACGTACGTCACAACGCATCAACATCATAAAGTTCTCGCAATAGAGGCTACGAAAAAATCGAAAAAAAAAAAAACAAATCGAATAGTTCGCTCTGAAAGTCCGGTAGAAATCGTAAAATCTCATACACTCGCGATTTGTCATTTCGAACCTAATGCAACGGCCACACTTTCCGTATGACGTACACTACTACATACGCCCGAATAAACTGTAGACCGCGGGTTTCGTGCAGGCGTATTTTTATTAGCGGATTTTTATGATATTTCATTACGCGAAGGTCCGTAAAATGTTACATCATAAAATATGTAATAGAAGTTGGCAAAATGAACACGCGCCGTAAAAAAGAGTTTCCTATCGCGCACGCAACGGATAAGAAAATATACGGTCGGCGACGTTCTACGATCGTCGAACGGAAATAGGTGTATGCACTACCGGGTAGAAAAACACGTTATTGTTTTGAAGGCGACAGAAAAGGAGAAAACGGAAAGTAATTTGTGGTACTTTAAAATATAGAGATGTGCAATTTTTTCTAAAAGAAACTGTTGTGAGCGGCGCCTTTTTTGTCTTTACAAACAACTACTAGGGTTAGGTATTGAGATGTATCATAACTACAAGGATGATTCAAATACAAATGGCTATTTCTTTCTGTACATTTGTTGATTAGGAGAACGAAGGGTATTGTGGTCATAACCGCTATTGAAGCACACCTATTTAAAAAGACGGGTCTCATACAAAATCACGATTTAAGCGAAAATACAATCTGTCGGTGAAAACCTATAAATTTATTATATAATAATTATAATATAATATATTATATCAAATTATTTCAAATTTCAAATCATGAAAAAGATTTTGACCCCTTTTGGAATTTAATTTTTAAGCTAAAATTGAATATAAAATTTTTTGTGGTCAAATATCAGTAATTCGAACGTTTTTCTAATATAAATATATATTTTTTGGATCTGAGAATGATTATCATTTATTTCTAACAAATTAAAAAGTCTGAAGTAGCGCTGACGGGTATTGTGGCTCGCTTGTATATTGCAAGTGTCGGCTAATGTGGCTCTCATAAAACGTACACACATGACACCGTACGACATACTTGGGATGTTTTTGTCTGCATACTCGCAGGTGGCAACAATGGACAAGGAAGTAAATCGATTTGAACACCGGCATTTATCCGTTGAGGCGATACGTATTCGACACCGATGCAACCTTGATTCACCCTAAAAACCATGTCACACGGATGAAAATGTTTCAATGCAAACTTCTGCCATTTTCGATAATTCCAACGATGCCATCATCCCAATCGATAGTGTACAGCAGATTCCTTCAAGCTACCAGTTAGTGGACAACGATAAAATCGAGATTCTTGAGGAACCGCTTGAAGATGCTATTATTCAGAAGCCAGAAAATTTGCGGGACCGAACATTTTCGATAATCAAGATTATCAGATTATTATTAGATTTATTATTAGACAATAGTTCTTTAGGAGTTGCAGACGCAAAATCAAAATAATAGCGATTTCCCTCCCCCAACAAGTACTGGGTACTTAGGGTTAGTTATAAGGTGTTGTAGCGGTAGTATTGATAATGTAAAAATAATAATAAATAAAAAAATAATAATTCTAATTCTCTACATGATGCTTTTTAAAAAATGGTACGTGTTCAAGCGATTAAGAATGAAACGCGAAAAAGAGCAAAACCTTACTGTTTTAATATTAGTAATGTTCGACATCGAAGAGGAAACTTGAATATTTTCGTATAAACCGGAAACTAAGCACCAATCTAACGTTTTGGGTGTTCCAACAAGAAGTGAATCCAGCAAAAGTTGTTCGTTCATGAAGCATCTTCAAGAAAATGATCGTTTGTTTCTTCGGTGGTGGTGAAGATATCTCAACAATTCCTTTAGAAAGTTTAGAGGATCGAAGAGCAATTAATACTGAATGGTAATACAAAAATTTGTTTGCCAGAAAATCAGAGGAAGACAACTGAAGACGTCGCAACATTCAACATCATGACATTGCCAGTTCCCACACATGAGCGTCAAACAATTGATTATTTCGAGGAGAAAAATATCGAATTAATGCCCGTGTCCTAATTCATCGTCTAAGGCTTTCCTTTTGTTCTCGGATATCAAAGAATGGATGTGTTGGCAGCGATTTTCAGCACTTCAAGAAGCTGTCGATACCTTCAAAAGCCATATTTTTGATGTACCAACTTCAGAGTTGAAAGAATGTTTAGAGAATTAGTTGAAACGCAAGCATAAGTGCATAAATATTGAAGCTGAACGTTTTGAAGGTTGTTCCAAAAAACTATATTTTTCTTTACTAGTTTTTGTCTCAATTTAAACGGCGTCCTTCGTATAAACCACACGCGGCCGCGCAACGGTACAATCTAACTCAATACACTTCTGGGTCGTCCCAATTTTGTTAGAATTCTCGTGAAAATTTTCACAATCGTTATAAGAGGAGAAAGGTAAGGTAGTTAATGGGCATCACAAGAAAAAGACTTCTACGCGGACTCCATCTTAAAGTTTACAATAGTACATACTATTATTGTATAAGTAATTAGGAGTCGGTAAAAGCAACCTTCGACACGTATCTCTTAGCAATTATCATTACATAACACACACAAACAAGTCTGAAGCGATAATTGCCCATTACAAGATGAAACTAAGAGATTTCATCGCAGGTGATCCGTCCGTTACGTAATTTAGTGCTAAGAAATAATAATCGCTGGAACTTTTACCCGTTATTAACGTTAAATAAGCCTGTTCGATTAGAAAATCTTAGTTTAAGCAATTATCTACGTTTCGATCGAATTTTATACGTTAGAGTACGATCAATTCCGCATACAGGGAAGCAAGACTCTGTAGATTGGAAGATTTCGCGAAAAAGTTAGATTTATCTGTTACTTCAAAACGTATAAGCTTAGAAAGTAGTGGACGTAATCCGAAGAATAATTACGTAACTATAGAAAACTATAAATTACAAAATAATATAAAAAACAGAAGCATTAGACGATCTAAAATGATTTTTCTTTTCGAATTCTAAAGAGGTTGGAATTAACTTATCAAAACTCATGATTTAGTTTCATTTCTTACTTTGTTTTGTGTATTTAACCCCTTCCTTTCAGGCCATACATCTCGGCGCAGAATCAGAGAGGAACGTAAGTGTCGAATTCGTACCGAATTTCGATGTAATTGTCCCGTCTGTTTGACGTACCACCACGTTTGCTTGGGCCATCCCCAACACTCGTTTTTCTTGTTTCCAGGTACATTAACTTGCGAAGCACACTGTAGACGGGAAAGTACATAGCAGCTCTCAAACTTCTTTCCCCTTGTGGTGTTAAGTTTAGAATCTGCTTTGGTAAATATCGTTTTAGTCGTCTTTTCTCTGATTTTCATAGTTACAACGCGCATATAGATATTCTGAAGGGCTTGTTACAACAACTACATTGCCATCTTCAGTGCAAACAAGTATACATGTGAGGAAATAAACATGGTTACGTTATATGTATATTTATAACCTAAGTTGGCATAGCGAAGGTACCAAGACTTTTGTCTAAGAATTTGGTGGAAGCGGGAATTTTATATACGTATAACTCCTTCCGTTATTATTGTACTTCTTTCTCCACAGAACCTCTTTATTTATAAATGCGACGCGCCACAAACGGGGAAATTGAAAATAATGAAGGCATATTTCACCCCGTAGCTCCTTTATTCAAGCGAGGCATTATTCTCCATAAATAATTTATGTTAGAGCGAAACTATCAAAGGAGAAAAAAAAAGACAAAAGAACGACCAACAACACTAAAATCCTCTTTAAAAGACCGGGTTTCGAAATGGAAAAAAAAAGAAAGATAAAAGGAAACGGAAATCGGTACCCTTAAGAACGCCAGGACGCGAAGCCCAAAATGAAAATTTAATGCCCATTCCGGTACAATATATCTTCGACGCCATTATAAATAAAACACTACTAGCGCCATGATAGAGGAACGCCGGGGCACATAAGAAATTTAAAGTTGGCGGACCTTCTCCTTCGATTCGGACAAAAAACGATATCGAATCCGTTCTTCCTTCCCCTTCCTTCTACGTCCGTTTCTTCGCGAAAGGACATAACACACACACAAGCAAACTGTTGCGGGCTATAGTACGTGATCTGCATTCGGCGATGTTCGTGCCGTTCGCCGCCGGCTTGAATCAACAGTTTATTTTATGTGCAGTGGGCCGGTCAGGACCGTTAAAACCGCCACGCACGAAACGATAATCACGAAAAGAGCAAGCGGGTATAGTAGTAATAACTTTAATTTTCGTCGTTTGTAACGTGCGATTTTGTTCGGGAGTGATATGGAATTAGATGGGCGGAAAATCTACGATTTCCTCTTGTGATTATCGCTTAGGGTTTTCACGTGTATTGTATTTTTTTAGAACATAAAGTCGATGGAATTTCCTCCGAGATTCTCATTTGCAAACTATTATTCCAAAAGGAAGGAATTCGATTTTTGGGAGTGACCGAGGAAATGAAAAATCAGACATGAACTTCATACTCCAAGCAACTGGCCATTGCGTTTCATAAAAACTTGAAATTTTTCTTCACAAATTATCATTCGGAAGAGAGAATTCAATTTTTTGAGTTTGTGAGGAAACTGTTGTCTTTAAGTTGAAATGATCGTCGAACTCCAAAAGGCCTATTCACTGACCATTCCATTTCATACGAACTTGAGATTCTCCTTTGAAAACTCACTCCAAAAAGGGAGAATTAAATTTTGCGATTTGGCGAAGAAACTGTTGAGCAGAAATCATCTTCGTACACCAAGAGGCCTCTTTATTGGCCAATGCATTTCATAAAAAACTGAGATTCTCCTTCACAAACTATTATTCGGGAAAGGAAGAATTCTATTTTTTTTCTTTTTGAGTTGGCGAGGAAGTTGTTGAGTTTAAGTTGAAATGATCTGCAAACTTCAAAAGGTCTGTTTACTTGTTATTACAATTTCATAAAAATTTGATACTCCCCTTTACAAACTATTATTCCAAAAAGAAAGAATTCAATTTTTCCGAGGGAGAGAGAAAACTGTTGAGTTTAAGCAGAAATGATATTCGAACTTCAAGAGGTCTGTTCACTGGCTATTGCATTTCATGAAAACTTGAGAGACACTGCTTTGCAGAGTATCGTGCACAAAAGAAAGAATTCTACCTATATTTTTTGAGTTGGCGAGGAAACTATTAAGTTTAAGCAGAAATGATCTTCGAACTCTAGGCGGCCTCTTTACCAGTCAATTCATTTCATAAAAACTTCTTGAAGCTAGGGAGTCGACAGTTCAGAACAGGCCCGCCATTCATCTTTTACCAGTACACAGGACTCATACCTGTGCCGAATTTCATACTTTAAAAACCATCAAAAGTCATGTCTATAGACGACGATCTATGGCCCTTTCTTCTTCATGCAGGCTTCTTTGACCTATTATATATTATCCTCTCCAAGCTCGTCCATCTTCATTTGAGAAAAAAAAATTTCGGGATTTTGACGGAAAAATGGGCTCGTTCCCCTCAAATCTTTGGATTCTTCCAATTTAGTCGTCTCTTCAATTTTCACTAGAGTAGAAACGTCTTCGATTTTTTTCATAAGAACATGGTTTGGGGTGAAGCAGTTGGAACAGATTGAGGACTTAACGCATCCTTCTCAAAACCTTCCAGTTAGAGACAATAACAAACTCCAGAAAATTATACGAATGTGGGCAGCGTCCTTCCTTTCGATACCAACAACTCGAGACCTACAACGGCCAACTTCCGGAGGTAAAGACAGAGGGCCCAAGCACCATAAAAGTTCAAAAAGAATCAATAATAATGATAGTGATAAATATTAAAATAAATATTCAAAACTATTTTTGAAGTGGAACTTCTTTATTTCAGTTAGGGGAATAGTAATAGAATCAGAACAGGAACAAACTACATCGGAATCAAGATATATAATTCATTGCCACAGAGTATCCGAAAATTAGATCGAGCTAGATTAAAAAAGCCGTCCGTACGACTCTGCGGTTTGGAGTTTATTATAGTATAGAGGAGTACCTCAACGATCCGAAATACTTAACACAAGAGTGCCAGTTTCGTTTGAAATTGTCCAACGTTTTTTACACTTTTACACTTTACGCTCCAATTTTATTTATTTATTTTGTGTAAATCTTAAACGTATTTTATATTTTCTTTTCCTTGATTAAAAGCAATTATTATTTTATATTATATTGATTTAAAGAAATGAAATGAAATGAAATGAAAAGCGAGAGTGAGGGGTGAAAGATGAGCTTGTAACTGGTGTTGCCATTGAATAAGAGAAAGGTAAAAAGCAATAATTCGTCTTTCCTTTCTCTCCCACTCGACACATACGGAATCACTGGAAATCACTAACTTGATTAGTAGTCGAGTTTATGCACACTATGATTGGGTGAATATAAGTGTAGAAAGCAGAAATCGAGGTAGGCGTGTTTTCTCTTGCGTTCATTCAAAGCCATAACGTGCCACTCTGCGTCGTCACGAAATAACATAACCTACGAAACGTGACATTCGTCGAATTATTTGTTTTTATTCTTATTTATCTTCTGGCGTACACTTCCGTGTTTTCTTTTTCCTTCATAGTGACCAAAAAATTGTACGTTTGGACTTTTTACTTACATGTTACTTACACATACGAGTAAATAAAAATTTAATTTTTTGCTTAATATTGGCTTTGTACATGACAAACTCTATTGTTTGATTTTTTTCTGTGCGCTTTCTTGTTAGTCATAGCCGCTATTCCTGTAACATAGGAGCGCATATAGTTTCATCATTATTTTCTATTTATACCTAAGAATTTATACTTGATCAGTCTAACAATAAGATAAGATTCTCGTTTTCGAAATTATACGGAACGTTAAATATCAGGTCTGATCAATCAATAGCTTATGCGTTCAAGCCGAAATACCGTCAGCTTTCTTGCATGCTTTTGCTTCATCATGTCTTTGTTATCTTACTTCCCATATCGCCGGGAATTTTATCCAATTTTCGGGAGAACCTTTCCCCGGGCGGCTGATTCTTCTAAGAGGAAATGTAAACTGGCCTGCGCGCTCGCCTGATTTAGCCCCCTATAATTATTCTCTGCGGGATCATCTCAAATCTTTGGTATAGAAAAGTTATCCACAATCCCTGGAAGCCCCACGAATCAACATCCGAGCCGAAATTGCCAATATACTGATCGGCATGCTTGAAAGAGTGGATCGAAACTTCCGAATTCAACTGAATCAGTGTATTGATGTTGAAGGGCGATATTTACATGATCAAAAAAAAAAAACAGTGTAAAGCCAAATATCCCATGTTGTCTGACTAGCGAAATAAGAATAAAAACGTTTGAAACATGTATAGTTGTTTCCGATTCCATTGGCAAAAAAGTACTTATCTTATATGATAGTTTTCACAACTGGGTCAATTAAACAAGAATGATTGCACAAAAACTTATATTCTCAGAATGTTTACAAACGTTTTCGAAACATCCTTCATCAGTGAAAATATAACCAGATAAATATATAAATAAACATAGGCTTTTATTCGGGAACTCAATAAAATAACTAATGACTAGGATTTCTTGATATACAGGAACTATAAAAAAATTAGATTATGAATAACTGATTTAATGTGCAAACACGTACATGCAAACTATGGAAATAACAAAGAAAAACCTTATATCAAAAAATCTTTGTCGAAACTTTAACAATTCTGTTCAAGGACTAGGGAAAGTTCGGATCAAAAACCTAGCCAAAGGTTTCCTTCTTAAGAATGTAAATATCACTTTAATAAAGTACTATATACATTACTTAATTTCTGAACATCGGTTTTGAAATTAAGTTTGAACATCTTTCTGTATATTTATCGTTTCGTAAATTACTTTTTTTTATAATTATTTTTTGTTTTTAATATAATTGTGTTTTCGAAATCAAAGTAATGCCCCAGATCATTGTAATGTTTTGTTACAGCGGTCATTGCACCAAAATCATTATTTCCAGAATACTTATGGTTATACAACCTTTTCTTTAAATGTTGTTTTGTCTGGCCGCTGTAACAACTATCACAGCCTTTAGAGTCTATTTTATAAACTACATTATTTTGATTTTCTTTATTTATCCAAGTGTTAGTAAAAGAGATCTGTTACTATAATTTGAAATTTAAAAAAATGTTTAGGTTGTTTTTATTAAATACCTTTTTTAATAAGGAATAGCGCTATAACTTTTATTGTCATTATTTTTAATACCTCTATTATATAATTTATTAATTCTATATTTTATTATTTTTTCGTAAAAACTGTTTGAATAATTAATTTTACCTAAGACTTCTTCAACATTGTTTAAATTCCTTTTCCTAAACTCGGGATTAGCTAATCTAACCGCTTGATCGACTAATCCGATAACTACATGCATTTCATGTAATTTGAAAAAATATACATTTCATTTTCAAAAGAGGAAATTTCCACGTCCCACTCTGTATAACACACCCCTTTTTTTCTTATTCTTATTAGAAGTGTGTCATGTTTTTTAACCTATTTCCCAAAAGCAGGAAGGTATCAATTGGTCATCTATATATTCTTTTATTTTTAATAACGTTTATAACCATGGTCAGTAATTCCACGAATCGCTAGGTGACAACGTACATGATACAACATCCAACATAGACGATGCGTATTTTTTTATTATTTTTTAATCGCCGGATACCCCGCTTTTTTAAATCGTAGTTTCCCGCAACTAGCCCCTAATTTGTAAAATACGCATTCCGTCGACTCCCGCTCTCTAATGATTCTACGCGAAACACGTGTTCCCTCGTTTTTTCGCAAACAACGTGTTAAACAAAAAGTGAAACAATAGCAGCGTTAAAATATCGCTGTTTATCTCACATCCCCTCGCCTCCCTCTTCCGGACGCGGCGGTGTTTTCGCGAAAGTCCGCAACGTTTGCAGACAAATTTTGCACTTCGCACACCGTGCGTCGACACTTTCCACTTAGCCGGGTAGGTTATCGTTCTTTTTTCGCAAAAAGCGCCGATATATACATAACTTCGCGCGTATCGCATTTCGCAATCCCGACGGTAATCGGAACCGCGTGTTACGTAATCTTATTTCACGATAAGCGACGACGACCGCGCAAACGGAGGCGCAGCACTTCGCGAAAATATCCGCCGTCCGGATGCGCCTCGTAAAAAAACGGGGGCGAGAGCAAGCATCGGAATTCAATTCTCACAGGCACACAGACGTTCGTTCGTTTTTGCTGGGCGAATAAAGAGATGAAGAAAAAAGGGAACTCACGCTCGCACACATGCACGTCGAATTACAAAGACGGATGACTTAACGCGTTACGTCGCCTCGAATCCGGGCCGGAGGATCTCGGCGCGGTTCGAAGCGATTGTTCCCTGTCGAATGTATTCCGTGAAGACCGTGTAATTTATCAAAGTTTGTTGAATGCCGCCGAGGAAACGGCGCAACGGCGCTGGAATTCGTATAATACTATCGAATCAGCTGCAGCGATGCATGAATGCTTAAACGAAGGGACGTTTGTTAAGAAGGAAAATCTCGACGAATCGCGCACAAATAGGTCGTTTCTGTGTACGAGTAGTTAGTGTTGGGTGCTGGTCGATAAAAATTCAACTCGTGTTGTTTGTTTACGCATCCGACGCGATAAAGACGTTCGATAGGCGCCTTTAGTCGACCGGGTGGAATTTCGAATAGGTTCGAAACTATTTCAATGTCAGCGCGACTTGCATTCTTTATACGTGTGTACCGTGCTTCGGAATTGCAAAACGTATTATCGCCACCTTCATTCAATGATAAAGGATCGAGAATAGTTCAGTATTGCTGCAGGAACACGATTTCATTCGTTTTCTCTTGAAAGGAGGGAGAAACCCCCAAGCAAAGTAGAAAATATGAAACTAACATATTTTCAATGACAGCAATTGCAAGGACTGTGGTGTAGTATTATATATATATACAGTATGTTCATTTGAAAACTTCCCAAGCCCGCCTATATCCGAAATTGATAGAATTATTAAAAAATATAAAGATAAGTCAATTGTTGTTACGAGGGGGAACCATTTTGATTAACATATCATGATACTAAACGTACTCCCTTAATTCTTTTGAATAAAAGTTGATAATGTTATAATTCTTGCTTAGCATTTTCTTCTGCTACAACCCCCAAAACCTTAGTCAAATGTCAAAGTATGATATATGACTGAATTCGTAATGAAAATCCCTTTCGAACAATGTGTCACAAATGGTATCATCTCGTTTAAGATTTTCATGTTGGGAGTAAGTTTAGTATCATGATACATATATTAATCAAAATGGTTCCCCCTCGAAACCCAAATTGACGTGTCCCTGCTCTTTTTAATAATTTTATCAGTTTCGGATGTGGTCCGCCCGGGAAGTTCTCAAATGAACAGACTCTATATACATACAGTGGTGGCCTTATAATTAGAAACGACTTCGCAGCATATATATTTGTTAATATATTTTAAAAATTTGTTCAAGCTCAAACTAATAACTAGAAATAGTAAAGTAACAATTCATCATTGAGTTAAAATAAAAAGATTTCACCTCGTGAATAATATTTTTAAGAAAATTGGTTAAACACAAAAAAACAGCAATTAGATTGGTCACATAATTAGAAACAACAAAAAATATTTACATAAAACTTAAAAGTATCCTTGGAAGTTAAACAAAATCGACATATCCTTTAATATTTTGTTGGACAGCCCTTATTTTTGACAACATTCGCTAGTCTATTCGGTAAACTTTGTATTAAACGTCGGCATGTTTGGAGCGATATCTTTTCCCAGCTTTGCTGTACCAACTTAAACAATTCATCATTATTTCGTGGATTTTTGTCCTTCAGATCTCTTTTCACAATTGCCCACAAGTTTTCGATTGGATTGAGATCAGGACTTTGCGGCGGCCAGTCCAGAACATCAATATTTTGATCCAAAAGCCAACACTTCACTAGCCTTAAAGTGTGCTTTGGATCATTGTCATGTTGGAAAACGTAATGAACAGGCATATTCTCAAAGGAATACGGTTCCATTACATATTCCAAAATGCTTTTATATTGATGTTGATCCATTATGCCCTGTATTCTCACAATCGGACCTACACCACGCCAAGAAAAAGCACTCCAGACCATAATCGATCCGCCACCGTGTTTCACCGCTTTCACCGTGTATCTGGGGTCCAAGGCTTTGTTTGGAGGACGTCTTACATACGTTTTTCCATCAGATTGGAACAAGTTGAACTTCGATTCGTCACTCCATAGAACTCTATTCCAGTAACGTGGATCTTTTTCAGCATTTCCCTTGCAAACTGCAACCGCTTCTTAATATATTTTTTGACACATGCGGTTTTTTGTGCAATGCATCCACGAAGTCCTGACTCTTGCAAGCGCCTTCTTATTGTCCGTGTGGATATTTCTGTATCTATTTGCTGTCCAACTTCAGCCTTTATCTCGCGCAAAGACAAGAATGCCTTTTTCTTACTGGCCCTACATATGATTATATCTTCTGCTGGACTAGTTTTTTGCGCCCTAGGCTTCCTGGCTAGGGTTTCAAACTACTTTGGCTTCTTGTACAATTGAATTGCACCAAATACCATTTTTTGGAACAAGAAAACTTTTGTGCAATAGCCGACATTGTGAGTTTTTCATTTAGATAATATTGCACAATTAACTCCCTCATTCTTGGAGTACATGACTTATTTTTGCCCATTTGAGAACCTAAAATATATCAAAATTATTACACATTAGTATATTGCTTTGTAAATTACTTTCAAATCACTTTGTCATTAATAAAAGATAAGTTCAAAAATTAAAGCGAAATTTATACGTTTCTAATTACGTGTCCAGTCAAAAGTAACTACTTGGGAAATAATCTTAAATTTTTTAAATAATAATAAAAGTTTAAATAAAGTTTAAACTCCACGTGTTGCATCGACAACGATGTTGATTGTCAACTTGTTGAATAACGGTACTTATAATTTACAGTGCATGTTTTAAAAAAGATGCACTGTGATTTTATTTTCTCAAAACATCGTTTCTAATTATAAGGCCACCACTGTATACTATCAGAAAGACCTGTTACCTAGCGGTGTTTTACAGCCCAAACAGAGCAATATCCATACAACTCATATACAAAATCACACCATTGCTTCTTGTTTCGTGTCATAGCCTTTCCTTCGTTCGATGTTTTCCCCTTTTCTATCAAAATCTTCTCTATATTCCCATTCCAAGTCAGTTTTGGCCTGCCTCGTCTTCTTTTGCTCTTCGTTTTGCTTCCCTTAATCTCTTTACTGGAGTGTTCTCGTCAAGTCGGTGAAGATGCTACCACCAACTTAATTCTCTTTGTTCCATGTTGTCTTGCAATACAGATTGGATCTTTAGTTCTTTCCTGATTGCTTCATTTGCTCTTTTAGGGATTCTGGTGACCCCCATTATCGTCCCCAGAAATTTCATCTCCATCGCCTGCAGTTTGCTCTTTTGACTTCTAAAGTAAGTATCGATGCTTCGCTTCCCTATGTAAGTATTGGTCTGCATATGATCTTATACGCTTTTGTTTTAGTTTCTCTTGAGATTTCTTTCTTGTTCCAAGAAAGTTTTGATAATTGCGTGGTATTTTCTATTCGTCTGTTGATTTCGATATCGAAGTTTTCTATTTTTTCCATTATTATTCCTAGATATTGAAAATATTTAACATATTCTATTCTTGTTATTTCCTATGTATATCTGTACTAAGTATTTCTTCTCCTTCTTGCTTTACCTTTGCTGACATCATTACTTTTGTTTTCGTCTTGTTTATCCATATTCCAGCTACTTGTAGTTCTTACTGTTCTGTAGATGTACCTTATTTCCAGTTATTATAATTATGTCATCTGCAAACGGACAATTGTCAATTTCAACTTTTTGCTAGGTTTCCAAACCCTAAGAGCAGTTTCTTCGTTCTCCCTTTTGAGTTTTGAATAACATCATCCATAAATATCGTTAAAAGCACAAGGCTCATAACACCCCCTTGTCTAAGACTCTGTGTAGTTGTGAATTCTTCATTCCTCATGCCATGGTTGATTACAGAATTGGAATCTTTCGTATACAGCCTATGGATTGGTGCTATCAGGTTGCCATCTATTTTTCTGTTTTGCAGGCTACTCGATATCCTTCGTCGGGGAACAGTATCAAACGATGTTTTCATGTCGATAAAAACAAAATATGCCTTTTTACCTCTGAGTATTGTCTTATTGGTTATTTCCTGCCTAGTAAACGTCTGATCTTGTTCGTTACGTCCTTTTCTAAAACCACTCGTGGATTGTTCTAGCGTAGGTTCTATAGTTTGGCGTAGTCTGTTTTCTAGCGCTTGCTCGTATAGCTTCATCATGGTACTGAGCAGCGTTATTCCCTGCAGTTTGTACAATCTTTATTGTCACCCTTTTTGTGAATCGTAACTATTATTCCAATCCCTCAATCTTGTGGTATTCTAGCTTCTTTCCATGCTCTGATGGTGTAGTATCCCTGACACTATATCTATAAACTCCTCATCACATAATTGCATTTTCAAGACAGTCTCTTACAAAATTGGCAGTGATTTCTTAAATTCTATTCATGCTAATTAAATTATTAAATCATCATTTTCTTCAGTCGTGCTAGCGAAACACGTGTCGCCGAATTTTATTATTAAACAATTGTGTGGTGAGAAGTTTACCGATATGATATTGTGTCAGTTTCGAAAATAAAGAATTACATTTTCTTATCAGTTTAAGGGGGAAAGTCATGTAAAAATACATTTATTTGAGATTTTCTGATAAAGAAATGGAATTTCTTGGATTAACACAAAGCATATCTTAAAAGATAACACGTAAAGCATATTGACAATTTTTTAGGCTAAGATATTTCGAAATGGCGGCACTACAACTGCCGGAAGTCGGCATCTTCGATTCGCGCCGTTTAACCTGCCTATACTCACGCATACGGTCTGTGAGACCGATTTATATAGTATAGTATACGTCTTTCATTTTGACGTGAGTATAGGAAGGTTAAGCTACAAGTCTCAAATCTCAAGTAAAATCGAAAAAATCAAATTTGCATCGCTTTTGCAGTTACTTGCTAGGTGCCCGTTAACGTACCTAATTTAATTAGGTCGTTATATGAAGAATCATCCAGATTTTATTTTATTCAGCTTTTGGTTCTCGAAAATAGTTCAGTCTTCTTAAAACAAAAGTTAGTATGCCAAAGGTAACATGATCATAATAGTGTCAGAAAACAAAGAAAATGGAATAAGTCCCAATAATGTTACAATAAAAGAAATTAAATCAATACAAGTTACAATTCATGATAAACTTTGACTTTGACAAAAAAAAAAGTAAATCACCAAACGGCTAATTTCATCGACATAGATTCAGAACCTGTAGCAGTGATTTACGGAATAACTAAACAATGTTGAACATATGTCAGATCTAAAGCGTCGCATTCGACCAGAAAATTCGAAATTACTTCTCGCCAAAAATACACGACGACGCGACGGCTAGAAAGCGGCTGAAAATGTCATTTTCAGACAATGGCTCTGTGTGAACGTAAATTGCTTACCGTCACCCACCAGAAGTACAATAAAGCCTTTGTTTCAAATCGATCAACCGAAAGTGCCGCTTTATTTCCTTCTTCTATTTATATCTTTTTTCTAATTCTTTCACCGTTTCCTTTCCAAAAATAAAAAAAAGTGCAATTCACAGTTAATGATTCTCTTCTACGAGAGGGAAGTACGTTGGGAGAATTCTTTACTAGAATGCCAAATTAATTCTAATCGTAGCGAAAGTGGGGAATTCTCGCAGGTTTTCGTTTTACGCATCCGTTAGCGGATAGAAATACTTTGAAAATTTATTATTATAAGAGAATGATTGGAAGAAAAGCAGGAAGTTTGCGTATTTTTGCTTTTGTATTTCTTCCTCTATTAGGCCGTAATGAAGTCACTGCGAAAGAAGTGTTTTTGGTTGGATTTTGACGTATGGCTACGTATTTCTTCTGCTTCGATTCTCCTTTTGCCCTACCAGGGCGTCGGAGCTTCTTGAAAAGAACAGAAGAACTTCCAATATATAGAGGGAGGGGAAGGACAAAACATTCATCTCCCTAAAGAAGTGACGACATGATCTCAACGAAGAATTGCAAAATATAGATCTAATTATTCTTTTTCTGCAGGAGAAGTTATCGTTTAGCTCCAACGGCAGACCCCCAAAAAAGATTACGGTTTTCTTTTATTTCATTGTCGAATTGTGTGTGCTAACCACTTCATTGCAGACTAGATCTCCCTCGAAGCCCAGGCCTCACAGGGTAAGAGGAGAATAAGTGTTTTTCTTTTCCTCTAAGTTCCAGTGGCGTCCGATATTTTATTTTACCATCGTCCAGCGTTATTAACGTCATTTATCGTTAAAATAAACACTTCTTTATCATTCTGCGTGTCAACAGATTTATCTGTCTGACAGCCACCTGCTTCTCGAACGCTTCGTTTCTGTCTTTGTGGCATCTTCTTCAAGTCTCAGCTCTCTTTTCGTTGTTCTAGCTATTTTTGCCTTGCGGAACGCACGATTAGTAAGGAAGCACGTATCTAGCAGAAGTGATAGTTACTTTCGAAAATATTGTCAATAAAATGAAAAAATATCGAATCGACTCAAGTCAGTAATCGTTTCATCACGTCGTCTAAGGAATTGAACGTGGAGGAAGTGAATGCTAGTCGAGGTATCATGTGACATCGTGCTCTAATTTGGTACTTATACGATTTGATTCACGTCGTTGCGTTATATAGACAATGGACAATTTAGTTTGACGCGCGAGAAAGTCGTGTGAATATTTCACACTTGATTTTTACATTCTATCAACGCATTTAGAACATGAAAAGAGATACCGGTGCATTCCAATCTAAATTTTACTTTGCAATATTTCGAACTGGAACGTCCTCTTTAGCCATGTCCAATAAACACACTACCTCTTTATAATTTTTTAGCAGAAGTACTGGCTGTACAACGTTAGGACTTAAATGTAAAGATGGAAAACTATTGGCGATTGCAGCCAAGGATGAGTAGAAATAAAAGTTCATCGAAGAGTTAACCAGCTCAACTCTCATCTCATCTCATGTCCTCTTTATAAAATTCGGAAAAGGTTAGACAGCGTTTTCTTCTTTTTTCAATTTTTCTCTTTTCTTTTATTTTGATTCCTTGGGTACACTTGAAAAAACCGGACGCTTTGTGGCTTATATAAATTGTTTCCTAATAGCAACATTTATCTTCCCCTTTTTATTTCTGTATATATTTTTAATTGAACTAATCAATGATGATTATTAGAGTTGCTCACCAGCGCCAACGGGCAGTGGCGCAGATTCCATAGAACTTTCAGTATAACTACAAGTCTCAATGAGACCCGTTGTGTATACATGTGCGCTGCCGTAAATACTATTTTGAAGTTCTACGTTTGTTCTAAAAAATGTTGCCCTACGTCGCGAAAATAACTAACGTTGAACAAAGTTATAAAATTTATAGCAGAAATGCCTGAAATGCCATTAGCTCTTGGCGCAAATTGAGCAAATCTAATGATTATATGTATAAACGCGTCCCAAATCTCTCGGGTAGCAGACGACTCACATATATTTATACGTATTACTCTAATTACATATTTTACACGCCGAAATTATGTCAAACACATGGTAACACATTTGGACGATTAACTATAAACATAATAAGATTACATCAACATCACGGTAATGTGAGATAATATTTGCTCGCAGTGCGAGCTCGGCGCGGCGGCCTAGATTTCGAAACGCACAAGAGCTTTTTTTTTCTTCGTATTGTATCGCGTTGCGTCACCTTTTATCGGAGGTTGCTTAGGCCGGAAATAGAATCGGATGACAGTTCCGGCGTTCGATGTCGAAGACTACGTACTACCGCTTGACCGGCAATTATCACACTACCCTCGTTGTCCATATAGTTTTGCGAATGAATGACGGTCGGTCATAGTAGTTGTCCCAAAAATAGGTAGTAGGCGCAACGACACAGGAATTCATTAGGCATCGCGGTCGAATACCGGCGCTATAAATCACTGTAACTGTCATGCAAATTCGTCGGCGAAATATCAAAGATGAAAGATCGTTAATTGGAACATAGTAAGAATTATTTAGCGGAAAATACAACCGAATCTACTGTTTTGTGTATTTCGTACGCGACAACTTCGATGGGATTTTTAATTTAGTGTCAGTTTCGTAATATGACTCTAAAGCAGGCATGGGCAACCTTTTTTGTAGAAGTTTTATGCTGTGAGTAATCTTGAAAAATATACATTTCTGTAGTATCCTTATGATTCATTATGAATTAAGTTTAGACGGGCCGTGCTAATATGCAACGAAAGAATTCAGTAGCGGGCCGGACAAACCTTACTCGAGGGCCGCATGCGGACCGCGGGCCGGAGGTTGCCCATACCTGCTCTAAAGAAACAGAATCGCTTAAATATCCTCTCCTTCATCACTTTTCTTGGGAGTTAATAGCTAGAAACCATATATCAATACGATGGCGCACCGCCACATTATACGCTTCCAGTTCGTAATTTTTTGCACACTGCTTTTCCAGAAAGATGGATCCACAGACGAACGGCGATAGAATGGTCAGCAAGATTCCCTGATCAGACACCTCTAAATCGTGCTTTCTAGGAGGTTACGTAAAATCAAAAGTTTATCAAACAAAACCAGACAATTTAGAGGTATAGAAGCACTGTATTCAAGGACTAGTATTTAAAAATCAGTCTGGATGCTTTAAACCTAAGTCTAATATCGTTAAGGAGATTAACGTCAACTTCATCTAGCATCTAGCAGGTAATTTAAAAATAAAATATCATCACGAAACATCCACTAATCGTAAGTACCTCTCGCATCGAATTATTTATTTTATTTATAAAGCAAACCTAAACACCTCCTCACAATCATAAACAATCTACATACGAACAACACCGCATTAGATAGATCCACGATTAAAATAGAGCACGGACATTAATCACCCGTCTAACATCCCAAGGAGACAGGCGTTTAACGCTTGACACGATATTAAGACACATGTACCGTATACGCCACATGTATACGTATTTATTTTTCCTTGGATACAATTACACGAGGGGCACCAAACTTTGTCACCACCGCGAGCCATCTGCTGCGGTACAAAAAAACAGTTGTAAACACTATCATCTTTCTTCTTTGGTACAAAAAACCTAACCTACTTGTCTAAATATACAACAGAAGGAGGTAAAAATCTCAAGAGTTACCTACGCCGTTACAACAACGTGAGTCACGCGGTATGTTGCGCTCGTTATACATACGTATATGTAGGTAGTAGGAATTTTCACATGGATTTAAGTTTCATTGACCTGCAATTTCTCGATGAATCAAATTTAAATGATAACTATGTGCTAGAAATATCTAGTTATAGTTTGAATTAAATCATAATTTATTACAGTTATACACCCGGCTTTCGTGCAAATCGACGTTACACGATAACAAATTCGATAAGCTTTCGGACGATTTTTAATGGATCCGATATAACCGTACTATTATGTTACTAGAATCTGGAACGCGGCGGCCGTACCGGCGTAATTTTCGTAATTGAACCGAACAATGAAACATCCATTTTGCGTAATAAACAACGATTTGTTATTAATTTTCTCGTATTACTTCGCGGCGACGGCGCGCCGGAGCACTTTAATTATATCGACGTTGCTCTCGTAAGAGTTAAGAAGCAGACTGGCAAAATCTCCTCTCCAGAAACAAAGTAAGCCTAATATATACAGTACATTTTTGATTATCCGGACCATTGGTTTTCCGGATCAAATATGTTTTGCATTATGCATGTTGTTCTTGGAAGTGCTTGTGCTTCTATTATCCGAATCGCTGTTCACCATTCTAAGTTTATTTCGCCTACTTGTCGTACATAAGTATTTGAGGGATTTCCCTGTAACTGTATAGCATTTTCATCATCATTCAATCATTTTGGAAATTATTGCCGGATAAAACATTAACATACTCCAAAGAGAAAACGGCATCTGGTAGGAAAACAAGAAAGGAAAGAATAACACTTCTTGCCTGTACAAATGCCGACGGAAGTCATAAAGTCCAGTTGTTAGTTATTGGAAAATCAAAACCTCCTCGTTCATTCAAAAGACGCCACTCCCAGTTGAATAGGCAGCAACTAACAATGCATGGATGACATCGGCATTGTTTCCTCAATGCCGAAGCCAAAGCATTATTGACAATAGCAATGATCCATCACACCCGAAAGAGGAAGACCTACGACGTGATAATGGTAATATTACTACTGTTCACCTACCACCGAATTGCACTTCATTAATTAAGCTAATGGAACAGAATGCAATTCGGTTTACCAAACTGCGATATCGTAAAGATCTCTTGAAACACTTGCTAATATCTGAAGAAGAAGACATATCAAAATGCCAAAAAGCCTCCACATTAAATAACGCCCTGTTCCGCTTACATAATTCTTGGCAGAACAGCCTGAATAACAGAGGGGCAGTATAATTGAAGATATGTAATGTATGTGAAAAATTAAATCAAATTAGAAACTGCAGACCACATTTTGCGATTTCTTCTCAATTACTGCCCAAATGTCGAAAAAAGGAACATACATGGAAATTAGTACGAGTGTTAAATTAGTGCCAGGTAAATATTACATAAGATTTGTTTACGCTATTCCCACCTTTTAAGGAGTGCCGAAACAATTACTATACGCCGCGAGAATTCTAATAGAAACAAACCGCGCGAGAGCTGGTCATTTACGATAAATTCTTCCTACTCATCGTCTAGCATCGTCTTGAATATTAATGGGATCGTACAATGCGACAAAAATCCCCCTTAGTAATTCCAGAATTTAACGTTGTATCGCAGTTCTAATACTTGAAAATTGTATCCTATGATAGGTGGTTAACAAATTATTAATTAATTAATTATTAACAAAATTATTTACAGAATTCAGTTTTAATTAAATTAAGTTTCTGTTTGCTACCAAATTGTTCAATTTTCACGATTTTAAGAGTACTTAAATTCACACTTGATAACAAATAAGTACGAGGGCGATTCCTAAAGTAAGTTCCGTTGCCGCCTAGCGAGCAGAGGACTAAGGATATTGGCGCGATCGCAGCGCTGTGGTGTAATCTGGTTCGATGTGAGTCTGGCCGTGCTAGTGAGAGAATCGTTCAGATGTTGATGCTATTTCGGTCGTTTACTGCAATTGAAAATCCCGCCGACTGTGAACTGCGTGGTGTTATCCAATTTCTGGGTGCAAAGAGCACGAAGGTTGCTGAGATTCATCGCTGAACTTTGTTCTGTTTATGGTGAAAATGTTATAAGTGACGGTGTGGTTAAAAGATGGTGCCGTATGTTTCGAGAAGGAGGAACTAGTATCCATCATGAAGAATGGAGTGAAAGACCAACTGTTGTGATAGGCGAACTTTTGGGTAATGTCAAAGAGAAAATTTGTGAAAATGGGCGATTTACAACTACAGAACTGAGTGCCTTTTTCCCTCAAATCACAACGGTTTGAGAACGATGACGGACAGTGTTATAGCATGGTTTAATTCAGAGGCGGCAGAGTTCTATCAAGAGAGCATTAAAAAACTGGTTCATCGCTATGACAAATGTGGCATCATGTAAATGGCAACTATGCAGAACAATAGCTGGAAGTAGTAGTAGTAGCTGTAAGTTGTATATAACAAAAACCTCTTCATGTGTTGGTGTTTTCCTTTTAGAAAACCAAACGGAACTTACTTCGCGAATCGCCCTCGTATACGACAGGATTATACAGCTTACTTTATAGAACTTCAAGCTGCTTAATGAGGATATAAACAGGTTAAATTCCGCTTGAAATAAAAGCTGTAATTAACAAGTTTGGTGTGCTAGTATTCTTTCTAATCTTATAATAACGTAAAAATAGCTTTGTTTATAAAGATACGCCGTTTTTTCAGCGTAATGTTAAGAGCACTAAAATAACTTAAGTATTAGTAGTTACACGTTTACAATGGGAGAAAATTACCTGTTTCTCGGTGTTTCAGATACCATAAACTAGTTACTATTAAGGAATTTATAGGAGCTTCGAGTAATCAAATTCCAAAATTCCATTTTCGAAAAATTCCGACCAAAACGGATTTGAAAATACGTAAAAAGTCTATCTTATCTATCGCTTTCCACAAAAAGTCATGTGGAGATCTACAAGTTTCTAAAAGGGGCGTAGAACAGATACGCCTATAACAATTTCAATCAAAAGAAAAAATCTTAACCCGTTTAAATCTAAAATTCCTTTACCCCTCGTTCTTTTTATTTATCCAGTCAACCTTGGTATACAAGAATTAGACAAGGTCAGCTACATTCGCTATTTTTGGGGACACAGCATTAATGCTTTCGTGGATCCAGGAACAAGAACGATGATGAAACAGTTCAAAAGTTATGGATGAAAATATGAGATGTGGGATAAAAATTTGCCCCAACGAATGTAGTTAAGGATTAAAACGACAACATTAACATAACCTCAATTAAAGTCAGAGGATCAAATGGGTTATTATCTAACAAGAAATAATAATCATCAGATTTTCAGAAATAATATACCCTTGGCGAAATTAACGTGAATATAAATCTAGGCTGATCTAACCAATTTTAAGCCTCATTTCCAGGCGTAAATTTAATTTGGCATCTGCAACTCGCCGGGGATTGTTAGTCCGAAATAAAATGAATGACACTGCGATATATCGCGCAAATAACTAATCTTAATTGCTCTAATAATAGATCCGGTTGCTTCGGACGTCGTCGGAACGTCTGTATATCGTCCCGGGTAAAAAGCGGTGGTAATTGGCTTCTCTCCGTTTGCCTAGAAAGATTCGAATTGGAAAATCGAGTAGGATAGTTTCGAATAACGTAAATATCTCTTGGAGATGGATGTTTATGGCGCATTTAAGGAAAGAGTACAATTTGGAAAGTTGTACTTTCTTCGTTAAGGTAGAAATAAAACATCAAACATGTTCCTTCAACGTCTCGTCCACGCTCTACAATATACTTTCGTCGTCGAGGGTAGAAATTAGAAAGAAGGTTTTGTGTTAAATCTAATTGCGCTGAAATAGATTTCACAACTAAGAATTGCGAATATTTTGGGAAAATCAGACAAATCTTATCATGAAATACAATAACTTTATTACTTACTATACTACTCCCCTAAAATTTGTCAATTGGTTTTTGTATGTGATGTACAATGATTAACATTTTTTTCTTAAATATTGGAAAATTGATATAAAGAGGTTGCAGACAAGGTGTCTCATTTTTCGATAATACATTGGGAAAAAAGGTATCGGTTGATTTGAGTTCAACGGATGGATTTACAAAGTGCAGATATTGGACCAAATCGCAAAACACAGATACGCATAATACGCAAATAAGCAAATTCCCGTCTTTGTCCGTGTACACCACCATTGTCCGTGTACACCACCCTTGTCCATGTACACCACCACTATCCATGTACACCACCATTCTCCATGATTATCGGACTGTTTATACATATTAGGCAATAGACCATTCTTGGTAAACACTTGGTACCCGCCACAAAATTTACTGCAGCAATTTAGAACTGTCACCCCTTGGTTTATTGTTCTTATGAGGTTCTTGCACTGAATTTAAACATTAATTCTAATCTAATTTTATTCTTTTCCCGTTGGAAAAAGACCATTTATACCACGAAACTATTCAGGCGCTCCCATAAATTATTATTAAACTTTTTGACCTTCCCGTCATGGAACGTCCACATCCCGCAGAGAAATTACGACCAATCTGGGAGAGACGGAATATTTAACCTGGTTATATACCTTAACAATGCATTTGACGGTCGGACTGGCTCGACCGTGGCATTATTGATGAATAACGCCACAGGGAGAGGCCGTAAACAATGCGGAGCGTTTACTTACGTTAGGGTTTACACTGACAATATGTTTATAATTCATTTGTCTGTCGGACGATACATACTACGTACATACATAACCCGCCTAAATAATCGGCGTCAATGGAACGTTTCCAACCTTCAAAATGCCGGAGTAATTTTATGTATCCGCTGTCTCCGCGCCGAATGAAATTATATGGTAATTTATGTATGCATGTGTCCATATGTAGAACGCGTACGCGTATTCCTTCGGATGGGGAGTGCGGATCGGAAAGTTTTAAAAAGGAAAGAAATTACTAGGATGTGTATGTAGGAAATTGTCACAATTTTCCCAGAGTGTCATCTGTTCCGGGTCTCTTGATTTATGTAATTCCTTCGAAAATTATCAAAATTTCATAAACAAACGGTTCTGAATTTATTAAAAATTCCATTTGCGAAATTTGCCAAATTTATTACGTCAAAATCGACAAATGTATTCGTCAAATTTATTAAAGCTGACAAATTTGATAAAACTGCGGAATCCATATAGGAGGTACTGCTGAATTCAGACAAGAATCTACTATTTATGTCTTCCTAAAAAGAAAGGGCTTCCAAAAGGATACTAGACTAAAGGATTATAATTATCCTCCATAAAATGTGGAGAAAACAGAAAAATTAAATTGACGTGTCCCAGTTTATCTTCCAAACAGCAATAATAAATTTTTATTCATATTATTTAATAATTAACTATTACTCGTTACTTTATTCGTACACTGTATATTTTCTAATTTTGTTTATTCCAATGTCGTTAAAAATTCATCCAAAAAGGATTTGCGGTTTGAAATTTATAGAAAAGTTGATTTATACAAAGTAGGTCCAACGCACTACACTGACAAACGTGCTTGTCAACTTAAAAACAAAAAACGGTAGCAAAGTCGTGAAAACAAACGAAGTTTATCCGTTTGAATCAATGGACATCTCAAATTTATTCCAACAAGTCAGGTGTCAAATATCACGCTGAAATTGTCAAAATCTTCAAAAACAGCTGAAACTCGTTAAATGTCGAAAATATCAAATTAATATCAAATAATTTCAATGGTTGTAAACACTGTAAATGAAAGCGTTTCCAATAAATTTAAATCTAGTATTAAAAATGTACTTTTCTCCCTTAATTGCTATTCTCTAGAAGATTATCTCAATATGTAATTATTAACTATTATTTTTATTACTAGTACTGTTGTTATTATTATTACTTCTATTACGGTTGCTATTACTATTACTTTTTTGTTATTAGTTTATTTTCCATTTGACCTGTTGCTGTTACACCCTTTGTTGTTTATTTTGCAATAAATGATATTATTATGATTAATATTATTCGTCAACATGTGAGCCGTATTCCTCCATTTCCAACGCCATTAAGATCAGATTTGATTAACTTATCTACTGTCAAATTTTTGACAGGTATTGCGCGATTGCAATTGTTTCTCTGAACTGTCAAAAGTCGGGAAGGAAAAACGAACAACGCTGTTAGAATTGTAATTTGGGTCAACATACAGCGTGTGTCCCCCGGATGGACGCATGAATATATAAAAATTCCTTCAATTTTGGAATTAAAGTCCCATATTGTGAGGGCTTCAGTCCTGTGCTTAGATAGAAACTAATTTCTATCATATTTAATATTATTACAAAAAATAAAGATTGTCTTAGAAATTAAAAAAAAAAGCTGTAATAGAGTGCATTTTTTAATTCTGATATAAGATACATCTCTACAAAAATAAATATTGCTGTTTGAAGGGTATACATACACAGACACAATTATAAAGTTATTGCTTCGTGTATATATATATATATTTATGTACAGTGAGTCAAACACAGAAACGCACTTCAACGTCAAGTCAAAATGTAAGTTATTGTACTCGATGTTCACACGATCACAATCACTAGGTAAGTGAGGTGCGCTGTGGAAACTCACATTTGCACTTCACCTTCAAGGGGTTCCTATATTTGACGAACGAATCATATTAATTAAGAAAAGTTTATTGTAGACGAAAACTCAAAAAGAATACAAAATTTCGAGGCACTACGTGTACTTTGATATTCAGTTAATTTAATTTTTTCTCAATAAAAAATATATATAGAATTAGGGTAAACCGTTCTTGATGCCATTTTGTACACTGGCGTAATTTATTATTCCGAACATCCTTTATTAACGAAATTTCTCAATGGCTTCAGCATGGAAGGTACAGTGAATCAAATATAGAAAGGCGGCTCAAGGTTCAAACTGCTCTGTCAAAATGTAAGTTTTCACAGCTCATCTCATTTACCTAGATGTCGTGATCTTTTGATTGCCACTTGTGTTCGATGTTTACACTATCACAAACACTAGGTAAATGAGATGAACTGTGAAAACATTTTGATAGGGTACTTCTGACCTTGGGGTGCGTTCCTATGTTCGACTCACTGCACTCATAACGTCATCAAAAATATAAAAGATATTAAATAAAAAGTAAAATTTTGTATTATTACTCCATTTTCCTTTACGAACGACTTTTCTTAATAATATTTTGTGGTATCTACTACAGAAAATGTACTTTATTAGCACTTTATAATACACACAACAATAAGCTATTAGCTGTCGCGGGTCGGATTGATGACACTGGCGGGCCAGATTTGGCCCGCGGGGCGTAATTTGGAGACCCCTGGTCTAGGACGTTAGCCGGATATCGGTGGTGATAGGTAATTTCCCCAGTTTTTCATTGAGGATGGCAATTTAGTTGTCGAAATACGCATCCGGAACTATTTCCGAAAGGTGTGATAAGAGTAGTGTTTTTTTATAAATTTAAATTCGCAAGCTTGTCCGCTTCCCCCAAATAATGGAATTCGATAACGACTCCGAAAGTAACGCGAAAACATGAAGAACGACAACAATCCAACGTTAAAACATTTATGGAAAATACCAAACAACCACCTACTACACACAATGGCGCGTAAAATAACCGCTGCGACACGAATAGGTAGCCATTGCCAACACTAACGCCGATAGAAACCGTAAAATAATTATTGTTGGCGTTTATACAACCGCTGATTTATTACTTCCAGCGTACACCGGGTATATGTAGGTACCTTTTTTAAATTTTATTTTGACATGGTCCCGTCGTCGAACACATTTTTTCCAATGCAAACTATTAAGGTAAATATTTGCCCGAATCGAAGGGAATGGATGGATATTTATTTGGATTCGTGATGATGCTGTGTATGCATACGTACACGCGCACACACAGAAAAGTATGACCTTGGTGGAGATCTCAGAACGGATTTTCTTAGAATTTTGTTTTTCTTTGTGCGTTCAAACAATAAACCTTTAACGAGGTGGAAATTTATAATTTTGATCCTACGTATACTTGTTAGTCGGAAGTGAATTTTTAATAAAGTTTTACGCTATTTAATGTTTCTTTGTGAAGAGATTAGTTCAAAATATGGAACGTAGTAGTTTCCCAAGATTAGACTTAACTTACATATTTCGTAAAGTAAAAGTTATTAAAAGCATACAACTTCTTAAGCCGATGGATATAGGTTATATATGTTGCTTATCATCGATAAATATCAGAAACGTATCATGTCATTACTAATACGCAATGCGAATTGTCTAGAAGGTCGGGTATCTATAAAATTGATTGTAGTGAATGCGATAAAGCATATATAGGACAGTACAAACGCGCAATAACTACACGACTTAAAGAACATACGGCACATTACCGTGATGGTAGGACAGATTCGTCAAGTATCGCGAAACATACGCACGACACGGCGCACGACATAAAAATGGAAAATTTGAAATTGATAAGACAGGTTAATTCACCGTGAGAACTTGATGCGTATGAAGCGATACACATACACAAAAATACAAATCTTCTAAATCCAGACGGCGAGCCGATTCAATCTAGTTTATTCCGGCTATTATAGTTAAATTAAATAATTAAGTAATATCGCTCATGCAAGGGTAACTAGCATTGCAATTTTAATTTTCTTCGGGGATTTAACCAAATTATTCACACAACCATACATGTGATTTTTTTAATGTTCGACTTATTCGAATAAGCAGGTACTATTCCGTGATCGTCTACTTGATATGGTACATAGGAAAAGGCGCTTACGGAGTGACAGGCGTGCTAGCCATCTTCGAGCGAAAAATATTTGTTTACACCACATACACGCATAGAGTGGGTATAGAGAACTTTAAGGAAAGAATAATTCTTTCGCTCACTTTGGTTGTGATAATGCTTGGCTCAGGCTAGTGAAGGACGTGTCACCGAATTTATTATGAAATAATTGCGTGATGAGGAATTTACCGATGTGATAGAGTGTCAGTAGGAGGTTAAGTCAAAAATAGATCACACGAAACATTTCCACCGTGGTAACTGAAAGGAACTTAACACAATGCAATTTACCAAGAACGTGTAAGTAGATAACAAAAAGTGTTAGTTTCAGATTACTGGACGATACACGACAGGAAAAAGTAATTTGTAGACACGTACAAATGTTGATATTAATGGCTTTTGACAACGAAGGAATTAAAAAAATGTTGTGCTAGTTATTTTCTATTCAGCGGTTTCTCGATCTCGGTAGGAAACGTTAATAAACGAGAATTGCTCGTTATCCGAATGAATATCTCATATAATATAAATCGTTGACATATTTCTTCGTCCAAAAGAGCATTTTCAAGATATAATTACCATGAAAAAGGGGGATTCGTGACAGCATACCGCGGTTATAAACGCACGTAACATGACGTTATTATTATGCCCTGGCACCCGCATTAATGTTCCTATTATTATTGACCAGCTGCTTGAGGATTTGTTAACCGTGGCGTATAGTTTTCGACTTGAAAGTGAAAAAAAAAAAAAAAAATTTAAACCACCGCTTCATCAATCAGACGTTCAAATGGGAACTTTTTGTCAATGAGAGTGGAACTTCCCACGTTCGAAATAAAGGAGGATAACGGCCGTCCAATTTGTTGAAAATAAATTAGTGCAAAACATTCCCGTGTATCGAATTATATTTTTTCTGTTGATTTTTTGTAAAAGTGCTTAATTTGTACATTCTGACGTAGCTTGATGTTTTAATGGAGCTCTTTCTTAATTCCTCCTTATTATCCGACGTTTTGCTTGCGCTCAGCATATATTGACGTAAAAGGACACAATAGTATGTATATTAACAAACACGATCAAAATATGAACAATACGATGAAAAAGTCATCGCAAATAATCCGAGGAAATTAAAAATTCTTAATTTTGAATTGATAGTTTGACGTACTAGGAAATTATGCCGGATAAGCGACGCTCTACTGTATTACCCAAGACCAAATTACTACTACTATACACAAATTTTAGTTCAAAATTTAAATTAAAACTTCTACTAAGTACTGTCGTTAGATAGAAGGAACGACTCCGTCCACCGATTTACAAGTTCTACTTTTATCGAAATATTCATCCAGAAGTTATTTCAAATATGGTCAAAATTTCAGGTTAATTATAAAAGTTTTAAAAGGTTTCATCGATTCCGTAGATACTCGGCTAGACCTAACTTTGTTATCGGGAGGGAATTATGACCCAATTTTATCGAAACGTTTTCGTGTTTTATCGAATTAATCCGATCGTCATAAAAATTTTATAGGAATTTTGATTTAAATTCCAGTTGACCATATAGCTCATTCGATTGTAAATACCTCGATCGAATTCTGATGTGAGAAGTCCGAACGGGTTTTATCGCAATATGTTCTCCGTTGATTTTAGTTTAATTGGAATTGCAAAAATTCTAAATGATCACCCTAGTCTGTAATTTTGCTAAAAATATTAAATATTTTATTTCGTCACGATATCTTGAGTCGAAAATCGACGCTTGAATACGTAAACGGGATATGGAATTATGAAACATTTTCACCGTTACTGTGTAATTCCATGGATTTCAAACAGGTTTAAATCTACGAAGGAAAGGTGGATCAGAAGTAGAAACGTTCTTTCTAAATTGGCTTGAAGCACAACTCTTTACAGGACAAAGCGTTACGCATAAGCGAGGATTACTATTAAATGCCTTTTTTGCATCGTTTCACAGTTCAAGGTGTAGTCCAACCAGTCGCTATCTAAATTATGATGCTTTACTTTAACATATGCTATTTCAATAAGAAATTGTAACCCTAATATTTAGTAAAAATAATAAAAACACTTGGTATATTTCTGAAAAATACGATTTAGGAATCCAGTCTCTAAATGGTGGCAAAACGTACACAAAGTATTAAATATTCATTTTATATATAATATATACATATGCAGTGTGGGATTAAAGTACGGAATATTAAAGAAAAGAAGCGAACTCTACTGTTTTCCACAGTTTTAACAGTTAATCAAAACTGTAGGTATTGGAAAAAATCCTCATTGGATGGCAGAAACACACACTCAACGTCCACAAGAAGTAAACGTCAGGAATACTACATAATAGAATTCTAGGTCAATTTTTCTTCGAGGAATATCTCAACAATGAAAGATTTTGGAGTTTCTCCCAAATTATATAATTTCTGGACTTCACCCAAAACGAGGGCGATTCTGATTATCTGAAATAATACTCTTTGGTATCGACACGATGGCGCACCGCCACATTATACACTTCCAAACAAAACCAGAAAATTTAGAGATATTGAAGCAGCGTATTCAAGAGGAAATGTGTAAAATAGAACGAACTGTTATTAATAACGTCTTGGGTGAATTTGTACTACCAAGAAGTCAATGGGTGGCATTTTGAAAAATTTAATGTAATAGTGTTAACTTTATTTGCTTAAAATGTGTGATTTTATCTGCTTTATTTTCATTTTACAGTTTAAAATTTTCGTTAATCATGTTTTATAAGCAACTACCATAATATCAACGTTAAATGTTCAGCCGGATTATTCTCAGAATTTTTGTCATACATGGTTATAAAGGGATGAAAAACGCTATCGGATTCCACTACCAAAAATCTATATTGTCATTTGAATTTTTGTGTGATGATGTCATAACTGAAACGTAAATAAAAGTCGGAAGGTAAATCGCACATATTGATGTGTATTTTTAAACACTAAAACCGACGTATTTCAGCGTTTCTAAAAAGAAAAACAAGTCGAGTTCGGCTTCTTCTTTAATATTCCGTACTCTAATTCCACACTGTATATAGCATTACTTCGTATATGCTCGTATACCAGTCGTCGACACACGAAAATGAACGAGTATAAACGAACCTAGGCTATCTTTGCAATCACCTTGCCTACGCGTCATCAACCAACTCAACTCGAAGAATATTTACAAAATGACAAAATATGATTGGGGCCTTAAATCTTATTGGTTGATTTGCTATTTAAGATGGCCATACTAATAAGATAAATGTATATATAGTGGTAGAGATCTATCATATAAGCATACTAATAAGTGTGGTTCGACAAAAGCGCGTCTTGTGCGCTGAAAGAACAGTCTATATACAGGGAACAAGACGCGCGTTTGTCGAACCTTATTAATAAGTCCTAAACAGAACGAAGTTAGTCTCCGGTAGATGTCTACAATCACATTTAATTTGTGCTTGTATTGCGAGGTAATTGCACAGCTTTCTTGGAGACCTGTCTAACGAACGCACTTCATTCAATTAGTAAATCATTTTGCAGAGTCACATAGATTCTTCTTTGTTCTTCTTCTGATTTTTGTTTCAATTGATGTTTTATACAGAGCCATTTAGATTCTGCCTTTTGTTTAAACTGTTTGTTGTGTAAGGAAAAGAGCGCTTTGCTACTTGGCGCTGGGATTGATTTGAGTATAAGCGTAAGCGTAAAAATATCCTCCAACCAGCTCTTTCGAACATCGCGAATTTCGAATCGACTCATCTGAAGGTATAATGGTGGATGCAGCACCATACACAACGGTGGCTAGTGACAGTAGTGACGCAGTTTTGGGAGTGCGATTACAAGGATTGCATCAATTCGTATATGCGCGTATACTTGTCGCCGAAACACGAAAATGTGCGAGCATAAACGAACTTAGGCTACCCCTTCAAAATGTCATCAGCCGCCATTGGTTAGCCAACCAACCTCGAATAATAATAAATCTTTATCAAATGACAAGATATATTTGGCGCTTTGGATCTCATTGCTCGATTTGGCAAATCTGGTCGTCACACTAATAAGTCCTAAAATGGACGAAGTTAGCTTCTGGAAGCGGTCTACAACAAAAATGCAATATGTTTGTATTCCAGGTTAATTGCACAGCTTTCTCGGAGAGTAGCCTAACACCCATAGAGTGAGTCACGTATAGGAACGCACTTGAAGGTCAGATGCAAAAGATTCTACAGCGCACCTCGTTTTACCTGGTGGTTGTGATCTAACCTTGAAGTGCGTACCTATATTTGAGTCATTGTACTTCAATTCTGAAATCGCTTTGCAGTCATGTGTTTTCCACTTATTATTTTTACTATTTTTACTATTACCAGCGATTTGCAAATCATAATTTTCCTATTTTGGGGACAGCTGTATAGCTAAGTTACGCACACCCACACACACTAGATCTCAAATGAATTTTGCGAGTCATATTCATACACGACGTCAGCATTTCGAAGATATAAACCCAGAAACTATTCGAGATAAATAATTCTAGAGCTCCGGCTACAACGTAAATTCACGCATAGATTAATAATGAAACAAAGGAACCGAGTGGGGGTTCTGTTTCATTCGAATTCGACGTGCCTATTCATCGTTCTCCCGTGTCTTGTATACCTTACTGGAATTAAAAATAGTGCCGACCCATCTATACAGCGAGAGGGAGAGGGAGAGAGAGAGAGCGGTTCTTGTTGTAGCGTTCGTTGGGATTCTCGGAAGTGCACGTGGTTTACCTGCATCTCCACGTAATAAAAAAGGGAAAAAGATGCGGCAGACTTTGCAACTTTAGTCTCCTCGCCTGAGGGTGAAAAATTCCTTGGAGGGGTGGGGAGGGGGAGGGGGTTGTAACGGAAAAATAACGCCGGCTAGTGGAAAGATTTGTGTTTAATAATAAAATTCGAGTCGGATGAAAAGCGTTTATTAAATGATGCTACCTTGAGGTGATGGATTTCTTAGATCATTATTTACACTTTCTATTTCCCAAGACCTGCGATAGTCCAGTTATAAACGAATCATGATTTTTAGTCAATTTCGCAAAGTATGTACATATATATAATAAGCACGCAACCATTTGTTTAAATGGCAATAGCATTTATTAGGCCAATGTTAATTGTGTACGTATGTAACAGCACGAAATGTGAAATCATCGGCATTTAAATTCACGAAAATACCAGACTATCCACACTAGTAACTTCAAGGTCGTTGCTATTATAATATTAACGTCTAACACTCTAACGCGATGTAGTTAGCAACGTTCTTGATTTTACTTTTATATTTTCTTTTTTATTAAAATGCTCAGGATTCGACACAAACATTGTTTTCACGAAACGTATTACTGGAAAAAAAAATGTGATTATATACACGAATAATTTTTATCAAATAGCAAAATATGTTTGGCGCTTTGGATCTCACTACTCGATTTGGCAATTCTGGTCGTCACACTAATAAGTGCTAAAATTCCAGGTTAATTGCACAGCTTCCTCGGAGAGCAGCCTAACACGCGCACTGTGAGTTAAGTATAGGAACGCACTCGCAGGTCAGATGCAAAAGGTAAGTTTCTACAGCGCACCTCGTTTTACCTGGTGATTGTCAAGTCAATTGCGAAAATTTCGGGAAAAAATAACAGCAAAAACTACGATAAAAACATATTCATCGATTTCCAAACGGTTCTAACTTGCAATCAATAGGTTCGTTCCGACACAGGACAAAGCAAGTTTGTGGCGTTCCAAATTTGGTGTATTGGAACGAACCTAATATGTTTTTACAGGTATCGGAACCGACATTCCAAACACATTTTTCATTCAGAAGATGGCGTAACTTTTGGGAGATTCAACAACTACCATAAGTCTCGGTCAACCAGGATGTTTATTATTTAGACGTAAAAACGGGAACGCTATTCAATTCGAGTCAAATGTTTAACAAGGTAAAGTGGGTCGTGCTTGCTTCATTCTTTTCGCCTCCTATGCATCAAATTAAATCAAAAGAAAGTTTAGATAAAGTAGAACAAACGTTTTAAGGGAGAAATATATATTCCTATTATCACAGGAAAGTCGTGATTAATTTTTTAAATCGTAAAGTTTTGCAAGAAACATTTTGACAACCTCCGACCTCGTATGCGGTCAACTAGGATGTTTCTCATTTAGAGGAAGAAACGTAAGCCCTAGTAAATTTCGGGCCACATGTTTAGGAAGGTAAAGTGGATACTGCATGTTCCATTGCTTTCGTCTTCATTGCATAAAATTGCAACAAACGAAATAAAAGAAAATTAGTAAAGGGAAAATATTTTCCTACTGTCACAGGGAACCCGTGATAGATTTTTTTAAAACTAAAATCTCGCAAGGAACATTTCGACAACTTCTGACCTCGTACACGGTGAATCAGGATGTTCCATTATTTAGAGATGGGAACGTAAACGCTAGTAAAATTCAGGCCACATTATTAGCAAGATAAGGTGGGTCGTCTTTGTTTCATTTCTTTCGTATCCCGTGCATCAAATTGAAACAAACGGAAATTCAGACAAAACAAAAGAAAATTTGTAAGGAGAAAATATTTTCCTACTGTCACAGGAAAGCCGTGATTGGTAAAGTAGGTCGTGTTTGTTTCATTTCTTTCGCCTCCTACGCATCAAATTAAACAAACATTGTTTTTCCCCAAATTATTCTAGTTAATGGCGCATAATATTATTCAGTATAATAATACCGGACAGACTCCTGTTGTAATAACGATGAACACAATCAGAAGTGGTAGCGACAGAATACCTGCGACTAAAGTTGCTTATTATGTGTATTATCTAACTGTTACGTAGTTACCTACCGTCGCTGTATTATGGGATTGTTACGTAATTACCTACCTCTCAACAAGGACAAATATTTGCGGAAGGAGCCTGTGAGCCATAAAATTTTATTGGTAGCGATGGTCGACGTTATATTTCAGAAACCAATCGATAGAACATTAGCCCGAATCACGATACCGCTATAAAACTGTAATTAACATACGAAGATTATGTGGAAACGTATTTGCTTTTGCGGGGAAACGAATTCATCACTCAAATATTGATTATTTCGGTTAGACCACCTATCTACGTATTATAGTTGTATACGTAATATTTGATTATATGTACATATGTACATGACTTGTGTCGTCTGATCAATTTTCTTCCACATTTGATGCTTGTATTTGTCCATTAGTTCTGATTTATTATGCTATTAATGGCAGACTTAAGAAAAGTTGTATCCGCAACCTACTAACGGTGCCTTTGAAGTCATATCTAAGCTAAGAGTAAAAATCCAGATTACGTCTGTTCTAAACACTGTACGAGACAAAGATTTTTGGCTTTGCACAAAGATTTTTTCCGATCTTTGTACATGTGCAAAGAGGCCCGTACAAAAATACAGTGGTTCTAAAAGGATGTTAGTGACGAAAACGAATATTTTTGCTGGAAGGACGTCTAAAAAATTACATTGTCCTTTAATTGGATGTACCTGTCATCTGTTGGACAATAAGACATTATTATTATTATTATTACTCGTAGAGATGGATTTAGCCAAAATTGTGGCTCCATCTTCCGAGCAGGAGGAGTGTTGGTATATCGCATGTTTCTGGTGTTCCGCAGGGATCGAACCTCGGCCGCTTGCTGTTTATTATTTTAATTAAAAACGTCTTTTAGTTACTGCATTGTGAAGTGCTTGCCTACGCGGACAATCTTAAAATTTCAACGTGAAAAGTGACATTATGAAATGACGGTGGACACCTTCTCCATAATTTCCAATTGATTAACAACTGGTACAAATTGAATGGATTAGACTTAAATGAGCGCGGTAAGGTAGGTGCTCACAAAAGTTTCAGTCCTGTAGTGGTGAAATATATTCAGCTTCTTGTACCAAGCCCTCAGAAGGTTCTTATTGTCGGAAAACCGCATTCCTTTCGGCTTCATTTTCACATACGGGAACAGTGCAAAGTCGCAGGAAGCACGATCGGGACTGCTAAGGAGGGTGCTCAAGAAGTTTCAGTCCTGCATTGGTCAAATATTGAGTGTAGGCTTTCACGCGATGAGCTATAGCATTGTCATGATGGAGGAACCCGGTGTTCATTCTTGAATTTGGTCGTAGGTTCTTCGACTTTAGGCAGGCCCTGTTACCACTTCGCCGTGACTATCTTCTGTGCGTCCAGAACGACGAGTTCCCCAATTCCACTCGATTTGAAAAATACAGCTATCATTTTCTTCTTTACTAATCGAGATTCTCTGACTGCTATGGACATATCCTGATCATCAAAGACCCAAACTTTGTTTTTAGTCTCGGTTGGCACATCATAATAGTACAGCCAAATCTCGTCGCCTGCCGCGATGTTGTTCACATACCGAGATTGTTCCTTATCAAACATTTCCAGCGTCTTCCGGCCCCATGTTACACGTCGTATCACCTGCTTTTCAGCCAAACTATGCGACACCAAGAGACAACAAAGTTGTGCAAATGATCATGCAAAATCGAACGAATTGCTGATGCATTTAGGCGTAAGGTATCCTCAATCTGTTGGTAAGTTACTCGCCCATCTTCGTCAAGCATTTTCCTCACAACATTAATGTTTTCCTCTGTAACTGGCGCTCGTGGCCTTACCGTCCTCTCAGCGTCCTCCAGACTGCAATTTCCCCTACCGAATTCTCTGTACCACTTGAATATAGTCGCACGACGTGGAGAAAAATCACCTAGTCTAAAAGTCATTTCTTGTAAGCACTGGTCTACGTTTTAACCACAGGGCGAAGTTATACCACAAAACTGCCCGTATCTCACTTCGTAACCACAATGCCATAGCAAGCACTTGACATTATGACTGCTAACGAATAATTGACTTGGCGCAGCGGTTACCGTGCAAGTATGAACATGTCTCAGGCGTCTCAGCATGCACCAACAAGCCTGTGACACATGGTCGCGTCATATTGTAAAATTTTTCTAGTACCATTTGTACAGTACGTAGCATATTGTCTGAAATGATCGTAATTGTGATATTGCATTTTTATTTTTAGTGTATATTTCGTCCTGTTATCGGAAGTAATTCTATTAGGCAATAAAGACTACAAATATTATTATTAAATGGCGTAAGTCTCTTTGTTCTCGGCACTACTCCTCTGCCATACCCTAATCAATACCGCATTTACAAATCTTGAAGAAATCAAATTATTCTCCCAAAATACATATCAAACTAATTGTTTAGTTACGTTATTATCATATATAAGTTACGTACAAAGTTAAAAATCACAGGTGCCATACAAGGTGGTAACGCTTTAATGATAACTGGAATTTCCTGTTTGGCTTGCAATGACGTCTTCAATTTTTGGTAGTGTTAATGAAAATTGTCGCGTAGCACGTATGTAAGTATACACAACCGTGCGCTTTATTTGTATGTATCTTATATGTATTTTCAAGTGATAAAAATGTTCCTAAAAATACGCCTATCGAAGAATCCCCATTAGCATTTTACGTGGTAATTAATTCATTCAAGCATACGCTAAACGATGCTCGTCGATAGGTACCGGGTTCATTATCGCTTCGTCGGTATATACGGGAAAATTACCAACGGATGAGTTGGAAATAATAAATTGCGATTATTCGTTGAAATATTTTCCGGGTTATGTTTGAATACAGATATAAAATATTACCATTTATAATTATGCACCTATCTACGATACCAACGATATTCGCCATTTTAAAAACAATATTTAGTATAGGTTTATAAATACTATTATGATGCGAATACATTAATAATTTATTAATAAACAATGGAGGTGCGGAATAAAATTTAAATTATGCATGATAAAATTTTATTGTCGTCGTTAATAAATTTCCATCATTTATAGTTTGGTAATTACCGCCGCTAAATATTATAATATATATTAATCCCGCCGTTGAAAATGCAGTTCACCTCCAATTCTGGATTTGACACAAAGTTGCGTTTTGAAGATTTATTAACGTTCTACTTGTAACAGATTAAAATATATATATATATATTATTTGTGATGAAAATCTGATAGTATTTGTATAGAAATTTTTTTCAATTTATTGCGTTTACAAAACAAGTTATTTGTTAGACAGGGTGATTTATTAGTTATGTGACAAACTTAGCCAGATGAGAGCAGAAACAATTTTAAGCAAGAAATATGATGTAAACATCGTCCCTTTCTGTGTTAACCTTCCTATACTCACGCATACGGTCTGTGAGACCGACTTATATAGTATAGTATACGTCTTTAATTTTGACGTGAGTATAGGAAGGTTAATTATAACGTTAGAGATGTTTTAAAAAATTAGGATAATAGTGATTGCAAGAACCATGGTATATTTACTGACACTATATCATATCGGTAAGCTCCTCACCATACAATTGTTTAGTGACCCGTGCTTCGTTAGCACGAGGTAAGAATTATCAAAACCGTAAAAAAGACGAAGTGAACCGAAAAACCTGAGTAAATAAAGGATCACTTCTCTCTCTTTCTCTCCTCGCCTTTTACACCCTTTCTACCTTTAGGTGTAACGGTTATGAGTCACTGAGCCGTATACGTACGTATACCGTACTCGCTCTTGGGCGCTCTCAGTGACATCTCTTTACTTCCGCAACATATTGAAGCTCACAGATTCATTCTTGGGATTTTAAACTGCTATGATTCAGCTGCGACCGGGTGTTGATCTCGACATTACTCATTGTGTAGCTTCACCATTCAATCGCTAAGCAGGTTCGAACACATATAAATTAATGATTTGGACTGAATGCAAATCGCAGAGTGTTTGGATTGCGTTCAAAAAATTAGAACTTTCAACCGATTTTTATTATTAACGCTCAACAGGCCTTGCAGACCTTGGGCAGAGTTAACCAACACAGTCTTACAACTATTAAAATTAAACAACCGATTTTACCACCACAAAATGTGAATTGGAATAGTTATGTACCTACGATTACTCCAATAGTTTGGTAGCAATCTACAAAATCCGATTTTTGTTTCTCCCACAACCGAGTTATGAATGTCAAAACCCATACACAATTCTTTGGAAGTTTGGGTGCATCTTTGATCTGTCCCTCTTTGCTAGGGCCGGGCTTGAGAAAGTCCAAGATCCTTCCGTCATTCGTGTGGCAACTTCAGGCACGCTGCACTGAGAAGTTGGAGTGAGATCCATACGGATCCGAGAACAAACATCCTTTAGGGGGTCAACTGATGTTGAATGTCCACACAACGACACCCACGCCCTCGAGGTAGTTTAGCTACATTCGTCATAAAGGATTACCTCCAAATACTTGAAATTTTTACTAGTTGGAAATCAGAACTTTTACGCCAACGCCTTTCTAGTGTTTTCTCGCTAGATAAAGGAATTATGTTATCCAAAAACTTATTTCTTTGCTGGTTCGTTTCGGCGATAAGCCTGATTTATCCCTTTAACGATTTCCTTCTGTTTCCTAACGTCGAAACAAGCGCGCAGAGAGCGATTTTCAGCACCTCAACAGGGTGTCGAAGTCGACAACAACCACGTTTTTGGGATACCAAATTCACAGTTAAAAAAGTATTTGGAGATTTGGTTTCGGCTCAAACGAGAAGGTCAACGTCGAAACAGATGCCTATTTTGAAGTTTGACAAATCGCATTTTTATGGCACGAACGTTGGGAAAAGCGGATCTTCATAAAAGAAAATTATCATGAAAAATTATAATAAAGGATTCCAAAAAACTTCCGTATTCATTCCTAACACGGATACCTTGTTATTGGTCGATCCTCATATGTAAAAAAGAACATCCATCGCCGACTTCTTCTATTAGTTTGTGACAGAAATGACATTTTCATATAACAATGTAATTATGAAACATATCACATGTTAGACAACTCTAACTCAAATCTATAGAGTATATTTAGGAAATGATAACAAAAATTCAATCTTCTTTCGAATTTCTAATTGATGTCTTATTCTCTAATTCTGATTCTGGAAACCTCGATTTCGCAAATGCCATTGAATGTTCTTCAATTTCCATTCTCCATTACTGACCTTTAAAACTTTATTAAACAAATTGTGCATATCGGATAAGCTGCACATGACATAAAATTTCATTTCAGTGGCGTGGTTGTGTTACCGCGAAAACGTCCTCTTTCATAAATTTCATATTTTTAAGTCAGGATACAGCCACTTCAAAGTTGAGCATTGTATTTCAACAGATTTGATTGCTTCGTCAATGTTGTTGTCATTAAGACTATTGCTGAAATTTAATGATGATTTTGATATACACGCCATCGCCTGCTAAAGGAAAGTAATTTCGTTTATTTTTATGGAAATCAAAGACGATTTTCTTATAGTAAATAAGTATTTTATTGAATTATATATTGCTCTTCTGGTCCAATACCTTTTGCCATCTTTCTGGTGTAGAATGATTCCACGCTTATAAAAGTTGTTTTTTTGATGGCAAAAAAACTGAACCGGGTGATGGTTGACCTCATTTGAAGTAAATGTTTCACCGTCTAAACCATTTGGTAGAGACCGGAATAAGTAATAATCAGAAAGTGCAAGATCTGGAGAATATGGTGGGTGTGGCAGTACATCCCATCCAAGCTCTAAAAGCTTTTGGCGAATTACCAAACTTGGATGAGGTCTCGTTGTCACTGTTGTAGACAACCTACTTCTCGTTCCCAGTGATAATGCGCCTCAAAAATGGATCATTTTCTTGACGCTTGAGAACCAAACCACAGACATCAACGGGACGGCACAAATTTCCTTCCGTAAGAACATCAGGAACCCATATGTCTAGCTTTAAGATTAAACCTAGGCGCTTCAAATGATCATGAACGGTGAATTCGATTAATTTAATCTCTCAGCGATCTCACGAGTTGTTATTCGCCGGTCTGCATCATTTAATGCCTTTATTGTGTCTTCATCAGGTTCAATTGGCCTTCCAGAACGTAGTGCATCTTCAACATCAAAATTGCCGGATCGAAATTTTGCAAACCGGTTTTGGCAATGGCGTTCTATCAATACCTGGACAACATTTCTCGATAGTAAAAAAGGAAATATGCAAAAGATGCTGTTTTCCACTTTCCATATTTGGCACCAACCAAAATCGGAGTAGAATCAATCACAGCGAGTCTTGCTATATCAACTGCCAAAATATATAATGACCATGCGGTTTAAGTATGAAGTTGGCTCTGAAAACATAAAATTAAGTACCCTGTCGGGAAACAACGAACTTGCTTTCCGAACAACCGGTAATCGTGAACTTTCTGTGTTGGACGATAATTCGACGAAAATTGCATTGCATAACACTGATTCCAAGTACACTACGTACATAGAAATTCATCGCCATACCGACTGACTAAAATTATTTCGCGCCAAAAATAAAAAGAAATCTTCTAATACTTTTGGTCGCCCCTATATCCATTATACAAGCGCGACCAGCATAAAAACACGTCGGATATCGTTCTGGTCGGCTAGTTTCCGAGTGCGATAGATTTTTGGAAATACACAAATGAAAATAATCGGCGTCAGGTGGTCGGTCGTTGTAATAACGCAGTCGTGGCGCTTCGTTGTTTTAGCAAACGATAGCAGACGTGGAAAGAGGCGGCAAACCGCTAACGCTGTTGTTTACGAAACTTTTCAACCGTGCCGCGGCAAAAAAACAGGTCTCATCATGTGAGAGAACCGAACGTAGTCGATTGTTTTCTTTTATTATTGCCGTTTCAAGGATATATCGGTTAGAACCACAAAAGATTCTGTAGAAAAAGTTTCAGATTTTATTTTTAAATTGCTTTAAACGCGCCTAATGCGAAAAGATTCTATGGGAAAAAACATGCAATAAGAATAGAATTGTATTTAAACAGATCCATCCTGTTTGGAAAAGTTCTTTGTTGAGTTAAAAGAGTGCCGATGAAGTTTTTCCAGATCAGGACGAGAATAGGTAAAGAAATTGTTTGTTTATTAATATTTGGCGGGAATGCAAAATCAGAAACAAAAAAAAAACGTATTGACTCTCACTCACCGATAAAGGAGTATTTTTAATCCGAATTAAGGTGTCGTTTCCCACGGTTCGTCAAGAACAAAAAGAAGAAAAAGTATCCTTTCCGTTGTACAACGCACTATTTCACATAAAACGAAAAAATACCGAAAACTAAACAAAAAAAAAGAACGACGAAGTACCACGCACAAAACACAAAACGAAAACCGATCGCATACACAACAAATATAATCCATAAAAACAACTAAACTTAGGATTCGAAGTAAGCCAACACTGGCATTGGTTAGGAGCGGCGCGCCAATAGTGCTTAATGCGCGAGCGTTCTCGAAAAGCGTCGAAAAATTACGAGCCGAAAAACATAACCTTACCTGATGACCGCGGATGTACGAGCTGCTTTTGTGTGAGTGCGTGCGAACCGTACAACGCGACGAACACACGCGCGTATTTTCAGTCGTCAAAGGAAAACGCGAACTAGGGAAGTGGACGCGGACGGGTCAATATTGCGTGGCGAACGATCGCTTCGTCGAAATGCGTATAAACCAGACGACCAGAGACCGAAGGCTGTGTGTGTAATAATGTGCTTGCTTAGCGGAGCTTCGGACCGTTGTGTATGTGGAAATGTACGTGTGTGTGTGACCGTGTGTTGTTGTGTATATTATTCGTTGTTGGTCTAAGAGTGTATGGTGCCAGCTAACGTCGGCCCTCTCTCTCTCTCCCGCTCGGCCGAGCGCGATATACTCGTCGAAAAAGAATATGTGCGAAGAGTCAAAGGTGTTAGTCAGATACCTGGGTACAGTCGGTGACAAAAGTATTCTTCCCCTTCATGTTGTCCTCTCTTATATATCGTTGAATTCGAGGGGAGTAAGCGCCGAGGACCTAAAATCACGATTGTTATCCTCTGAAACTGGGTTGACCTTGAATGGTGCTTAACACCTTGTGTACAGACTGCCTCACAGAAGTACTGGTCAAATCACATCGTCCTTATGGGGCGCCTACTTAGACGAAATAAATTTTATCAAAGATAAAGGTCCCAGATATAATCCATGAAGAACGCCCGATTTAACGAGACTTCAAATAAAAAAATTGGGATAGAGCGCGTCACTTCCAAAATTCGGATGAATAAAGCTGGGAACACACTAAGCAAATATTCTTGAACTATGTATTTCTACAGTGTATGGTGCCAGCTAACGTCGGCCCTCTCTCTCTCTCTCTCTTTCTCTTTCTCTCGGGTGAGCACGATCTACTCGCCGAAAAAGAATATTTGCCAAGAGTTAAAGGTGTAGTAGTTAGACACCTGGGTACAGTCGGTGACAAAAGTATTCTTCCCCTTCATGTTGTCCTCTCTTATATATCGTTGAATTCGAGGGCAGCAAGCGCCGAGGACCTAAAATCACGATTGTTACCCTATGAAACTGGTTGACCTTGAATGGAGTTTAACGCCTTGTGTACAGCCTGCCTCACAGAAGTACTGATCAAATCACATCGTGGTTATGGGGCGCCTACTTACAGGAAATAAATTTGATCAAAGATAAAGGTCTCATATATTATCCATGAAGAACGCCTGTATTAACGAGACTTCAAATAAAAAAATTAGGGTACAGCGCGTCGCTTCCAAAATTCGGATGAATAAAGCTGGGAACACACTAACAAGGGGAAGGCCTAGCCTGCGAAATTGACTTTTCGATAAGACTATCATCAATCGATAGTACGTCAAAAATAATTAGACACGTGTTTCGGCTTCTTTGTAAGTGGGTCCTTGTTTAAGAAATACAAGAGTTTGAAAATCACAGTCGTCGCAGTTGCCATACTTGTACCGAGTCGTGCGGTGTCATTGCCAGTAGTCGCTGCTGGTGTAGTGGTAAAGGGCCAACCTAGCGACCACGCTACTGCTGGTTCGAATCTTTTTGTCGACATTTTTTTTTCATTTTTCGCATTGTAAACCTATCAAATAATCATTTCTTTGGTGCTTCTCCAACTATAAAAACGTTTTTTCTCAAAGCTAGTCAAATTATCGGGAAATAAATATCATGCAGACACTTTTCGATTCATTTATCTGTATAATCGTGATTTATTGCTCTTTCCATGTTTGTGGACGATAGTTGTCATAAAAGCCTTGGAAGCATAACATTCCCCAACAACGAGCGCATTTTATGAACGCAACGCTTGGTGTAGATCAAAATTATTACCAGACAGAATTTCATTCATGAATATGAAAGAAGCTTGCTGCCCCCTAAACCTAACTCGTGAAAGTTATGCTTCAAATGTTTTTATGACAACTATCATCTGGTCAGGTCATTTCGTTGTTATGGAGCGTTTACTTGGAGGAAATAAACGTTATCAAAGATAAAGGTCCCAGATATTATCCATGAAGAACGCCCGATTTAACAAGATTTCAAATAAAAGAATTAGGATGGAGTGTGTCACTTCCAAAATTTGGATGAATAATGCTGGAAATACACTAAGCAAATATTCATCAACTATTTCTACAATGTATGGTGCCAGCTAACGTCAGCTCTCTCTCTCTCTCTCTCTGTCGGCTGAGCGCGATCTACTCGTCGAAAAAGAATATGTGCGAAGAGTTAAAGGTGTAGTAGTTATATACCTGGATACAGTCAGTGACAAAATTGTTCTTCCCTTTCATCTTATCCTCCCTTATATATCGTTGATTTCGAGAGGGGCAAACACCCCAGATCTAAAATCACGATTGTTACCCTCTGAACCGAGCGACTACTGTTTCACCTTGAATTAACACCCCATTGTACAGCCCGCCCCACAGATGTGGTGGTCAAGGATATCGTCGTTATAGGGCGCTTACTTGGAAGAAATAAATTTTATGAAGGTCTTGATAAAGGTCTCAGATATAATCCATGAAGAACGGCCGATTTAACGAGACTTCAAATAAAAAAATGGGATAGAGCGCGTCACTTCCAAAATTCGGATGAATAAAGCTGGGAACACACTAAGCAAATATTCTTCGACTATTTCTACAGTGTATGGTGCCAGCTAACGTCGGCCCTCTTTCTCTGTCTCTCTCTTTCCCCCTGGCGAGCGCGATCTACTCGTCGAAAAAGAATAGGTGTGAAGAGTTATAGGTGTTGTAGTTAGATACCTGGATACAGTCGGTGACAAAAGTATTCTTCCCCTTCATGTTGTCCTCTCTTATATATCGTTGAATTCGAGGGGAGCAAGCGCCGAGGACCTAAAATCACGATTGTTACGCTCTGAAACTGGTTGACCTTGAATGGGGCTTAACGCCTTGTGTACAGCCTGTCTCACAGAAGTACTGGTCAAATCACATCGTCGTCGTGGGGCGCCTACTTATAGGAAATAAATTTTATCAAAGATAAAGGTCCCAGATATTATCCATGAATAACGCCCGATTTAACGAGACTTCAGATAAAAAAAATTGGGATAAAGCGCGTCACCTCCAAAATTCGAATGAATAAAGTTGGGAACACACTAGTCAAATATTCTTCAATTATTTCTGTGGCTTTTCAACAATGAATTAGTAACTTCCGGGTTATGTCGTTTTCGCCGCTCATCAGCTTCTTCAGAAGCTCTCTAAAGACCGATGACCCTGCACTAAAAGTACCTGACGGTCTTTGATATGAAAGTACAAATTTATGTATAAAAATATTTATTTTCAAATACAAGTAATCTCAAAGTACATTACATGCCATTTAAGTTATGAAGGATACTATCGAAAAGCAGTTTCAAAAGATACTTGAGAGAGTCACGCTTACAAAGCATAGAAAAGTAGAACATCTCCATAACTCTCAAATGAATGGCCTATACTGAGGTTCGTTTGTCAAGCAACTCTCACAGAAAGTTGTGCAATGGCTGCAAAGCAGACTACATTGCATGTGCCAATAATTGTCACGTAGGGACTCTTCAGTACGATATAGCACATCTGCGATTAACCAACCAATTTCCACAACTAGGTGTTAAAGCTCGATTAATGACTGATGGCACTTGAGATGCGCGGAGGCGTGGTTTACCCACTATACTATACGCACTAAAAATATCAAATCACCAACGCGCAGGAGTTTTAAACATTAATATAAGCACTGAGCACAGATAGTGTGTTGGAATAATGAACATGACATATTAAACTCTTTACATCGTCTTGCAAAATTTGCAATATGTAACTTAATGCCGTTTGATTCTGAGCTTTAGAAATATATTCTTTTGTTTGAAACAATAACGCGCATGTATTATTTTCAATAAATGAATTCATACTTAAAGTTTCATTGTAAAATGTATACTGACTAATTTAGGAACTAATATTGAAGATAAAATTGGAAAAAATGGGAATCTGCTGATTAACCTAGGTAATCTTCCGCTAATAGGTGTCAACATTGTATCCCAGAAAATAAAACAACAGACTTGTTTATTTGTTTTAATAAGATTTAATAAAGGAACTCGTGCTTGTCCCTGTCTAATTTTTTCCTTCTTGACAGTGCTCGTCGCTACGGCGTTGACGTCAATGTCAGACATTTTATTAACTTTAAATTAAACAGCTCTTATTGCTATTCAATTTATTTTTACGCACTAGTCAATAGTATCACAGATCCATGAGCTTTGAAAAAGCTGATTTTATAGTAGGAGCAGTAAGCAACATACGCGGAGCCAGACCAACACACAATACAACAGCGGTATATTTGACACTATACAACCAACCTTATCTCAATCTCTCTCATTTAATGCTGCTCACTCGTTCAAAACCCTAATATCGTTTTTAGCGCTAGTGCCATCATTTATTAAGTAGTGTAAACCGGACTGACGTTATGACAAACCCTGTATAATAGTAAACGATAGTGGTCCTGTTGTTCTGTTTCTCCAGTTCTTTATCTTTATTATTTTGTACACTATACAAAAAATTGTAGAAATCGTTGACACTTTGTACTGGTAAATCCGCACCACAACGTTCCTCAAATTGAAAGAAAATAAACATTCATATGATCAATCAGAAACCCGAAATTTAACGATGCCACACGATTATTGTTACTATCTTTAAGACTTAAATCGACAATTACAGATGCTCATGTTTTCCAACTGATTGGCTCTTGTCCAAGAAATTTGCTACAAGATAATTTCCTAGATTGTTACAAGCTGGCCTAAAACACTTTCACGAATAAGCAAATCATAATTTTTTTCGGAAAACGAGAATCATAAAAGTCATTTCCCGCTAACACCTGTTCGAAAACTTCAACTATGTAAGTCTTCACCGTCATAATTCACGAAATGGAGACGACGTCCGTAACACGCTCGGCCTAAGAGCCGTTTCGTCGTGCCCGTCCAAATTTGAATTTCGCATAAAACGTCGTAGATAGGGTCGTAGTCGCGCAGTTGGCGAACATTTTACGGTTTAAGTAAGAGTTCCCAGTACAGACATAAATATTTTATATTACTTACACATACCTATATATATTGATAGGAATGTGCCCATCGACATAAATCAATAATTCCGTGCAAGAATAAAACTTTTATTGGTTTATGACCTGGACCGTTTCCAAGCGAACGAATCCGTAGTTGTAATGTAGATTTCCGGTCGCGATTTGTCGTCGCGTTATTGCTCTGGAATAGGAATAATCGCTCAATACGAGTGGATAAACGATGCATTTGGAGAAAAAAGTTTCGGTTTGGAATTGAGGTAAATTGAGGTAAATTGAGGTAAATTGAGGTAAATTGAGATCAATGTGTTCTACTAGATAATTGAGATTGCGCAGATGATATCTTTGAAGAAAATATTGATATGTTCTTAGAGCGAATTGAATGAAGGCATCAAGAAACTTAACACATCCTGTATCATTAGAGCAGATTTCAAGTTGATATCTTTAAAATTAAGTGGGTTCTGTCAGATAGTTGAAATGACGTCGTTTTGGGGGTATGAAAGGCTCTCGACTTGCGTTCCCCGTGGGAATTGTAGTCCAAAATGAAACATCCGGGAAATAGGTCAAGCGATTCAGCAGTTTCTCTACCACCGAGTCAGATTTATGTAAGGTTGAAATTTGGTTGGAGAAGTTCCCGCCGTTTATTCTTTATTAAAAAAACTTAATATTCTATAAGAATTATAACAAAGAAGTAATCAACTACGCAATCTTCGTCGTTGTTAGCAAGCTACTCCCACCTCTCGACCAATTTGTTGATGCCGTTTCGTAAAAATCACCTGGCCTAGACTCGAAGAAGTTGTTGAGCCAGTTTTATAGGTCCTTGTCATTGTTGAAGATAACACCTTTCATTTGGTTCGATAATGAGCGAAAGAGGTGACAATTCGTTGACGTAAGGTCCGGAGACTACGGTGAGTACTACAAAACCTCTCAACCAGCTCTTGGACGGAGACCTCGAAGATCTTTGCGTTGTGAGGACGCGCGTTGTTGGGGGCACGACGACTTGGTCTTGTCTATGGGGTCCTTTCATTTGATAACCTCATTTACTCCGTTAAGCTAGGCTATATAGTGGTTTTTCTCGACCGTCTTGTTCGTCCTCCAGAATTTCCCAGTGCACTAGACCCTCCCAATCTCACCAAATGCAGGTCACAGGTCATTCTTGGGATGGAGGTCTTGCTTCACACTTGGCTTTCGCGTGTCTCCTGGAGCCACCCATTCCTTGCTTTGCTTCATTTTGACGTAGAGGCACCATTCCTCATCTCCCGTGACTATTCTATGCCGCGTGTTGCTCGGTGTTAGACCGCAATTTGGAGGGGATTTTCCTTGTTTTCTTTTCGGTAAGCCCGTATGGCACCCAAGCTCCGAGTCTTTCTCCAAATCCCATTGAGTGGAGGTGGTTCAAAATTGTCTTTTGGTCGCAGTTCATCTCCTCGGCCAATTCTCGACTTCCACGGCCGTCCTCCTTCAATAGCACTTAGTTATAAACAAAACAATGTTAATATACGCTTCTAGATCAGACAAAGCCCTCTCAAATGGTATATTACGATCGGATTAACGACAAAACAATCGTTGTAGAAACAAACAATTAATAAAACGACGGGAAATCGTTAAATTTAAAAATAATCGATGTGTGAACACACAATTTTTGCCAAGTTAATTCTAGAAACGAACACAATAGAGTGCTGCTGTTTATGTTTCTAAAATCATCGGGTATCACATGAAAGGAATAAAAAGAATGTAGAGGATATATCTGACCTAAAAAGAAGTTAATAAAGTTCGTAACGAAATAGGATCAGCAGTAAAAAGGCGTAAGGCGAAATATGAGACCGAATGATTATCTGAAACGTCATTCTAAGCAAATTAAGGCCAGAGTCGACTAAATTCGTAGTAAAACGTCCTATCTATAGCATTGTGCTTCGTCAACATGTTCTTGCGTTTCTAGAAAAAAGATTCCAACTTCCTTCGACTTCTAATGTAAAATTTTAAATAGATGTACTTGCATGAAATTTCGTTGTTGGGCCTGGCGAAAAGCTAAATTCATAAAAGCAAAAAGATAAAATTTTGTTAACATCGTGCCGATGAGTAGCGCTTTTAAAATACCTCGTTGTCGAAATATATGGTCTAAAAAATATTTTATTTTCCATTCGCTCTGTAGTCATTAACTCATTACTCAGGTTGGACAAACGAGTGCATGATAAGTTATCACTAAGTAGTGTAAACCGGACTGACACTGTCCCTCCACCGCTTATCCCCCGTTACGTACGAGGCGTGATATTAAAAATTGGAAGAGGGACAGCGTCAATCCGGTTTACACAACTTATCATGCACTCGTTGGTCGAACGTTAGTCACTACACTCATTACAAATTCTCTTCACGTAAAATTTCATCGTAATTTCGACGATAGATCGTTACCCCCGTATTTTTCCCCTCTCGTTTAATAAATTAATTAGCGGGTTAAATTAATACGAACGACGGGGCATTATTAAATTTCACATTCACATGGAATTGAATTAACCGGTCGACGTTTTTGCCGCCAAACCGCAACAATGCGGGCACTTTAATATTTCATGACATTTGCGCCCGTATCGATCGTTTCATTTGGAAAGGCAGACGTACGTACCTACACACACAATAACTCGCGTATACGGGCAGTTAACGTACGCACATTTACGTAGTATGTATTATTGTATGGCTGGCATGTTTGTTTGTTAACTTAACAGCCACAAACACAAAATTATATCTGTCGATGTACTTATGTTAGAATTTACATGTGACGAGTTAAGCGTAAATTCTTTTTAGAAAAATATTGGGGTGTTCGGAAGGTAATGTAGTTTTTCCCTATTTCCTTAATTGAATTTTTTCCTAGCCAACTTCATACTTAAGCCGCATGGTCATTATATATTTTGATAGCTGATATAGCAAGGCTTGCTTGTGAAAGAGTTCGATTGATTCAACGCAGTAGTTTTTGATAGGTAAAAATGCTGTTCAAGCAAGAAAAACATTATCCGATGTGTATAGTCAGATGTATTTATAGAAGGCCAGCGCGAAAACTGGTTTGCTAAATTTCGATCCGGCAATTTTGATGTTGAAGATGCTCTACGTTCTGGAAGGCCAGTTGAAGATGAAGACACAATAAAGGCAACACAACGATCAATTCTGAAGTGTACTGTTTTTAGCTGGACAAGTTGAATGATTCGTTTAAACAGAAAAGGCCAGAATTGATCAATAGAAGGTGTACTGTTCGACCAAGATAATGCAAGACTTCATAAAAGTTTGGTAAGTCGCCAGAGCTGTGAAAGCTTGGATAGGATGTACTTCCACGCCCACCATATTCTCCAGATTTTGCACTTTCTGATTACTACTTGTTTCGGTCTCTACAAAATTTTTTGGACGGTAAAACTTTTACTTCAAATAACGAGGTCAAAAAACCGGGAGGAGTTTTTTTGCCAACAAAGAACAAAAAGTTTAAGAACGTGAAATCACGGTACCGCCAGAAAGATGGCAAAAGGTATTGGACTAGAATGGACGATATGTAATTCAATTAAATATTTATTCACTATAAGAAAGTCGTCTTTCATTTTCAAAAGAAAAAAACAAATTACTTTTCGAACAAATCGGAAGTCATTTGAAACGTCATATTGTATCGAACCTGTTCTCAGTCTCGTCGTTCGTTATTTGACATTGGAGACAGATTTCTTGTATCATCCTTCGTTTAAACTTCGACTTCAAAAGTTCGCTAGATTTCCATTTTCTAATTTCTTTTCAAAATTGTAAAATTTTCCATCTTTCTCAAAATTTCACTCGGTGTACGTGAAAGAAATCGAAACACTCAACGTACGATATTCTTTTACGTAGATTATCGCATTTTCTTGTTGTCTACGTCACGACCCACGAGTATGAAAGTCTTCGAAAAGCGACCCTCTTCCTCTTGCTTACTCAGCGTCTCCACACCCAAGTTTGTTCGGCTTTTCCGTCTTCTATGCCGTGTTGAAATCCTTCAAAGTAGTGATAGTTATTTCAAACGTTGCAAATAAGGATAAGGAGACTGTGGTGGAAATAATGTATAAAATAAATAAAATTATCCTTACCACACCTTTCGGAAAAATATCCAGATACGTATTTCGCCAACTAGGTTGACGTCCTCAGTGGATGGTGTCAACAGTGTTATGGTGAGATTCGTGCGTTCAGTGTACAATGTTCATTGCGCAGTGCTTTAGTGTTGTAGTATTCGTCTTGAACATTAGCTGGATTCGCTAGTGATACTAGATTCTCCAGTATTTCACTGAGGATGGCGAAATGCGTATCTGGATTTATTTCCGAGAAACGTGGTAGGGGTAATTTTATTTATTATATATATTTCAAACGTTAATTAAATCTGCGAGCGATTCAAGCTACGAGAGTCTACGGTATAGTACGAGGTAATTCCGTTTCATTGTATTAACATTTTCCATGCTACTTTGTTGATATTATTTTCATTCCGTATAACTGTTATGGACGTGTACGCGCAGAGATTATTCGACCGCTTCATGTACGTTGTAATACGTAGTTTCTGAGGTTGCAATTTTCTTCGAGTATCGGCCTAAGATGACTGGATGTGATTCCGATGTAGTTTGACTTCTTCGACTCATAAGCTATGTCTAAGGTCATCGTGGAAACATTTCATTTCCCCTATTCTTATGGTATCGCACTCGTCAGGTATGATATTATTTTAGTTCATGTAGGTTCTGCAAAACCACATTAGCGCCCGAAGCAAGTTTCCCTGAATACAGTTCTGGACAAAAGTAAGTTTCTTTCGCCGTTCGATTATTTAACGAAAAATATCACCGAGATGGGTTGCAATTTGAAACGTTAAAAGAAAATCAACAAAAAATGGATGCAGTCTATGAAATATAATCTGAATTTAATTCCCAAATATTCGCAAAGCGTCTGTCAATACTACTAAACTTGTCAGCTTAAAATATGCTTATCTATAAATTTTAACAAATCAGAATCCCCTGAACACACCTTGCAACTGTCAAAACTAAAAAAAAAAAAACCGTGCAAATTTACTTCGGTACGTCGCTACCGGCCACACGCCATTTCGCAATTTTTCGCCTATGAATTAATAATATTCCAGAACTAATCCGGGAGGCAATTTACTTACATTTGCCAGACAAGCAGACAATGGAGACACGAACTGCCGTCACGTAGTATCGCATCGTGAATTACCGCCGCCGCCGTGGCCGCCACCGAAGCGCATTGCCGAGCCATATTTCCCCTCGGCTTAATTGCGTAATTCGTATGAATAAAGGAGACGCATGTATCTGTTCCGTCCGACTTAATTTCGAATTAATTGAGCCGTTGAATTTAAAACGCATTTTAAATTTAAACGACTGACGCCCCGCATCAGTCGCGGTTAACGTTAAGATTCGTAAACGGGCAGGAATGCGAGCTCGGCGCGAAAGCTGGTTGTGAAGGAATCCCGTGACGAAGAGAATACCAGAAAACGATGTTGATGGATCGGAATCGATGATGAGCAGGAAATTTCTATAGTGATCGCTGCTAGTAAATAGATGTTTTACGTCCAGATATTGTTTTATGTAACGAACGCTTGCAGAAAGATGGAAACAGATACAACAACTTCTCCGCCTTCGCTAGTATCTATGCCCATGAGAGGATCATAAAAGTAAAAGCTTGGCATTGGCTACTGCAGCTGTTCGTCGATGAGCGTCCACGTAGTGCAATAAGGAGTACAAACATATACTACCGCTCAAAAGCTCGCCACGAAATGGGAGTGTTCTTGAGGTTAGAAAATAGATATAAAAACTTCTGATTAGTAGTAGTTGCATATTTAAAGTAAATAAAAGATTAGCAGAAAAAAGATTACAAATAACAATATTATTATTCCATTCTTGACTCATCAATGTGTCCACCCTTATGTTTAATGACCGCCTCAGAAAGTTTCAGGATCCTATTAAGCAATTTTATTCAAGTTTCTGGTGAAATTTTGTTCCATTCTACCTGCAAAATATTCCACAAGTGTAGAGTAGAAGTAGGTCAAACTTCTCTGATGTGTCTGTTGTACTCGTCCCACATAAGCTCAATGGGATTGAGATTAGAGGACAAACCATAACATTAAACGTTTCCTCAGCTGATAATTTGTTCAGTTATTCTCTGCATAATTTCGAAGAGTGCTTCGGCTTATTGTCGTACCGAAATGTGAATCCACATGGCAACATTTTCCAAGGATATCCAGGTACCGCTCTTTCCTCATTATTGCTTGGATTCTGCAAATATTACAGATTCTGTGTCGGCCAAAACAGTCTGATATCATAACCGGACACCACGTTTCACGGTAGGCAGTAAACATTGATCAGAAGTCCGTGCTCATGCGTACGCACTCTTCCCATCGATCCAGAAACTTCGAATTTGGACTCGTCACTCCACAAAACTTTTTTCCATTCTTCAAGTGTCGAGAAAAATGAGATTAGGTTATCTGCTTCGCGAGAGATTCTGTAAATTTTATAACCGCAGCTATATTTTTTTATATAGACAGGCTTGGAGTATCAATTAAAGAAATATTAAGATCATCATGTAAGAAAATGTGGGTTGGCAAATACTCTTTGGCGATAGAGTATGTAAGACTATAACTTACTCATTTTAAGGGCCCTTAACCTCTAAATATAAGATACTAGTTTGTAAGTTTTAGAGTGATACAATCCGATGGGTTATGCAACTAACTTTACAGAAGTTGCAATCGTTGGCCATTGAAATTAGGTCCACAAGAAAAATGATTAGTTTTGATATATGACTCCAATAAAAAAACATATTTAGACAAATTATTTTATTAAAAAACCTTGATATATAAAACATTTATATTTACTATCAATATTTCGTATGTCTTTATTTTCCTTTAATGAGAGCAGCAATTGTTTTCGGCATACTTTCAATTGCAGTAATGATAGAGTTCTGAATTTGATCACAATTTCACCAAATGTCTTTAAAATTGTCCATTAAATCTTTCTAGTACACTTTCGTGATGCTATATTTTTAAATGTATTCCAAGCAATTTCAATAGGGCTCATATCTAGAGAATTTCCAGGCCAATCCAATAACTGTAAATTTACTTACGTCAAGTAATTTTTCACAGATCCTGCTTCACGACATGGATCATTATCGTGCATGAAGACGTATGGTCTTTTGCTCCCATCCTAAGTATCAATGTAGGGCATTAAGCACTCATCTATGACTTTTTATATTGGTTTTCATTCGTTGTACCCTGAACTAAATAAAGTGGTCTAAGGTCCTCTGCTGTGATACATGGACATATCATTACGGAAGGGGGATATTTCACCGTTCTTGCGGTGCATTCCTTTTTGAAATGTTGAGATGGTAATCTTCTTACATACTGAGCACATTTTGTTAACTTCTCTACTTTGATTGGTCACTGAAAAATGAACTATAAAAACGATGAAACATTGAAATTTTGCAACAATTTTGGTAATTACGTAAACGTGGGTTAAATCAATTAGTATTGATATTTACCCTTTTCCAGTCGTCTACTGTGTAATCTTTGTATCATTTAGCAAAATTTTTACCCTGTTTATTTTATCCTATCAGTCAATTTGGACTTTTTATATATGGTTGGGAACCCTCGAGGACAAACGACAAATTAGGAGACAACCTTAAATCAAGTAATGGATAAAATGTTGTGCACAATGACTATAAATACTTAAATAATTAAATAAATTAAATGTATTTACCAACACAATTCCTAAATTATCCTCAGAAACTTTAAATTCTCGCAGTGGTCCTAATTCAATGACCGACGACTGTATATGGCCCGCCAATAATCTTGAATTCATAGCAGTTTTATTTAGTTTGTATTTATTATTGGAAATATTTACGGAAAGCATCATCAAAAACCAGGCTAAAACTTTTAACATTCAAGGAAATGAATTGGATGAGAGGAAAAGGAAAAAGAGTGGTTCACTCGTAAAACCAATTGTTTTGTATATTTTTACTGGTTGCATAGGCATTAGCGATCGAAATCGACGATTAAAACATCTTCCGAGGTCTGATCTTGTGTGCTTGATGTTAATTCAACGATTAACGGTATTCCTCACGAATGCTGTCGTAAACGTTGCATCTGCCTGTATATTACAAAATAGACAAACATTCGGGGGAAAGGTGCAATTTTTGCAGAATGTAGGTACCTCATAATTAGGAAACTTATCGCATACCTACATTAGTAGCATTTTCTTCTATTACTACTTCTTCAATAGACATGCTCAACAGATTCCTAATAAAAGAAAAAATCACATTCCTTCGGATAATAGGAAGTAAGCTTAAGGCGTACGACGGAAAGAGGGCACATTTTAGAATTCCCGCGTACGAATACATACAAAAGTACAGAAAACTTACCTCGACGCGAACCTCAAGTTTAACGATGAGGTAAGCGGGGCAAGGGTCACCATATTCCGCTTCGTTCGTAAAGGAGGCCGTCCAGCGCGCGCAATGGGACGCGCGAATATCCAATTGCGGGGTTCAGGGGGATCATGCTCGATTCACACGGTATAATTCCGCTCAAGATTTCTGTATTAAAGAGAAAAATGAAAATATTTTACCTTTGTTGGAAGGGCGTAGTAAGGACGTTCGCAGAAAATATATAGGGGAGGCGATAGAATGTGAAAAGAACAAAGAGAGATTCGAAGAAGAGGAAGATATGCAGAAGAATACAGCAAGAATAAGTAAGAAGAATATTTCGATTGATCAGATAGATGTGGAAAGAAGATGAAGTATAAACATCCAATATTTATGTATATATGTAGATATGTAGTAGCTAGTCATCTGTTCTATCTGAAAAATAAATGAGATCTAGAACATGCTTTTCTTTGTGCGTTTGTAAAGTTATAGTTCGAAGCTTGGGCATAGATTAATTATACATTCTAACACTTATACTATTTACATTTTTTCTTTACCCCGTTTACGAGCTCCTAAAATAACGTATACCGTAAATACAGGTAGACAAAGGTCACTTCCTCGTGGTCGTCGACTAAAGGAAGCCGGACCTGTTGGACGTGTGGCACGAAAGGACCCAAGGAAAATAAGAAAAAGGGGATAGACTGGGCAAAGGAACGCAAAAATTGGACAATCAAGGACCGGAAATGGGTTCTGTGATCTGATGAGTCGAAGTTTGAGATTTTTGGTACTCGGAGATGCGCTTATGTTCGACAATATCCGCACGAAACAATATTGGAAAAATATCCACGTTGTACAGAAAGACATGGGGAGGTGGTAGTGGAATGCGGTGGGGGTGTTCTGGAAACGACCAAGTTGGATATTTACTCGACATAGACGGGAAACTGGTGAACGAGAAATATTTGGAGATATTGAGTGACAAGACAGTTTCATCTGGACGGTGTCTGTGTGAAAGCATACGTGCATGATATCAGGTTTATAGTAACAAATTCATTTACGAATTTTTCTGAAGCTTTCTGTACCATTCGTCCCCCAGTTGTCTCTATGCATTGCTCTTTCGCCCAATTATTAATATTTATTTTCTTTAAATCCTCTTGGACGGTGCTTAAGCTTCTTCTTCTTCTTTCTTCTCCATTGTTTATTTTTTCCGATTGACTTCGTGTGCAGCACCATTTTGCTCAGTCTATGGTTCTTCAGTCTTTGTACATGTCCCAATCATCAGATTCGTTGGGCCTTCGCCACTGTTCTTATTTTTGCCTCCTTCTATAATGGTTATATTTCTTTATTTGTCCTTCTTCTGTATATATCTTTCTTTCCCATGGTTGCAACCTCTCTCCTGCCGTTTTATTCAATACCCTGGTTTCATATCCATAGATGGTTGTGGCTCTAATTACCGTCCTATATATCCTTTCCAGTTATTCTTGACACAAATCTCGACGTCATCAGCGATCTCAACATCCCATATTTCCGATTTGCCTTTTTTATTCTCGTTTCAATTTTCTTATGCTTCATAACTATTTTGTCTACATTTTCATGCCTAGATACAGGAAGTCTCGTACTTTCCCGAAGTTGTTTGTTTGTTCATCTATTTATTGGTCTTATGCCAAATAATTTGATTGGATAAGAAAAGTTAGAAACTCAGGTTTAGAATCAGTTTCAAAAGCGGTTATTCCATGCTAACGATATCGTATCTCTTTGTCTCAAATAGTTTTTCTTTTTAACTAAAAACTCGTGCAATGATGGTCATGTTATAATTAATGTTATAGCGTACAAGTGGCGGTACCGCAGGTCGCTCTAACATTGTCATGCTATTCTACCCTAATAAATCAATCGGCCTAGAACCACCTAGGAATAAGGATAGCAATCGTAGTTGTTATTCTACCGTAGTAGGCAAGCTTTTGTCTGGCATGTTAATCACCAGGATCCTACAAAAATAGCGTTGCCATAATGTTGCCAGATTATAAAAACAATTATCTTCTTTAAGATGGTTACGGATTAGACACAAGCTCATGACTTTTGCAGAGCTATAGTTTTCGCTGGATTTGGCAAATTTTATAAATGTTTTTGATACACCAGAAGCCTGTTTCCACGGCCCTTTAGCCTTCTCCTTTTTCATCATCTGATTCTACCCCCTAGTTTCTTGTGGATTTAGAACGATTTGTATATTGTACTGAGAATTTAGATAAATTACACCTCTTAACTAGATTGCACAGGCTTAGCTCTTATCTACTAACATCATATAAAGCATCTATTTTCACAAACTTATTTCCAAAAATTTGTAGATAATTTTACATACATTGAAACTAATTACCTAATGTATGGTGTGTGTGGTATGGAATTTCTTCTGTTCGAAGAATTTCTTGCTATGAATACCTTCCCAAATTCTATCTTCGGTGAGGTGAAGCTCTGTTTGTTTAGTATTTACTTCTTTTACAACCATTTGGTTTTAAATATAATTTAAATTTCTATTTTAATTTAATTTTAAATTAGTAAAATCGTATCTCGCTGATTTTGCGTGTTGTTTACATTGCGATCGTCAACCAAACATTCATTCATTCTTTCCAAAACCAGAACGCTTCCCCCATCCACAAGTCACTAGATTTCCTCTGTTGTCTAGGTAACCAGATGTTTACTATTTTTCCATGAATAGAGCAATTCATCACAGAGGTCTAGATTGTGGCTGCACCTGCCATTGAGGACTTCTTGTAACGTGAAAGGGTTGAATGTATGTGTTGTTTACATTGCTTTCTATCTTTTAATCGATGCTTTTTATAATGATTGACATCTTTATTTCTAGTTACATATTTTTCTCCCATTAACCGTCACTGGCTGGACTTAGAAAAGGAAGCTAACATCCCCAGGGTAACTAAGTGTTTAAAAGGTGGCGTGCGTGGTGTTGGAACAGTATAAATAGAACCTAAAATTAACCAAGATGTTATTTGAATATGGGGCGTCCATTACTCTCAACCCAACATTTACTGTGAATTTTGATATATTTTTAATTGTAAGTAATGATAGATTACTTAGCAAATAAAAGTACATTAATATTACAATATACTCAGTTCTTCGACCACCACCTTCGTTGATTTCAAACCGGTTATTTTGGAACTCTATCTCCTTGGAAAACTGCTGCAATCGCCAGTTTTGGTGGCGATAATCAGGGATTTAGTTTACTAAGTAAACTAAATAGAGAATGGAAAAACAATTTCTCAAAAAATTTAATTATAAAAACACCTAATTGTTTACTTAGGAAGTTGAGTTGGTCGTCGAGAGATCTAGGACGTTACCTCGGCCGATGTTAAAGGAATTTGCTGGGTGATCTTCACTCGAATGAAGCACTTGTGTACGGGCGTCGTTGTGCAAACAGGACACAGTACTGAAATGACCAGGCGGTCAAGGTCAACAAAATCTGCCCGAAAAAAATTACAGAGTGTGCCGAACCGTGGAATGTCGGATTAAAGAGCGCCCACTGTACATACACATTCCATTCGAACTCTCAATTGTTAGTAACTTAATACCTTCTTCGACAAAAAGAAATAATCCAGACATAATTGGAGTTGCAACGAATACGCAGGCGTTTCACAAACCTGTTTTCATTAATGAACAAATTACAAACATCAACCCGCGTACGATGTTTGCAGGTATCAAATGTAAACAACAAAGCGAATACCGTAAGTGCGATATTAATTACACCATAATAATTGCCCTGGTGCGTTAATTAACAATTGTTATCGCTCGCAATATTAGTATACGCGCCTGCTTCGCCGCGATTTACCCAGGTACGCCGTTTTAAGGATTAAAATAACAGAACGCCATGCCGTTCCGACCCTGACGAGAACCGTTTCGGGGATTTAATTAAAGCGCGCGAGTTTAAAAATTAATTCGAAAGCGAACGGCGAAGGACGACTCGCTGCCAGCATGTTGGATATCAAAATATGACGTCTTACAAGGTAAATAGCAAGTTTAATTGTTTTCGGAAGCGAATCGCAAGTTGGACATATTTTACACGCAGGCGCTCATTTCGGGGAATACCCCGTTTCAATCCCTGTTCCGCGTCTAAAATTCCTAACGGAAATGCAAAGCGCGCGAAGAAACAATTGCGGGAAATCTGAGAAAATGAATTTCTAAGGAATAAAACCGCCCCTTCGACCAAAGAGAAACAGAATGAAATACAACGATAAAATTACAAGCAAAGGAAAGTCCAAAAAAACTTCATGATGGCGCTGCTTCAAAATGTGCGTTATAACGTTGGTACAGGATTTAGCAACAATCGAATGTTTTCATGATTTTATCCCTTTTTAAAGACAAGTCAATGATGAAATTACAAGCAAAGGAACGTCCAGAAAAGATAGCCAAACATTATTCTGGATTCTTACGCCAAATGCGTATTTGATCAGTGTTAAGCAAGTGCGGCACCCATCTCGCGGATGGCTTTTACGTATTTAAACGTTCATGAAAACCGTCCTGGTATGATATTGTTACAGGATTCAGCGACGATTTATTGTAGCAAGCTACCTTTAAAAAAATATTTCGACGATTTCATCCCCCTTTAGAGACAACCCCCATCCTCACAAAAATCACAATCTCTTTCCCATTCCAGCTTTAAAATTAGAATTAATTAAGGTTATTCGCGAATCCGAAATGTAAAAACCGAAAACCTAACCCCCTCGAATTATCTCATCGTACGCACAAAGAAGTTTACAGGCTTCGAATTCGTTACTTTAAGTGTAGATTATTAAACGTCGTTACAAAACCGGAACCTTCTAATGCGGAACATTACGACAAACAAACGACGACACACTAATTAAAACGACGACGACGACGACGACGACGCCGCCGAAAATAGGAACTCCGTCGTCTATCGTTCTCTATCTAAAAGTCACACCCTCGGATTCGATGTTACTACCCTCATTAGTTTTAATTAAATACGGTTGAGGATTGAGGGCGCGGGTGTATAAGTGAAAATGTTGTTACGCTTTAATTTCGGTAATGTTAGCTTCGTTTTTCGATATTCGTCTGACGTACCGAGCCGCGTTTCTAATTCGCCGATTCCTCAAATTTACGCGATACGTAATAATTGTCGTTAATTTTGCGTTTAATTTTACATTGATATCCACGAAAAGTTCGGATTTTGAGCGAATAATTGTTTCTGTAATGAACAATTTGGAATAATACACAATCAAACAGCACATTTGTATATATCTGTACCCATAAATGTAAAATAGTGCTAAGAATAATTCGCAAAATACCGTGTCATGCATTTTCAGCGTTCCATGCACGAGAAAACATGGATTTAACATATATTCAATATCTCCAGGCGCGTCTGGAATAATTCAGTTACCACAAATTGACGTTTCGAAATTGATGTAATAAAAATGCAATTACACGTGTCCACTGGTCGAGGAATAAATGTAATAATTATTACGTGTCGGTGCACTTTCTTAATTCAATTTCATAATAGTGCTTTTCCCGTTTCGTCCATACTACGACATTCTCTCACAATTGTCAACTAGTTGCCACAAAATACAAACATCTATCCGCGATGCATTTTGGTTACGTTTAGGTAAATTTTACATTGCGCTAAAATTAGGAAATAGCCTTCTTTTTCGACGGACTTATCGTGCCGATGAAAATCGACCACCACGATCTATGCATCTTCCCTGAAAATCGTCAGTCGGACTTAGTAATGAAAAATGGGGCGGCGCATCATCGTCCATAAACCGCATACGTTGTCTAACATTTAAAGGAATATCTTCCAGAAGTTCAGGCAAACTCCCGCGTAAAAGATGACAATAAGGGTCATCAATGGGGCGATGCACCATCATCCATAAACCGCATAAGTAATCGAACATATAAATAAATATCTTAAAGAAATTCGCGTAAACTATGATAATAAGTGTCACCAATGGGACGGCGTACCATCGTCCATAAACCGCATACGTTGTCTAACATTTAAAGCAATATCTTCCAGAAGTTGAGGCAAACACCCATGCAAAAAATGACAATAAGTGTCATTATTTAGTTAAGGTGATAAAATACAGGGTCCGATTACGTCACAGTTAGTTATTCTATTAACGAAAATTGCTGTTGAAAAGTTGTTAGTCAAAGAACGTCGAGATTCTCTGTTGTCCGGTAACGCTCATTGTGCGTATCAAGACCTCCGGTCCGTGTAAAAGTAGCTTCATGGGTAAATAATATATCTACGTTTAAAGTGTTATTTACCTGCTGCTGTTGTAAATTCTACAAAATTTCCTGCGTCTGGGAATGTCGAGACACCCCATAGTTGAATTTTCATCAACGATATTTAAATTAAGCCCTTGTGTAAACTACTGCTGAAAGCTTCTGGACTTCCTTGCTCTTTACACAACACGCACGAAAGCTTTTCTAATTTGATCTTTTGCGATTCTCTCAGCAATCGTTGGAGCAACTTAAACAAATCGTATGTCGTCGAGTTCGGCTCGTCAAGACGCCTCCATCGACGTAGGATTGAACCTCCTAAGCCTCATAGGAGCCGAGACGGGCATGCGGCTTTCGCCATGTCTTACGAGTTTTAACAATCTTTCCAAATTGTTGCGCTTTCTCAGCAACCGTTTGAAATAATCTGAACAAATCATATGCCGTTGAAATCAGTTCGTCGAGACGCGTCGATTGGTGTAGGATTGAACGCGCCTAGGGAACCTGCATCCTAGTGGGTTGATAACATATACGTTAGTTCGATATTGCTGAATACTTGAAATACATACGCCACCTCCATAAGAGTGTATGATACGTATCACATCACCTACGCACAGACTCAAACTGATTGCTTGAGCCCTTATATCCAGTTCCATCTGCTTAACATATTGACCTAATTTTACTAGCGTTTGCTAAATACGTTTGAATTTCCTTCCCTACTGTCTGCAGTTCCTGAACAGTTCCTTCCGATACTTAAATTAACTTCGGCCTTTCGTCGATAAGGGTAAAATTTTCTTTCTTAAAAATTTCGTATTATTTTACATGAATTTTCTCCTGTTTTAATTCGATGCATAAGTGAAAAATGCTTGTATAATACGTCGTGTTAACTGAATTTCTATCAGCTATTTAATAAACAGCAGAATACGGGGATAACATTTCCAATAGATTTGTATAGTGAAATGAATTTCTCTCGTTCGGAAACATAGTTTCTAGATTTTCACTTTGTGTATTTAAGTTCTCCATTGTACCACGTACTGCAATCCCCATTTTGATCTTTTCGACCTAACCGGAAATTTCCGCCTACAAAACCCCCAAATTACAATATCACTCCCTAAATTATGATTCTTCATAAATAAATATGTTAATATATTCAGTAAGAATCCACCTGCCATCCCGACGAAATTTAATTTCCTTCCAAAAATTTTTATTAATAATAAAGATATCTCCAACCGCCGAAAATTTCAATAGCGTTTTCGCGAAGATCGTCATCTAAATTCAAGGCGATAAGCGCGAAGCTTTTGGTATGTTTTTCTTGTATGTTCCCTCACTCATTATATTTTGTGTGCTGTGATTTTGGTTTATTTTATTTTTTCTGCAACGACGCCGCTCGCGTAAATCCTGTTATGGTGGCTGTTGTACTCTGTAAATTGGAATTGTTACCGGGATTTTTCCGTCGACATTCACGATTGTGCTTAAATTTTATCGCCGGTGACACGCGTAAGGGGTGAATTTTCTGGTAAAAAGAGGAGCAATTGAAACACGCGTCCTTTCCAAGTTCTGAAGTTAAGTTGAAGTTTCCCTCAATGTCTTGGGAATATGTCCCATGGTGTGGCTAGTTCGAAATATTTCCCAAACTTATGACTGATAAAACGCAATTCCCATATTTCGTGATAATTACAGGGATATGTAATTTGTGCTTGGTTAGTAGGCTAACGCACAGCTAATTTGCGACTTGGCCAATAAAACACCTAATAAGGGGGTAGTGCTCTAGATTCTTCAAATTAATATTTTGGCTCCCGTAAATACTTCACTATTTATGAGTGATACATTGTCAATTTTTGTTTGTTGTACCAAAATGTAAAATTTTAACCGAATCCGAGTTTAGTATCGAATATGGGGCACTTACGGTACGATCTACAATACCACTTAAAAGTATTTGCCCGCCCTTACGTATTTATAGCCAGATTTATTCTGTAAAATGATTTTAATATTTCTTTAATTCATATTCCGAGGCTGTCTATAAAAAATGTTTCTAGCTGTGGTCTCCTAGAATTTTGATTGAAAATATTTTAGGGGAGTGTTTGAATGCAAAACGTTTTGGACAACACCATGGTAAAGATTATCGGTATCTATACTCTTTCGAAACTTTGGTCAGTCAGAACGGATTGCAATTTCTACATAATTTTATCAAATACATAAACCGCCAGTTTAGTAATACGAATCGCCGTTTCCGAATTATGCAGAAGCGTTTCCTTGTTAACGCAGTACACCGACAATTCGATAATTATAACGACATGCATGCGTACAATATGTAGGTACGTCTGCATGTAAGCAGCCTACAATAGTATTCGATCCGACACTTCCGCTCATAATTATAGTGAACGTATGCAACTAAATTGTCTAATGGCATCCGTGTACGTCGCGACAATACACGCGACGTCCCAAAGGCATACTTCATTATTAAGCCTTTATGCGAAGTCACAATGGATTTGCCTAAAGCACTTGCTGGTGATGGTAGTCTAGCAGGTTGTGCGAAACGAGGACGTAGAGAGATACCTACATATGCAGTCGTTGCAATTGCCAAAATTTGCGATTTTGTGTACACGCCAATTCGATGGAATTGATTTAATTGAAAAAATAAAATCTGCATGCCTCTCCATATAACGACCTAATTAAATTAGATACGTTAAGAGGACACCCACCAAGTAACAATGCAAAAGCTTACTAAGTAAGCACAACTCGCATCTGCCAATAATCAATGATCGCGATTTGCGATTAACAAAGCGTAATTCTTCTCATGGATTATTGGCATTTGAAAATTGTGCTTATTTAGTAAACTATTGCACAGTTACTTGGTAGCTATCCCCGTAACGTACCTAATTTAATTAAGTCCTTTTATAAAGTCATCCAGATTTTATTTTACTAAGATTTTGGCCCTCGAAATTGTATACTACTTTTGAATAAATTAAGTTTAGCGATGTGATATAGCCATATAGTCATTATCCTTGAATAAATTGATGTTGACTCATTTGATGCCAATTCAATTTAGTGCCGTATCATTTAAAATTAATCGTTCCCATTTCTTCTAAATCCAGAACAAAATAAATATATTTCATTATTTGTTAGTGTTACGACCTAATGAGAATCAGATGCCGCGCTTCCAAAGAATACTTTCCCGACAGGTTGAGCGAAAAGCTTGAACACTGGCGATTCGTAAAATTGTTATTCTTTAATGTTCTCGTATAGTTCATCATGCGCAGAATTGCGAAATTCCCGGTTTAATAAACTTACACACTTCTAAGAGGTGGTCGGATACTCATCGTAAACTAGAGTCTTAAGTAAGCACTATAAAAACGATATATGTACGCGGAAATAGTGTTTATTCGTGTCGTTAGCTCTTTAGTATAATTGGGTTGTAATCATATTCGTGTGCGTTGTGCTAGTTGTGATTTAGCATGTTACATACGTAGAACGTAAAATTATTACTTCAATTCTGAAGTTTAGACGAAATGTTTTTGAGTATCACATCTTCTTTAAGATTCTGCAAGATGGAGAAACAACGACAAATACTAAGTGACAGAAACATTAATTTTTTATATCTACGTATTAGAAACTTGATATCCAGATCGTCAAAATAGGCAGGGTTCTGTATCAGAAAGAAAGTTTTCTGAAGCCTGAAGGTTCTCGTAGAGACAAAATGTGTTTTGATTTATTTATTTATTTGCCCAACAGAATATTACATTGCAATTACAGGACACCACGTTTGAATAAGAACTAAATTTAATCATAGGTTATACACCAGCAAATACAAAATTAAATTAAATTAAATCATGTATAAAAAATAGTAAAAATATAAGGCAGAAATATGAAATAAAGTATGGTAATCAAGCAACATATATGTAGAAGATATTTATAAAGCATATCTATTGCGGTGTTCGTTTATGATATGCTTAAATGAAGGTAACGAGAAATGAATATCTGCATAGGAAGATATCTGATTGTAGTTGCAGGACATCACATAAATAGGTGATTTTATCATTAAATTGGTTCTGGGAAAATGAAGATAGAAAGTTGAAGAAGGACGAGTGAAGAATTGTGGCACCAGGAAGCTAAATAAAGATTAAATCTCCAAACAGTCGACTTCATTGTGAAGAAGTTTCTAAAGGAAATTGAGGCTGAAGAAGAAGCGTCTGAAGGAGAGGGATGGTACTAGGAAACGGGAAAGCAGCACGGAGTAATCACAGCCCCTCGAAGGGTACACACCATCTACTTTGTATCACAGGAATTTGACAATTCTCCGCTGCATAAGCTCCAAGATATATTTTTGAGTCCGATAATGGGGATACCAGATCAATCCAGCATATTCCAACTTCGTCCTCACCAACCTAAAGTACAGCGTATTCAATACTGTAATATTTGTAAAGGATGGACAGTTCCGAATCACGAATCCTAAAATCTGCCTAGCTTGCTTTACCACGTTGTTAACATGAATATTGAAATTTAGCCCAGCATCAAATGTGGGACTAACATTTGATGCTGAACTAAATTTCAATATTCATCCCTAACGGTCTGAACTCTAGAAACAGTAACATCACCAGGCACATATGTCTAGTTAGTGGTAGTGAGTCTTTTGGTATAAATGAGTACTTTGCATTTACTAGGGTTCAGAGGTAGGCTGTTAATTATACACCATTGTTGTATATTGTGCAAGTCCATTTGCAACAATACACAATCGCTAGAATTGGTGATCGTAAGAGCGATCGATTGGCCCGATGGTAAAGGCCAAGGCAAGAAAAATAGCTCAGCAAATGGGATACTGAACATTTTCTGCGTCAGATGGATGGCTACAGAAATGGAGTAGAAGACAACACATTACTTTCAAACGTATAGCTGGCGAAGCTTCAGATGTAATTCAGGAAAACGTTGACCAGTTCAAGGCAAAGCTTACATGTATATTGTACTGAGAATTTAGTTAAGTTTCTTAAAGAAAATTGCACCGGCCTAGCTCTTAATTAAATATATAAAAAGCATAAATTATAACAAATTAAGTTTATAAATTTTGAGAAATATTTAACATATAACAAAAAAATTTACCTAGTGTTGTGTGTGTGTGTGTGTGAGTGTAAATTTCTTTTCTGAAGATCTAATCTAATTTCTTTGGATTCTTTCCCTTCTTAGATTCTATTATCTGTGGTATGGTGAGGTTCTTTTATTCACTGGTACTTCTTCTTAAAACCCTTTTATGTCAAATATACTTATGGACTTATTTCTTGACTATCTTGTCAATTTTCTTCGTCGTTAACCAAACAAACTTTTTATTTTCTTTTGGAAACCAGGACTACACTGCTTTATTTATAAGTTGGCCACGAAACGAAAACGTTAATTCGCCTTTACTCTAGTTCATCGAGGTATATTGCTGTTATAGAAACCTGTATTGAACGTCGATGTATCCTTGGTTATTTCCAGAAAATTTATATGAATTCTTGTAATGTATCAATGTTGTATGTACTGTGTTTGAATGTTTACAATGTTTTTTACTATGCTTTTTATAAAATAAATAATTTTATTTCTAGTGACATTTAATATACTACAATATCCTTGGATATCCACCAGAAGATATTTACAGTGCTGAGGAAAGCGGGTTATTCTCCGTCCTTTACTTGCTAAAACTTTCGCCTTAAAATCTGACAAATGTATCGGTGGTAAGCTGTCAAAGGAAAGACTCACTATTTTCTTTCTACTTCATTAAAGCTTCGTGGAATAAAGTTGAAGCAGCGACTGTTAAAAATTGCTTTCGTAAAACAGGATACGTAAGAGATAATTGCATCTTTCCAGAATTCGATGTCGAGGATGAACTACCATTGTCGATACTTTTAAATCTATAAAACGGGTTCGCCGAATTTTTATATATTAATGAAGCAATCCCCACCGACACGACATTGAAATTGAATTAGACAATGAAAATGGCGTTATGGAAGTAAACGATTCAGAGGGCGAAGTTATTGACCAAGCCCCTGATTCGATAAAATCATATAATGAGACACTGAAGCAAATTACCTATTTATTATAACTGAATTTACGGAAATATTATTTTTTACTCATTATCTTAAAAATGCACGTCAAATAAAGAATTTTTTCGACCTATCCCATAAGGGGCATTGTAAATAAGCGATATTCAAATTAAAAAAGAGGAAACTGGGAAGTAGCCCGATTTTCAAGTCCCTAAAATAGGTTCGATGACTTCGATTATTTCAATTCTATTACTTTCCCAGTATGTTGCTTTTGGGCAAAAATCAACCCGATTTCCTAATAAATTATGTGTAGCACTTAAGTTTCGACTTAATTACTAATTAACCGAGATAGGCGATCTCCCACATCATCTTTTCTAGTTCGTAAGCGCATACGCGCACCCGTCTATGTGATGTCATCATCCGACGACGTTAATCGGTGCCATTAGACTCGTTTAACATGATCTCACGTCGCACCACTCGATTGGTCTAAATAATAACGGTTTCATTCAATTAACCCACGTCTAATTCCATTTAATTACGCATTGTTTAGCCTTTTAAAAGGCGGACGTCAGGAACGAAAAACGAGGCTGTGCCCGCCGCGCTCGACTTGCGTCCTCGTAAATCGAGAGATTCAAAAAGAATGAATCAATCGAGGCCGTACCATCGCCATCGACGAGAAGAAGTATTGATAATTTCTCGCGCGGAAAATTTATTATACCGTAGCGATTTCCGTTTATTTTAGATTAAGTGTGTAATTGGACGTTTCTGGTTTCAAGTGGCCGATACCGGGGAGTAAATTTAGTTCGAATGGTAAATCGAGCGAGCTGTCTCTCTCGCCGAGATGGCTGGTTTTCATATCGTATATATGTATGTATCTCCCTGGTGCCGTAAAAATAAACTCTACTCTGTTTCTGTAAAATTCGTCCATTGGCGTTCGCGTGAATATTTAAAACAGTTTACGTCGTGGACGTGTCATAACTGCGTCGTTTTAATATTTGACTCTTGTATAGTAATTTTGGTTTTTAATTTGCAAGAACTTAGAGAGGACTAGTTATAAAAGCAGCAGCGATATGAATAATTTTAGTGTACAAACATAGTAGGGCGATGAGGTGAATGACACGATAATTTCTTTTAGTCGCAGCAATGATCTTCGATCAATCGCACCCGGTTTGCTCTACTACACTTTATAGAAAGATACATTGTATCTAGTAGTAGCCCAAAAATTTGGTGAAAAGTTCATTGCTACGTGTTTCCTTGCGACCGTTTGTTCCCCCAGACACCAATACTCGAAAACGACGAAAAGCAAGAGCTGGAGGATGTCAGTCAAGCTGAAACAAGGCTTTCAAGAAGCAGGTGGCTGTCCGTTCGACTCGGATAGAGATCTGTTGACACGCAGAAACAAATGGCTAGCACCCGTGTTAGGTGTATGGGTGTTAAACCGTGGTTTACTTCCATAATGCCAGACCTTAATAATTCAGGAAGATGGTAAGATAATGTATCGGGCGCCACTGGAATTTATAAGATAATCATATATCAACCATACACTTCGTCAATTTCCTCCCTAAGATTGTAGGATACAAAAACGTTCGTGTGAATATAATAATTCAGCCATCCTCTGTAATTAGATATTATATGATGCAGTATTCAATACCAGAGTATTCAAGTACAGTCAAAGCTCTCATAAGCTTATGATCCCAGTGTTTTCGTCCGATTTATGGAATAGCTCGAAAAAAAATTATTTGACGTGCATTTTTAAGGTAATGAATAATGTTTTCCGTAAATTCAGTTATAATATATAGCCTTTATACCAATTTCAGTGCATACCTTTTATTACAAATTCATATGTATAAGTAGATGTAGTATGTATGTATGTATGGTACATTCGTTCAAAAACAGAAATTTACATGGGTTGAAAGTATTTATAAATTTTCATACATTTTGTTGAAACTTGGCTTGCTTCCATTTCAACTGATGATTTTTAGAATGATTTTCTAATTTTTCAAAAGTTGAAGTGCTAAAAAAGTAATCTTTTGCAAAGCATTTCAAAGGGGCAATTTGCTTCAGTGCCTCATCATATGATTTTATCGAATCAGGGGCTTGGTCATTGACTTCGCCCTCTTCGTGTCATTTTCATTTTCTAATTGAATTTCTATGTCGTGATATTCAGTAGGGGCTGCTCATCGTTATATAAAAATTCTTCAAAGTTTGTAACGCTTAATTCGATGAACCCGTTTTGTAGATTAAAAAATATTAACAATGGTAGTTCATTTTCGGCATCGAATTCTGGAAGGATGCAATTATCTCTTACGGGCGCTGCTTTGCGATAACAATTTTTAGTAGTCGCTGCTTCAATTTTATCCCACGGCACTTAATGAAAGATAAAGCGTCAAACACATCAATACATCTTCCCAGCCGTGATGCCGGATTGGCTGCATCCATTTTACATATCTGCTTTAAAACAAAGCCTCTGTAATGAACCTTGAAATTTCGGATTATACCGTGATCTAAGGGTTCACATACTGCAGTTGTCTTTTCAGGTAAATTAATTATATTAACATTCGTTAAATTCAAATCTCCAGGATGAGATGCTGCATTATCCAAGAATAAAAGAGCTTTCCTTTCCTGTGATCTCATTTTCTTATCAAATTGCTGCAACCATTCAGACATGATCTCTAGCATCATCATGCCTTTCTGTTGGATTTCCTGCTGGTAGGTCTTTAATTAAAAGGTTTTTGAATGCTTGAGGGCGAGCCACTTTACTCAAAACTAACAACATCTCTCTTTGCGATCCCATGTTTACCCAAAACAAAATAGTAAGTCTTTTCTTCGACAGCTTACCACCGATGCATTTGTCATACTTCAAGGCGAAAGTTTTATTAGGTAAAGAACGGAAGAATAACTCACTTTCATCAACATTGTAAATATCCTCTGGTGAATATCCAAGCAGTATAGATGGAAGTTTTACCTTGACCTGGGCGACGTCTACCTGAATTACATCTGAAGCTTCGCCAACTATATGTTTAAAAGAAATGTAATGTCTTCTACGCCATTTTTGTAGCCACCCATCCCATTGGAGTATACCATTTGCCGAGCTATTTCTCTTGCCTTGGCCTTTACTATCGGTCCGGAAATGGGAATGTTCTGGCTTTTAGCCTTTACGAACCAATCCAAACACATTTTGTCTATACGAGAACGTTCAGGTTTAAGAAAATTTTTCTTCTGGTGAATATTTATACCAGACTACCATCGGCTATATATGTATATATTTTCTGTATTTCTTGAAATTTCTGCAACCTGTGATTTTCCGATATTGAACTTTTGCAAAAATATTTACATAAAATACCTTCCTTATCTTTTCGCTAGTTCACGAACTGACAATTTTTCTTTATCCAGCGTGTCGATTATTTCAATTTTTTCGTTCAACCAAAATGTATTTTTCGCGGTGCCATTCTAATATGTATGTACGTATCGTTACGAGATACAAGTTGTGACTAATTCAAAATGAGTAAAGCCGCGAAGGGCAAAACTGACAATACGTACATTGAGCATAATAGCTTGTGAAAAGGGGAAATCACCGCGGTAACTGCAATTTGTGGCACACACTACGCATAAGAGTGTGCAAAAAGGGGAATCACCAAATTCATTGCGATTCGTAACACACGCTGAGCTGACTGTGTAAAAAAGGGGAATCACAGGATTTACTACGATTCTTTTTTGGGTATTACATACTTAGAGAGTATTTTGTGTGCGCTTATGAGAGACCTTTGCACGAAATATATAGAAATATAGTGTTGGCATCCATCCGTTAGAGCGTCCGCTTGTCTGATAGTAATTTGTACTAAAAACGTAACAAAATACTTGTGTATAGAAAATTCGTCCGGTTACGAGGAATGTCCGTTTATAAGAGCTGTTCGCGAGCATAGCTTTCACTGTATATACATATCTAATTATTATCAAATTATCACATTTTTTAGTTTGAAGATCTGAAACTATATTATCAGTATATTTAATTCTACGTACCTCATTTCCATTATGGATTCTATTGTATTCCTATCCACCTATTCTAGAATATCCGTACTTTCGGAGGAACATACGCATACGGCCGCATCACCCTTGTCGTCGCGTATTATGCGTAATTAATAGAGCCCATGATGTGCGCACATTGTGTAACAATTTCCGGCTCAGATGAACTGCGGTCTACAAATGCCTCCCCTATAATTATGGCGCGTAAGGTATCAAATATACAATTAATATCGTTTACGGCAGCGCGCTATCGAATCGCAGTTGTAATTAGCGTGCAGAATCTTTTATGGGGATTTGCGTCCCGCTCTGATTTCATCGCGGAATCTATTTCAAAAGGGCGAATGAATAAAATATCCTGGACGTAGTCGGCTGGTAATGGAAATAATTAGCAATTTTCTACTCGAAGTTCGTGTATGTATGTGCATAGATATATATATAATGGTTACGTGATAATGTAATATTAACCGTATTGGATATCTTATGGGATAATCTATGGCCAATGCAAGTGCTATGAATACAATGGTATCTATGATGTCAAGCACTAATTGAGACTAATTGGAAATAGGTATCAATACAGATTACCTACCCATCTAAGTTAATGGGATCTAGATAATATAAAATATGTGTGTTTGTATTAAATTTTTGTAGACGTAACTTCTAAGATACCTCCGCTTTTGTAGGACTTTAGTGTGTTGTACAATGAAGCAACGCATGGAATTTTCGTTTCTCCTGTATTGCCTTATGTTTTGGAATATTACCAATTTTGTATTTCCTCCTCTCTATCAAAAAATGAATAGAACTGGCTTTTACTTGGTGAAGATTCATAATAATATTGAGCAGAAGTACTGGCTGTACACGTTGGGTCTTAATTTAAGATGGAAAATTTAATCGAGATTGCAGTCAAGGATGAGTTGACATAAAAGACTCTCTTTTGGTCAATCTAAGCTTTCGAATTGATTTAATTCTTTATCGGGGAGTTTCCCATCAGACCTGAGAAAACAGCTTGTCAGCAACTGAACAGGACAATGTCAGGATCACATTGGAACGCAATATATTGGAAAGATTGAAATGTGTAAAAAAAAATTTAATCTAATTTACGTATGATTAAAACAAAATTAAAAATAAAAACTTCATCACACATACTACTTGAGGACCCAGCAAGCTATACACTTCTACGTTTAACCGAGTTTAGGACATGTTGACCATGTGGTCGCAGAGGAGAATGTGAATGTGAATTTTTTAAAAATTACACAATTTAATATTTTCAATATATGCCGCTACAATGTGATCTTGACATTGTTCTGTTCAGTTGCTGACAAACTGTTTTCTCAGCTCTCATAGCAAACTCTCCGATGAAGAATTAAATCAATTCGAAAGTTTAGAGTGACCAAAAAGAGTCTTTTATTTCAACTCATCCTTGGCTGCAATCCCCATGCAAGATTAAACTAACTACTTTCTCCCCGTTGGACCCAGGAACTTCAATAATTCCGCATTCACCCCATTACAACCTGCTGTCTTTGTTCAACTTTATTCCCATAGTTTCTGTCTTGCCTTTTTCTTTATCAGTACTCATTTATCCATCCTTCATCCCTCCATCATTCTTTAGAACCTCTATATAATATTCCCTCGTTCCGTGATTTGATCTTCCTCCATTATAATATTTCCATTTCTATCCTTCACCTGCTTAAGTCTGACATTTACTTTATTTCTCATGCTCTTAAATCTTAAATTAAATTCATAATAATAACGAATAAAACACGTAGAGTAAAATCGCTTCACTGTATTTAACAAGAAAAATATATTGCGTTTATTTCGCCAACACAGTGACTTCGTCAGACTATACCATCATCAAACTGACAATGAGTCAAAATAACCTTTACTTTAATTATCTATATAGTTGAAGAAGTAACACTTTAAAAACCATCATCTGCCAGTCGGCAGAAGGAGTCAATTTATCTCTACATTGCCAAAGAAACGCCTAAACTACCAGCAGAAACTGTTAAGCTCCTTCATCAAAGGTCGCCTACGAAAACCAAGTTTACAATGTTTCCCAGTTATCTTTGAAATAGACACTTTTCGGTCAACTCTGTTTACGTATATCCTAGTTTAAGAAACAAAGGAATACACAACTATATCCGGGTTTGACAACAACACCAGAGACAACAGCAAGAAATAAACAAATATAGTACGGTTTAAGAACAATAACAACAGCAACGCACGATCATACACACATATCCGATTTGACAATAACAACAAACAAACATCAGAGTTTGATAATAACAACAACAGCAAGAAACAAGCAAGCCTATCCGAGTTTGACAAAAATAAGAAACAAACAAACACGTCCAGGTGTAAAGTGGAAAGTTCATAATGAGCAGGATTTCCACCCTCACATCAGATATAAAATTTATACTCGATGGAACGATGGTTGAACAAGCAACGAAACAAGCCAATTGGTAGAGTTTCCTCGATGAATTGATACCGTGCCGGATGTGACGAAGAATCTTTAACTTGCAGTTTGAGCTCCATCGAAAACCCGAGAAATCTACGATGGTTCTTCATTATTTTGGCAGCGAACACTTTTCGGGGCAATTCTGTTTATATCCAGATTTGAAGTGAACAGTTGAAAATGGAGGAGTTTCAACTTCATAAGAGGCGACCGGAACCTCTCAAAAGTCGGACATAAAATTTACACCCAGCCAGTTGAGCTTCCTCGAAGAATTAGCAGCGCTCTGGATGTAAGGAAAGACCTCCAACTTTAAGTTGCACAGAACAAGAAAGAAATACCCCAAGAATATCGAAGTGGAAATTGTACTGTGTATTATTAAGAAGAACTTGTATAGATAAATTAATAAAGGTACTTTGATTTCACGATGACAAAAACATATGGGGTTAATTGAGTTTAAATCTCCCATAAATGTAATCGAATCTATTACACAAAAGTATGCAAAGTACGTCAATGACGCAAGCGGCGGTTATTAATAGTGTTTGCACGAATGAATTTAGGATATGTTAATGTTCGTTTCTGAAGTCGTCGCGGGTAAAATTCCGATTTCCACTCTAGATTAAATAGTGTCTATTCGCTCCGTACAAACAACGGATCATCATTAGCAAACACTAACTCGGAACTGTAAAAATTGCAAGCACTATTCGCGGTGCAACCGAAAGGAAATGCAAACAGAAAAGGTGCTGCCGTGACGAACGCTAAGTAGGACAGCGGCGGCGGAGGAGGAGGAGAGAAAGAAAAAAACTACAGACGTGTCTAGTCTTCTATTATGCAAAGCAAACGTCCTACTCCGCGCAGTATTTTATCGGGTACACAATAAAAGTTAAATATTTATATAACGTCGGCGGACAAAATGGAAAAGACAGGATCGACGCTAAATTTCGTCATTATTTCACTTTCTCCCTGTGCGAGCGAGCGCGCAGGATCTCGAGCAAATACCCACATGACATTTTCAATTTGGCCGCTTTATCTGTTTAACATGGCTTCACGGACGGCTGCAGCCGTTACTACATACGTACGTACGAAAGGGGGATTCACTTTTCGTTCGCTTGTACATAATGCCAGAGCTTTGATACCAGTCCCCGAATAAATCTCATTGTGAGAAACCCTATAACGTCGAAATAAACGGCAGAAATCCGCAATCGGCGCCGTTCTCGATGCCCTCTCCATTCGTCGTGCCCCTTTTACTTTTGTTTTGGCATTTTTACTCGTATCCCCTGATTCATTTTCCTTTTTCTTACCCCTATCTACCATAAATTTCGAAAATCACCTACTCCTAGTGTTATCAGAGCATTGTTAATTTGACCATCATAAAATTTGATGATTTTTTTACAGAATAACATTGATGGTTGGAAGAAAAAAATACTTGGCTTTGATCGAAACGACAGTGAACGTCCGCATACGAAATTTCCGCAGCAGATTTTTTGATATGATATGTATTTAAAAGTAGTGTGTATAACGATAAAATACTAGTTTTTTACAAAGTTAAGAGCTTCTATGGCTTTCATTTGTTTTTCAATAATAAGTGAAAAAGCAGTAAGTTACAACTTATCATCGAGCTTTTTGTAAATGCCTTTGTTATCGTTACTTTCTTCAAGTCCAAAAATGATGGTAACCCCATGGTAATTTTTCTATTCTTTAATTCAGGTTAAATTCAACAACAAACAACAAATTTACAAAAAAGCTCGATGATAAGTCGTAGGCATCGTAATTTCGAGCCCGTAAACTTACTGCTTTTTCACTTATTATTGAAAAAAAATTAAAGCTATAGAAGCTCTTAACATTACAAAAACTAGTACTTTATCGTTACTGTACACTACTTTTAAAGGGCAGTTATACAATTTTCAAAACAGCTTTGGAACCAATAGAAGAAAATTTAAGTTTAACCGATCTTGAAAAAAACACCGAACACCCTTGTGGTGTATTCACTGACATTGTACCACATCGATAAACTCGTCACTTTACTGATGATCAATTCGGCGACACGTGTTTCGCTAGCAGGAGACAAGCATTATCAAAAAAACCGTATAAACCGAAATAAGCAAAGAATTTTCTTAAAGCACTAAACATGCAACTTTATCCCCCGCCCCTCCTACTATAGTTGTATATTTCTTTCGCCCCACATGCGATTATAGTAAGGATGGGGTAGATGCAAACTTGGCCAATTCGAAGGGATCTAATCCCAACTTTTTTCCCTAGTTCTCATATGTAGCAAGTCTTATATAAGTATAAAAAAGGTCACGAAATATATATATATATATATATATACATTTAATATATGTAGCAAGTACAATAAATTGATACTAAATGATGTTAACAAATTGCTTAAACTTTACCACAGCGCATATAGCATATACATACGTAATTACCGGGGGCGGCTCGCCAAGGTGCTGCGTCTAGGGGAGCGCCAAAAGTTCAACCATAAAAAATAATTTGCCCATCTTACCACGATTATTACGTAGTATTAAGTACTGTTAGGATGCTCCGTTTTGTTTGGGGATTTCCACTACGCGATAGAAATATCTACTTATCTCCACTTTTCGTTTCATCTAATGCACATTCTCTCAACCTAGTTATCAATGATAAAGTTTCGTCATGCAGTGAAGGGATTAGCATGTTCAGCATTTTACCAGAAGTATATAACTTCTCTATAACTGTTAAAAGAACATGTTCTATCGTTGACTTTAAAGCCCCTAAAGGGCACCAGATGGGACAGATGGACATAGGCTGGAGAAATATACGACGCACTAGTTCAGATATCAGAAGACTCTCCAACTGATGCATATGAAAAGAACGCTGTTCTTGGAATCGCACGTAAAATAAGAAACTTCAAGTTTGTTTGCTGCCTAATTATTTAGCACAAAATACTTTTCAGCATAAACCTAATCAGCTAATAACTACAGAAAGAAAAGACAAATATTTCAACAGCAACTCAGATGATTGAGAAAGTGCAATGTCATCTTAAGGAAATGCAAACCGATTACAAATTTCGAAGAGATATTGGTTTACGCAAGAGAAATTGCAGAGAATAGGGAAGTTAAAACCACTTTTCACATTTAGTCTGTGATATGACGAAGAAAGATCAAACAACATTTTGAATGTGAATCTGAAGATGAAGCAATTTTGGGGCCAAAGAAGGCTTTCAGAAGTAGCTTTTAATTTTATCTAGTAGACTGCGCTAACAATTCAATAAAAGAAGGTTTTTCCTTAACAATCACAATATTTTTGGATTCATGTATGACGACATAAGATCTGAAGATAAAAAATACCTTGTTAAAAAACGATTTACAATTAGAACTAACGGACAGAGACCACTCCAACATCGAAGGTTACCAACTTTATCAAGAACTACTGGTGCCCATTTCTTTATTGCCTGAGCCCAGTGGGCATCAACTAAGAAACATATTATTCTACATTACAACGAGAAAGCCGAGTGATAACTTTCCCAATGTTTTCGTTGCTTTCCGAATTGCTCTCACGCTTCCAGTTAGCGTTGCATCAGCAGAGAGAACATTTTCAAAACTACCTGAGATCAACGATTTCACAAGAACGGCTGGTCGGATTAGCGATGATGTCTTTTGAACGTGGACTGTTACACGAAATAGACCTTCACACGTTTATTATAAATTTTGCCGATAATTAAACTCGCAAATGTTTTCTGATATTTCTCTTCCTGTTTGTTTATTGTTTGTTGTTTTTGGTAATAATATATGTCATAATAAAATATTCTGATTTCATGATTATCTTTTTCTATTATTACCCTCTCGCCCGGGTAAAAATTTTACATTGACCCGGTGCTGGTAATAACACAAATTTAATTTACTATATTCCCATTTTAAAAGCGTGTGGCGTTTCCGAACCGATAGCGAACATTTGACCGAAAAATACACCATTCGACCGCGTAACAAGCGGTCGCATTCTCTAGCACGTTTGAATTCAACGAACCGCAAATGTCGCCGTAAAAATTGGAATATGCATACACGCGGTCCGCGCTTATCAGCAATAAAATTACGAGTTTTATTGTAGCTGGCGGGCGTCCATTGAGAACCGGGCGAATTGTGGCGTTCGGCTAAAATACGCTCCCCGTCCTCCCTTTCCACCGATCCTTTTTTTTTCCCACGATTTGACGTTTCAGATATCGTTACGTCGTTCCTTAGTCGAACGATCCTCCGATTTGGTTTTTCGTCGGATATTTGGAAACTTTAAAATTTTAATCGGGACATAATTAAAGGGAAGTGGAGCTTTCGCTAATTTCGCGTACAGTCGGCAAGGTAGAAACGGTTTTAAAGCGCGTCGCCGACGGTGGATTCCGGGGAAATTGAAATTTGTATATTTATTTCACCGTTGGGAAATACATTTTTTATTTGTTTAACGGCTGGTTTTTATTTCCGGTAATTGGAAATTGAAAAAGGCGGAACGTAAAATACGGTATCGTTTATAACGGGGTAAAAAGGCGGATCCGCGCGAAAGAAAATTGGATTTTCCGATTTATTACTTATGAAAATTAAAATTTTTGTGAGCGGCATGCAGTTCGAAGTCAAACAACGCAAGTAAACGAGTCTAAAAGTTTAAGATCCGAAAGGCGTGTTTAAATACAAACGCAATTTCAAGATATTCCACTTTAGCATGAATTTTTGTCAACGTCAATTTGAAAACGATTTCTTGTCATTCCCGGCTCCAGAGGAAACGAGCTACTCTGGCCGAGGTTAAACTCCAAGTTTTTCAACGCCAACTACCTCAAACGTTAGCATTTCAACCAGTAAACGCGCAGGATGGTCCGTGTCATATTCAATTCCTGCTTTTGGGATCTAGGAAGATCTCTTTCTCCATCGGCGGAGAAGATCAGAAACTTGAAGGATTTCTTTTAGTTCCTTCCCGCTTGCTAATTGACCTTTTGTAATACTATTCACTGGCTTCGGAGCCAAAAAGAGAACAATTGATACTTTCTTTCCACAAGACTGGAACCATTGTTCGCTGGCGCTAGTTCATTGGACGACCACAATAAGGCTACTTTTCCCAGCAAAATTTAGGCAGTTGTTGAGCATCAACTGCTTGAAACTGTCAAGACTTGGCTGCCTGCATATCTGCTAATGCGCTGGGCAACAATGAAATAGCTTCTTAGGTAAAGGTCCCCAATCCTGGATGAATTTAACGAGCTGAACACGAATATCACCTCCACTGACTCTCGTTGCTGAGATATTGACGTTAACACTTTCTTCATCTGTCTGTTCTATTGCCTATCTAGTGGAAATATCTAAAATTATATTGCTATTTTTGCCGGATATCTACCACCTATCTTCCTCCAGTTTTCTTCTTAAATTCTTTTCTTGTCCGTCCTTGTTAGAGAGAAGCTCTTTTAAGGCGGTTCTGCGGCGAGAGTTAACTGGGAAAAGGGAGACGCTTGAAACCGTCAGATAGACGCTTTTCTATCTTCCCACTTTCATTACTTCTTTAGCGCACACGCCCCATCAGATGGCGCTCTTTTCGGACTCGAATTTACTTCGAATTCAACATCAACTTATTTACCATCGGTTTCGAAATGAAATACTTTTTCTTTATACTTCGTTTATTCAATTATAGCACTTTACCTTTTATTCAAATAAGCATCAAATGCGTAAACAGCTTCGCTCTTGTCGGGTGTCACACGACACCTCTCCTCTTTTTTATATCTACCTGTCTTCATTGAGCTAAACAATTCAAATCGGGATTATCTTTGGATTTCTGCGCGAGATCTACTCCTAACTCTCCGAATTTGGATTTACTTAAAATGTTACCTGTTACTTTCGCTTCCTACCCTCCTCTGTCTAACATGGCAATTTCATCTTCGTACGTTTGTCTAGTGTCTACTTCCAGTTTTTTTCTCGTTTCCTTCTTGAACGTTTACTTTTTTCCTCATTTTTACTTCCCACTACGCTTTCTATGTGTTATCGTGACACCTGTGTGGTTCTAAATCGATGCGACGTAACACTAACAATTCGACGGGATCTCCTTCTGAAACAGACGGTTGTTAAAGATGAAAGCCTAAAAGTAAGTGTCCCTAACCTATACTAACCAAGCGCTTTCCTGTAACTAACGCATTTCTAACCGCCGACTTTTCGCATAAGCTTAAAGGATAATTTCGTTTCAATGAATCGTTGAGGGCATAGAATGCCAGCCTCAAATCCAAACTGATTTAAAGTTAACGCTGAGAACTTTCATTTGAGAGGGCGACCTGAGATTTTGTAATCGACAGATGGCACCACAATCGGAGAACAGGACTAATTTGTAGGACACAAATCTCAAAAAAAATTCTTTTCACAAAAATCCTTATCATTTTGTTTCTGAAAGTGATAGGAACAAGCGAGGAGTGCGCCATATTTTCAATTGTACTGACAATGATTGGGTCGACTTCTTCCAGTGACGCACGTTATTAAAAAGTCAAACATAATTAGTAAAGTGGAACGATTGGAACTGAAAGTAGAAACCTTCGTCGTTCTTTCTTTGCGGTGTGTCCATACTACTAGCTTCTTCAAAAGTACTAAAGATCGAAAAACCAAGAGTGCAGGTCACACGAGGTGTCTTTTTCCGTTAAAAACCCATTCTCTCTTGCGGCGATATTTATGAACGTCCACATCGCAAATGGAAATTATCTCTGAGTAGTTGAACGATTAAGATACAGTGTTTGTCGTAACTAATGTGTCAAATTTACTTATAAGATTGTATGAGATAGTGAGTGGAGTTAGTGACTGTAAAATAAAATAAAAAATTAAGGAAAAATTAATTGGAAAATGAACGTTGTTTTCAGACCGCTGTCGTATTAGATCCTTATAAAATAGGCAGTTCCTATCCAAACATCTACTTGGCATTCTTTAACATATTGACTCGAATTTTACTAGCGTTTATATCTTTCTGTCTAAACAGTCAACATACGCCGCTATGTGAATCTGAAAATAGTTTCTTTTCGTCCTTCCTGTGATAGTAGAAACACATATCTTCTCTTACAAATTTAGTTTTATCCGTTATGAACTTTTTGCGTTTTAATTAGACGCATAGCTTGCGAAAAGATCAGGATTTTTAACAAGAAATGCCTCAAATTTATTTATGTAGAAGACTATATAATGGTAAAAGTAAGTCAATAAAATGTGGAAGAAAGAAAACTTGAGATAGCGTATGGTACTTAAACGTAAACGTTGGCGAGTATAAATTTAGACGAACTGCGATGTTTCGTTATCGCCACCGGTCGTAGACGCGATGGAATGATTTCAGTCCTTAAACGTCCTCGAACCAGCTAAAGATATGACTCGATTTTAACATTTTCACATTTATCGAAACAGTAAACATTGGGAGTTATTTACAGTGAAAAGACACGAAGTTAAATAAACTCTCTAATATTATTTATCTTCCTACGTGTAAACCACACAAAAATTCTTTGTATGAAATTAATATTTAGAAAATAAATTACGCCTTTTAAAAAATTGTTTAAAGTTAGTTAGACGGTATAGAGTATAGAGGAAGCCACTCTGTCGATGAAACGAACGTTACATTTTTCTTGTGTTAAATATTGTGAAGTGATTTATCTCTACAAGTGTTATTTATTATTAATACGGATCTTCACCAAGTAAAAGTCAGTTCTATTCAATTTTTGATAAGGGAGAAGGAAATGCAAAATTGGTAATATTCCGAAACATAAGCCAATACAGAAGAAACGAAAATTCCACGCGTTGCTTCGTTGTACATTTTAACACTAGTTCTACAAAAGCGGAGGTATCTTAGAAGTGTGACGTGTTTAAACTACGAGTTTTATTCATTATAATTACGGATTTCTTGTGTGATAGTAGGAAAAAGTAAGTTAGGAAAAACACTGTATATCCACTTCTTGTTTTAATCTTTCCTTTATTTTTAGGATTTTATCAGAAGACATTCTACATACTATTTATGCGAGTTTTAAACCTATTATATCACTTTTAGGTCATTGCAAATAAATAACAAACAATAATGCAAATTGTACATAAACATGGGTCATTGGAATTAAATGTCAAGACGAAACACCTGCGACACTAATAGAAGGACATACATATACATATATGCCTCTCAGCATATGCGAATATATTTTTTATTTTAATACTTCTACAATCCGTTATTAACAGTTTGTTATCAACCAAGCACATACAACTATCATTAGGTGATTATATCTATAATTAGCGGAATAATTTCAAATTATTGCTTTCAAATTCCGCAGAATGCATTTTGAGGTTAAAAGTCATGTAGTTGAGCTATTAGAAAATGTTAAGCTTCACTAGCTTTCGTAAATAATTGAAAAAACACTCATACGTGCTTTATGCCACAGTTCGGATACTAGACATCTAGTAGAATGCATGTTGTCGTATTACTTATTGCAAGTTAATTCAAGAAGATTTGAGGATGACCTTTTTCCCAAACAAGGTATTTCTTCTAACTTTCCTTTATTTTGCGCTTTTTACCGCTGTGTACCCAGAGGGGACAATGAATTTAAAAATTATATGTATTAGGCCAGTAAGTGTTGATTTCCTTTTTCTCAATAATTATCAATAATAACGAAGCCAGTTACACATTGGCCACCGAATATAAAACTGTACGAAAACATTTCCCAATTTCATTTGGAGCGTATAGAAATTCGAAATTTAATCCTAACGGAAAACGGACCGAAATTTTCGGTATTACATCGGCCATCATCAACGATTCATTAGGGTTTTGTTTCTCTCGTCCGAAAAAAAAAACACAGGAGAAAAAAGTATTAACGAAAACATCTGCATAAACACAATCGGCCCGATAACGCATCTAAATTGCCCCCGTGAAAACGCGAAAAATCAAAACACGAAACTCATTAAGCATGTAAAAGTGTAACGGGGACGTGTTGCTTTCCCGAACAAAAATCGATATATTCAAATCCGGCCGAACGCCGCCAACCCGGCCTGGAGGAAGGGGAGGGAGGGAAAAAACGCGGAACACCGGATACGGCGGACGAACCCGGGAAAAAGTAGGGAAGAGCTGACAAAAATGAACCTCGGCGCCGACATTTTCCACTGCGTATCTTGGCAATTGATGGCCGTCTGGGGGTACGCAATGCGATACACACACACACACATACAGGGGAGGCCGACACGAAAGCGCAAAAGGAGGCAAAATTACGTTGCCCCCATTCGCACCATCTCGGATGACTACTGTGCGGAGTACAGGATTCGACGATAATGAAAGAAGGCCGTGTGGCGTCCGTCTCTCATCGAGCGGAAATATGCAGATGTTAATGAAAAAGTGCGCAGAAACGGAAAGCAATTTATCGTAGTGTAGGTGCTTTGGAAAATTGATCATTTAAGTGGTATGTAGAAAAGGAGAAAAGTCGTTTCGTTATAAGTCTTCGCGCGGTGAAGTCTTTCGGACATCAGTGGGTGAACATTACTAGGTTTAAGCATATACTACCGCCCAACAGTATTTGCCCACCGTGAAAATCGAGCATTTTGGGATTAGAAAAGAGATTTAAAAACCTCTGATGGGTAGCATTTATAGTATACGAGGCCCACGATATATATTTTTGCAATACAAGAAAACTACAAGTCTTTTTACGAAAATGATTTTATTTGTGTTCAAAATAATCTCCTCCTGCATCAATGCACTTTGGTAACCGAAGTTTCCACAACGTAAAAGCTTGAAGCCATGCTTTCAGAATGCTCTCAAAAAACAGATGAACTGCTTCATCTATCTCATCCTGCGTCGTGAAACGTCGACTACGTAAATGTTTCTTTAGGTCAAAGAACAACCAGAAATGACACACGTCCAAATCTGGCGAATAGGGTGAAGTTCAATGACTTTTACCTTATTTTCACGTAAAAATTCAACTGTCTGCTATGCACTGTGTGACGATGCATTGTCGTGATGCAACATTAACCCACGAATGTTGACTGACTCAAGAACTGCAGGTAAACGTTTTGTGGTGTACCAGTTTGCTGTGACTGTACGTTGATTTTCCAGCTTCATTGCTTTTACTAATCCGGTACTACGGAAGAAAACTGCGGACATAATTTTCTTGACAGCCCCTTGCTTATTGGCCATTGTTTGGTGTTGGCGCATTTTCGTGGATCATAGAATGGGATGTAAGTGTCATCACCTGTTACTATTTTTGATAGAATGCGATGTCCATCATTATTTAACATTTCTAACGTTTCCCAAGCGATTCTTAATCGCTCTGCTTTTTGGAAATCGTGAACGACGAGTAACGGATCCAACACCAAGAATTGCCTCGATCGCTTGATATGTGCATCTTGGATCTTCGTCGATCATACGTCTCACTCTTCCAATGTTTCCAGCGGTAATTGAAGAACAGGGCGTATCAGCATGTTCCTCCATCCTCTTTTAAATTCGCTATACCAGCGAAAAAACAGTTGCACGTGAAGGACTTTCATCACCAAATGCGATTTGCAATCGTTCAAGACTATGTTGTTCACTTAAACCGACCTTAAAATCGTAGCAAATCATTGCGCGCACAAGTCGATGTTTCCATGACAAATCGTATCTACCACGTTTGCTCAATGGCAGCAGCGACTCAAGTGACAGTCAGAGTTTACTACTTAAGGATGGTGGTATTTAGAAATGCAGTGTTGCTAGCTCTACCTTTTCTACTTTCGTGGCATATCAAAATATATAGCGTGTCCCCCGTATTTAAAGTAAATAAGCAGCGATTAATATGGGCCAAAGGACGTTAAAATTGGGATGCTAATATGTGGAAAAGAGTATTACGAACTGATGAGTCAATGTTCCAAGTTTTCGAAAGTTGTCGCCGTGTTTGTGTTCGAAGAGTAGGAGAATGGATAATGTAAGAGTGTGTTGTGCCAACAGTGGAACACGGCAGAGATTCTGTGATTGTTTCTCTTTCGATGGCATTGAAGATGTTTGTAAAATTGTAGGGATTTTAAGAGAGGAAAATTACGAGGGACAATTTAGGAAACAACGCGATGCCATCAGGACTTTATTTGTAGCAAGAAGTGATCCCAAGCACACATCTAAACTTTGTAAAAATCACTTTCAACAAAAAGAATAAGAAGAAATCCTTATAAATACGATCTGGCTACCCGAAATCTCCTGATTTGAATCGAATTGAGTTACTATGGGATCAGTTCGATAGAAATACATATAAGAGGGAGCTGTACACAGTCGAAAAATAAACTTTGGGAGAAGTTACAAAATGCCTGGGAAAATATTCCACAGCATACTTTACAAAAACTGGCCTCAAGGTTGCTTAAAATTTGTAAAGCAGTTATTAAAACTAAGGGTGGTTATTTTTACGAAAGAAAAATTTAATAAAAATTGTAACTGTTAATATGGAAACTGTGGTAAACGTTATATAATTTTATAAAAATTTTAATTTCAAAATATTTTTTTAACAAAACCACTAGTATTTTCTTTAGAATTCCTCACTTATGAACGGTAATATATCTACATATAAAAGTAATTTAAGACTAGTTTCGATGCCTTACTTTTAGAGAGCCAATATTACCTCGGAATAAATGTAAAAGAATATTGTAAATTCTATTTAATATTGAGTATCTAAAAGTAACTCATCGAAAGTAGTTTCCAATTACATTTGCTATTCGTCGTGAATGATATTTATCCCGGGTACGTCAATAGTACCGTTGTTCACATCAGATGGAGCCACTAGTTTGGTGAAATCCATTGATATTATGAACTTTTGTAACACCTAACTAATGGGGAATTGATTTATTAATCACGGAATGCTATACGGCATTGTTTCTTTTCTTGTACGAGCCTGTTTGTACATGTACAAGGATCGGAAAAAATCTTTGTACGAGAGATTTTTAGTTTGTACAACATAATAATTGTAACTGAGCGGGAGGAGTTGATGAACTATTGCTTGCTATTAACTACCCAATAAAAATCTTTGTAACAATGTACAAAGGCGCTAAAACAATCTTTGCACGGAGCCAAAAATCTTTGTCTCGTACAAAAAAGAAACAGTACTATACGGTACTGAACAGTCCTAATAAGGACGAAACTAGTCTACGGTTTCAGATTTTTGCCATTCCTTTCATATTTAGCTGCAAAGTACTTTCTTCCATGTTCAACACGAAAAATTCAGAATTCTCTTTACTTAAAATATTTTATTCGTAAGTTCGATATAAATCAAGTGCTTTAAAGTACATAGCTAAAATAAAAGGAAATACAAACGGATTACGAGCACTAGTAGAAATGCTCGTAGCTAGCGACGACGATCTCTTGGTCATATTTAAATTATTCCCGTTTATCATGTAAGCGCCATTCGATAATATCTGCAGCCATTCGTGCATCTCATCGACTTTCCTGAATAAAAACACCTCCTTCTCCGCGTTGCAAGTATTTACGCCAATATACAACCCGACGAAAATCCAAATATTCATAAAGCCGCAAGCTAAAGGACTTCCCAAATCAATTTTACACAAATCCAAAGGCTCCAGTGGCGTAACGCAAACGACCGCATTATATTTCGGAAACATTTTGTCACATTTATCCTTCCGCAGTACGCCGACGTCGACTTTCGTCAATAACGTAAAATATATTCTCGTTTCGGGATTGCGAAAGGAATCGTTCCACGTCAGAACGGTACATTGCAATTGCGATTCGACCAGAAACATGTTCCCGTAGAAGAGGACCGCCGGATGGACGAAATGATTGAAAGAAATGATACGTTCCGTTTCGAGCAGGGCCAGATCGTACGCGCGCGGAAATTGTTTATAGGATTCGTGCCTTATCCATCGTACCGTTTGCGAGGTCGCGTTATCTGCGGCGTAGATTTCCGACGTAACAAATGCGACACTCATCGGACCCTTGTAATAAGCATAGTCGGAACATCTGGCATAAGTCAATATGTACGCCGAATTTACTATCAGACCCGTGCAGAGTGTTTGGTTAAATTGCGTCGTCGAGTTAACATCGTCGCTTACGGAGCCGGCTCCCAATCTCACCACGGACTGGTACGGATACTTCAGCAGAAAGTCCGTCAGCACGAAATCGCCTCTTAACGACATTGCGAAGCAAGTAATTAGCAGTACGGCACTTCTATAGATGATGTTCGACATAAGTTTCGGGGTAAAATACGAACTGTCGTAGGATACGATCGTCAAATGAGTTGAGCGATTGTCAAAATTACAACTGCCACAATTAATTGTGATTGTCAAGATTAAGTGTTAACGTACTCCGTAACAGGAACTTTGTTTGGAAGATTGGAAAGGTGTACGAACTTGTTTGCCGTTAATAGGCTACGAATGATTTCATTTTCATTTTGCAGGACTTTCAAATAATAACGTACATTCAAACGAATCTCCATGAAGCATGAGAAGATAGAAAATCTTGATGGAATTTCTTATGAATCAATAGTTGGACATACACGTGGACACTCTTGGAACGTGTGATTGAAAAAAGGCGAATATTTACAATTTAGAGAAAGAAACATAAACGCTAGTAAAATCCGAACCATATGTCAAGCACGGTGAAGTGTTTCTTTTGATGCTTTCTTTGTATCTTGCATTATTTCCGAAAGGTATCGTAAGGGTAATTTTTAATTATTTTATATCTCTTTTTAACCAAACCCGCCTTAACCTTTTAACCACAATTGGTGACTGTAGCATTTAGACCCGAACACTGTTTCGTGCCCGATTTCATGAGATTACTCAAGTTGATTTAAAGACGTTGTTTATATGTACATTATATTTCAATAAGTTACGAGTAAATATATTGCTGATATATATACGAGATATCGTAGATATATGTCATACAAAAAAAGAAAGCTGCCAGTGAAATGGAGGATAGTAAACATACGTTAAGGAATTCAACCTTTTATTTCCAGCCTTAGTTTTTAATCACCTTAACACATTGACTGTCATGCCTATCATATTTAATAGTGATGGTTTCGTTGAGGCTTCGGCTATCAAATATGATAGTCACAATGTCAAGCCATAGCTATCAAAAATGTATCACTTATACGTAAATATTGTATCTCCTGAAAGTTGTTTAAAAATGATATTTTGTTCGTGTAAAACGGGATGTGACTCTGCTTCTGGATGCAGAAAAACTGTAAAGGAGTTAGCGGCTTAAGTGCACCAATAATATTAATGAATGATGCCGGAAAATGTCGAAAAAGATTGCTTTACATCAGGTATGGGCAACTTCCGACCCGCGGGCCACATGCGGCCCTCGAGTAAGGTTTGTCCGGCCCGCTACTGAATTCTTTCGTTGCATATTAGCACGGCCCGTCTAAACTTAATTCATAATGAATCATAAGAATACTACAAAAATGTATATTTTTCAAGATTACTCACAGCATAAAAACTTCTACAAAAAAGGTTGCCCATGCCTGCTTTACATGTTAATTTTTTAATAAAAATTGAAAATTTTTATATCATTAAAATTTAACACAATTGTTATTTATCATAAGTTTTTAATAAATAGTTTTCTATAAACAACTGACGTATTTGTATTGCATGATATTTCTTATATTCATTCCACTTTTTGGAGCTTCTGTCATCAGCAAATTAATTTTATCTTCTACTAGCTGTTTACTAACTGTTTTTATAAACTGTAATCGTTGGATATCTTCATTGTCTTCATAGCTTCGACACAGCACAAAAGATTTGATAGAAGCGATATCTGATACCGCATAATACACAGCCGTAGGCCATCGTCTGGTATACGTCTATTTGTATGGATAATTTGCATACTTTTTATACAGTGTGTCCATCCCTCCTTTATAGTTTCATACTAAAAAGCTATTATTTCAGGTTTGCTGGTAGCTTTGCTGGCTTATCCTTTTTTAGTAATCTAGGAAACGAAGGTCACATTTTTAGTAAAACCGTAGAGTAGTTTCTTCGGTTTTTTTAAGAACTTTCTCATTGTCCTTACGTTTTCATTCGTAAATCATCGACAACTTCTAGAAAGCTGAACCAGTTGTCAGCAGTTACATTCCTGTTTGTGTTTTGAATTGTTTCTATTAACCGCAATAGGAATTGAGTGAGTTTTGAAAGATGTCTGTTCTTCACTAGACATCTTTTCCCCTTCACTGTCTTTTCCAGCATATACATTTATGAGGTGAGATTTAAGAAAACGGTACAATAAATATATATATTTGAAGCTGTTCCTTGAAATTTTCTTCAACTCTCACCAGCATTTATGCAGGAATTTCGGTGATTTCCTCATGAACGAGGAGTTCTTGTAGGCTTTGAGGGCGATGTTGAAAAAGCTCTGCCTTGAGATACCCCCATAAGAAAAGTCACAGGGGCTTAAATCAGGGGAGCACGGGGACGGTACATTTCTTACAAAATGGGGCGAGAACGATGGCCCTTATGACCTGCGGCTCCATCCTATTCAAACCAAAAGCCACCTGCATCGTATTTTTTCATTTTGAGGTGCAATATATATCATGTTGAGAAGGATTATCCACATCAATAACATCACTTCTTCGTTTCGTTAAATCATTCTTTTAATAACTCTTCATAGCTACAATCAGCAAAACGTACAATCTTACTCAGAAGTATTTGCCGTTCAATATAGTAACGTAACTGGTGACGTGTGTCAAAACCATGTCAAAACAACTGCGTGTGTAATTTCTGTAAAAAACGCACGGAATGGCGGGAGTACAGCTAACTTAAAGGTGGATGGTCCAGCATTGGCGTAGCTATCAAATTATGTAATCGGTGCTAAATTGAAAACTCATCGGCGTCACAGGAGCACCATGTCACAGGTAGAAGATTTTAATCAACACATGGGCTTTAGCCCATATGTTGAACAAATTAAACAAGATTAATTTTTTAAAGAAAAAGGATGCTGGTTGATAGTTTCTGGAATAAACCCATTTCTAGAATTTGTAGGAAACAATGTGGAAAACGGAAGTAACGGATTTTCAATATTACGAAGAAAGTCATGAGATTACAGGCTTGTTCAATTGCAGCCCGAGAAGCCATCTAATTCTAATAAGTTTCGAAGTTGCCATTCGTCTGAAAATTCGTATAAAACAGAACTCGAATAGTCACCATCAAAATTTTAGCTCTCTCAACTTGCACGGGAACTGTTTGGTATTTACGCCAGCATTTATGTAGTAACTAGCGATTTATAAAAGCGACTGATAACTTAAACGGCGATCCGAACGCATCTGCTACGTTCGAATAGGACAAAAGATACGGGAAACAAACCGCGGAAGTCCATTCACGGCAGAACTAAACCGGGAACTTTTCGGTCGATTGTGTACGCTTTCGAACGATACGAACGCGTTTGTTGTTTATTCATTTTCCACTCCGACGGGGAGCAGTCAACGCACGTTCGCGTGCTAATTTGTAACACATAATTGTGAGATTTTTATCGCTCATTGTATACGCCGCTACGCGACGTACGGACCTTTATTGTGTCTATAGATATGTAGTAGTATCTGTACGTACGTATGTGTACATAGGGCACGTATTTATTCGAATCCGAAACAATGTGTGCGCATTACAATCTACGAACGAAATGTTCGCGAACTACGATGATAGTAGGTACTCGCACATATCAGTATGTATGTATTAGAGTATGTTTAGATATCCTGAACAGCATGTCTGTGTATATATCTATCATTTAATACGCGATGATGGAATGATGTGTTTTATAAACGTAATTGTTCCAACTAACACGAAAAGATCTAGATATACAGTTTGTCCCTGGATGGACGCATGAATAGTTAAAAATTCCTTGATAGAAACCAATTTCTGTCATATTTTGTACTACAAGAAATCAAGTCCCAATAAAGACAGAACTAATTAGGTTACGGTTGGCAAAGCACAATTCCCACAGTAAACAACATTTTTAACAGCTTAAACGATGAAGGTGTCCAAATACATAATGATCCAGAATGATTGACCTGTGCCGCTCTATACTAATATCACATTTGCCGCTCCATATGCATGCGTTTAACGAAAAATTCCATACGTCGGCGTACCGACAATCCATTCCTTTTATCACTCAATGTATTACATTATTGGATTTTAAGACAAAATGTGTATCAAATTTTTAGAAACTGCGAATAAACACGACGAAAGCAGGAAAGAAGTAACGAAGATTATTACTTTATTTACTTATATTTACTTATCCCCAAATATAGAATTAAGCTGAACTTCAAGTAATCGTTGGTCAAAACCATCGTAACCTAAAAGTTGGGAGTTAACGCTGATTAACATTTTCAGTTAGTAAACCTACCAAACTATAATATATTTGCGGTTTTAGTCTTGAAGAAGAATGTTTGTGATAAAATGAGTGAAAAACGATCGGAATAATCTCTAAAACTAGCAGGAAAACGCTAATAAAATGAGCACTAAAATGACAACTGAGAATTTTATCTGCACGCCTATGATGAGGGCGCCGATCATCGAAACGAATCCTAATTGAACTATCAATTTTCCCTTGGAAAGTAGTTTTGATAAGATAACGACAATACAGTTGTCACGTGACCGTCAAAAATTCACTGTATACAATGTCATCTAAGTGTTTTAGGGCCATTATTACAATATCGGTAAAAGTGCAGAATTATCATTATTATTTATTATTAACCTTCCTATACTCAAGTCAAAATGAAAGACGTATACTATACTATATAAGTCGGTCTCACAGACCGTATTCGTGAGTATAGGACGGTTAATTAAAATAAACTGGAACGAATTTTACAATACCCCTACCACCTCGGAATTGCTATTCTCGGTATAACGAAATTACGTTTGGCGGTTGGCAGTACTTTTAACATATTGACAGTATCGTAAACATCGTTTCGTTTGTCGTTTTTAAGTTACATTGCAAAATGGCAGATAAAGAAGAAAATGTTAATGAAGGTTAATGTTAGTGGAGTTGGTGACAAAGTACAAACATATAATACGTAAGCTTTTAGGAAGCAATTTGCATGTTATAATGATGATTTATCATTTTTTAAGAAAACAAAGCTACTGATCAAGCCAGCAATGCCGATAAGGAGAAGGGCTGGGAAATGTTGGCCAACAATTGCATGTAGTATGCAGTAACTGGTACAGGAAGAATGCCGAAAATGCTTCCCCAAAGAAAAGCAGCCGTAAGGAATCTATTAAAATTCGAAATAGTATATATAAAAGTGATGGCGGCCCTCCTGTGATGATCAAATTGTCAATTTTGCACGAGAAAGTTTTACAAATAATTGGTGTTGGTGCGACGAGGCTTAATAGCAACTTTGATTCAGATTGATAGTCCTCACTGAATATCACGACATATAAATTCAATTAGAAAATGAAAATGACACTATGGAAGTAAACGATTCAGAGGACGAAGTCAATGACCAAGTCCCTGTCTTCGTTGTCATTCAGATTCATGTTTTCGAGCCATGCTTGATCTTCATTCAGTGCTATATTGTGCAGCACTGCAGTTGCAACAATTACAGTTTTGGACCCATCCAATAATATTTTCATCCCAGTTGCCAAAATGGGAAATCGCGTTTTCCAAACACCAAATGTTCTTTCAACACCGTTTCTGGTTCGGCTATGAGGCTCACTGAATAATGATTCTGCTTGGGTTTGTGGATTTTGTAACGGTGCTATCAAATAATTTTTCACATCATATCCACTATCACCAAGCAATATGCTATTGTGCATTTCTCCACTTTCAAATCGAGGTTTCACACAGTTATTATTGAAAATTGTCTCATAATGAGCTCTTCCAGGTCACCTTGCTACTATATCCATTATTTGCAATCCGTCATCACAAACAATTTGCACATTCAGTGAAAAATATCCTCTTCTATTCCAAAACTCTTCCGCAGTTTCTCCCCTTGGTGATTGGATACGAATATGAGTGCAATCAATTACACCCAACACAAACGCAAAACCGCCTACTTCATAAAATCGTTGTATCTGATCTTGCTTTGTCACACGGGATTTGGAAAAATAAATAAATTGAGATAATAATCGTATAATTGCCTCTGTCACCTATTTGACGGCAATGCTAGCACTACTTGTACTAACCCCTACAAAATCGCCTACTACAATTAACATTGATCCATGTCGCATAAAACCTCAATGTTAATAACAGTGTGGTCAATGGATTCAAGGCATTATTTCTGTTTGTCGGGATTTACTCTGATTCCCTATATTTCGTAACAGATTTTCAAAAGTTCCCTATTCGAAAACGTTGACGAAATTCGAGTCTATCGAAATCCTCAAAATAATTTGTCTTGGATAAGAGAATATCTACATTCAAATAAGATATTGTTAACCTAACCCTACTATTTCTTCCAATGTCCATGTCCGAATCAAATAACGGCAAATCATGGAGGTCCATTATTAGTTTATTTTCTGGTCTCTGATTCAATTTCAACTTGCGAATTTGTAGATTATGTGTAGTATATTGTACTGAGAATTTAGTTAAATTTCTTAAACAAAATGGCACCAGCCTAGGTCTTAATTAATGTTATAAAAGCATAAATTAAAACAAATTATATTTATAAATTTTGAGCAATATTTAACATAAAATCAAGATAATTACGTTGTGTTGTGTGTGTGTGTGTGTGTGTGTGTGTGTGAGCGTAATTTCTTTTTTGATGATGGTTCTTCCTATATCTCCTCTCTTAACTTCTATTCTCGATGCACCTTTAATTTCTACGGATTCTTCCCCTTCTTCGATTCTATCTTCTCCGGTATGGTGAGGTTCTTTTATTCACGGGTACTTCTTCTTAAAACCATTTTATTCCTAATATATTTATTGACTTATCTATCTTGTCAATTTTTTCGTCGTTAACCTAACAAACTTTTTGTTTTCTTTTGGAAACCAGGACTACACTGCTTTATTTCTAAGTTGTCCACGAAACGAAAACTTTAATTTACCTTGACTCCAGTTCATCCAGGTATACCGTTGTTATAGAAACCTGTATTGAATGTCGATGTATGCTTGGTTATTTCCTGTAATTTTTTATGAATTCTTGCAATGTAAAAGTATTGTATGTATGTATCTGAATGTTAACAATGCTTTTCTGTCTATTAACCGATGCTTTTTATAATAATTAATAATTTTATTTCTAGTGACATTTGTTTCTCCCATTAAACTTCTCTGGCTCGAGTTAAAATAGGAAGCTAACACCCGTAGGGTAATAAAATGCTCAAATGATGGTGGGCGTGGTGTGGAAAAGGTATAAATAGAACCCCAACATTAACTGTAAATTTTGATATATTGAATTGTAATAAAAGATGAATTTTCTAATGGTAATTAACCATTCGAGTATTATACTACAATATCCTGAGCAGGTTTAACTTATACCTCTGCTTATTTCACACTTGTAAAATGTATTTATGTATTTTATACCTGTAATAGTCTTATATCGAGTTTATACCGGCATTGTACGAACGGCCCTTGATATCATTAGATTTTTATAATATTACTATAATCAAAATGTATAAAATCCCATTTTAACCGATACACACATACACATATGCACACGTTTAAAGATATTATCGTTTCCTCTGCGGTTTTAAGAAACGTTTCGACAATTCACTACGTTAGGGTGAGAATTTTCCGCGCGCATAAACTTTTATAACCCTACGCTTATATATCGAAAACGTAAAAGCTTTATTACTAAAGTTAAATTGAATAATATATACTATCGTGGGGCCGGGTCGTTGTTTTTCGACTCTTTCGGGGTTGCGTTCGGCACTACGGACGTAACTTTAACGTTTTCCTTCTTCATATGTTATTTAAAATTCCCCTCCTTAATAATAAAACTTCGGTAATTTAAATACACAATTTTAAGTTTGCTTGTTGCGCGCCAACTTCCTTACGAAACGTAGAATAGTCGCACGCGCAAAAACAATGCCCAATTTCTTTCCGTTCTATCCAACTCCACCCCGACTCTCGCCTTAACTTTCTTCTTTCTATTATTAATTTTGAAAGCCGGGCAGATTTCAGAAAAGGGCCTTCGTCGGCTAATATAATGGTTTTATAGTATAAGAGCAACGTACTAAAACGTGCACCTTTTGTCGTAACGAAATATCCGAGCGGGTATTGTTGTCGAGTTTCATGAATGGACAGAATTCTTCGCTAAGACACGCCGAACACCGCCGGCTGCAATCTTCCATTTTCGAGGTGTACCGATAACCTATGGTGTATCTTTTGTTAGGTAACGTAATATTGAATGAAACGCGAAGGTAGAAAAGAATCTTTTCATCTATAATCGTAGTTTCGTTGAAAAGCTAATAAGTTTTAACATCTTGAGTATTCTTTTGTAAAATTTTTGCGCTCGTAATGGAAAAGGGGTTTTACGTGATGCGAATTTGCGTACACGATGAGAATATAAACGTCCAAGTTTTCTGGAAATGATTGACGACTTTATGAGAAATTAATTTAGAAAATATTTGAGTGAAATTGAATGCCTTCTACTTTACTTTTTCGCTTGCATAGCATATATTTTATTGCATTTTTTTAATTTTTTTTTTTGAATTCGAGGTAGGTGTTTGGTGTGATTGTGTGGAACGAAAAGCGAACCCATTCTTGGGCTATGTTCCTATGATTGCCCCAGCATCAACAAACAAACTGACGGCTTTGCGGCTTGAACGCATTAGCTATTGATTAGACCGGTCTAACGTCACATACAATTTTGAAAACGAGAATCATATCTTGCATTGATACGGCATCAATGCTTAGAGAGAAAATGATAGTAAAACTGCACGCGCTCTTCAACTACTAGGAATATCGGATATGATCAACGATCAAACAATAAAGAGTGTGATGAATGGAACAGTAGCTTTCGACTGTATATTGATTTTTAAAATTAAACCTAGACGTATAGATATCACTGATTCGATTTTGTTAGAAAGGGACATACGTTTATCAAAATTTAATCTCGCGATTATCATAAGTCTCCTCAATTATAATTTCAAATTCAAATATACATACGTACAGAGACAGAGGCACACAGACGGAATATGTTTATTAACTAGTTGGTGTATACGAGAGTCGGTAGTTAGAGGATGCGCGAAGAAAGACGAACACACATACACACACAGAGATGATGAAACATTCACATTCATATGCATATGCCTAATAACAGAAGTTGGGGTGTTGGCGTGACCTTAAAATATATACGCCGACGTATAGCGTAATAAGTAGAACCCGGCAATATAAACTAAGTTCCCCGGAATATGTCATCAAAGGAAATGGATTACCGCCACCGAAAGTTGTCGACGCGCGGTCGCTGATATTAAATATTTACCAAATACGATGAGATTCAATACTTTAGACTAATATTACTTTATGTCCGGATACGCGCGGATATCCAAATAACTCGTCGACGAATTAGTTTCGCCGATAAAAATCGAGTATGCTCAAGAAAATGGAAGCAATCTCGGGATGTGTGCTTTTAATATTCGGATCTCGGATATATTTGGAGAAGGGTTCTTCGAATTCTTGAGTCGGCAAACGTCGTTCATACTCTCTCAGTCTGAGACCTTCTTCATGTGGTTGATAACCTACAATGGAGTATCTACTTTACTATAAGATGAAAAAGTGTGTAAAATGTAAATAACAACGATACAGAGCATAATAGGCTTCATGGTATAAAGCAGGCATGGGCAACCTTTTTTGTAGAAGTTTTATGCTGTGAGTAATCTTGAAAAATATACATTTTTGTAGTATCCTTATGATTCATTATGAATTAAGTTTAGACGGGCCGTGCTAATATGCAACGAAAGAATTCAGTAGCGGGCCGGACAAACCTTACTCGAGGGCCGCATGTGGCCTGCGGGCCGGAGGTTGCCCATACCTAGTATAAAGGATGAGTTAAAAGTATGGAGACGGCGATTTGTTGTCGTTTATATTCATTTTCGAAAATTATGTTCCATACGAAAGTTGTTTGTGAAATTTCTACCTACTGCTACATGCTTCCATTTTTTTCTTCAATTGTTTTTGAGTTAAGTCTGTCCGCGTATTTTTTTTTAATGGGAGATTATTAATTTTATTTTTTTATTTTTTTCTTTTTACAATAGCATCTTCGTTTTTTTTTTTAATTTATTTAATAACATGTTTACAAGAAAATACCGGTTCAAGTATTTAATAACTGTTAGGTGCATCTAAGATGGACAACATTATTTGCAGTGAAGTTATCGGTCAACATCTTATTATTAAAAACAAATTAATAACTAAGTAAATTAAATTAAGTGTTCACAATGTACTCCATTTGTAATTTGACAATGACCCAATCGATTTATAAAACGCCAAAGACAATTCTCTAAAAGTTCACGGGGAATTTCTATCGTTCTGGTAATTCGGATTTCTAAGATGCTGGTACAAAGATAAACAAACTCGAGCCAGGCAACTTTATCAGTGGTTATTGTTTACGTCAAATACTGATATTAGCAATGGCGAGTTTAAGAGAACCTGGAAGAATTGAAATACTTATGATGCTGGGTTATGGAGATGGACGCAGAATTTTGTAAGACATTTGTAATTTATTTAATAATAAGTATCCAAGTAGAAATCCAACTTCTAAATCCGTTGTTGGTAAAACTTTAAAAGGCTTTGAACAAACGGGTAGCGTTAAAGATTTGCCAAGGAGTGGTAGACCTAGAACAGCGAAAACCGATGATAAAAACTGGATGCTTTATTAGATGTATCTGAAGATCCCCATTTATCAATCCACCAATTAGCAACCAATCACAATATTTCAGTCATCGATCGTTTCAATTTTAAAAAGTGAAAAGTATAAACCTTATAAGGTACAACTTTTACACGAGTTGACGGAATATAATTTTGATAGGAGACTTTAATTTTGTGAGGAAATGTCAAATATTTGCAATAATAATGGAAGTTTGCAATAATAATGGAAGTGTCAACAATATTCGTTTCTCTGACTAAGCTACTTTTTGCCTTACCGGTGCAGTAAACAGACATAACTGCAGATACTGGTCAACTGAAAATCCTTTTTGGTTTTTGGAGCATTATACGCAGTATCCCCAAAAAGTTAGCGTTTTGGGTTGGCAATCTAGGGGGTAATGTTAGCCGCCCTTTTCCATCAATGGCAATTTAACTTCGGCTCTGTATTTGCAGTTACTGCAAAATTAAATTATACCTGCTTGTGCTACGCTCTATCCACATGAAAACAACGAACAGCTTCTGAATAGCAGTATCTGGTTCCAGTAAGATGGCGCACCACCGCATTATGGTTTAAATGATCGTCAATATCTAGATAACGTTTTTTCAAACAGATGGATTGGAACACGAGGAAACATTGAGTGACCTAATTTAGGCCCGTCAGGTTTTTATTTTTTGGAATAAGTTGAAAAACAAGTTTAAGATAAACAAAGGTAAGCCCAATGACATCGAGCATTTAGAAATCCGAATTACCAGGACGATACAAGAAATTCCCGGTGAACTTTTAGAGAATTCTCTTCGGGATTTTGTAAATCGATGGGATCATTGTCAAATTACAAACGGAGGACAATTTATACACTTTATTTAATTTACTTGGTTATTAATTTGTTTTTAATGATAAAATTGTAGCCGGTAACTTTACTGCAAATAATCTTGTCTATCTTAGATATACCTAACAACCTACCAAATACTTGAACCGATGTTTTCTTGTAAAAATGTTATTAAACAAATTTAAAGAAAAAGGTTTTCTATCGAATGGTAGAGTAAAATTAGCACGTTTCCATTTAAAAAAATTACGCGGGCAGGCGTAACTCCAAAACAATTGAAGAAGAAAATTCAAGCATTCTAAAATGTAGATAGAAATTTCCTAAAAAATTTTTGTACTGAACGTAACTTCCTAAAATGAATATTAACGACAATAAATCGCCGTCTCTATACTTTTAACTAACCCTGTATACAAACGAACTGCGAGCAATATAGTAAGTAAAAATATAGATGAAACAGATCATGGAATGGTCATGGCTAATCTGAGGGTGGAATTTGGTGAATTAATAAAGGAGATGGTCTATAAAAGAATTGAAATCTATAGACTAAAAAGACCCAGAATGTAGAAAGAGAAACTGTCGAAGCCTTCAAAAACCACGTTTTTGAGATACCAACTTCAGAGTGGAAATTTTTTCGAGAATTGCTTCGAACGTATACGAAAAGTGCATAAATCTTAAAGACCAATATTTTGAAAAGCGATATATCAGTTCGTTCCAACAACGATCTTTTTCTTTCTCTAGCTTTTTGTACCAAGTTAAAAGGCGCCCCCTCGTATTATAAGCTATCTCAATAAATTCATTTCTGGACTTGTGCGTATAATAACAAATATTCGCCGAAAAAAAGGGGACTAATATTTCCGGGAGCACGTAATTTCGGGCAAGCTCCCCCCTCTTTAACGGGATGTGGCGTCGTTTATCAGTTAGCCACATGGAGACGAAATTAGCGGCTTACGGTTAATTGGGTTTTGAGCATCGCTTTTAATTTTCTGTCCCCTCGTTATTGATTACGGCCGTATTTCATTTCTTTCGCTTTCGTAACGTTTCCTTTATCCTCGCGGAAGCGCCCTCGTACATCTAGCGACAGGGCATAAAAATATATTAATGTCGCGCCGTTAAGAAGTTTTAGTCGGTAATGAAAAATATCTCAGGAACTCATCGCGACTTTTGCTTCGTAAAAGGACCTGTTTCTTCGTCGTAGAAGAAACTAATACAGAGTAACGACGATGAATGAACAGATCTGGTATAAAATTGAATGAAGGAATGATTCTCACCATTACTAGCGCAGTTTAGATGCGTTTCAATACGTATTTAGACAACTAACTTGTCATCTTCAGTGGAGAAAACCTAAAGGAAAACTCCGCCAAATTAATGCTTTTTGACCTAAGAGTCATCATTAGATAGCTGTAGTAAAATAGTGAATGGCAGCAGTTGTTTTTTTTTTTTCAAATATACCTATAGTGTATACGTTGGAGTAGCAACTCTACTATCATAATTGGGATTAGCGAAGAAACGCTACTGGGTCTTTCCCTGCAGAAATTATGAGAAGAAGAAGAAGAGGAAGAAGAAGAAGGAGAAAAGGAAGAAGAAAAATAAAAAGAAAACGAATGTGAAAGTGTAGATTATTTTCTATAAAACTATTTCGAGTTAATTCGATAAATTAAGGGTAACACGTCCTCCACAAATTCAGTGCAGTACACCTCCAGTACTGGCAATGAATCTGAATTTTTCGATGCTCAACTTGTTGTGTGGCTTTTCTTCTTTCCGTTTGTTGTTGAACTTTTCCAGCAGCACGCTTATCCGGTTCCTTGAGGAATCGTCGAATGCATTTTGCTTTTCCTGGATTTTCTTCTAAACTGGGCTTTCTTCTCCTGCAGGCCCTTCGACATCGAGACCTACGAGTCCTAGAAGAAGAATGCTGTGGTAAAATAATGAAGCACACTCTGTGCTCTGTTTCGTTTTTCTTCAAATATGTGAGTAAGTGTATACGTAGGAGTACCTGCTCTACTACCACAATTTGAAACTACTTACAAACATCACTGGGCTCCTTCATGGAGGAGGTACGAGAAGAAGGAACGGAAAGATAATGTGAAGCTGTAGATTATTCTCTACAAAACTATTTAGAATTAATTCGATAAATTAAGGGTAACATGTCCTCCACAAATTCCGTGCTATACTCTTCCAGTACTCGCAATGAATCTGGATTTTCCGATGCTCAACATGTTGTGTGGCTTTTCTTCTTTCCTTTTGTTGTTGGACTTCTCCAACGGCGGGCTTACCTGGTTCCCTAGAGGAATCCTTATGCATCTTGCTTTTCCTGGGTTTTGTTCTAAGCTGGGCCTTCCTCTTCTATAGCCCTTCAACATCGAGCGAACCATGCTGTGTGTTCTGTATTGTTTTGCTCAAATATGTAAAAGCGTATACGTTGAATTAACTACTCTATTACAATAATTGGGATTAACGAAGAAAGGTCACTGGGCCTCTCCCTGGGGGAGCTATGAGAACAAGAAGAAAAAAGAAAAAGTGTGAAACTGTAGATTATTCTGTATAAAAATATTTGAAGTTAATTCGATAAATTGAGAGTAACAGGTCTTGTACTTGCAATGAATCTAGATTTTCCAGTGCTCAACAGGTTGTGGTTTATATTCTTTCCTTTTGTTGTTGAACTTTTCCAACAGCAGGCTTAGCTGATTCCCTAAGGAAGCCTTCTGCATTTTGCTTTTCCTAGATTCTCTTTGAAGCTGGTTTTCTTACTCCTTCTTCCAACATAGACGACGTAGACCATCACTAATTTCGTGTATTTCTATTCCTGTTTGTCGAATTTCTCCCGGAGAACGTACAATTCACCCATTCTTCTTCGTATCATTTTTGCAATTTTTCATTTCCTGCCTGTTTTTAGGCCGACATTCTCCTCGTACTTCGTTAGTTGATTTGTTGGTTAGTCCATGATTTCCTTCGTTATCAGTATTTCTTCGGATGCTGAATATTGAGCTCTAATAGTTATGAATAGTCGTTTTGTACTTGAATTTGCGGTGACAAATTGATTCTTGAAACTCCTTTTACTTCGTGAAAGCTCGTAAAAGTTAAATTCTTTTTATCAATAATACGTGAAGAATCGGTAGATTTCCGGACCTCGGACTTGTTTTAAATAGCACGCAATCATATCAGCGGAGCAATTCGAAGATATTCTTCGGATTCAACGTAAAAGACCCGACTGGAACGCCAGTAATAAACTACACATCCTCATTATCTCATTTACGTTATGAAGCGACATAAAAAGCCTCCCTAAATCCCAACTCCGTCGTGAAAAAATGCAAAAATCGAATACCTCTCGGAATAATCTAACGACACTAACTTCATAACGGAGGGGCTATATTTCTAAATTGTCTCCATAAATTTAATATGAGGGTGAAATTTTGATCCTGCCGCTTTTTGTTTTTAATATCGTCGTTAACAATAACGCTTATGTGTATATTCGCTGCTTCTCTCTCTTCGAACGATACATAGGTATAAGCATACACATATATAATACGTACATTAAATCGTAGTCGGCAGATTTATGGTTCATAAAGAGCGTCAATATTTTATGGCCGGCTGGTAATTCATCCCCGTGTTTAATGCTGGTAAAATCCCGCAGAAACCGAAGCAAAAATCGCTTCTAAAAGAAGGTAGGTACCTACTATTTGGTAAGGGTGCGATTTCAAGAACTAAAGTGCGGTGTATTTAACACTCACGGTTGTTATGATTTATGATTCAATATACCGTACTCTTCCCACCTTATGCATCGAAAAAGAGACGAAAGAACAAAATAATCCAGAATTTGTAAGACTAAATACATATGTATGTCCCTACTATCATGGGAACGCCAAAATTAATTTTGGAAGTTTCGCGAGCAACATTTGGAGAACCTCTGACAATATGGGGAGAACTAGAACTAGGAACTATATTATTTACACGTAGAAACGCAAACCCTAGTCATGTTCGGGCCATATCTGCAGCAAGGTCAAATGGGTCGTGTTCGTTTTATCATGCGGGCGGTCATATGTCAATGTGTCAACACTGCCAGGGAGAATTTCGACCATGCGATTGAAAAATAACGGCAATTTAAAGAACGAAATGTAAACGGTAGTAAAACTCAGGCCATGTGTTAAGCAATGTGAAGTGGATATTTAGATAGGACGTGTTTCCTTACTTTTATGGCCACTTCATAGGTCTGTATCTAACGCCCAGTTCAACCACGATCAATTTCTTCTGTGAGATGAGATAGGATTGTTTCTTTATTGCCTCGTACTTTTCGCAGGGCTCACCGAAATGGCGATCGCTGGAGATCCAGTGCCCTGTACGCTGTTCGCTTTCGTCGCGAGTACTCAAACGACGATCACGTGAACTAGCGACGCGAATCCTCGTTTATATCTTCGTCAATTTCTATGAAACTTAAGATCGATCACTTTTAGTTTTAATTAATATTATTATTTATTCCAGCTTTGTAAACATTTATGTAAAATGTGAGCTTCGCCTAAACGTCACTTTTGAATTCGAAATACCCTCCGAGTAGAAACGCACTTACTTATTTTCGATTCTTTAACAGTTGCAATTTCTCGCCTCTTTCCCTTGTTTTCTTTTGTTGTTATTTTTCGGAAATTCTTGTATTTAATATCTAAAATTCTCTGTTTTGTTGTAACCTCCAAGACTTAACTTAAACTTATTTTGTATATAATGAACGTCTATTTTATCAAAACTCACGATTTAGTTTCATTTCTTACTTTCGTTGTGTGTTTAACCCCTTTCCTTGCAGGCCACACGTCTAGGGAGAGTCACGTTCGAGGAGAGGATCGTAAGTATCGAATTAATACGGAACCGCTGTGCCGCCCCGTCTGTTTGACGTACCATACGTTTCAATCTTCTTCTTGTACACGACGGAGTAGGAACGCAAAAATCACACTTAAGAACCAGTGGCGCCCGTATCAAATTTCGTACCATCAGCCAGTGTTTTTAGTACGTTTTAACGTGAAAATGGATCTCCGTACACTAACGGCCCTACACGGCAGCTATCCCTGTTATTTCTGCGTGATAATCTGATAACCACCTGCTTCCTCAATATCGTGTTTCTGCTTTGTCTCATCATCAGTAGTCTTACAAAGTCTTTTCGTGTGTTTTAGGTATTTTTGATTTGCGGAGAGCGCGATAAGAAAGGAGGCATACACCACACGTACTTTAATAAGGCTTTAGAAATGACTGAACACAGTTCCAGATGTCACTTCGATTACTTTCGGTAATCTCGCTTGACAATGCCTATCACGTTACCGACGAAGCAGTGATAAACATCACGAATTTTACCGCTCGCTTACAATGACCACAGGTGTACTCAATCTTTTCGCGTGACTGAGTGGATCAGTCATCAGATCCCCCTGCATTTTAAACGCAGGTTGTCAGTATCGCAATTGATCGCGGTCAAACGCTTTAACCGTTTGACAACGCAGAAGTATATTATTTATGACTTTTTTTTTCCATCTCTACTTAAAGTCCACTATTTATTACGTTGAAATCATAATTTACTAATAAATATCGAATAAATATGAATTTTCCGAACACGCTTTCCCCCTCTCATCTTATCTTAAACTTCCAAAATACACGTTTCGTCGTGTTACGCGCAGTGTACCGACAAATAAAGATTCAGTTTCGTTTTATGGTCGCTGTGCTGACGCAACATCTCCTAATAAAATCTATAAACTTCTGCACTAATAAACTGAAACAAACACACACAGCCACACGTTATGTGCCATATTGTAGATAAGCACGTATTGCTGTTATTTGTAGCCGTTTGAGCGTTTAAATCGAGATTATATGTCTGTTTGCTACCCGTGCTGTGGCAGCTGCTGTTTGGCTTGTTTTTGAGTTCGATTCGGATTAAAACCGTCCGGTAATCAATGAATATGTTCGCAGAAAAAGGATGTGATGAATAAATTTTGGATGTTTATAGTCACGTTTGGATGTATGTAAAACAGTTTTCTTAGTCGAACAGAATATGAATGTTCTTCTTATCTTTGAACGACAATTGGTGTAGGAAATACCATAAAGATTCTATGGGAGAGAATGTAATCTAATATATTTAAACGAGCAATTCTTATATATATATATATATATATATATATATATATATATATATAGAATTGGTTTCTGGAAAACGGCTCTAACGATTTTGATGAAATTTAGTACCTGAGGGTTTTCGAGGACGAGAAATCGATCTAGCATGGTCCCGAAAGAAAGAAGAAAATTTTTTGTCCCGCATTTACCTATTTCTGTGGTACATAAAATGTGTCATCGAAAATTGCTCTCAAGATTTTGTTACAGTTTAGTATCTGCGAGTTTTTGGAGACGAAAAACCGATATAGCATGGCCCCGGTCTCGATTCAATCCATTTACTCCAGGTTTTCACCAATTTCGGCCTAAACGTAGGTTAGCAACTATTTTTAACATCATGCGGCCAAGCAAAATTATAAGTAATTAAAACTTTACTACTAAACCATAGATGGCGCTGAAAGTTAGATCTTAATAAAAGAAAAATATCTACGAAAACTAACATACTTTTAACCTTATAAACTTTTAATATATATGTGCTATTATATATACTTGAAATATACAATATAAATTAAATATCAATACTAAAATAAAGGGCGTTATTTGGTTCAAAATTATTCAAAAAATTTTGGGAACTCCGAGCAAGGCTCGGTCTACCAGGTACTATTGCTCTAAATAAGTACCTACATATACACGATGTAAATTAAGTGATGACTTTAATTTCAGGAAGGGATTCCTTGTTATATTTTATAGGAAAAAGTCCATATAAACATGTGTCCTAACTTGCTTCGTTTTTGAGAAATAGTGTGTCAAGATTTTAATAAAAAAATCGTTCTTCTTAATTAATTACTCAAATGTCTTTCGACGATTTTGATGATACCTGGTCTACCTATTACCAATATCCAGGGGCTTCTTTTAACGTAATTAGATTTAAAATAATAAAATTCCAGTAGCGTCGCATAAGGTTACTCGACTGATTTTTATACTATCACGTTACCACGATTGAATATGTTGTCTTTTCTAATGTCATTTGTATTAAATTTACTGATTCTTCGGATACTCCTAATTCGTTTACGGCCTTGAATACGGTTTTTGTATTCGCTGTGTCGTAGGCTGCTTTATAATCGATGAATAGCACCAAGATTAGAATGTTATATTCATAGCAGATAGTTAAAGTCTGCTTTAGGATAGAAATTTGGTCCAACCTTGACCGGAATCATCCTTGGTATTCTCGTATCATTTGTCCTGCTTGTCTTTTTTTTTTGACCAGCACTTTATATGTTACATCTAGTAATGCTATTCCCCGTACTTTTTACAGTCTGCCATGTCATCTTTGCTATGTATGGATTGTATAATTGCTTTTCTCTATGCTTGTGTCATCTTCTCAGATTTCTTTGATTAATTTTGCAATTTCATTTATCGGTGTCGTTTCTGCGAACTTTATGTTTTATGCTATGATAGTATTTCATCCAGGTCGTTTATTGTTTCTCATGTTATTCCTCTAGGGCTGTCTACATCAATTGTATTCAATTCCCTTTCCTCTTCCTCCTCCTCTGTATTGTTGATGTCTGCATCTTCGTATGGAAGAATTCTTGTTTGCCTCTTATGAGCTTGCCATCTCCGTCCTTGATGAAAAGTCCTATTGGTCGGAAACCACTTTTTATGTGCTTAAGATCGTTAAAATTGAAAAATTCTTAATGTACCGTGTTTTTGTAACCGTCTTCTATTTGTTTGAATTTCTTTTCTTTGTGCTATCTCATTTTCTTTTCTACGTAATTTCTTTACGGCTACTCTTTGGTCTATGTATTTCACTGTACTAAGCCGCTGTAGATACCCGGACTAATTACCTTTAATTACGATTGTGCATAGAGCACTTAGAATTATTAATTTGGATTTCACAGTAGAATGAATCCATTCTCCACGTCGGCCTAGGCACAGTCATATTATAATTCGCACTCTAATTTAATGTATACAGATACAACAATACCGAAGGTTTACATTATAGTTGAGAGGATTTGGGACGCAGTCGTACCTCACATCCGTACACCTCGCCATTCAAGTCCCGCGTCGACCGCAATTATTTGACGAGAACCTATCAATTTACAACGCCACCTTTTGTTAAACCGTACGCGTACGTTCGTAATAATAAAGTAATTGTAGGGTATTATTGTGTACGGACGCAAAATGGGAACGTGCAAATATTACCCGGTCGACGATGACGGGCGGCCTAGCAACCGAAATTAGCGTTGCGGTAAGGCCGGCCGCAGTTACACTAAATAAATAACTTATTGTACTATTCTATCGGAGCGAACGTTCCTGGTGCCCCGATAATGCTGAAACGTTGCTGGTGCATTTATGAAAAAATTTCACGTTCGTTCGCGTGCGATCGCGGCGGATCAACGAGCTGAGGCCGTAGGTATGCGCCATCGAGTTTATTGTTCTGCCGGTCGGTGCATCGAAAGCGGGCACATTCAATGGTAACTGATTAGTTTCCGCTAGCCTTGTTCCGCGTTGGAACATTCATTTTATAATAGTTCAATAATCGGAAGTACCTACAGATCGGACATGGGAATTTGAATTCGTATTCATCGGACGGATGGCTGCCTGTCGGAACGACGAGCGGAAGTCACTAAAGTACGCCAGTGGCGTAGAGTATATATGCGAGGGGTATATTCTGATTCGAGGAAAATGACAAATTTCGTACAAACTTACAAATTAAATATCCTGATAAAACTAGGTACATTTAACCGTTACAATCTCAAATTATCGTTTGACAAGTTTCCCTTCCTTTTAAATCCTTCTTTTCTACTTCTGAAAACCCTTTGCTTTGCATTTCGTTTTAGTACGATTTTCTCTTAAGTACGAATAAACGTCTAGTTTATCAAAACTGACGATTTAGTTTCATTTCCTGCTTTGTTTCGTGTGTTTAACCCCCTTCCTTGCAGGGCACACATCTCAGGGCACAGTCACGCTTGAGGGCAAGAACGTAAGTACGCAATTCGTACCAAATAGCGGTGAAATTGCACCGTCTGTTTGACGTACCGGCACATTTCAATCTGGTTCTTGTGCACGCGACGGAGTAGAAACGCAAAAACGACCTTTAAGAACCAGTGGCGCCCTCTTGTTTTTCTTTCATTTTTGGTACCACCAGCTAGCGCTTTTAACGCCCTCCATAGTGAAAGTAAATCCGTTTACACCCACGAGTTAACGCGGCCCTATTATTTGTACGTGTTAACAGGTCTCTCCGAGACAATCTGACCGCCATTTGCTTCCTGAGCACCATGTTTCTCCCTTGTGTCATCTTCAAGAGAAGAACGCTTTTCGCGTGCAAAATTACTTAAATTAGAGTTTAGACATACACTGAATGAAGTTGCGATATCACTTCGATGAGCTTCAACTGGCGATGCCCAACACGTTGCTGACGAAATACTTGTTTCGAAATTAATTAATAATTGTGATTCGTGGCTCACCTATGTAATCGTCATCCATAAGTACTACAGTACAGCTTGTCAAGATCGACAATTACGTCTGTTGGTTTTGAGGAACAGATTTTCTGCTGGTCGAAATATTGAAGGTAACATACATTTGTAAATACATCGCCTCAACTCTTTTGAATTGGTATTATAGCGTCTATAACTATTGACTCCTCTGGTAGCCGAAGACCCTCACTCAGACTTTGACAAAGATCTGATTATATGTATACAACGATAGAAATTTGTTAAGTTCTTGCTACAAAAGTCCGTGCTGCGATGGTTTCAGCGTGTTTCGATATGCGTAGTATTTTTCCAAAAACTTCATCCGTAATGGTAAGATTGAAGCTAAGGTGGTCACCGCGATGTATTGAGCAAATCGGTGGCAAGTTATTGCTTTCAATGTATTGAATTGTAAAATGATTAAGTTAAAAATGAATTAAAAAAGGCGGTGAGGCGGGAAGTGGGGAGGGGGGCGTAAAAATGGGTTGAACCTCATGAGATGGATGATCGGAAGTAACCGGGAAAATCTGAAACACCTCTACATTCTTTTGGCCTTTATTTAGCAAGAAAATCGTTCGAATGTGATGAATCACGACGTGGTAGAAGGATTTGATGGCCTATTTTGTGTCTAGTTTAATACAATATGCTTATCTCTATAAAGGGATTTGTATAAATCTACAGTGAGACCTAGATAAAATACAATATTTATACAAATACTAAAAAGATGGGGTGAAGGGGGATGGTGTTACAGAACACACGGCTGAAGTAAAACTTCGAATGTGTTCAGCACTTCAAAAATTATCAAACATTGCAACGAGTATTAAGTAAATAATAAAAAAGACGGATCAATCCAATGAATTCGAAATGAAAACAAATAATTCGGCGAATGGCACGTTCCGTAGATTATGTTATTTCATGAGGAAGAATGGGATGTTATGGCCTCGAATAAATGCAATAGACACCCGTACCTCGATTTCTGCTTTCCACAATGATTTTCACGCACCTTGAGGGATCCTGGTACACATAAACGCGACTCGATTAATGATTGGTGATTCCCAGTGATTCCGTTTGTGTCAATTCGTCAACAACGCGGGAATTACGTGAGAAAGAAACAAAAGACGACTCTGAGTAGTGCGAGTACACAACTTTTTCTTATGCTCCGACCAATGGTAACACCGGTTACGATGTTATCTTTCACCCCCAGCCTCGCTTCGCCGTCATTCATCTCGCGTGTAATTCTCGATTTACTCTAGCGTGTTTCACTTATAAAAACATATTCATAGTAATATGGAGAAATAGAGAAAAATCCATCTTTATACTAATATGTTCGAATGCGCACCGATTACATTTAGTTACTGAATATTTTATGGCATCCATTTTATCATCTTCCTTGCTAGAATTCGACGACGCCGCTGCTCGAAAGTGTGTGCGAGAGCGAGAGAAAGCCCGATTCGTCGTCCAAAAAAGGGTAAAATAAAAACCGGGGAAATCCTACGAAAATAAGTTCTCTCGACTGGAAGCGGAAAAAGAAATCTCGCCAGTGAAAAATCGTACGCGCGGGCCACTTCAGATTCTCGATTGTTGTTTATTAGATTTTGATCCGTACGTGTGTATGTGTGCACGCGCGTTCGGTGTTCACTCGGTCGGTAATAGTACGGCGGGTAGTTTTCGATGCAGATGCAAAATCAAATTAGAGTCGTCGCTTTGTTCCCTCGTTCGAACGTTTAATAAGGACACCACTCGAAAAATGGAAACCGCCACATACGAGTACTGCAAACGCTGGTATAGATTTTCGTGTCACGGTGAGTATAGGGTTGAAATAATTATGGAGACGTGTGGGCATGTTTGCGGCGATTAAAGTGTGTTATTGTGGGGAAAGTCGGTTGTTTGATCCTGATAATTCGTTCCATGTACTATTGTTGGATTAGAAAAAATTCAGATTGCAACCGATAATTTGAAGATCTCTCGTTCCAAATTTTACCTACAGCTATTGCTTTGGTGTCATGCAAATAAAAGATAATCGACGTTATATATGTATATATGTGCCCCTTTAAGTTTTAAGATACCAATCAGATAGCATTCTGATACTCAACTTCATACTGCAGACATTCACATCATAGGTTATCATTTATTCAAATAAAATAGTAAAGTGGAGCAAGCAGTTTCAATTATCTTGCCGAAGGATCACCAAATAACTAGGTCATGACACATTACATTGGTAGACGATTTTGGCAGGATTTTGACGTATTTCTTCTTCTTCGACTCTCCTTTTACCCTGTCAGGGTGTCGTACTTTTTCGTTTCATTCTTCCATTCATTTCTTCCTGTTGCCGCCGCTTTCACCTCCCCAATTGTTTTTCCTCTTCCTCTTCCCAACTCTACCCTTTGTTGCATCCAGGTCTTCCTCGGTCAGCCTCCTCTCCTTCTCCTCCCGGTCTTTGCCATCACCATCCTCCTTAACAATCGGTCATTGTTCATCCTTGTTATACGTCCAAACCAGTTCGGCATTCTCTTTTCTACTTCTTATGAATTCTTGGTTCAATTGAGTTCCTACCTTCGTGATATATTTCGAGACCTCTACTTCTCTTTTCGTTTGTTTTAGCTATTTTGTCCGGCGGAACACACGGTTAGTAAGGAAGCACGTAGCATGGTAGGATTAAAAGGAATCTTTGCCCGCAACAAAACGAGCGCACTTCTATATTGATAATAATATTTTTGGCTTTTTGCCACAATTTTGATGATCACGGAATTTTAGTATCCACAGTAATGAACATTTTAATATGGTAATTTGCATCTGCGGGAACATTGTGCAGTGGTACATACACCCTCTGTCCCAAAAGTAACCGCAATAGTTCGAAATAAAGCACGCTATGTATGTTATGTCCACAAAAATCATTGTATTTATTCGAAATATTCTCCATGTGCTACAATACATCGATTTGCACGGTCAACGAGTGCTTCAAACGACTTTTTCATGTCGATCTCTGGGATGGCCTTTAGGATGCCGGTCGTCGATCTTTGAATGGCGTCTACGGATGCATAACGAACTCCTTTCTGCTTCAAATGAAGACGAGGGAACAGGAAATAATCGCATGGGGACAGATCAAGCGAATACGGTGGGTGCTGTATCGAATATATTTCATTTTTCGCCAAAAATCGGTGACAATCGTTGCTCGATGACACGGTGCGTTATCGTGCAGTAATCTCCAGCTGCCTGGCTCGCGATATTCGGGCCGAACACGATGAATGCGACCCAGCAAACGCCTCATAACATCGAGGTAATATGCACCATTAACCGTTGAGCCGTATGGAACGAACTCCTTATGGATAATTCCCTTCGAATCGTAGAATGAAATCAGCATTGACTTGATTTTCGACTTCTCCATTCGTGATTTTTTCGGATTTCCTTCTTCTGGTGACCTCCACTCTGCGCTTTGACGTTTGCTTTCTGGTTCGTATTGAAAGCACCACGTCTCGTCACCAGTCACAATCGTTTTCAAGAAGTTTTCATTTACACGGGCTCGTGCAATAATGTCTTTGGAGTGTTCGATTCGAAGCGTTTTTTGGTCGTCGGTCAATTTGTGCGGAACAAACTTCGAATTGACTTTCTTCAAACCAAGGGTTTCAGTCAAAATGCGCTGAATAGTTGTTTTAGGGATGCCAAGCTCCATTTCCATAAATCTCACTGACGATTTCTTCGAAATTTTCACAAATTCGCGCACTTTTTCCACATTTGCCTCGGCCAAAGTTGTCGAAGGACGACCGGCTCTTTCGTCATCGTTAACATCTTCTCTGCATTTACGAAATCGTCGATGCCACTCGAACACTTGCCTCTTCGACAAACAATCGTCGCCATAAACAATTTGCAGCATTTCATACGTCTCGGTTGCAGTTTTCCCAAGTTTAAAACAAAACTTAATATTGACTCGTTGTTCGTGACTCATTTTCTGACCGTTTACGAAAAACACTCTCACAGGATGCGTGATATATCAGCTGACTATGCACCAAATGTCATGAAAATTTGTCAGGTTGGTAAGGAAGAGTCCCACTACAATAATCAATCAACTATCAAGAGATGACGCCACTGGTTTCTGATTTATAGACGCATTGCGGTTACTTTTGGGACAGAGGGTGTATATATTTCCCTTGCATATTTTGTTTTATGCAGCTTATACATAGAGCAGCCATAATTCTTTTCTGGTTATAATTCTGAGTAAATTTTATAAACCCCCTTTAATAACGAACATCATCGTTGGAGCCTTTACGGTATTATAACGGTACGTACATATATAAATCAATTAAATACCAGATTATTAATATAATAATGCGGTTTATTTCGTTGTTTACGAGGGCGCAAAACTCGCTCTCCGCCAGCGTTAAGCAAACTATTTATTTTTATTACCGTCGCTCGTTGTATGTAATTTAACGTTCCCGTACCTACCCACCTACCTGTTTTACTAAACTAAATACGTAGACACGCGTGTATACGCCGCCGAAAACCGCCGTGTTTGTCGTAATTTACATCCGCAACAAAATTTCATTATGTCAACAAGTGGATTCGTTTGAATGAAAATTCTGAAATGTATTGTTTTCAAACCGTAGAATTTGCATTAATTTATGGACGTTTAATACTCCAAGTCCGCATTTTAATCGGTTATTTGCCGACGTTGTGTAACGCGCCCCTGATAATTGGTATTAGTAGTCATTGAATATTTTAGCGAATTCGTGCGCTATTGGTTAATTCCTCTATTAATATACACATGTTCGGGTTGTGCGAGATTAATTAGAAATGCGCTTTTGTCGAAATATGTTGTGGTGAAATGCCAAAAACGGCTTTAGTAAGTAATTCCAAATTTCAAAAACAAGGAATGAAGGTGGAATTGTACGAGTTAATTTAAAAGTTAAGGGCATAAGGTACCTATTTTCAAGATGACTTGAAGTTAATTTCTTTATATATCCCAAATGATACTCTTTGGTATCATCACGATGGCGCACCGCCACATTATATATGCTTATTCTTTGTAATTTTCTGCACACTGCTTTTTCCAGAAACATGAATGGCAGGCGAGGCCCGACAGAATGACCAGCAACATTTCCCTACCTGACACCCCTAGACTTCGTTCTATGGGGTTACTTAAAATTAAAAGTTTACGAAACAAAACCAGAAAAATTTAGAGGTGTTGATGTTCAAGAAGAAATTCGCAACATAGAACGTACTGTTATTAATGACGTCTTAGGTGAATTTGTAAATAAGACTAGCTTACTGCCAGGATGTCGATGGGTGGAATGTTGAAACATGAAATTTGACAATGTTAAGTTTATTTGTTTTATTTTCATTTTCCAGCTCGATTTTTATAGGATGGTCAGAATTCCGTCGAGCTCTAGGAATCGCTATCGTGAAACTATTTTGGAGGATGCTCGTAGCATCTTCAAGCTCCAAAAAATCGTAATTGTTGAAGTCTTAAAGCTCTATTAGCTCTAAAACGAGTATGGATAATGATTTCAACCTTCTGTCCTAAAAGAGCCGGAGGCCGCAGTTTCATCTGCTTCACTCTATCAGCTCTAAAATAATTCTGGAGACAGTGGTGATTCAAGTTTCAGAAGTCGCGATAGTTGTGACACAGCAGCTAATAGCTTCAGAAACTACTTTGAAGAAAAGTTCTTATTGTTTTGTTGTTGTAGCTTCATAGCCCTATCAGCTCTAAACAATTTAAGGGATTGTTTGTTGCTATTTAGGGCTCTAAAAATCACACTTGTTGCTTACTTATTGTAGCTTCGTAGCCCTATTAGTCTGGAACATTCGGGAAGATAGTCGTCGCTGTTCTAAACTCCCAAAATAATGATGGTTGTAGCTTTAAAACGGTCTCGGAGGAGGTTGGTTGTTCGTTTGAGCTCCAAAGATTACGATCGTCTTAGTTTCACAGCTCCAGTAGTTCCGATTGTTGTAGTTCTATAGCTTTGTTAGCTCTACGACGATTTTGGAGATCGTTGTACCGTCTTTCTCGTGATAGTTGTAGTTTAAAATTTCTATCAGGTCTAATCGTACTTTCTTCCCCTGCGTTCGCTTGAGAGCCACAATCGATGGAGAATGGTGTTATCTTATTCGAGGCCAAAGCATCGCGATAGCTTTTCATTGCTCCAAAATGACTTTTAACGATGGTTACAGTTCTCATTAGCTCCAGAAACAGCATTCGTTGTAGTTTCATGAGCACTTAGCACTAGAAGGAAGGTCGTAGCTCTTTTTCTTAGTGAAAGATTGCGATTGTTGTGGTTTCAAAGCTCCATTAGCTCTAAAATGATTTTAGAAGATAGTTACAGCTATGGTAGTTGTAGTTTGAAATTCCTCACATCTCAAGGATCGTGATCGTTATAGCTCCATAGCTCAATTAGCTCTACGGTGGTCCTGATATCTAACGGTATCAGCTCGTTTCGAGGTCTAAGAGTCGCGATTGTTGTAGTAGCTCTCAAACGATGGAGAATGGTGTCAGCCTATGTATTGAAGGTCCAAGCGATAGCTTGAGTTTCATTGCTCTATTAGCTCCAAAATGGTTCTTAGCGTTGATTTTGTCGATTAGAAATGGCGTTCGTTGTAGTTCCAGAAACGATCACAGCTCCTTTCTCGCTCAAAGATTGTGATTGTTATGGTTTCAAAGCCACATCATATTTGAAAAAGAATTCCTTTTCGGTTTTTAACGTGGTGAATGTCGCAACGCAACAGAAATTGAAGATTTTCTAACCCTATCACGTATCTTAATGTTCAAGAGGGTTGAAGCAAAGTATAGGAAAGTTGACGATTAGATAGCGGGTAAACTTTCATCTACAAAAAAAAATGGAATAGAATCGAAAAAGAATGAAAACTAATCTTTGTTATGCAACCTTGATATATTTGGATGACCATAAAGTGAATTCTTATACCCATGTAGTCCGGATTTCCAAAATGAAAGAAGTCAAAACACGCTAACAATATGCAAAAGTCATGTCGAAACAAGCACTAGGGGCCGTCAGCGACTGGGCTTCCCTCCCCATTCCCGTTTTCTGCATTATTTAACTCCTAATTTGTAATTCCGGCTGTTCGCCGGAGTACTACACATTGTACCTGCTACACTTCCGCCTGAACGTATTAGGCATTTTCCCTCCAACACACCTACTTGTGGAAGTACGTATGCGTACGGTGCGACCGGTAATGTTCGTGGCTGAAAATCGCATTAATACTGCACGGCGTTAACAAAAGTTACAACCTACATATACATAGACTGCGAGCGAGTCGGCGAGGGTAAGACCCCGTATAAGGGTGCGGAAAATGGAGGGCGAATTGGGACGAAATGTGCGCGCACGACGTACGATGGCGAACATTCACATATGTACGTACCTACGTCCAAACACACGGTCGACGAGTTTTTCACGCTAATTACCGCCCCCGAACGGGACTCTATTAATAATTGAACATCGCCCGGTCAAACAAAAGCCGCGCAGGTCAATTCGGCGGACAAAAGGCGTCTAGCAACCTTTGTTCTCGTGACGGGAACCTAAGTCGGTTAATCCCCCGCTCGCGTTCCCCTTCTGACCTTTCGTTTTCGCGCGTTGTTTGCACGTCCCGACGAGACCGACGACTGTTGAATTTTATATACAGCGCGTTCGTTTCTCGAAAGGGAAAATTACGAGGCTCTGGCTTTTTACTTAATCCGTTTATTCTTTAATTCCGCAAGGATATCGGTTACTGCCCTCTTGTGTTTGGAGCGAGGTAAATTCAACCGGGAAAAGGCTATTAAATACAGGTACTTTCTATTGGTAGATTTTGAAACTCGTTAGCCCAAATAAATTATGTAAAAAGCGAAACCAAAGTTCCAGATTTCTAAAGATCATGCACTAACATATAATTTTCTTAGTATCGTAAATGTTTTAACACTTTACAGATGGCGCAGTTTCATGAAAGAACTTCGTGTGGGGCCCGCTTCTCCTTGGATTAACGGGGCGACTTTTGTGGAGAGGATTTGATTTCTCGTGTGGAAAAAGTGATAGTTCTGATACTTATCAACAGATATCTCACCTGGTACGTGATCTACCTATAAATAAAGGAGATATCACGCGCCATTGCTATCTTTGCAATGCGTAAAAGGTGAAACAAAATACAAGTGTCACCACACTCTTTGAGACTGCTCGAAAATGCGCAACAGTAAAAGTACATTCAAATATTAGTGGCATTCTGGAATATTATTTTCTTATAACTTATATTTTACATCGGTCTTATTTCCATTTTTAGATTAAAAATTTAAATTCTAAAAGGGTTCTAGGTGTTATAAATATGGACAGAAAAACGTAGATAAGCTTTCTAAATGTAATAAAGTTATATAAAAATGAGCAATTAATGAACTATTTTCTTTCTAAGCGGAATAGGATTTACAACAAGATAAGAAAGATCCAAAGTCTAATTCTAGAAATAATGTATATATATATATATATATATATATATATATATATAATAAATGTATATGTAAACTTAATCAAATTTCAAAATGTTTCACAATACGAATAAACCAAACTAAAGGTTAAACTAGCAATCTGGTGAAGCAAGAGTTACCAGACAAGATAATTAACATACTACTACATATACAGTACATATACACTTATTTATTATTAAATAAAATTAATTTAATATATTTGTACTAAATGTTTGTATCTTTTGTGGTCTTCATCGACCCTTATGGTTAAGTTAAATAAGTTAATATTAATGTAACCAGTTTCACATTGTGATTATTCAACACATTCTACAACAGAATTGCATACTTTCTATGTTAAAAGTGGGGGCCAATCTTATAATAATGTTATTCATTGAGACGTTTACTATGCTAGAAGTGATAAACAATGCTGGAATATTTCGCCTTAAAACTTTCTTTGCAATTGTGCAAATTTTAATAACTACCCTACTCGGGTTTATCAGTTCTCCTCTCTGCGCATTTGGAAATCTGTAAAATCTATCATTACTATCATCCTTTCTTTATGGCAAACATAAAAACTCACTTGGGAAAACTGCAGTCTATTTTCCACACGCGGTTATTTATTGCTGCTTATAAAACAATATCGCGAATACATGTTTTGGTAAACACGAGACCTTAACCTATAATTGCCTAGAATACACGGACACAATAACAATCGGTAACCGCAGAATTCCGGACTATGATTGGCTTTTATAACGCAAGCGCACTTCTCCTTACTCTCAACAAGCAAAACAGATATGTTTTCTGTTTCATAATATAGGCAAGAAGAATGTGTCACAAGGCACATTATATCTCTTTATATTTAATGGAAAATGCTCATGCATCAAAAGTTGAAGTTTTTTCGTTGGCATTTATTTTTGGAATAATATATTTTACCATCTATCGAAAAATGGCAACCCTTTTACCAGGATTTTGAGGACTCTTAAATCAAGTGCCTGTCATACGTCCACTTTGCGGATACAAATTATTCTATATACATACCGAATTGTTCATATTCTTACAAAGTTCACATGTAGAATATCGAGGCAAGGTGTTGTAATATATTTTGTTTAGTTTTACCAATTCTTTTTTTAATTTACAATTTTTGGAACATGTTTTCTCAGAATATACGACATATTACCCGCAACGAAAAGTCGTTTGGCGCGTGACACCAGCGTGTAACTGGCAACTGGCAACAAACACGCGGCTAATTAGAACTATCTATTCCTTCTTCGAAAATGGCTGTAATTTACATAAGTTCAAATCTACAAAGATGCAGATAACACATCGCCAAGGTTGTATATCTTTCTCTCTTTGCCCTAATTGCAATTTTAATTTACATATGTACGTTGCCATTATTACTGCTATCAAACTCTCAAGACGTTCATATTCCGCTAGTATTTCTAACGTTTGGTCTTCACACTTCATTTGGCCGTAATGCCCGTGTCTCTGATTTGTTTCTAATAATTTAATAATCATTACTTCACCTGTGCTCGTATTTATTTTCCTCTTCTTCTTCTGCTTTGATTCTTCTTATGCCCTGTCAGGGCGTCTGAGATTGCCATCTTCAATTTTAATTATTTTTCTGTACACATATGTACTATATCCGTTGCATTTCATAAATGTGGGTCTGATATTAATAAAATTGGCTTTCTATTTGTTACTAGAGTCAAGTTTCTGTACCCTTCTGCTCTCTGCAGTTCTTTCTTTGCTTCGTTCTTTATATTTTTGATATTAACTTGTGCATGACTTCAAGATTTCAACTACCTAATTGTGTAATTCCTGTCGTAATTTTAAAATCTTAGGTCTCAATATATTATTACGTTGTTAGGTATTCTTGGTTACATTTATTAGTTCCTGGAGAGTCCTCCAGAATTTCTATATTACTTGTCCTTCTACCACGTTAAAAGCTACTTTGAATAGATGACAGTTATGTGGAATTTTGTTCCTTTCCCTATTGCTCTTTCTATTATAATTTTAACTATGAATATGTTGGTATTTATCTGTCTGTCAATTCTGAACGTTGCTTGCTCACCTTAGATATATACACGTCTCCTTACCTTAACGTCCAATGTAGGGATCAGAAGATTATACCTTCCTCGCCAGTCTCTCTAGAGAAGAATTATGCAAGGCAATGTTGCAATTAATTATCTCCATATAGCGTTGTGAAAGAGCTAAGCGTGTATATAAATACACCAACAAAAAGAACACTGAAAACTCAAGAGGAACTGAAAAGTATTCAAAGCTAAAATGAAATCTGTCCCACGATCGACTTTTTCCTTTTCCTTTCCTAATTCTGGTAACTACTGCGACGTGGTTAATTTGAATGCACCTCCGAGTCCTATATTGGATTTTGGCTTTGTTCGACTTCAAACGGGACGCGTCCGCTTTATACGAATTTATACCCTTCGGTATACGCGAATGATTGTTTCCAGATACGGTTACGCGACGCCCAAACCTAATTGCAGAGAAACGCTTAATGCTCGGACGTCGGTTTTATAAAAGGGGGAAGGGAGAGACCTAAAAGGATAAACGGCCGTCCAATCGGGATTTCACCTGTCTCTCGGGCGACGGCGGCGGTCCCGAAATTTCGATATTAGATTAGATGCGCTCGGCGAGGCGGCGTTGACGGCGGATGGTATGTTGGCGCGATTTACCCAATTACGTATCAAGCCGCTCCATATCCGTACACCTAGCGACGTTACGTATGTATGTATGTATATTGGGTACCTATATCTGCGCATACATAAATCCATACGTACCTGCGAACGGTAGATACCTGGTGGAGGTGGAGGCGGAGGATAGGAAGGGAAATCGATAAGTCCTAACGTTCGGATAATTTGATGGCTTCACGGCGATTAACCTTTGTCTAATGCGGAATACACACATTATGAATGTTGATTAAATTTCAGCAACGCGTATACGTCAGCTCCCTATCCCCTCCCTTTGCTATTATATCGGGGGAAAAGACGATATATCATCGGTCGACAGGATTTAGGCAAGCAATCTTTTTTCTGATTCATAAATACGATGGGAATCATCTAATCCTCCTTCTCGACGGTTAATTAACTTTTCGAAGTAGTCCTTTTTTTTGAAAAAAAAAGAATGGAATAAGCACAAATCTTCTTATGAGGAAACCAGAAGTGACCATACACAATTTGCTCTAGAAATTATCAGAATTCTTTTGGTTCCACCTCCTGTTTCAATATCCGTCATAATCAATCTAAGGAAAATCAAAAATAATGAAGTATTTTTTACTTACAATAACCACTAAAACTTCGTTAAATTCGCTTTCTTTTTTCAGTTATCTTAGTAAAAGCCAAAGTAGATAACTTGAATTAAATTTTCCTATGCTTCTGCTAAGATGTTCCACGCGTTTAAGAAACACTTTTAAAACCAGCATAATGCACTTCTTAATAAATTTTTATTCAAATTCACAGACAATGACATATTCACACAGCAAAACATTATCCTATGATGATGATAACTAGGCTGCACCATATTAGTACTTAGTTACCTGGCAGCGACGAGGCATGGAGTCGATTTCGGATGACCAATCTTGTTCCATTCCTTTTCAAGTTGCACGAATTTCTCGTCCAGGTTCTCTGCGTGGACTCCAACCAAACATCTACCCAGAATCTCCTAGTAGTGGTCGATGATGTCTAGACCGAGAGTGCTACTGGATCATCATTCATTCGTTCACTCCTTTAGAATAGGTCACCAATAGACCAGTCGCTTCTGTTTTATGCTCTTTGTAACATACTCCAATGCCACTCTTACTTCCAGTCAAGCAACCACGTGTCCCCCACAAAGACCACAATCTTGCTCAAGGGAATTCTTCAGCATTGTCGTGAGCTCCAGTGAATCTTTATTGAAATGTTTTCTTCAGGTCCTCACAGGCACAGATAATATACATGCTTGTAGTTACATCTTCTGTACCACGATTCGTTCACCATTCCCCATGTTGCATAGATGTTTTTCAAGGGACAATGTCCGGTTGCTAGACCGGTAATAGTTCTTATATCCTTTTTGCTTCTTCTGATTAGGTTAGCAGAGAATTTTGTATCTAGCGCACCAGAGTTGTTAAAGACTTTATGTTTGTTAGGATTAAGTGTACATATATCGTATTATTTTTGTATGTATCAATATCTTTTAGTCAGCATGCAATTATACTTTTAGCGGCACCAATGAGTCGAAACCGGGATTGTAATCCAAGGCGCCCGGTGTATTAGTTAACCCCTAATATTGTTAGACGTTATTGTTAAGAGCAGATTTGGTCCTTTCGAAGGAATGATATCATTATCAGTGATTTTCAATGAATAGACCATCCGCTGCAGAGTGTATATACGATTGTTCTTTTGTCGGAAAAGTATTTAAATTCGCAGTTTCGTCATTTAAAGGGAAATGTACTTCTCTAGGATTAGAAATGTTTGTGTTACTCATTTATCGGGAATTTTCTTCGGCCCCTTTGAGGAGTCTTTAAGTCGCCGCAGAGAAAGGTAATATCAATTTACGAATATAAAGGCCCATAAAATCTGGGGTAAAGTTAGTATTAGAGTTCAGTTCGGGACGAGCGATATGCTAGAATACTCGGCTAAAAAGGTTAGTATAAACATTTCAATTCGCTATTGCATGTATCAGAGTCAAAGTGTTAAGTTTTGATTTTTGAAATAGTTAGTGTTAAATATATTAGTTTTCAAGGATAAAACCGTGTTTTTACTTCGCGTATTTCTCGCGTAAACCCAGCACTGTATATGTCCTTACAACCCATGCACGGTGGCTAAACAATCCGCGGCAGTGTTTTTAAGAAACCGTTTAAAAGCTACGTTTCAATGAAGAATTCTTCAAACGAGGAGGGTCCCAAACATGTGTCTAAGTGAGGAATTGACCTTCAGTCAATTTCTACTTCCTCGAGTGTTCTCTTTATTCACGAAGTTCCCTTTAGAGCCTTCCTTGACTAGTTCGTCGGAAATTAGTCCGCCTTTAATGCCCTTATGTCCTAGAACCCAGATTAACGACACGATGTTGTCCTCCAGGCCAAGGGGTTAATAAACACTTTTACCGGAAGTGGCTCGAAAGACTTCGAAGGAGACGTGGGAGACCAAACTGAAGAGCTGGGTGTTACATCACGACCATCCGCCTTGTCAAACAACAATTTCAGTAAACCGACTTTTGACCAGTAAAAACATGTGGTGCTCCTCAGCCTCCCTATTCACCCGACTTGAGTCTTGTGACATTTTGAAACAGCGCCTCGATGGGATGTCGTTTTGGGACACTCGGCAACATTCAAACGGTTGTAGTTGACCAGTTGAAGCCTACTCCTATATTGAAGTTCCAGCACTGTTATGAGAAGTGGAAGAACTATCTCCAGTGCTGTGTGGCTTCAAAAAGCAGTTACCTTAAAGGAGACAATGTCGATTTGTAATGTTATTGGAATAAAACAGGAGAAAGAAAGTCTCATTCCTGTATTTGCGGTCCTCGTAGGATACTAACTTACGTCTATTATCCAATCACAAATCTTTATGTCTTCATCTTCTAATTTCTTGCACTTAAACCACCGGATTCCTACAAACGTTAAAAATACGCCGAGAGTTCTTGTGGGGGTCCTTTGTCAAGCTACCAATCGATACTTCTAATCACCGATTACGGCGTGCTCACTTAAAATCGGACCATTTCTCCTCCGTTCGACCGTAATTGTTTTTGGAGCTTTAGTGTCTTCATTCGTCTTCATTCCGGGCAGTTAAACCCGTTGCAAGTACATTAAGGCGAGCGGCGCGATTATTTGCGCGCTATGTAAAAATGTTTCGCTGTACTTATTTTCTTTTCTCTCTTCGACAACGCGTAGAGCCCTAAGTATCTCGAAGCAATTACAGCAATGTAAAACGTTGCGGAAGCGGTTAAAAGAAGGAGATTTACGAGCGACGCGGGTGGCGGCGGATGGCGCGGCCTTCCGCAGCAACATCACTCTTAATTTTATTCGGAAACGTTAAAATCCCACCGACGACGCAATACACGCAAAGGCGTCGAAACGGAAATAAAAATGCGAGGATAGAAACGGCAATACAATACCTCGATGTATACATATATAGCGCAGCGACCGCATTTAATCAGGCGAAATAATGAAAGTCGACTTACATCGGCCGTAGTTACACCATCGTGCGCACACAAAAGAAGGCGGCGTAACAAAGACGTCCATCCGTGGCTGCAAAACGGGCGACAGCCGACTCCGCATACTCCGGTGTGGTGGAGCGCGCGGCCGCCTCCGGAACGAGGAAAGTTCGCTCCGGTAAGGCTGAGCGGGCTCGCCAAATAATTAAACACTCCCGAACGCATTTATTATGCATTGCCCACCTCTCGGCCATATACGCGTGACTTATTATTCATACCCGGCATTATTAGAGTTTTAAATAATTGAACGGGGCAAATCTCCGGCTTTTCTTATTTCCTTTGACTAAACGGACCGCGCGGTCGGGTGAGTCGACGCGGAAGAACTCCACTTCCATCCTCATCCCCGGTTATTATTCGGCAATATTACGAGAGAGGCACGCACCCTTATACCACCACCGGCTTAGGTTAATTAACAATTTTTCTTGTATAAGTTTATATAAAAATAATGAGAAATTACGTTGGCGGAGAGAAAGAGGCGGGCATGGTCGACCATTGTTGCGGATAAAAGGGCAAATGTGACCCGTATTTGCGGGAGCGAACTGTTGTTCTTATTTATAATTAATAATGTTAGCGGTACATTCCGAGCGCGCATGAAAGGGTTTACCTACTTTTAAGTAAACGTGGCCTTCGGCAAAACGACAAATTACCTCGGTCGGTTCTAAAAAGGTGACGTGAGTGTAGTATATACAGTGGAAGCTCCACTCGCGAACAGCTCTTGTAAGCGGACATCTCTCGTAACAGGATAAATGTTCTACACACAAGTGTTTTGTTACGTTTTTAGTACAAATTACCATCGGACAAGCGGATGATCTAACAGAGGGACGCGGACACTATATTTCGTGCAAAACATCTCTCATAAGCGGACACAAAACACTTTCTAAGTATGTAATACTCAAAAAAGAATCGTAATAAATCCGGTGATTCCCCTTTTTTACGTAGTCGTATGCTGAGTGTGTGTCGGGGATAGCAATGAATTTGGTGATTCTCCTTTTTACACACTCTTATGCGTAGTGTGTGCAACAAATCGCAGCTAACGCGGTGATTCCCCTTTTACAAGCTGTTATGCTCAGTGAACGTGTTGTCTGTTTTGTCCGTGCTGTTTTTACTCCTTTTGAATCAGTCACAATTTGCATCTCGTAACGATACGTACATATTAGAATGGCACCGCGAAAAATATATATTCGTCGAACGAAAAATTGAAATAATCAACATGTCGGATAAAGAAAAGTTCAGTTCGTGAACTAGCGAAAAGGTAAGGAAGATATTTTATTTATCAAAAATAAACAATTGTCCTGAGCAAATGGGATACTCTGCATTTTCTGCGTCAGATGGATGGCTACGAAAGTGTCGTAGAAGACATTACTTTCAAACATATAGCTGGCGAAGCTTTAGGTGTAATTCAAGTAGACGTCGACCAGTTCAAGGCAAAGCTTCCATATATATTGCTTGGATATCCACCAGAGTATATTTACAATGTTGATTAAAAGTGGGTTATTCTTCCGTGCTTTACCTGATATAACTTTTGGCTTCAAACCTGACAAATGTATCGGTGGTAAGCAATGGAAGGAAAGACTTACTATTTTGTTTGGTGAAAAATGGCAGGCGAAAGAGAGATTTTGGTGGTTATAGGTAAAGAGGGCTCGTCCTCGAGCATTCAAAAATCTTTTAAATAAAGACCTACCAGCAAATTGGAAATCCAACAGGAAGGCATGGATGGCGCGAGATATCATGTCTGAATGATTGCAGTAGTTTGATAAGAAAATTAGATCACAGAAAAAATCGTTTATTCTTGGATTGCAGCATCTCATACTAAAGATTCGAATCTAACGAATGTTAATATAATTTTTTACGTCCATACATAACTGCAGTATTACAACCCCTTGGATCAGGGCATAATCCAAAATTTCAAAGTTCATTACAGAGCCTTTATTTTGAAGCACATATTACACATACAAATGGATGCAGTCAATTTGGCATCACGGCTAGCAAGATGTATTAATGTACTTGATGCTTTATCCTTCATTAAATCTAAAGTGGGAAAAAGTTGAAGCGGCGACTATTAAAAATTGCCTGCGGAAAAGAGCGTTCTCAAGAGCTAATTGCATCTTTTCAGATTTTGATGTCGAAGATGAACTACCATTGTTAAGATTTTTAAATCTACAAAACTGGTTCGCCGAATTAAGTGATATAAATTTGGAGGAATTTTTATATATCGATGAAGCAGTCCCCACTGAATATCATGATATCGAAATTCACTTAGAAGATGAAAATGACACTATCGAAATAAAGGGGACGAAGAAGACGAAGTTAAATGACCAAGCCCCTGATTCGAGAAAATCATATGACGAGGTAGTGAAGCAAATTGCCCATTTGAAACACTCTGCAAAAGATGACTTTATAGCATTTCAACGTTTGAAGAAATTAGAAAATCATTTTGAAAATCATCAGTTGAAATGGAAGCAAGCCAAGTTTCAACAGATGAAAGTTTATAAATATTTTCAACCCATGTAAATTTGTTTTTAAACTTTTAATATGTACGTATGTATATGTTCAATTGTACATACATTTAAGTACTATATTTATATGTACATACACATGTACATATGAATTTGTAATACATTGAATATAAATGAAATTAATATAAACGCTATTTATTATAACTGAATTTACGGAAGTACTGTCTTTTATTCATTACCTTGAAAATGCACGTCAAATAAAGAATTATGTTTTTCGAGCTATTCCATAAGAGGGCATCTCCCATAGCAGAATGAAAACACTGGGACCGGAAGTGTCCGCTTATGAGAGCTTTCACTGTACAGTTGCAATATATTAAATAAATACTAAAAAGGCAGTTGCTAGTATTATTAGCGGGCATATTTAATGTTCAAGTGTTAGGCGCCTATAATCCGCAATGATAAATGATTTAAGAAATTTCAGATGTTTTAGGTGGTCTCGTAACTATTGGTGACCTGTAGATCAAAATGTGCCGAGTAACTGATGGGACCGACGTCTTTATTTACAAAAGTTGGCATTTTTACGTATACTGGTATGTATCGCTTCCTAGTGTCACAAAAAACTGATTCCAAAGCTCAAAAGGAAACTATTACAAACAATGTGTTAATATCGAGGACAACTCCTTTTTCGTGTAGATTTCCGTTGCATTTAATTTCTCAGCGTCGAAAGCTCATATTTTCTTCATACGATCCTTACGTGATATTTAAATTGTATTTACGGGAATCCTCCACCCCCTCCATCTATTTTAACGACGCATACCACCATTGGAATTTCCAATACAATTCCCTCATCTCGCAAGCGATAAATCAAAATCTTAAACTTTTTGCTGCTCGGAGAAAACGCGTACCTATTATATATCGTCTAGGTATATCTACTTCCTGTTTTACATACATATACGCCCGACATAACTAGGCTCGGTACGACCTATATAGATGGGGGCGGCAAAACATAACGGTAAGCGGCGGACGTATGCAGTTATTTTACCTTCGGTGTGGAAGCCGTTCAGGAAGTCTGGTTACCCTCAGACTTCATAACTAAATTAACATACTTCCGTCGCTGTTACTTACCCGCTCCGTTGAAGATCTAGTCGATAGAACAGTTACCCGACCCGAAAAACTTCGTTCCCTAAACCACTTAGCCCTACTTAGCGTCCTCCATTAGTATACGGGTGAGGCGGACGAGTAAAGCCGGAAAAATACCGGCGAGAACGGCCTAAGTCCATACTAACTCGATTTGGGGCGAAGATTGTTATGAGGGAGATTATGTTGCGAAGTTAATAAAGTAATTTCGAAAATTACGCCGATTTTTTTAATGTTTACCTTTCCAAATGATAATTGAAGTTATTTCGGTTTTTTCTTTATGCATGATTTTATTTTACATAAAAGTGCAGTTACAATGTAAATAAAAGTCGTGCTTCACTGTAGTATCGTATGTCCGCTAATAATACTAGCAACTGTCCTTTAAGTATCTATTGATTTAATATATTACAACTGGTCCAAATAACAACTTATGCGGATAACCACCGATAACATTAAAAATAGTACTTAATGACCGGCGAATCAAAATAAGAGAAATAGCAAAGAATGTAGGCATATCCAGGGAACGCACTTGTAACATATAGCATAAAGAATTGGACATGAAAAAATTGAATGCGTCTTGGGTGTCACGATTGCTCATTAAAAGCGCGTTCGAATGAACATTTGCAAGGCTGTATTGAAGCGATTTAAACGAAACGAGAAGGATTCTTGAGTCCATTCATAACCGCTGATGAAATTTGGATCCACCACTACTCTCCTGAGACGAAGGAACAGTCGAAGCAGTGGATTGCAAAAGGCGAAGCTACTCCAAAGAAGGGGAACACAGTTTCATCGACACCGGGAAGGTAATAGGAACTATATTGCAGGGATAGGCAGAGATTGCATCGTGTTCATCGACTATCTTGGAAGAAATAAAAGAATAACGAAGAAATACCATAGTAAGTAATGATGCATACATCGTTACTTGACCAGCTGAAGACAGAAATTGCAAAAAAGGAAATTGGACATGGAAAGATCTAGAAACAAGATGAACGCTGTTGTATTACAGATTCAACCCCACCATCAACTGTGACGTGACCTACTTTGATATTAGTAACAGGCACCTCATCGCGAGTTCGTTTACGGTATCCAGTTAACACCAGTAACGTAAGTACCACCTGTCTCACCTTTCGGCAGTTCCCATGGCCAAAATTCATAGGTGCCAGTTGGAATTGTTTGACCATCCTCCGTATTCAGCAGATCTAGGCCCAAATGATTATCTTTTGCTTCCTAAGCTCAAAGTTTAGCACGGAGGGCAGAAATTTCCTTCGATTGAGGATGTCATACAATCCGTACATATATATGTATATATATATATATTGCAGAGCAAGACGCCAACTACCATTTGAACGGGTTAAAGCGCTCGAAGCATCGCTGGACTAATTGTATCAATTTGAAAGGAAGAGATCACGCCAAAAAATAAAATTGTGCTTGATCGGGAAAAAATGGTTTCTATGTTGGCGCGCGCGCGTGTGTGTACCAAACACTCGTCACCAAATGCAAGGAAATGGGAAAATTGGAAGCAAATTACAAAGACTAAAGCTGCTACGCCTGTATCCTTCAGAAAAACAGCGGAAATCTAGCAATCAGTATTCAGTGTCAGTATTGTATTTTTCTCTAAATAAACTACAGCGATTGTGCAAATATCTTCAAATAGCCAAAATTGATAACGATGTACTATACCAAATATGACCAAAGTTTGATTTCAATTCTAACATAATAAGAACGAGTCTAGCATGATAGAACACAAGTTAAGTTATAAACCAAACTATAATTCCAAACGACAAGAAACTCTCATTTAAGAATCTACTTTCTCGAAGTAGTATTTCCTAGGGTAAAGTTTTGGCTTACTCGTCTCTTCATTCGTTTTCGACGCTGCAATATAGCGATTAAACGTCTCGGGTTATAAATTTCATAACCGTCGTCGTCTTCCGGTAGTAGTTTCTGTAATTCTAACCACCTATTATTCCTTCATATCGCAGAGATTTCTGGGACGCTGCCGGTTTGTGGGCAGCGCGAGCTTTGTGCAGTATTAAGAACAATAATAACTACTAAGCTAACGCACTAATGAGTCTAATAAGTTTAAATTTAGGGAGGATTTGCGGCAGACCTCCGCGTCCTGGTCCTTCGCATTTTGTTAACTTAGAGACTTCCCTTAAGAATAAGTCGAGGGTTATGCGATTTTAACGAGCCACTCGAGGATCGGAATCATTTAATCATGTGGTTACCACAAAAAAAAAAATCGGAATTTATCGAAATCGTTGTATTTCATATCTATATATATATATATATATATATATACAAATCGCTTCAAATTCTTAATTTAGTGCGGGTTATGAAATGTTATGATATTGCCAGTTAAATATTTACCTGAAACGTGTTTCAGGATGCCTTCTATCATAATTTTGTCGACATTAAAGGCTTTTATACGGTCCCCGTTCGTTTTCGCCGGGGGAAAAAGTATCTTTACGAGCCGAAGCACTCCGAGAAATATGTTACCTTTATGCTGGTAACTTTCTTGTTTCGGGCGATCCTCTAAATAATTAAAGAGGTACCGGTTTTCCATTTGAGGTTACAATTAAAAAAAGCTTTGAATTTTTTGCGCGCGCTGAAAAAGATCGACTGAGAGAAACGACTATTTAGGGATTCTCTTACCTTTCTTCTTTGCAACTGTAGATGTATGCGTTTAAATCAAAAAATATTTTCTGGCTAGAAAAAGGGGGATTATGGTTTTAAGTTTAGGAATTAATAAAAATGACGGAAATTGCCGGGGTGAATAATTGTAGTTAGGCAGTTGATGATTTTTCATATTATCGCGCTCCAAAATTTACATTTAGTAGGTACCAATTCATCAAAAGACCAAAAATAAAGAGAAGATAAATGTGGAATCTTCTATAGTTCATGACAGTATGGTTAAAGTAAATAGAAAAGAAGAGCAACGATTTGTCTTTAACTGTTTGAGGTCTTTGAGCTCCATTGGTATTAGTGCCACAAAATTCCTCGATGTCACAGAAAATGTTTGAAATGTTAAAGGGAAGTTTGACTTTGGTACGCTCAACGTCTACACCCGAAGGGAAGTAAGGAACGCTCAAAATGAGATACAAACGAGGAGGGAGCGCAGCCGCATTGGAAATCCACGACTGTACTACCGTGAGCTCGTAAAATTTCTTTTTGAACGTCCAAGCATTTACGGGTAGCGCTATAAGTAACAGTGAGGGGTCAAATCTCGTCTGCTAAGGTGTTTAAAGTCGCCGGAGATGGAGGTGGATCCAGAACCAGATAGTTCATACTACTATCGCAAAATATTAATATTAATATATATATATATATATATATATATATATATATTAATTATTATACGATAAATATATGGTTTCAAAAGTTTCATGTTGGATCATCCCTTCATGCAGAGAAGTTCCCGTATCATGCGCGCAAAATTTCTATTGAGGGCCCCACAAAAGTGACTGCGCAAGATCAAGCGATAGTCTTTTTATAAACGCAAGACATTTCCTTTCATTTCGTCCACATTTTTTTAACATACACAAGCGATTGTTGGAGTGTTAATTCAACAGAAACAATACCTCGCAATCGCATAATAGTGCGGTTATATTTACATAGAAGTCGCAGAACACCATCAGTGCAATAAGTAAGAGAGTTCATCATTTGTATTTCGGTTGCAAATTTGGTGACCAGGACAAAGACTGGGTCCCATAAGTATGTTATAGCAGTTGCACACTAAATCTTTCACAGTGGCTTAAGGGCAAAAGGAAAGGCAAAGCTATTTGCTATGCCCATGGTTTTGAGGGAGCTACCGATCATGTTGTTGACTGTCGTTCCTGCGTGGTGCCACCTGGAAGCATCACCAAGAAAAAGGGGAAAGTTGAATACCCTAGCATACTATCTGCTATCATACAGTAAATCCTTATTATTATCATACAGTTGCTTGAGGGCAAAAGAAAAGCAACCACGTGCCAACCACGTCTGGCGAGGAGTTTGCCGATGTGATACTGTGCAACGATCATATGATTTACATATACGAGTATACATTTTTTCTCACAACCTTTTTAAATATTTTCTCTACCACTACCAGGTCAATCAAACAACAACACTGGAGTTAATACCTATATTTTCAGAACGTTCTGATTTTAAAGGCTTAAAGTTATCCCCTGAGTCAATCTGATTCTGGAGCGGATACATCTACTTCCGAAGCTTTCGTAGTAAATGAAAAAATAACATAAAACTAATAATTGAAATCCAACGTTCACTCGCTAACACATTCACACGTAACCGCCGGAAAACCGTGTAGAATTAAGCATTCACGCCTCGAGCATCTAATTCCGGTGTAGTTCGTCCCGTTTTTCTTTAAAATTTAAATTGCATCCGCGAGTAAATTTTCGGCGAAGGGGCTCGCTGGCTTACGCCGGGGCGACCATCGAAAGCTTGTAAAATATTCGCCACGCCTAAAACAACAAAATAAGTGGCGGGAAAACGGAGCTCTAAGGCAAATTTACCTGCGGGGCGCGCCGTTTCCCGGCATCGGCACGTAACAAATTACAAATTTTAGCACTTCTGTAAAAGTGGCGGCCGTTGCGGTCCGGGCCCGGAGCTCTTGCATATATATTTCAATGAGGGCTTGCACACGAGTACTCCGAAACGCGATATTATGCATGCAGCCCGAAAGGTTTGAATATAAAATAGAGGTTCTGCGGTCAGTGTTACGGATATGAAAGCCGACTGGTTAAAGCCGGATCGGGGGCTTTGAGGCTATTTTAAATAACTCCCGCCTCGGTCCGGCCACGGTTATGGTTAGTTTCGCATGCGTAAATTGATTCTAAATGGGATTGCATGTGTTTCTTTCGGAAGAGTAGTGATGTCTTCATGAATATACCATCAGGCGAGGTGGTTAATAATTCATCTTGGACTGTCACGTTCATGTACACGATGTTATTTTAAAAGTGTGAATGGACACAGGGCTTTGTAGGGATAACACTTTCGGCATTCAGTAGGTTTCAGTTTTTCAAGTTGGACATCCATATCAAAAGAGGCATGTATGTAGCACTCCTCAGTGATTTTTAGGTAAGTAAATATTCAAACCCATGCGTTAAAGAGAGTATAGGGATATAAGAGCGTGCTTCAATTTGGTTCTTGAGCGAGGCGGGGCGAAAACATTTTCCTCTAAATCCCAGTGGCGCCCAATACTGTTTTGTACGATCGTCTAGCGTTATTAACATCTCGCATCGTGGAATTAACCCAGTGGTTTTCATTCACTGCCCTAACGCGGTAGCTAGCCACTTGTTTCTGCGTGTCAGCAGGTCTTTATCCGACACGAACGGACAGTAACCTGCTTCGTGAAGACCGTGTTTCAGCCTTACCGACATCGTCCGAAGCCTCTAGGTCCTCTTTTCATTGTTTCCGATATTATTGTCCGGTGGAAAACCTGGTCGATAAGGAAGTACGTAACAATTTGTTCTCAAACTCAAACATTGTTTAGGTTCTGTATAGAGAGTGAAATTGTTTTATAAAGAACAACTGCACTATCAAAAATCTGCGAAATAAGCACGAAGTGGGGGAATCGCCCGAGAGCTACTTCTTACGAAAATTGATGACGTAGATAATTATTTTGTCTCTCTAATCTCGAAATCTCTCATACTACACGATTCGCTACTCTTCTCTCTCGTCAATCAAGTCCTAATCCTACCTTGGTAATCTGTCCTTGATTCTCTCAGATTACTTTTGGCGACTTTTTAACGTCCCTCGACGTCGTGGGTCCACATTCATGGACACAACAAAGAAAGGATCGTTAACTCGTTGGTTGATTTTAAATGTGCCGCCGATAGCGTTGTACTTTGCCTTCCTTTGCGGGGGTTCGCAAGACGAGCACGTCGTGAGCGATGGCAGAATAAGGTCGAGAAGTCGCCACATGTTATTGAATCAAACCTGACTCCCCTTTGAACGGTGGCGAACCAGAAATTTGAGAATTCTATATTGACGTTCAATCGTAGTTTATCCAAATGATTTGTTTTATTACTATACGTTGTTGGTCCCTCTTTTATTCTCGTTTTCCACAGTTTCCTATCTTGAAGAGCTCCTTTTAACGTCGGACCAGCATATACCTCTTTCTTTTCCCATCCTTTCCTTGAGCCTTGTTTTTTCCCTGGGCTCTTGCTCCCAAAACTCTTTTTGTCATTCTGTCATCTCCCATTTTATGTATGTGACTCAATCAGCTCAATTGCCTTTCTTAAATTATTGTTTCTACTGGGATTATGTCTAATTGGCCTCCAATTGTTGCATTTCCTATTCTATCTCTTCTATCTCGTTTTGTTCTCGATTCTTCTTAGAAATCTCATTTTCCTCGCCCCAATTTTGCTCAGTGTTCTTATTCGTGTTATCGACCACGACTCGTTGCCGTAGGTTAGAGTTGGTTTTATATATCACAGTTTTTATTCGTTTTGGTACTCCCTCCTTCCTTTTTCTTTCTTCCAGCTTTCCCCAATCGTTCATGTATTGCTTCGTTTATGGTTTGCGCCCAGAATTTAGTTCTGTAATTTCTCCATTGCAAATGAGAACGTCATTGCCGAGATACATGTTTGGTAGTATCCAAATCGGTGGGAATATGGTAAGTACTATTTTATATGGTAAGCGATGAAGAGGACGACGGTTACATCGTACATAAGACCATTGTACAATTAATATGGAATTCCCCCAATTATACATAAAATATGTTTCGTCATAAGACATACAAATCTAGCTTACTTGAAGAATTGACAGTAGATCACTTAAGACTACAAGCGTGTCGGATGCTGGGAACGAGCGCTACATCGTCAACCGCATCTGGAAATTAATACCAATTCCATCTTTTCACATGCAGACCTGATTACCATTAAAACCACTTGATGAGGCCTATCGTGAAAATCGATTTTCGATTCAAAATTGTTATCAAGACAAGATGATCATCAGTTCATTCCCTCCGCCCAATAAATACAAATATACAATTCGGGATTGTTGAACTCAAAACGATTTATCAAGGTACAAGCATCAACTTAATCAAACGCCTCGGTAATCGATAGGGACTGTTATTAGTTTCCGGTTATCCTTCCTACACGTTCATACGAACATTTAGAAACCGTATACTTAATGTACATCTGCTACCATGACACTCACGCCCCTCCCGATATTAATTTGTATCGCGTGTTTATCAGTACTTCGAATGAAAAATGTTTTTCTTCTCAGTACTATAGGTATCGAGGTGAATGACTCTCCTGAAGTTACAACCATGTTGACAATCGTTCCGGGTCGATAATGTAGCTTTAAGTGACGTTAGTGTAGTGAGCTTCGGAATGTATTGGTCGTTTTGGTAAGTAATTGTCTTTTAATGTACGATTGTGGATGATCGTCGAAATGGACGAGAGAAACTGTAGTTGAGGTAGCGAGTTGTATATTGGAAAATGCTAGTCTTCAATTTACGAAATAAAGTTACATTTTCGAAATAACTAAGTTCATTATCTTCAGTACAAAAGTGTAGATGGCACCCTAGCTATCGAAAATATGTAGATATTTGTAGATTTTCGAAATTTATCATACTTAAAGCAGAAAAACTCGTTAAGAATTCAACAGTTCTGATGACAATAGTTCAAGTTAGAGATTTCTGCTTCTAGAAAAAATATATTGACATGTCCTAGCGCCTAAACGAGGCGTATGTCGTGAATTTTGACATCAAGTTCATGCAACCAACCTTCCAGGCAATTCCAAACGTAGTTTTTTTGTGACATACTACACATCAAATTAAAACTCTCGACGCATAGATTATGAATAGTCTCCAAAACGAACAGACTGTTTTTCAGCAAATATGGAAAGGAAAATCAAAACTATCTTATAGGAAAACTTATTTGACATGCCCCGATGAATAAACAATACATATTTCGTGGGTTTTGACATCAAATTCACGTTCAACACCTTCAAAACCACATGATATCAAACTTTCAGTCAAATCTAAATATATTTAATTTGTCTTTTTTTTTTAATTTTTCCAATTTCCATGAAAAAGTAAAATCAACGGTAATATGACGTTACACATAAAATTAAAGCTTTCGACGCGTAGATGACGAATGTGGTAGTCTTCAAAACGAACGAACCGTTTTTAAGTGAAAATGGAAAGGAAAACCAAAACTATTTTATAGAAAAACTCATTTGACATGCCCCGATGAATAAACGAGCTGTATTTCATGGGTTCTGACATCAAATTCACGGTTTACACCTTCAAAACCACATGATATTAAACTTCCAGCCAAATTTAAATGTATTCAATTTTTATCAACTTTTTTGAATTTTTCGAATTTCCATGGAAAAATAAAATCATTCGTAATATGACATGTTACACATCAAATTCAAACTTTCGACGCGTAGATGACGAATATGGTAGTATTCAAAACGAAAGGAAAGTTTCTAACAAAATATGGAAAGGAAAACCAAAACAGATTTATAGTAAAAATCATTTCACATGTCTTAATCAATAAACCATAGGAACTTCTAAAAAAAAAGGTTTCATCTACTTTTCTTATTGTTTCCATCTTTTTCGATTTCCATAATTCGCACATTTTCTTGAAGCAATTCATATTACTATGCCAACATTCATCTCGATGCGTTCCAAACTGTTTAATTCTAAAATACTAGAAGTAATAAAATCTTTCCCAACATATGAAATTAGTTCTATAAAATCTCATTTTCCTCCCTCCACAATTCGCGATTACGGCCATCATCATAAGGACAGCATTGTCGTGCTCAGCTAATGCGCGAAGAATAGGTCGACGATTCGAGTTCAAGAAAACTTTCCCGAGGCAAAATAAATTCGTCATACGTCTCGTCGGTTCTATAGGTAATTTCTTTCGGGCGTCTTCGCGGAGTAATTTCCACATTCTTGCCGTCATGTATTTACGCGCCCGCGACGTCTAATTTGCGTCTCTTTGTGGCGGCGTAAATTTCCATCCTCCGGTCCTCGTTCTTCCTCGCCGTAGCGCGAACGAGGACCCGGAGGAACGATGTCGAAGCAACAATGCGGCGAGATTATATCGTAAATTGAAATCATACTCGAGTTATAATGTTCCCGGATTAACTAAGAATTACTAATTACGAAGAGATAGAGTGTGTGTGAGGGAGAGAGAGAGTCGGGCGTGCACTTTTCGGTTATCTCCTTCGAAATTCAACTTCTTAATGAAATATTAAGTCGGCGACTCGCGTGGGATTTCGCCGACTTAGTGTACTTTTTGGAGGCGTCGTGTATTTCGGACGTGGATTGCTTCCGGTATTATCGCGATAAATAAATAAACTAAAAGGGAACTTGTGTTAATTGTTGGGTGAATATTTCAGAGCGGGATTTCCTCCGACGTGGAAGTTGAAATGAGTTTATTCGAACAGGAGATTCGTCGGGATTATGTTTCGTAATTTACGGGTGGTTGCGGTTTAAGTTGAAGTCGCCGGAAGTTGTTGCTGACGATGTAGGAAGGAACTTGCCAGATTTCGTTCTCATCAGGCAACGAAAAGATTACTTTTACCCTCTTCTTTCACTGCTTTTACACTTGGTAAAAGACACTAGGTATATCGCATCGGTAAATTCCTCAGAGCGCAATTATTTAATTAAATCGATGACACGTGTTTCGCTAACAACGGGGCAAGCATCTTTAACCTTCCTATACTCACGCATACGGTCTGTGAGACCGACTTATATAGTATAGTATACGACTTTCATTTTGAAGTGAGTATAGGAAGGTTAAAACCGTCAATAACCGAGAATAGCATTCCATAATTAACGATTTTGAAGATTTTAGCCTCATTGTTGGCGAAACACGTGTCACCGGATATTAATTAAAGAATCATTAATACATATATAATATATAGTCAGATACGTATTTGCGCAAACTAAGTTGCCATCCTCAGTGGAAAACTGGGGGAATTCAGTATCACCAGCGATATCTGGCCAACGTCCAAAATGAAGACCACGCAACGACCACTACAACTCCAACGCAATGCACCATGAAAAACACCATTGTTCTTTAATATATTATTTTAACCACAGTGTTCTTCTTATTTTCAAGTGCTAGTTTAGTATCCAGAATGTTGATTGCAGAGACAAAGATATTATCGCCAAGGAAAGCTTATTTTCAGAGACAAAATCTCATCGGGACACACTTTTCAATATCCAACCGACCATCCAACAAGCTGGAGTATTCAGGCAAATTGGACATTCACACTGATCGAAGATAAACACTGAACTGTCGAATTTGGGGGCTTAAAAATCCACGAGTGACCCATCAGAAATCCATGCATCCACAATCAATGACTCTGCGAGTGTAGATTTTGGACTGGCGGAGTCGTTGGCCGCGTATTTCTTTGAGAATACGACCGGCAATGCAGCTACCGCTGATGGTCTTCCTTATCGCAACATATTAAGCAACTAATGATGGCCCACATTGAATGAAATTGTTGTTGAGTTGACGTTAGATTTCAACAAGACGGAGTAGCCGGTCGTACTGTGGCCGCAACAACCCACCTATTGCAAACTAGGTTTCTTCCACGCGTTTTCTCGAGGCGGAAAGAAGTTGGTCATCAAGATCGCGTGATTTGACATCATTGCAATTTTTTCTTTGGGATATTCTGAAGGGAAAAGTGTATCGAAACAATCCACAAACAATTCCGGAGCTTAAAATGGAAATTCATCTCCAATTATGCTAAAACGTGACGATGTGTGTGAAAATTTCGTGGGAAGGGGTGAACTTTTGCCAACTAAGTCGGATGTTGTGTTGCACACCAGTAGATGTAATAAGCGGATTCTCGCTCACGACAACTCCAACCAAATTTCGCAGGGCGTTCGCAGCGAGTAATGATATCCCCCCCCAATACGATGGCTCCATCTGCGATTTATCGGTGGCGAGGGTTGAAGCTAGCATTCGGTATATGAAGAGTGCTCGCAAAGCGTTTAAATAAAGTCTGGTATACGGAAACTCTTGAAAAGGAGAATTCTATTTAAAAGGAATAGGGGGTGCTCAAAAGTTTTCTTGATACTTATGGGGCTCGCTTAAAAAGTTTACCAGATGGCGCCACTGTAGTGGAGCGGTGAAGAATCCGCCTATTATATCTACTGTTATCAGTATTTAAATAAAAACATCTGCAAAACTCAACTGGAATATGTGTTTTATTAGAAGAAACAAAAACAAAAATAAAGTAGGTTTCGAGACAGCCTTTAAGACTTAAGGCGGTAAACGATAAATTAGTACACGACATCGTGTCTATCAAAATAATAATGACCCCTCCCCCACTACAGTGGCGCCATCTGGGATTCTCGGATCGCGAGGTTTGGAATTAGCGTTCGGTATATGACGAATGCTCAAAAAGGTTTTAAGTAAAATCTGGTATACGGGAAGTTTTGAAGAAGGGAATTGTACTTAAAAGGAGGGGAGAAGGTTGCTCTAAAGTTTATTTATACTTATGGGGCTCGCTAAAAAGTTATTTAAAGATGGCGCCACTGTAGTCGAGGGATCATTTCCCGCTGTGAGAGCTCCGCGAAATTTGAGTGAACTGTGGTGAGCGAGAATCCGCTTATTCTATCTGCTATCTATCTGTATTTTATATTTAAATAAGAACATCTGCAAAACTCAACTGGAATAACTGTTTTATTTAAAAAAATAGCGGAGATTTCGAGGCAGTCTTTATGTGATATAAGATAAACGATAAATAACAATACGACCACGAGGCCATCAAAATCTTGAGCGTCACCAAATCGATTAGCTCCTTAACTAAATAACTGATCGATGCGACGTAACCCACATATTACGACTGGATGCGAATCTTCCCATCAAATTCGGACTAGGATTCGATTACATCTGCGCGATTTATCTCTCGTAATAAAGGCAAAATTAAAACGTAAAATTGGATTATTAAATTTTCCGCTTTAAGAACGCAACTCACACGCGCGCCCCGGCCGCACACGGCTCTCGCAGCAGCCGTTAATCTAATAAACTGAACTGGAAAAAGTGAATGGGGAAAGAAGGAAACACGCTAAAATCTCAAAGGTCTCCGTCCGAATTAAAATCTCAAAAGTATGTTAAACAGGACGCCGTTTTAATTAAGAGATCCTATTATTAAAAACGCGAAAAGTCACGGCGACATGGCCGTCGCTAACTTTGATATTAGATATTATTAATGTATTAAAAAAACGAATCAAATTCGCGTCCCGGCTAAGATCGTACCTAAGCGGGTGAAGTTGAAAAAATGATTTCAACGTATTGCGTTCGTTCGTTATGCCATCTTTTGATTTACTTCGTAAGCCAATGAAAGGGAAAATGGGAAATTTAATTATTTACGACTACGCTCTCTTTAAAATATTTACTTCGCGAATTCCGTTCGTTTCCCGACTAGCATACACCCTTTAAAATACTGCATTTAATCATCGTCGAAAATGCTAATTCGTAAAGTTTTTAATCGGAAATACTTTTTAAAAGCTCCATTTCTACTCTAATGGGGGCACGTTAATAAATTTTAAAGATATAAATACGTCAGATAATGAGGCGGAGGCTTAACGATTTCGACGTCGAAACACGGATATTTTGAGTGCACCCATCCACGTAATTATCATCGGAAAACTTATTTCGTAACGCATTATAGGCTTTTAGTGGTACAGTAATCGACGTTAACTAATCTTATTCGCCCTAATAACCCGTAAGCGTTTGAAGTTGGCCATCGGCTGAAACGTAGAGCCGGTTTTAAAAACACGGACGATAATTTGAATAATAATAACCTTGATCTAATACGGATAGGATAGTATAGAATTTAAATGCCGAAGAGAATCAACGAAGGTGGTACGTACTTCGTTGCGTGCCGCGTGTTCTACAGGATGAAATATGCGGAAACAAAAGAAGACGAATCCTTAAGACTTCTGAAGATGACCCAAGAGAATTGGCTGTTAGAATATCTCGTGAGAGATCCGATGGCAGGCAGAAACGAAAATGGCTAGCTGCAGCATAAGGTCGTGTTAGGTTTAAGTTCACTTTAGCGATGAAAGGCGTTAAAAACGCCGGCTGATAGTGCAGAAATTTAGAAATTATTCGTAGGGGCGTTTCTAGTTTCGAACAAAATTATACGTTTACGCAGAATAGGAAATGAAACCAAAAATACGATTGATAAACACAAAATTTATTAAATTTAGAAAGTTTGGCAGTTAAATAATGTAAAATTTAAAGAATATAAAAGTTAAAGACTTTATAGGCGTTAAATCTAACCAGGAAATACAGGCTTGCCCAGAAGGTGATGCACTTTTTAACCTTCCTATACTCACGGATACGGTCTGTGAGACCAACTTATATAATATAGTATACGTGCTTCATATTTTGACGTGAGTATAGGAAGGTTAAAATAAAAACTATTATATCAAGCTTTTTATTTTTTACAATTCAATGGTAACTAAATGCAAAAATTGTTTTTGGAAATACCATCTACCAAATGACGTCCTCAGCGGGGACGATACTCTTCGAATATGGCACACAAATTTTCAAAAACCCTCCTAAGAGTTCTTCTCGAAATGGATTCCAATTCCAGCCTGCTTCAATTGCTTTTTGAGGAACCATGTCCTTCACGCCACACTCATGCTTTCATTAGAAGTGTGACCCCAGCCCGCTGAAATCAAGTGTTCCCGTTGTAACCTCGCGATTTTCGCAAATTTGGAGCCAGAAAATTCCTCATCATAGCCGTGTAGCGCTCTAAATTTACAGTTACTGTCCGGCCGCAATTATACTCCATTTTGCGATTCCCAACCTAGACCGCAACTTTCGATGGGTGAAGTAGCGTGGTCTAGCGTGGTGATTAAGACGGGGATTCTCTGGGGCCCAATACTGCCGGCAGTTGTTTGAATACGACGTATAATAAAGGTTCCTACCCGAAAGTTGCGGGATGGGGTGCAGGTGGTTATTGTCTTTCAGCACCTTGACATTGGGTCGAATTAATGTCGAAATCCGAATCGCCTTGCAGCCTGGCCAGCTCCACTTAATATCCTCGCCGAAAGGGAGGAAAGCTACAGCTTTCGGAACGATTTTACGGTTAAATGTGCAAATAACACCCTATACAACACGAAGCTTACGCGATCACGCACGATACTTATTTCGCGTACAGTCAAAATAATGTTTTCTTCTTTTCCTCTTTGTTTATTGGTGATCAACGAAAACATGACATGTCAAAAAAGAAAAGGCAAATATGTATAGATAAACAAAATAAATCGTTTCACAAAGTAGAAATAAAGTATATATAAAAAGGATAGATCACAGACAAACAAACTTTGATCTCTTTGAGCGACTTCCACCTTCTGCTTTCAACTTAGCTGACTGCCGATTTGATTTCAGTGTGTTGTGCTGAATCGACGTCTCATCCATTATCACATATCAAAGCAAGAAAATCCTGTTTATTACACTTTAACAGCTGCAAGCAGCGCTCTGAATCAACAACTCGTCGGTTTTGGTCAGCTGTGAGCAAACGCGGCACCCATCTCGAATACAGCTTCCTCAATACCCAAATGTTCGTGCAGAATATATACCACACGCTCTATTAATATCAAGTTTCACGTTGGGATAAATGCAGGTATTCAATTAAATCGGGATTATATTTAAAAAGTGCATTGTAATTTCAATGAAAATTGTCAAAACAAAAGAACTACAGCCAACTTCCTAGAACATCGGAAACATGCTTCGTACACACAAACATAACCTTACTTGCTGTAGCATTCATATAAATTTATAACATTTTCATTCGACGGGACAACGTTTTCATTAGCTGGAACTGTATCTGTACTTTTCATCATCTTCCCGCGCACACCCGCAAAAAATTCGTCGAGCTCTTCTCAGCGCTAAAGTTTGATATTGCGTTTTTCACGCCGCTGCCGCTAGGAATTCTCATTAAATTTAATGAAAAGTCATGCAGTCGTCCGCATCGTACGAGGAAATAAATTACATCTTCTCGGGGCAAATTTTCCTCGCAAAATAATAGCGTAAACGTGGATATACTGGCAATTATAAAAATCGCTAGAATCGGGTGCAAATTAACAACTGTCTTAGAAGTTAACCAAAAGTAATTTTAGCCTCTTTATACCAGAAAACTTTGTTACCTAATGGCGTAGGGCTGCAAAACAAAGCAATATGCTCATACAAAATTACGCCATTGCTTCTTGTTTCGTATCATAGCCTTTCCTTCGTTCCACGATCACCCCTTTTCTTTCAAAAATCCGCTCTATATTCCAATTTCAACTGAATTTTGATCTCCCTTTTCTTTTTAAGCAAGAATTAAAAGCATAATTCTTGCTTTTCACATTTTCTTTACTGGAGTGTTTTCGTAAAGTCGATAAAGATGCTCCCACGAACTCAGTTGCCATTGTTCCACCCATTTTTTAATTCAATCGTATTTATTTCCGTTGTTTTGTGATGTGCGCAGCTAGACCCTTCCTAGGCTTGCCTAGTTCTTGTGGTTTAACTTAAGAAATGCCCCTCGTGCGTCTTAGAGAAAGCACGCAGGGACGTAGCAGTAGTTAGAACCGACAATGTTACATTATATCCCTCCATTTAGAAATCGTAACTCTATTCCCGCGTATTTACCTTCGAAAACGTAAAACTCCATTACAAGCGATAAACTAAACAAGAGCAACCGGCGAAACCTCGAACTAATTCATTAACATTCATAAACACCCTCGTACTGACTTAAACTAATCGAGAGAGTCGCGTGGTAGTGGCACTGCCGAGTAGTAAATAATGGAAAGTTTGTTTTCACAAGCAAATAACTATTTCGTCCCGTATTATCTTACCCCCTCCCTCCCCCGCCGTAACTGTTTATTTATACATTTAAATTAGTCGCATGTATCGCGAACGGGCGAAAATATCGCCTCGCGTTCGTACAAGGGAAACGGCGAACGGAATTTACACAATTGCGCGTAACGTTCGTTATTTTCCATCCCCCTATAGTGTTCCAAACCCCTTCCCGAAACGCTTGATTAATTTGTTTCGACAACGTTGCATCATCGAGTTCTTCTCCGCTTCCCCGTTTTAACCCAGAATTCGACGGTTTAGAATGTTTTAATTGGAATTGTACCTAAAAATATGTTAGGGGGCACGGATTGGTGGTGGTGGTAGAGTTATGGTTTCACGGTTTGAAGATGAAGGGCATATATCAAATAATATCCATTATATAACAAACGATGTACGGATTCTTCCCCTTTAGAAAGAAATTGCGTTGAAGCGCGTCTTTTAATAAGTTTACTAAAAGACACCCCCGTGGATTGTCTCACCACTATGCATGGGTTGTAGAACCATATACACTTCTAATTCACGCAATCGTTGCGCTTGTTTTAAGTAGTAGTACTATTCGAGTAATGCGCGAAGTAAAACACGATTTAACTTCGTAACTATGTATTTAACACTTAAAAACCAACACTTCAACTATTATACAATACTGAATTTGCTTAGACTAGTGCGTTCTGGCCGAGTATTCTAACGTTCCGCTTGCGCCGAATTGCTTCTTAATACTAACTAGGTTTAAATTTGAGAGGCCTTTATATTCGAAAATGGCCGAGGAAAATTGTCCCAAACTAGTTACTAGACAGAATCCTAGATCTTAGAACGGATATCTTCTTCTTTCAATATCGGAGCTGATAAGTGTAAAGGGCTTTACTGCGTAATGAACAATCGTAAATGCATATATAACAACAAATGTTGTATTCACTTGCTATCTTAGGGATAATAATATTCCGTGGAAAGGGCCAGCCCTATTCTAACAATAACGGCTAGATCGATATTAATATGAAAATAATAAACTAGGTGTCGTAGATTATAATCCCGACTTTTATCTCATAGACACCGCTAGAAATATTTGTCTAATTGAATGTAAACAATGGAATGTTGAATATTACACGAATTAGTCACTTAAATTTCAAATACACAACAGTAATATTTACCTAGCACTAATAAGCCTACAGTTATTAACAGATTACACCTTCTATTATCTTTACAGTGATATTAGTTAATATGGGCCTTACAGGAACTAATATTTTAAATTTCAAATAAACAGGACAAGATATATGCAAGTACATCTTACACTAAAAAGCTTAGTGCAGTCCCCAACAAAACGATATTTTTAATTATTATGTCACGACATTTTCTTCTTTCCAATTCTATTCAATACGCTCCTCAACAACTTTATCAAACACACCGTTATTATTTCGAAACGAATTTCCTCCGGTCCGCCCACGAAACGAAATTAGAACGGGGCTCTGACGTTCTCTAATCTCCGTAACCAAGTGGAAATTTCATTTCTTCGAGCGCACGCTCTCCCCATGTTTATTTCCGGTGCTTGTTTTCCCATTTATAATAAATTTTAATTCGTAGCTTCGGGCATGTCATTCCTGACGATGATTAGGCGCATTGTTTATTAAGCGCTTATGATTCGATTAATATTTGATTCGATCTCTCTGACGCGAACCGTGAAAGTAAGTAGTAGGTATACGCTAATTCTCGGCTATACCTCCGATCTCCAGTCGCATTAATATTAAATTTAATCTGGAAGTGCAAATAATCGAGGTCGGAGCGGGCTGAGAAATAGGGTAGGTGGAACCTACATACTTGTCAGCACGGTTCGAGATCGACGTCTCGTTCGTAGTATTGAATTATCGAGTTTAATAGCGTTTTGGGATGTCTACATTAATTAATTATTTGATAGAAATTAGACGATTAAGTTTCCGTTGTAATCGCTAATAAGAATAGATAACGAGAAAACCACCTGCAAGCTTTTATTCATTATAAAAGGAGAACGTACATCATTAGTCGAACTCCTGAAATACCACATTTGTTCACAACTTATACGCGAAATTTATTTATAAGATTATACGAGGTAAGTAAGTCAAAGAATGTAAAAGAAAAAGCTATATTAAAAAAATTGGGAAAATAAAAGTTTTGTTTAGGGTGCACTGACTTATTTATCGGAACCGTCCGGCAGTCTCGATATATATGAGTTACTACTCGCATGGCTCAGCCTTCGGCCGCATTTACTACAGGCGAACGAAATTAAAGCAACACAAGCTATCCTAATATGCATTCCGCCTTGCTAAACATATGGGCCGAATTTTAGTGGCGTTTACATTTCTTTGCCTAAATAATAAACATTAGTCTTGACTGCTTACTCTCTGTAATTACTGATCGGTTCCTTCCAAAACTTCAAAAACTAATTTTGGGTTTCCTGTCATAGTAGGAAATTTTTCTCTCTTGCCAATTTCGTTTTATCGATTATGAACTTGGTTTGTTATGGATCAAGAATTGTCAATAAATACACGAACGAGGAGGGCATGATGAACTATTTATTTTGCTGATATTGAATATGTAGCGTACGTCGCCCGAAAACTTGCCCAAGCCAAACAGTAAAATACAGTTTTTACTTCCTAAAAATCGATATTATTCTTCAACATAGTTTCCTTCGAGAGTGATATAATCAGTCCAACACTGCTCTAACACGTCTACACCAGTTTTATAGAATGATTTGTCTTCGCCTTCAAAAGACACCTCAGCTTCGTCGATGATCTCTTCATCTGATCCAAATCTTTTTCCCTCGAACATCTTTTTTGATGTCAGGGAAGAGGTAATAGTAACTGGAGGCCAAATCTCGCGAATACTGGAGATTGGAAGCCCAGTTCATGCAATTTTGCCAGCATAACCAAGGACTTGTGACACATTGCATTGTCTTGATGAAAATCACTTTCTTCTTCTCCATCTGTGCCCGTCTTTTGCAGAATTTCCTTCTCCAATCGATTCGATAATGCTATATAATAATTGCTATTGGTTACTCCTTTTTCAAGGTATTCAATGAGTATCTGAATATATCTATACCATGCGCATCTCAAAATTCGGAGGTCACAGCCTCTCCGGCCGACTATTGCGTCTCTGAATGAATGAATGAATGGTTTATTGGTAATCAATAAAAATACACATATGTATACCTACATAAACAAAATAAATCATATGACAAAGTAAAAATAAAATATATAGAAAAAGGCAAATTACAGACTATTCAACATATAGACAAATAAACTTGGATCATTTTGAGCAGCTCTCAACTTTTGCTTTCCACTTAGCTGACTGCCAATTTAATTCCGGCGTGTAGTGATAGATCAATGTTTCATCCACATTACATACAGACGCACAAAATCCTGTTTAATACGCTCCCACAGCTTCAAACAGCGCTCTGGATTATCAACCCATCGTTTCTGGTCAGCTGTGAGCAAACGCGGCACCCATTTCGAACAGGGCTTTCTCAATACCCAATGTTCGTGCAAAATATAGTCCACACATTCCATGAATATCTGTACGATGTCTGCTAACTAACGGAACTTCACTTTACGTTCATTCAAAACAATTTTGCGGATTTCTTTTATGTTTTCTGGAGTAACTGCTTCATTAGAACGTCCAGAGCGTTCCGCATCATCGGTGTTTGTGCGACAGCGTTGTTTCGTTGTTTCTGATGGAGAAGATGGGTAATAACACTTATTTAACCATTGCTTTATTGAACGGTATCTTTCTCCATAAAAAAGCAAAGTTTAATCAACACACTCAACCCCTTTTTTGTCCATTGTTTTGAAAAAGACGAAAGTAGCGTCACTAAAACCACTCAATGACTAATGGCCAAAATGTCATGAAATTTTGATACGTATAGTTTGAAGGGTGGTACTTTCTAAAGATCGTATGATTTCCTATTAGAGTCGCCATCTATATGTGAAGATGCCGGACTTTTCCGGCAACGAGTACGATACGGTATTATATTCTGAGGAGCAAATAACCTCATACGGAAAGGTTTTACCACACAGAAACGCATTGTACGAATAATACAAGCGATAAAGTTTAGACATTCTTTGCGTGGTGTTTTCAAATCCCACGGTTTTTTAACTGTTCCGGGGTTCTACATTTATGAGTGTTCATTGTGTTTTTCCATAACAAACATTACTTTCGATTTAATCAACGAGAGCACTACAGAACCAGAGATTCAGATGTCAACTATTCAATTTACAGGCTTAAATTAACTGAGTAATGTTCATATTATGCTTGCATTAAAATATTTAATCCTTTACCGAACAGTTTAAAAGTTTAAATCAGATCGGATAGGTTCAAGGCAAGAGGTTTCTAGTTGAACTAGAGCCGTATGATCTGAATCAATATTGGTCCAGATAGTAGGGTCTTTGTGTTATTTTTTATATTTCTATTTGTGAAACTTTTCATTTTGTTTTGTGACATGCTTCTTTTGTATGCGTAAGACATTATTCAATAAAGAGTATTATTATTATCATTATTATTATGAATTCTGTTTTAAAATTATGCATAACTTGTTAAAAACTACCAATTGGAAAAAGCTAGGCGATTATATCTAATGGGCACTAACGGGGGAACCCATTGAATTGGCTAGGAGGGAACTCATCTCGGTGATGAGCTGGAATCACAGCGAAGTCAATCCGAGACTTTCATTCCGACTTAACTCATTGTAATTCCCGACAGCTTCAACAGGAAAAAACGACCCTACCTTAACGTATTCGATCAGTTTAGGGTAATTGTCTTACGACGATTTACAAAACGTGCTACAGGATCCCTATGTAGCTAAAATTCTACCACTGTTTAACGGTGGGATTAGCAATATTAGAAATTTACGATTATAAACCACAAGTATGTAGTACATTGCAGCACTCTTTCACCTGTTCTTTAGCTTGTGAGCAATAAATATCTGTTAACATCCGCCTTTTATAAAACTAAAATGATTGTACACACAAGTAACTACAAGAAATGCAATAATTAGAAATTTACGAGTACGTATAATAATAATAATAATAATAATAATAATAATAACAATAAAACAGTCGAAGAAGATCCAGATGGTAAAACGGAAGCGAAGATTTAAAAAAGCATGCAATAAAAAGCTGGAGGAAAAACTCACCTTCAGTTTCCTAAGCACATTCATACGCCTAAAAGAGAAAGAAAGAAAATTAAAGAATATTAAAAATAAACACTTTATACACAAGTGAAAAAGAAAAAAGTCAAAAAACAGCGAGAAGGTAGAGAAGATAAGTAGTAGTAGTAGTAAAGTAGTAAAGTAGTAAATAAGCATGTTCGAACGGAAACGATCCGTAAGATCCTACGGAAATGGTGGCAGTTCTGAGATACATAAAGGCATACACGAACATATTAGAATTATGTATGTATATAGTTATGTAACAGTAGCAAGTATAGTGGAAAAAAGTGGAACAACAAATAGTAATAACGATAAAAATGCGTATAAATAGGTATAAGGCGTTGTACCTTGGAAACGGTTGCATTGCGATATATAAAGTAATCTGAAGTAAATCTCGAGTTAAAAATGTAATGGAGAAATACCGCGATACAACCGTTTCTATACGTTTTCGTTACGAGGAAAGAAGAGTAAATCATTTTATAATACAAGAAAGTGCGAAATCGTGCTTAAAGTGATTACAATTAAAACACACCCAAATTAGAAGTTATTGTGCATACACAAGTAAAACCAACAAGAAAAAAAACTACAACAAATCGGTGCTAACCGGTTGTAAGCGATTTATTGTATACGCAGGGGATAATTTCCCTTCGCTAAGAATGGGGAAATAAATCTTTCACTAAACGCAGTTTCTATCGAAGCTAAAAGATACTTTTCAGCCATGATTTTGCGAAGAACGCACTAAATTTTATTTATGAAGGATCGTGTTAACACTTAAGAACACACATGCAATGAAATGAAGTACAACTTAAATCCGGTTAATATAGGTAAGGCATGGATTAAATTGTTTGTATTTGTTTCAAACATCGAGAAAGATATATGATAAAATGTATACTTACTACATTCATGAACGTATAATCTGTGATAGGTGCTCTCCTTTAAAAAGATCAACAAAAGATATGAACACTAATTGCAAGTGAATAAATTTTATACGATATGCATACTTATCACTGTGTATAATTTTTCCTATAAGCATACATAGGTAATTTTTAAACGCTCCCTACATTTGTACATATTCTATAATTTTTAAATTGTTTTATTTTTACATCCGCATACACGCAAAACTTTATATCTAACGTTATAACATAATTAATAACTCCAAATACATTGGGCGATATAAATTAGACGCAAAGGGTATACGAGGGGCGCCGTTTATGTTTTTACAAACGACAACTAGGTGGTGCTATTGAGATGTGTCATTACTATTAAAATTTGCCATTTGTTGTTGTGAAAACAATGACAGCTTAGAAATCGACAGCGTAGTCTGTCTACTGCGAACTTTAAAGAAAAGGCATTTTTGTCAAAACATGAAAATTTCACGTTTCAGGTTTACGTTGCACGATTCTTTACGATTTTAGTAACGGCATAACTCAACGACAATGCCTAGAATCGCTTCGTTCAACTTTCGGTAATGAAGCACCATCAGAAGCGACTGCTTACATTTGGCTTGCAAAATTTCGTCGTCGTGGTATTCAGAGTGAAGGAAATGTAGAGTTGCTTTAAACGCATACAAAAATGTTTAAATGTTAAATAGCAATAAAATAATTTGTTCCAGAAACATGTTTTTTCGTTCCCATTTCTTGTAACAACTTAAAAACGCTCGTCGTCTGTCAGAACTAGAATATTGAAGTCAATAGTTTAAAATCAGTTCTTCATAAATTAACAACGGCTTGTTCAGTACGAATAACAAGAATAATTGAAAACTAGTTTCAATAAGTTGCTTTAGAGACTCAATATTACCAATGAATAAATGTAAAAGTAGAATATCTACATAACTATGAATTGAACCAACTTAAACTCAGGTTCGTTACTTAGGCAGCTCTTAAGGCAAATTGTGTAATGGGTTGCGCTGTAAGAACAAATTACATATGCCAACGAAAAAAAAACAAAACAAAAAAAACAGGAGAAAGTTATCAATACAACAGAATATAAAGGAGCAACACATCTTTCCCATCACGGGAAAGCCAAAATCATTTTTCAAGTTTCGGAAGTACCTGTTCAAGAACTGTTGAGAATATGCAGTAAAGTCGAATGTTTATTATTTATACGAAGAAATGTAAACGCTAGTAAAATTCGGCCCATATGTTTAGCAAGGTCAAATGGATATTTGGATAGGTTGGGCTTCGAACATCTGTTCCGCTAAATAAGTCAGTGCACCCAAGACAAAACTTTGTTTGGCCGACTTTTTAAAATCAATATTTTTCTTCTTTCAGACTCGTGGACTTACTTTTACCTCATATAATCTTATAAATGAATTTGATACATTTTTATATATACGCCACAGCGAAGCCGTGTAATGAATTTAAGCAATTATCACTTATATATACACAATTTATTACAACTGTTAGATCAAGAAAGTCAAAATTAAAAATAATTGGTGTCAGAGCATGTAAAATTTGTTTAACAATCCTTCCTTAACTTTTTGTATATCTCTTTTAGTCTTTGAATTACTCAGCCAAACGACGAAGGGTAGTATTGAGCTTAGGGCATTGCACACTCCGCTAGTATGAGATTCGACAGCTAAAAAGTTACAGTTATTTACCACAAATCGAGTTTCAGTTACAAAAAAATAAAATTGAAATACCTGGCGAAAGAAAAAGAATTGGATCGAAAAGGGTTAATAGAACAAGTTTTTGTGTTTCGATAACACACTCTTGCGAGGATCAGTTACAGAAACGACAGGTGTTGAATCATATAGATTTTCTGGACACTGAAAATGAATTCGGCTCGCAGAAATCGTGCACTATGTCAGGTTTTTTAGAATAAATTTAGATTCAATGATTAACAACCGCCATTTTGACCAAATTGAGGAGTTTATTGTAAGAGAACGGATATTCTGCTTATATTTCCGAATACGGCCTGCTATGGTCCTAGTCTTCAGCTTCAAATTCATTTTCGATTCCCACTGTATGAAATTTTTTTAACCTAAGATATGCAAGTTTGAATTTGTAATACTGGTCATGCGTATTAGGGATCGAATTAACCATTGCCACCAGTCGTGTTGATTCAGAGGCTTGATTAAGAAGTCCGAAAAACTTCTTTTCCAGAGTTTTGAAGCTCTTCCCGGCAGCTTCGACACATATCATTTATCGCCCATATGGTCAAACAAACACGATCCACTTGACCTTGCTGCAGACATGACTTAAATTTTACTTACGTTTACATTTCCCTGTTTAAAGTAAATATTTGCCTTCATTTTTCAGCTACATGTTCTAAATTCTTCCTGGCAGTGTCGTCACATACGATTTACCGCCCGCGTGACAAAACAAACACGATCCACTTGACCTTGCTGTAGATATGACTCGAATTTTACTAGCGTTTACATTTCTACGTCTAAAAATATACATCTTAGTTAACTGCATACTGTTAGAGGTTCTCCAAATGTTCCTTACGAAACTTCAAAAATTAATTTCAGCTCTTTTGAGATAGTGGGACATGTACTGTTACAAATTTCGTTTTATTTTTTTTTAACTTTCTTCTGTTTTAACAAATTCTATCATTCTGAACATATCAACAACAGAACAACAGCTTAAGCTTGTATACATACATATATGTATGTACTTTCATCTGATTTTTGTCGATGTAACTTCACAAAAACAAAAAGTCATACAGAAATAAAGAAAGTACCTACCTAAAGTTTATCTTTACTCTTCAAACCTCCCCAATCAACTTAAACATCTTCAATATTAAAACTCGCCTTCCATGAAATCGTAAAGATTCAGCTCGAGAAATCAACGCGTTGTAATTTCGCATTAGATCCGACGGACGACCCACTTCCGTTTTTACTACCAGCCAGCCGCAAATGCCTACTCCTTGATCCGACCGGTCCTTGTTACTTTCCTGTTAGTCCTTAAGACGGTTCGCCAAGTGGTGCAATATTACTTCAAGAAGATTTACGGCGAAGCCGCAAAACTGTATTTTACCATCTCTATCCGCGACTGTGTATGAAAATCCTCGGGCGTACGGAAGGGGTTCGCCCCCCCTCTCTAACTCCCTCGACAGAACCAGCAGCAGCAGCACATGCCCACTTAAATATTTACTTTCGTAAAGTCGACTACTTAGAGTAATCCGACGGAAGCAAAGCAAAATAATCGTCTTTTAATCTCGACATTTCTCCAGGTAGAGGTACATTGTTAAATATGAAACATTTAAGTCAACCCTTCGCGCTTTGTATATTGATGTTTGTTATATGGATTTGCGAACGATGTTGCTTCTTCTCTGTATATTTCGATAATTTCCGCGAGGTTTGAGAAATTTCTAGCAGTTTACATCATCTATGGAAATTATCTCAGCCTGTTCCTGTTCAAAAAAGAAAAAGAAAGTCGAAGTGTTGATATATGTACATTGTTTCTTGGATCAGAACCAAAAAGAGAAAATTTGAGATTTGACAAGAGGAAGCGAAAAATAAACGGGATCTTTCTTTCGAAAATTCCCTAGAGTTAGATATGTTTGCAAAGCTTGAACCTCAATAAATATGAAGCAAAAAAGGTTAGCGGATAAGAAACAAAGTTATAGGAAGACAACAACTTGTTCACGTCCAATTAAGTAATGAGATAAAATAAAAAAATGTTCATCCTGCAAGTAATAAGATGGCTGGAGCAACTATCAAGATTTGCAAATAAGAAGGTCGTCAAAATATCGTTCAAGATTAAAACATATTGAGACCTAAAGAAGAAGCAAAAAATCTTTACACCAAACAAGAGAAGAAGAACCGAATAAGTTAAACCGGTCCAAGACATGAAAAAGGAGCTGAAAATGAAGATGCTCTTCTTCCTTCAAGTTCCCAAATTGTGCAACAACAATGAGAATTGGTGAAGATTTTTTGCTGATGACGAGAAGATGTATTGGCACTTTGGGGGAGAGGAAATCCAGGGAAGCCTGGGAACCAAGGAATGTGTCGAAACCAAAATTATCTAAAGAAAAGAAGGAAGGAACATGAAGCGATAATATATTTATTTTTTACTGCATAAATTATGCTGTCCGAGATCCTAAAGGAGGCAAGGACACTCGAAGAAGAAGTTATGGAAAGGGAACAAGTCTCTCAACAAAAATGTATATTTACAACAATTTCTTCTCTCTAGATTTTGGTTGTACCTCACATCATCCGCATTCACGTCGCGGTTTGTGTCTTTTCATTTTCTTCTGCATAGACAAATTTATTCCGTTGCTGCTTACCTTTTGTGTTTGGGCATCGTTCATGTCTATTCTTCACTCCTTTAGGAGTTTCGTCGTTTGCTTTCATCGTACTTTGAACTTTCCAAATGGTAAAATGACTAGAACATTCGTGACGATTTGGAAACGAGAAGATTTTAGAATGGTGATGACGAGAAGATATATTTGATCTCGGGGTGAGAATCCAGGAAAACCTGGGAACCAAGGAATGTCCCAAGTTCGAAACGACCTAAGGAAAAGGCGGAAGGAACATGAAACGTTAATATATTTACTTTTACAGCATAAGTTATAAGATGCTGTGGGATAACCTAAAGGAGGTGAGGACACTCGAAGAAGAAGTTTTAAGATTAAGATAAATCTATCAACAAATCTGTTTACTTCTTACAATTTCTTCCTTTAAATTTGGGTTGCAACTCACATAATCAGCATCCACTTCGCAGACAATTTGCTCCGTGGCTTCTCGCCTTTTCTGTTTTGCGTTCTCTCATGTCTATTCTTCTCTCCTTTAGGAATTTCGTCGTTTGGTTTCGTCCCACGTGGCAATTCTTCCTGTTTTCATGTCTTCTAGCTTCCCACACTTATCTACTCCGTCTATCGTCGCTCATTCTAACTTTACATCCAACAAAGAAGAGACGAACTGAATAAGCTAAAAGGATTAAATATACGAGAGAAGGGCTAAAAATGAAGATCCTTCTTTCCTCCAAATTTTGGTTGGAACTCACATAATCTGTACTCACTTCGTGATCTTGGTCTTTTCCTTTTTCCTAAATAGACAAATTTGTTCCGTGATTTCTCCCCTTTTCTATTTTGTTTTCTCCCATTTCTATTCTTCACTACTTTAGAAATTTGGTCGTTTATTTTCGTCCCATGTTGTAGTAGGTACCCCTCTTTTCCTCATTCCCTGTCTATTCCAACTTCTCACACTTGTCTAGTCAGCCTATCCTTGCTCATTCAAGCTAGATGCCAGAACCATCAGTGTTAGTTGTATTCTACTCTTGATATTAGTGGTCTTATGTGTAGCGTTTCTCGTATTCTCTCCTGGTTACTTCCCAATACTTGCCCTAAGTACTTCATCTCCATGCTTGTCAATTTCTTCGCAAGAATCCAGCTTTCCGATCCGAAAGTTAACAACTGTCTTATAAATGGAGATTTTTGTCTTTTGGCTTTTGGAGATTTATGTCTTTCGAATGAAAAGTATTTTTTCTCTAATGTTTGGTTGCAACTTGCATCCGTATCCGCAAACACTTCGCAATTCTCTTCTCCATTCTAACATAATTCGAACTACCACACTAACGCAGATACCACGTTCTTTGTAACCAGACGGTTCGTTTCACCACCGCATATTTGCGGTACTTTCGCAATTAAGCGGAGCCATTATTTTCCGAACGGAAACCGATATTAGAACGATCACTTATTTATGCAGCATAACGGTACTTATAGTGCGGTTCTGTGTGTGGGTCTCCGTAAGTGAGGTTATACGGGGTGTACTTGTAATATGACTTCGTAGCGACCGCGCTTTATCGATTCGAAGTGAACACATAAACAAAGAACAATAACGTCTTGATTACCGGCGGGCCCATAACCGTTTCTCGGTCGTCGTTCTAGAAATAGCTTCCGTGCATACTCACGCTTGCTTAGTGGTAGTACGCGCTTCGTCCGAACGACCGAGGACGTCGCAAAAACTTGTCGTAATTAAAACGACGACGACGCGGCGGCGTAAAGACAATGAATCGGAATGACGAAATGCAGTGTTGGTCGTAGACGACTTCCTACATTTTCTTCCGATTATTGCGCTCATTTTATGACATGTGTTTCCCAAATACCGTTACGGTCGAAACCGAGTAGTTAGTCGAGGCCATCAAACATGAAAGACCGTCTAGCGTTTATTACGATTCTAGTTAACAGTTACGAAGCACAGGCCGAATATTTTTCACACATGCATATATACGAGGGACGCCTTTGAAATTGTTTCAGAAACTAGGAAAGGAAAAAAATTTTTTTAGGAACAAACGGTTCTATTGCTTTTCAAAATCATCGCCTTTGAGGTTGATTCACTTTTGCGATTCTCGAAAATCATTTCCCTCAGTCTGAAGTTGCCATCTCAGAAACATGTTTTTGAGGGCATCGACAGCTTCCTGAGGTGCTCAAACTCAATGCCTGCATTGTGTGCATTGCTTTTGAGTTAGGCCCCTACTAAAATCGTAGAAAATCATCCAACGAAAACCTTTAACGTGAAATTTCCGTTCTTTCACAAAATTGCCCTTTTGATGCGTTCATTGTAAACAAACTCCGTCAATTTCTAAGCTGCCACTATTTCCACAATAGCAACTGTCAAATTTTACGAAAATAGTACATAACACATAAAAATACGCCAGTAAAGTAAGGTTTGACAAACGCGTGCTGCGGCAAAAGCGCCGAGAAGGGACTTAGATCGATGCGAAGCCGGTGGAGGGTTATTCACTCGATAGCAGTGGAAGTAAACGGTCATTCGATTAATAATACTGTATCTCACGTACCTACTTTTGCTAACGTTGCATTCGTTTGTCGAACCTTAGTGATAGTAGTTGTTCGTAAAAACGTAAACTAATAAATAAATTTTTCAAATAACAGCATCTTCGGGATATCCCGGACAAAAACTAATCCCGACGAGAATCTTGGCGAAACATCAGATATTTCACATCGGAAAAAGCGATAAAAACAATTCGAACAGCTTCGAATTATCCCGCGAATTAAGATAATCAAATTCATCACATATACATACCCACATAAAAGTAGTTTACGATCGAATTATTCAATCGTAAACCGGCGATATTTATTTGCGCTGATCCGATTTAATTCGCGTACCCAAAGAAAGCGGCCATATTTCATATTCCAAATATAAAAAAGTCGGGCAGTTCATTTATTTTAATGTATTTATCAAACAAATTGAACAGTACGCGTATTGATTTGTGTATATATACATAAGCGTTGGCGTGTATACAAAAACGTATGGTGGTATAAATTAAACGCGTGGAGATTTAATGTCGCTTTCGATCCCTAGACGTTCCATAAACATCCACGCCGATTTACAAATATACATCCTATTAATAGATATGCGGCGTTAATAAAGCCGTTCGTGTTATATTAGAAAAAAAATAGTTAATCGGCTCAGTAGTTGTAGAGAAATGCAGGTAATAATAACAAATATTTTGAAACTCTTTAATTTTTATAAGTTATTCGATTATGGAGTTTCAACAAGTGATTCCCGCATCAATTAATTATTTGAAATGCAGGTGGGGAAAATGATAAAAAGCGGAAAGTTGTAGATATTGCATACCCACCTTTTCGAATTTCAACTTATTACTAAGGTTTGATAAAAGAGTGAATGACGTGTTATCAGTAAGTAGTGTAAACCGGACTCACGCTGTCACTTATACGATTTTTATTATTCCATGATAAGTTATCATTCTATGTTGCGTCGAGATTTGTCTTCTGCAAGTTTCCGTCAAGAGTGTAAATTTTAATATATAATAATTTATATAATTCGACAAACGAGTGCATGATAAGCTGTGTAAACAGGACTGACACTGAGCCTCCTCCGAATTTTAGGTTCGCGCCTTGCAGCGTCAGTCCGATTTACACTACTTAATGATCTTATCATGCACTCGTTTGTCCAACCTTGGTAATTTAGAGAATATATACGAGGGCGAAACAAATATGAACTGAATATTTATTGGTAGAGTAAAACAAAATTTACACCTTATTTTTCAATATAATCTCCTCTTTTATTCACCCACCGAATCGAAAGTTTTTTAATTCCGTCATCAAAGAATGAATCTCGTCGCGTTTGTAACCAATTGCGCACGAACCTTTCTACATCTTCGTCGTCGTCAAAGTGATGACCTCCCAGCTCTTCTTTCAATGGCCAAAACATGTATTGGAGAACCAACCCAGTCGAAATTGTATATGTGATTAATGTAAAATAGTGCATTCGTTCCAGGAATTAGTAGACTTTAAGGATAGGTGAAATACATAAGATTTAAGTGGTTACTTGTTCTTTTCCGCTTATATTGGTGTAATATGACACTTTTTCTATTTCCTTATGATAAGTTCGAGCTGCTTCAATGTAATTTAACACCGTTATAGTTAGCTCACCACTTACCTTTTCAACACATTCAATAATTGTTTATAATAAGTTTCAGCTAATCTTCCCGTTACTATCGCCTAGACAGAATTTATTACTTTGTTTTTCTTAAACCTAATTTAAGACATTTCTGCCCTTCGACTTGACGAAAGGATAGCGATAAGGAAGGTTATATGTAATACTCGAACAGGGAAGTCAGGACACTAAGTGAGTTACCTCTGTTCACTTCACTTACATACAAACAATTGGGTACGGTCAAACAAGCAACATTTAAACGGTTAAAATATATGTATAGTTTTATAATCGGTTTTAAGAAATTAAGTAATAAAAGTGTAGAGTCACAAAGTCTCTCACTATGCACGTATTACGCATTTTTTGCAGTTACCCGCAACACACGTGATAATCACACGGCGACAGATTGGGACTGTAGGGCTGATGTTTCAGTGTTTTCCAAAATTTTGATCTTCTCTTGCCATCCGTAGACGTACGTTTCGCGGTTATACCGCTCGTCAGTACGGCTTTGCAATGCAGCTGTGTGTAGCCGACCGTTATCATGGAGCAGAATCGCGACTCGAATAAGCATGTCTAGCCTTTTCCGTCGATAGGCCAGTTTCGTTTCATTAAGTAGTTGGCAGTAGTACGCAGCATTAAGTGTACGCCGTTCATGGAGAAAATCAACGAGCAATATGCCTCTGTAATCCCAAAAAATCATTGCAAGAACTTTCCCAACAGAAAGCCGAGTCTTGGCTTTCGGCGGTGCTGCTTTTCCAGGTTTTCGCCAGTCTATGCTTGCCTACTTAGACTACGAGGTATAATGATACACCTACGTCTCATCACATGTGACAATGCGCTTCAAGAAATCATCCCTCTCTGTTCGATATCGTACCAAAAGTCTTTCACAGACGAGGAACCCACATTGTCGACACTTTTCGGTAACCCAAATCATCTGAAATGGTTGATTAGGCACTTCCATACGATATTCCGGCGTGTGCAACAATTTTCGATACTGTAAGGCGGTGGTCTCCTTCAATCATCCCACGGATCGCAAGAATATTCGTCTCACTGGTGCTTGTCCGCGGTGGGCGTGCATGGGTCTCATCTTACACTAACTCTCGGTCATCGGAAAATTTTTTGAGCCAGTCGTAGACTTGGGTCCTTGAAAGCGTTTATTTAACGGACTGTGCCGTTACTCGACGCAAAATTTTGGAAAGTTTTACGCCTTCCTGCGTCAAAAATTGAACAATAATGCGTTGTTCAAAAGACGTGTGCACCTCTTGCTCAAACATGATGCTGCTAATACCCAATCTGCTCTGGCGAGCCGAACCGATTTACTCCTCTCCCCTTTACATCCTCATCCAGCATATATCAAGACATCAGGTTACTCCCTTCACCTAGGGAGCGTTAAAATGAAAAGTTCCGTTAGTATTTGATTTGTCCTCGTACTAGGTGATGTTATTGTTGAAAAATCCAACTGGAATGATTATATGACCACGATCTTGCAAAGAATGCGGATGGCAACGCATACCAATAACACACGTCAGAAATGAATTGATACCTAAACACCTAGGCCCGTCGTAAATTATATACTTAACAGAGAAACTGACCTCCATAAGGGTGAGAGGAATCATAGCATTCAATACATAGTCCTCGTATGTCGATACGTTAAGTAACTTTGAAAACAGTCTCGTATATCGCTTAAATAAACGGTAGCGGTCTTTTCATTGTGCAAATTGATATAAAATAAAAGAACTTTCTTTTATAATAATTATTAGTCTTTATTTATTGCCCTATCCCAACAGTTATCATTTTCGACGGTACAACCACAAAACTCAACGACGTATACAACATAAGGATGAATTGTTACAAAATCGATAGAATAAATTCGAATTAAGAGGTAAGTGCATGGAAGCATAGGATTGTGCAGCTAAGAATCCACATTTCCTGTATATGTAGACTTCATCGAAACGATTTGGTACAATTATTCCCAAGACACAAAAGTAGGAATCCATAAGAAAGGAATAAAACGAAAAAAAAAAAACAGCTACTTACGCTTTCGCTTCATTGTCGGTTTGTCATGCCGAGACAGGTTATATCGTTATCAGCGCTAAAAGAGATATAAAAAAGCAGGTGTAGGTCTCTAAAAATTCCATACACTTTTACTCCATTAACATCTATCTAAATCAACAAAATCGTTACCAATATTCAGCGGCGTACGTGCATCGCGAACGTACGTGAAAGGCGAAGAACGAATCCATATCCACACACAAATCGCGGATCCCCGGCCCCCGGCGTGTTGAAACAAAGATTGCTTGCTCGAGATATCGATGTGTAAACAACGTCTTACTCCCAATTTGTTAGTGTCGGCTTTCCGGAATACGCGCGTTTCCACACTGGAAGCGGCGCAATCGTCGAATTTCCACCCATCTTCGCAGTCGTAATCCGAACAAAAAGGCGGACGCAGGAGGGCGGGCGAACGGACGGAGGAATGAACAGCAAAGGATAGTCAATTCCAATATCCGTGAGCGCTAAATACAAAAAAAAAGGCGTTCATTGAAAATGGGACGGGAGGTAAGGAAGAAAGATACCCCCGACGGGACCGCTTCCGCCGACCCGGTCGCTGCAGAAAGAGATTAAATCTAGCAATGCTGTTTGTGCTAAAATTTCGTACGAGAAATGGGGGAAAGTGTCGGAAATGATTGGACCAAATCTACGCCGCTACCATCTGGTCTTTTTCGAATATGAATATAGGTGTCTAGCGTTAGAACGCGAGCAAAAAAATTAGATTGTTTGAATCCGCGAAATGTAGTTCGACGTGATGAAAATAGAAAAATTACTTTGGAAAAATGAAGAGACAGGAGCGATTCTAAGAATAATTCATCGTAATAAAAACGAGAAAATTCTTTAGATTTTAGACAAGACATTATTAGAGAGAGGAAGATTGTTAGGAATAGGAAAAAGGGAGAAGAAGAAAATTATTTACGTGCAAGTTTATAATTCAGAACGATGGCAAGTTTCCAAGCCATACATCTTGAATTCAAGAAATATAAATTTAAATGACGGTCAATTCTAAATAGTAGCAATTTATATCCAAGTATTCGAAAAATTAAAAGAAATTAATTCACGCGGTAACGAACTTGTCATCATCCTCGTCGTTCATTACCTGAAACTGGAAACAGGCTTCGTATATCATCCTCCGTTTGAACTACGAGTTCAAAAGTCGGCTAAATTTCCGTTTCCATCTTCATTTCAAAGCCGCAAAATTTTCCATCGTTCTCGAAGTTTCGCTCGCCCTACGTGAAGGAAATCGTAACACTCAAAGTACTTAGGTACTCGCATTTTGTTGTTGTCTACGTCACAAGTCACGAGTATAAAAGCTTTCGGCTTTTTCGTCTCGGATGCCGTGTTAAAATTCTTCAAAGCAGCGATAGTTATTTCAAACGTTAATAAATCCGCGACAGATTCAAGCTACGAGAATCTACGGTAAAGTAGGTAACTCCTTTTCATTAGTTTTAACATTTCAGTTTTCATATTACTTTGTTCGTATTAATTTCATTCTGTATCAATCTTGGGCACGTGTACGTGCAGGGATAATTCGACCGCCTCATGTACGTTGTAAGACGAAATTTCTTAGGTTGGAATTTTCTTCGAGTATCGGGATAAGATGAGTAGATGTGATTTCGATTTAGTTTGTCATCCTGAATCGCGTTCTCTCCGAAGTTTAATTCTGTAGTGGTTCAGATAAGCTGTATCGCATGATGATGGAGCCGTCGCTAAGTGTACAATTGTTTTGATAACCCGTTCATCGCCGTACATTCTTTTAATTAGTCTATCTCCAAACTTTATTGAAAAAACTCCTTTTATTATTCCTTATCCTGTGTGCGAAGCATTTAAAATTTCACCAGTATTGCACACTATTCTTGATTTGTTGCTCTATCAGCTTAAAATTTTGTTTTACTTATTTCGTCACGTTTCAGATTATTTGACTGTTATTTTTTACGGCTTCTAATAATTTTGGAAGTATTTTACTACGTTCCTTGATTTCTTATGTATGTTTATTGATATTTATCTGTAAAGGAAATTTGTATTATTTCCAGTTGTAGTTTACGATTAATTTGGCAAGTATTGTTAGTTGATCATTATACTTACAATTGTCTATCGCCGAACTTCCAACATTATGATTTAAAATTCGATTTTTTAAATTGTACCTTGAAGCGAACAGTCTCCCGTATTTGCATTAGTCGTCGATTTATTATTTATTTAAGTAAAGTGTTGTTCTTCGAAAGCGTTTCATTACCATCAATTTTGACCTGGCTCCTTCGGTTTATTACTTTCGAAGTCAACGTGGAAACATTTCGTTTCCCCTATTCGTATTGTATCGCACTCGTTAGCTGTGATATTATTTGAGTTCATGTCAGTTCTGTGAAAACACATTGACGCCCGAAGCAAGTTTTCTACAAACAGTTCTGGACAAAACTAAGTTTTCCTTACCGTTCGATTGTTTAATGAAAGAAACCACCGAGTTACTGCTATCCATACATTTATCTTTGTCCGAGAGATTTGCAACCATCCCTTAATCAAAGATCGTATTAATTCGTGATCGGAATATTAATTTTAGCTGACCGATCACTTAACCTGCCAATGTTTCAAAGGCAAGCGAAGGGGCGAACAGTGATCTTATAAGACGCATTATCCCTTGTGCCATTCGGTGGGTCAGATCTAAAATTACCGCCGACCCTGGCCATTACAAAATACAACGGTTGTTTGCTAAATAATTATCCCTCTTCCATAAATTTGATTTAGTGCGTACCTTAATCTATACGGAGCGGTAAAAAGTTATCGTAACAGATGAGGAACCTACATGGCGTATTTATTACAAAATATATACGAAGGAAAACCCGCTCCTAGAGTGGATAAATCTCTCGCTCAGTGGCACGAAAATGATTTTAAAAATTTCTCCCCACTAAAAAAAAAGCTGTAACTGTGCGTAACACTTCGGACCTCTTTGTTGTAAACTCGGATAGAACCGCTCGCGAGAATTAGAGTTTAAATCAAATGTCTTAAAATAAAAAAAAAACTTCATTTCCAGCTACGACGAGAAAACTAGTAGTTTTTCCTTTTCGAAACGATATTCAAGGATAAAGTTCCTTAATTAGCCTTACGGTGGTTTGTTCCTATTAGTCTTTGAAGATATACAAAGCTGATCCATAAAATAAGTACTGTTTGGGTATTAAAACAGATTAGCAAGTTATTAAACAAGTTATACGCCCAACAATCATATAGAGCAGCGAAACATGGACACTGTCAGAGACGCAAGAATCGAGAATAAACGCCATGTAAACGAGGTCTTTGAGAAGAATTGAAAATAAGAAGAGGACGGACAGAATAAGGAATGAAATAATAAGACAAAACCTACGAATAAAGACAATAACCAAAAAATCATAGAAGGACAACTTAGAAGGTTTGGTCATGTGTGTAGGGTGACGGGCGAGAGACCAACTAAACGAGTGTTCGAAATGAGAGTATGCGGAAAAAATAGAAGGGGAAGACGAAGAACCAGATGGTACAGAGAAAAGAGGAATGCCATGGAGAAGACATACGGAAACTGACAAAGGACAGTAAACAATGGAGGTAGAGATGGAAGACTCAACCTCCAGCCTTACACCTAAAGGTAGAAAGGCTCGGGATTAAGTACGTAAGCAAGAAATTTGTTTTCATTTGTACAGAGAAATCTACACGCCTTAAACTACTTTTCGACATATTCACCATGCGAATTAAGGCAAGTGTATTTTCTTGGCACTAATTCTATTGCCCTCCTTACAGTCCGGGTCTAGCTCCATCCTACTTCCGTTTGTTTTCTCAGCTCAAGAAATTTCTTGCCGGCCAGCACTTTGCAAGTGGTAATGAGATCAAGGTAAACGTCCGTTGTACGAAGGGGTATCTTGCAATTAGGGCCAAGATATGACAAATGCCTTAATTCGTGTGTATGTCGAAAAGTAGTTTAAGGTGTATAGATATTTTTGTAGTAAAATACAAATGAAAACAAAATGCTAATCTTTTTTAATACCCAAAGTGTACTTATTTTCTGGATCACCTTTGTAGATAAAGAAACGAAAGTTATGAGAAAGATGCAATTCGAACATGAGTTTTTCGTCGAATCGCCAAAATGTCACTTTTTTCAGAGGAAAAACATCAAATCGCCATAGCGCATTTATTTATGGACCGATCGAGATCGGATACACCTCGCTGGAAGCAGATTTCGACATAGAATCCGATAGAATAAGAGCAAACGCAATATCTCTAATCATTTTCGCGCTGCAACAAAATTCCGGAAATTTATGGTACGAACTTTGAAGTTCTATAACTCTGAAACGGTAAGTCGCAGAGACCTGCGGTTTGTTGGGTAAACAATTTCTGGGACAGGGTTGATGCGTTCCTGGAACCGCTCCTCATCACACGAATTATTTAATCAAATCTGGTGTCACGTGTTTCGCTAGGAACGAGGGTAGCATTGTTCAACCCACTACCATGACGAATGAACCTTGATTTTTACCCCGTGTCACTCATACGCTTCGCAACGCTCGACGAACCTATTCTGCCATGTATCACGGTAAGGTGCCACATGTTCCTTGAACCGTATAGCTATTGCGCGTCTGGACTGGCCTATGTATGCTTTATTACATGCGCCACATTCAATTTTATGGAATTTTCGACCGTTGTTCCAAATTGATTTTTGTGTTAAACCTACAGAAAATAAGGTGTCCGCTCAATAAATTTATGGACTTTGTTGAAAGCCTTCTAATTCAGCATTGTTGAGTTTAAATCGCCGGTCGAACCGATTCAAAGGCGTATATGTTAACAACCGGCCCCTGTACAAATTTCATTCGATCTCGGTAGTAGAATTTTAAGAGGATAACGAGATACAAACTTTACTATACCATCGTAATTTCGTATTGGATTTTATTAGATTGTTACATGATACTATCCACATCTATTTCATTTTATTCATTTCCACGCGCGCGCGATGCAATTTCGGTAATATCGCATACGCGCCACATTCATTTCCATTTCGAAATTATCAATGGCGCTTATTTTTACATATCCTCGAAAATGTTTATTAAAATAGCTGCTGGCGGATGCGCCTGTCGCCGTATGAAAAAATTAAACATAAAGCCACGCATAAATGGCGATCTATCCGTTTTAAAATATATAACATCCGGAACGGAAATATACAATATTTTACTTTTCGTAATTTTTGGTGGAAAATTTCGTATCGTATTTTGGCTATACGGGCGTAATTTTCGCCGATAAACGTAGATACGACATTAACTCGTCCATATCGACGCGTATTATTACACCGTTCGCGTCAGAATCGATAGAAATTGTACTCGCGCGTGTGTGTATGTATGGTACGTAAATTGACCCGATGGCCCGTCGATATACCGTCAATCTATAGGCGCGTTAGCTCGTTTTGACGGCGGGAATAAATCATTCATTGACTTGCCCCTAATAATATTTTATGTTTAGTCTGCAAAAACTCGTTAGCATCCAGGAGCTGATTGTTTCCGGCAGGGGAAATGACAACATCCGTATTTTCAGACATCGAGAGCGACCAACGACGGGTCGCCGAGCGTTTCGTTTAGCTGCCAATAAGCGACCGATAAAAATAACATCGTTGATACTTTTCGGGAATTTATTTTTTATTGGCAAGTTGACGCTTTATTTTTCTATATACATAACAATTTGCTTAACTTCTATGTATATATTTTTTCTATTACGTTTTCATAAGTATATTACTACGTGCTTCCTCTCACATCTCGTGAAAAAAATAGACAAAACACGCGAAACAAACTTCTTAACACGCCTGAAGGTGACACAGAGCAGAAAAATGGCGCTCAGGAAATAGGTGACTGTCAGATTGTCTCGCAGAGAACAACACACAGAAACAGTAGAGCTTGCTGCCGCGTAATGTCGCGGGCATAAAGGGGTTTACTTTCACGATACAGTCTGTTAGCAAAAGGGTAGCAGATGGTACGGAGATTTTATGCGGACGCCTCTGGCTCTTAATGATGATTTTAGCGTTTCTATTCCGTCGCGTACAATAACCAGATTGAAATGTGACGGTACGTCAAACAGACAGGGGCAATTTCACCATGATTCCGTACGAATTCGGTACCTACTAACATACGTTTCTCTAGTCGGGCGTGAATCTGCCTTGACATGTCTGGCCTGAAAGGAAGGGAGTTAAACACACACACACAAAAAAGAGAAATGTAACTAAATCGTTAGTTTTGATACATTTAAAACGTGTATTAAATAGAAATGAAATTTAAGTTTGGGCGTTCGAAGGAAAAAAATCTTATGTAGATAGTTTTTCTACCAGTACTAGGTCAATTAAACGACCCACAAGTGATAGAGTATCTATATATAAGATAAGTACATAGGTCACGAAAAATGCATATACATACATACATTTAATATTGACTATAAGAATTTTAAATAATGAATACAAACAACTTCCTTCTTCCGGAGAATGTTTACAGTAAAACAAGAACATTGAAGGAAAGAGGGTGGGAAATTACAACACATCACAGATTTAAAAATACACAAATACGTTTCTACTCGGAGGTTATCTCGAATTCAAACGTGACCCTTAAACGAAGCTCAAATTTTACATAAATCTTTACAAAGCTGGAATATTTACATGAACTTAAACTCTAAAAAGATAAAGAAGGAATAATACTGAAAGCGATCGATTCACGAGAAGTAAACAAAGATTCGCGTCGTTAGCAAACGTAACCGTCATCTACGCACTACGACAAAAATGATCCTACACGGCCCTGGATCTCCTACAATCGTGGCTTGGTTCACGTTGCGAAAGGTTTGAAAACTTGTAAATCCCTCTCTTTTACAGGGCATCATCGTCGGGGCTCATTAAAAGTCCACTAAACGCGGGGTTACTTGATCGTAACGAGTCCGGTTATTTCCTGCGGCCAACGACACTTCAAAACCGAAATCCCCTCGAGGAGAAAGAAACGGTACGTTTCTATGTTCGATTAGTAGGATTTAACACGTCGATGAGGGCGAAAGTCTTAACTATTTGGCGACTTCGGGTGGCTGAGTATCGAAATATGCGTTTCAGAATGCGAAGGTCCGGGGATTAAGACCCGGTCGCGGCCCAGATCCTAACAATTTTAAGATCCTAATATGGACCTCTTACGTATCTTACGAAAATAAAATATTATTGAGTCGACTAGAGCGGTACGGTATACGTACGTATACAGCTCCGAACTTTGCATCGAAAGATAGAAAGGGTAAAAGATTAAGCAACAGACCTTACGGAATAATAAAATGTTAAAAATTGAAAACGCATTTTCTGGCCCAAAATGATGTACCACATCAGCCCATGAGGCACTCGCAAGGCAAGTTTCTCTAGGTATGAAAATTGTTTGTTCTTTGTAATCTTGCGTATCCCACTCTCACCATGCAAATAGATTATGGCTTCGATTTCGTGATTATCAATTGGAGGAGCTGAATTTGATTCATTTCTAACTGAAAGCTTACCCGGAACAAAACAAGAATTACGGCCACAAATATTTCACTGGTTTCATATTCTTCAAGAATTTCTTTTAAGCTTAAGACACCGTATTCATCCAAAAGTGCTGAGGTAGTAGTAGTATAATTAGTCGGGAGTTCCTTCCTCAGTGACAATTCCGTCGTACGCCTACCTCTACGTTCACACAATACACCAGACTTCGTCAAGAACAGGACGCGTTTACACGGCGAATTCCTACATAATATTGAATATCTGGGCCTCACCTCGTACCACGTTCATAATAATGGCCGGGAGCTATTTAGACATCGGCCCTTGTTTGCTCTCGGAGCCGCGGTAGTAGTCATACTAGCGCGACTATTAAAGTTCCACGCCGGAAACCAAACACGTACACGTAGGACATTTTAATTAGCTATTATATAAATTTGAACTAGCCATCCGTAATTATGTCAATCAATATAGCGAGCACACACGCGAGTATCAAAGGTGTAGGCAGTTACCTATTTATAAAATTAATTTGTTGGTTGGGGCGTCGGTCGAACGGTTTGGCTAAAAGCTACGAGTATAAATTAAATATGGCATCTACGGTGTACGCTCGCCTAGTATCGCGACTAACTCGCCAAAATGTTGATTTATTCATACGCATTTCCAAATGATCAGCACGATTTATTTATCCCTTTTCCTTAATAAAAGTCGTTCAAATAGATGTCAATCGATGACTTGAAGATTGACTCTCAGACGCGTGCCTTTACTAGGTGCTTCAGGATTTTTCCTACCATTTGTCTAGGGCGAACTGTCCATATTTTCTTTCGCAGTAGTAATCCTCAAAACGATAATTCATGTCTAAAAATAATATTGTCCAGCGTTCAGTTGAGATATGATATTCCGATAGGGGAGGTTCGCGTTCTACACTTTGCCATAGAATCATCTGTTACTTCTTTTTTCTTTTCTTCGCGCGTACCTTGATTTCTGTCGTACACTTGTTGCTATTTAATCTTTTTTCGAGGCGATACCTATACGTATCGAGTATTTATCGGTTTCCATCCTCACGGATAGAGTGAGCCTTCGTGCCTGTTTTGGAGTGAAATTTGTATACGTTTTCCGATTGACGTATTATTCGGGGACTTTTCGATGTAAGACCTTGGTGCAGTACTCACGTTTGTTCCGCGAAGTGTTTTCCTCGAGAGATTATCGCTGAAAATCTCGGCAAATTTTTGGATATTATGGAAAAATACTTCTCGTTTCCCTTGTCTCATTTTGGTATTGAATCGCCGAACCGGTGAATAGTGTTGATTGAGGATCGGAGAATTTGATTAATTCAGTAGCAGTTGAAGCACGCGTGACATTCACAGCAGTGTTTTGTTCCGTTCTAACGGTAAGAGGTTCACTTTATTCTTTTTGGTGATCGTATTCTTCTTTTTTGTTTCCTTAGAGCTTCTTTTTAGTCCTGGCCGTTTTACTATCGGGATAGCGTAGTTTGATATCGCCGTGGTCTTCGGGATATTGTACTATTGGACCGAATCTTGGTTTCGAGTCATTTGAAGTCACCTTCTTGGACAACGCTGTTATCTGGTCAACAAATCTAATCTACTGCCGTGCGACTGGACCGCCATTCTATCGCTTCTGGCCGATTGCTGGTGTACTCGCATCTTTGGAAGGTTACGACCCCACCTCGCCGCACCGCTTCGAGGAAACATTCAGGTAAGTCGCAACCTTTTATCAAATTTTGCCTTATAATTCGCGTTTATTTATTGAAAACCTATTTAGCGTTTATTCATCACTAAATTTGTAAATTAGCGAAGTATTTATAAATTCGGAGTAAATATTCAGTTATCAGGAGAGGTTTACATTTCATTTAAGTAGATTTGTTGAAACCACTGTAAACGATAGCGTTGGCCAAAGCAATCGGTACACGTAAGTGTATAGCGATTTGAAGAATTACGCCTGAGAATATCGCTTTTCAATAATTATTAAACACTCATTAACTCTCATGGTTCGCTTGTTTTCCTTTGTGATTGCTTTCTTTAATGCCGCAAACCATTTCCCGCCCGGGTTACTTGACTAACTTTGTGGATTCCTCTTTATCCAGGGCTGGACAGGGTAAGTGTAAAACACAACAATATACAGCTCTTTGGATTTATTTAACCCACTCCCTCGCCGACTAGCTGGCTAACAGCCTGAGTGATAGCAAACTTCCTTCCTGGGGCGAAATCGGTAAGCTTTCTGTTGCAGTTTTAAAGATTAAGTTTTCTCACTTCCGGAATTGTGTTCAGTCTTTAGTAACTAGGTACGGTGGCGCTAATACACCACGTGACACATCATTACGCTAACGTCGATGTTGCGATTAGCTAGTAGTTGTTGAGCCTTCTTGAACGTTAACCTCGAATTCCGGATTAGATGCTACCGACTTGGGAGGGTATACAGGAAGTACCGACAACACTATCCATGAGGATTGAAAGTAAAAAGTCATGTTTTCAGAGTGTAGTTTGTATGTACATTTGTCAATATATGTACATATAAACATATAGATTTTAAAAAAGTACAACATTTAACGATAAATAATTGTGTCAAATAATTGTTAGAGATATATAAATTGAGTGAGCCATATGTCCGAAGTGGTTCATGTACTCTTGGATGTTGTAGCACTCCGTCTCACTTAAAATGGTTTTACCGCTCATTTTAAAACGATTGGATGGCCTTGTCTTTACTTCATCCAGTAGTGCATTATATAGTTTTGGCCTCCAATAGTCGATGAGTATAATGATGTGGCACTCTGAGGTGATTTCGGGTGCTTGTTGTATAATTATGGTTTTGACCGTTTGGAGTGAGTTTGTCTTGGTTGATATGCACATAAACAACTACATTCAATATAAAAAGCAATGTCTATGTAAGTATCCTCTCTCTCCCAAAATAGTAGTTTCTACAACTGTCTTTTGCTTGTAGATTGCGCAGCACTCTTATGGTTCTTTTCTGAAGGATAAATACTCTCGGTGCCTCATTCGACAATCCCCAGAATAGTATGCCATAGTTTACAAAGGAGTAACATGTGGCAAAATATGCAGTGTAATATCTCACTGTCTCATAAGTTGAAACGTGCTGAAATCCTCTTAGTGCATACAAGGCAAACGACAATCCATATGCCAGATTGTCAATATGTGCTGTCGATTTCAACCAATCCAACGTCAAACCAAGGAAACTGGTCTCAGAATATAAGTCAATGGTCTTAGTGGCATGAAATTCTGGCATCCGGGATGTCGACAGGCAAGTCGTTGATGTACAATATGAACAATAAAGGCCCAAGTATAGATCCCTGTGGGACACCATACTTGATATTCATTATTTCTGATGTTATGTTATTCTGTACAGTTGCTTGCTTTCTGTTACAGATTGCTTCTAAACACCACATATATGCTATTAAGTACCTCCAAACAACTTCTTAAACTTGTAATTGTTTTGTGCTTCTTCTGTCCTCACTTCACACAAGTAACATAAATAGAATCCGTCGAGATTGAATGCTCTCGACTTGGAGGATATTTGGCTCTAGCTACTGGAAGTACCGACTATACTACCCACCAGGAATTAAAGTAAAAAGTCAACTTCATACTCTGGCAATTATTTTGTGGTTCTTCCGTCCCAACTTCACAACACTAGCATAAATATAATCCGTCAAAATTGGATGCTTTCAACCTGGAGGGTATGTGCCTTCAACTACCGGAATAACCGACTACACTACCCACGAGGATTGAAAGTAACAAATCAAGTAGTTGAAATTGTAATTATTTTGTTCTTCTTCTGTACCGACTTCACAACACTAACATAAGTAGAATCCGTCGAAGTTAGATGCTCTCAACTTGGCGGGTGTGTAGCTTCAGCTACTTGAACTGCCGACTATACTGCCCACGAGGATTGAAAGTAACAAATCAAGGACTTGAAATGGTAATTATTTTGTTTCTTCTTTCTCAACTTCACAACGCTTCCATAAATAGAACCCGTCGCTGCAAACCGATAGTGCTGCGATCTGGCGTCCGAGCATAGAAACACATTATAAACTATAAATTACATCAACATATAACATTGTCATTCGCACGACAATGATACTATGCAGCAAAGAATTTCGAACATTTTCAACTTCAACTTTCCTCTTTTCCCATAAAGTAAGAAAACCCGACAATATATTTGGGCATTTCTCAACATATTCCTCTTTTATTAGTATCCCATTTTTTTATTTATCGACGCAAATTTGTCTTTTATTTAGGCCATTTAAATCCGTCCCGTCCGCACGCTGGCTGTTTGATCTTAAAAGCGCCATTTTGTCGTATTGAAATTTTATTTTCATAATAAAAGAAACGATGAAGGAACCGAAACGCACGTTTTTAGAAAAACACCGCCGATTTTATCGAGCCACGTCGTCGTGGAAGAAAAAAACGAACTCTTTTCTTTTCATTTTTCCGCCGTTAAATTTCCTAATGTCGCAATAAAAACCCGTGTGCCAGTAAACCGACGATATCTGATCGTAAAGAAATTTATGACGTATCGATGTGTCGCGTCGTGGCCCGCGGGAACGCCGTTTGTGTGGCTGTAACTTTGTATTTTCGATATGCCGTGTGCGCCTTGTAAATTTCAAATGCGGAATTTGCGGTGTATACGACTTCGCTTCCATTTGTTAAGCGTCTTCTGTCGAATTTAAATCGTCTGTGGAATTTTTATTTCTATTGAATGATACTTCTACATCAAGAAGTGGGACATTTTGCGCTACTTTTTATTATTTTTCTTATAGTAACTTTGTTTCTTTATCTTTGACATAATCTCCTCGACTTTTATATTAATCAAACAACAACAAATTGGAAATCAACAGTTATATTTTGAGAACGTTAATAAATAAGGTTTAAACTTCGTCAGGATTGAACACGACAACGTTATTTATTAACGTTCTGAAAACGTAGCTCTCGATTTTCAATTTGTTGTTGTTTGATTGACCTAAAAGTGGTAGAGAATATTTAATAGACAAATATAAGTAGGTCACGATATATACACAGCGTACGTGCCTCTTCTCTGAACAAACTCTCTATCTACTAAACACACATGTAAAAGGGAAATTATAGTAGATCGAAATGTGCGGAGTGACTGGTAGGACCGATATTGTTATTTCGTGGGGAGTTTACCGGTGTGGTATAGGTCTCATAAAATTCCACCTCTAGACTCGTTTCATTCCCCATAAATCGACGTCTAAATCAACCAATTTCCAACTCATCTTTTTCTAACCTGTTTTTTTGCTTCTTCGATGTTAATCCTACGTCTTCGTCCACCGAACGAAGCCGTTTGATTTCTCCCCTCATCAATATTGCAAACCGCAACCGCCCAACTTAAATACACACGCGCAAAGAGCGAATTGCATTTCAAAGATTAAAGGTAATATTTATTCGATTAAGATAGACATTTCAATAAATTAGACCGCTACCGGAGGAGGAGGCGGCGGCGACTCGCTCCGGGAAACGGAAGCCCTTTTTAACGGTTCACCTCATTTTCGATTGTACGTACGGGGAGAAGTACGGCAGGTATATCCGCAGTCGGGGAGAAAAACTGGGAGAGGGGGATAACAAAAAAATAGCCGCAGACGGCTATAGCCGGGGCACCCACCACCGCACTATTACCCTTAGTTGTACGTATATACCTACTGCCGTAATAAAAATTCAAATTTGGGAAATTTACATTTTAAATGCTTTTCGTCGCGCAATGACGCGATGGACGTTCGCGTCCGCTTGTTGCGCGTTTTGTCGAAAAACAATGGTCAGAGCGATGCATCCGCTCGATGTACGATGTGTGCCAGAAACGATCGGAATTTTTTCCTAGAAATATGTTTCCTATTTTTGCTAGGGATTTCGATTGGAAGGAAGCTTTGTCGTTCTCTTTTGTGGCGGGAGGGGGCGGTTGCTGGTGCGGAGGGTCAACACTTATCATTATCTCGTTTTCACAACTTATAAATCAAATTAAAAGAGAAGAGAGGTCATTGAAAGGGTTTGCACTTCAGTCTATACGGTTTGGATGCTTGCGAATTTATTATTAATCGTTTGTATGGTAAGAAGTTCACCGATGGGATAGGAATAAGTTCATAAATAAAACTAAAATTTTAAGAGGAAAACATTTTTAAAGTTTTGGATGGAACTGTACGTAGAGGAAGAAATGCAAACGTTAGTAAAATTCGGCCCGTACGTTAAGCAAGGGCACGTGGACATTACGATAGGGCGTGTTCGAGCTCTCGTGGAACTTCAATTCACTTCTAGGGCGAGCGGAAAACGCCTTCAACCCTCCTATCTCAGTAAATAGACTGCTGCAATCGCACAGTTTCGGGAGTAATGATGAAAATTTACTATGTAAACTAAATGGGGAGTAAAGGAAACATCTTTTATGTAAAATAATTTATTTGTATCCTCTTATATATATAGAGTTTGATAGTTCCGATAGAATCGATATCGAAGAAATCTGCTGGGAGACGAATCTTCACTTGAGGCGGAGGGGACGACCAACTAAACCGGGGTAGATTCTTCCCAAGACGGATCCGCTTGAGTGCTCGGTTAAACATGCGGTGACTTATTGTTACGTCGAGCACAACCGTGTATCGACACCGGCGGAAATAACTGCGGTGATTAGTACGTCAATGCACCCAAAACAAAAGTTTTATTTGCCTAATTTTTTTATTGACTTCTTTTTTCTTTTACACCCATCGGCTTGCTCGTACCTCACTAACTTTGACACCCACACTGTGGGAAACCCTGTATACCTTAATTGCTGTTGCGGCCGTCGACATTTTTTCCAAATCAGTGGGTTTAATAAAATCCACTAAATGCAAATACGCGACCGGACTTTAATTAATTTATATTTTAGCTTTTTTACGGTCGGGCACAGTTTTTCATTATTTCGGCTTCGCGTTTTCCCACCGAATTTTAGAAAAATGGAATTTCCGCATATTTACATAATACTAGAGCAACCGGTATTTCGACGCCGAGTAAAAACGGTCATCACATCACAATGAAATTAAAGCGGACATTTTCCACGTACAGACACACATACACGCAGGCGTTTGATTCAAGACCAGCCGCCGGCTATTTCTTGCTCGGTTCGATCCGCGGTAACTTCTCGAGAAATCTCAAACGGGGCGAAAATGATCAAAGCGTACACGTGCGTATTATCTCTAATTTGGAAGCTCTCTCTGCGATGAGCATCTGTTCGCTCTTTTCGGTCGCTCGCAAACTTCCTGATTCTAAGACATTAAACAGTAGGTAGGTAATTTGGTATATTATGTTTCGCTGCGTGTTTCCGAACGGCAACGATGATTCCATTTCGGTACGATTACATGAACGATCCGTGCGCGAGACTGGATTATGTTCGAAATTGTTATGAGATCTCTAATTATACGGCGAGGTAATTAGAGACTTTGTTCGCCATACGTATTCGGGAAATACGTACTTATACATACATACATTGTTTGTGTGTTTGCCAATTCAATAACTTTCTCGCAAACTCTAAATGTCACAGTTACCTTATTGGAACGAATTCGCGTAATTTCGCAAATTATATTTCCTTTTCCTGTGTTACTCGTATCGATTAAATTATTTAACATCAATCGTTTGTGGTAGTTCTTACTAAAGGTACATTGTATTTAGAAAATATCTTGCCAGTGTGACGTTGATAACAAGGCCGCAAGTCGAGATTTGGAAGAAACGATCAAAAGAAAAAGAAAGCTCGCATGATAAAACAAACACGAACTACTTGACTTTGTTCCAGATATTCTCCGAATTTTACTACTATTTACGTTTCTATGTGTAAAAAATAAACATCCCACTTCATCGCATACTGCTAGTGACTCTCAAATGTTGCTTATGAAACTTCCGAAATTTCCCAAATTAATTGTGGCTTTCCTGTGATAGTAGGAAAATATTTTCTTCTACAACTTTTGTCTCATTTTCTTTGAAGTTCGAACAACTACATAAAATACACTTGATATTTTTGAAATACGTAAGTTTATTGTGTTTCTACATGTCGTGTGTGCGTATTGTCGGTAAGGCGGATATTTATAACAAAAAAAAACACGGAGCTAACAGTGGGCGCCAGGTCGCAGCACGATCGGTTTGCAGGGATCGGTCGTATCGACAAATTACATTTAAGAAAGCGCTATTAAATTTAATAATTTTAATTAAATAATATGTATATAACAAGTAATTTAATTTAATAATTACAATTTATATTAATATTGGTTTACTACTTCGAATCCTCGTGGGGCGCAGTCAGTTCCAAAAAATTTAATCTCGGAGCGGATATTTCAGGATAATTTTAAATTTTGCAACGACCAATTATTAAATTACAGGGGGTTCAGTGCAATCCTTTTCCATAAGAATTCGTGAAATTGAAGAATGAGCATTATCGAGTTGTTAAGTTTTTACGTCTTCCTCCCGATATACCATCTTTATTAAATCGAACTTCCTTCAACAACATCCACCATTGTTCGAATTCGTAACAAAAGTACTCGACTGTATACGGGCCGTACATATTTATGTATCCTCTTTAAAATACATAAATCTCCATATTTACCCCCGCCGCATACCGTATTTTGCTACGTAAACAAACTCGATTTCTCATCTTTGCCTTCGCGCTACTCGCTGCACTCGGCCATCCATTTATTTTTTCGCGAACCTTTTGTATTTGTAAGTACGTCCGAATAAATATATACACGTCGCGAATGCTAAATAAGATGAAAAATATCGGCGTCGTCGTATCTCGTATAGATCTGCGCGAAACGAAAGCGAGGCATATAAATAAATTACGAAGGATGACGGACGACCCGAGATCTTCAAAGAGAATCGCAAGGCGGACACTTAACAACAAAAGAGGACGCGACCCGAGGAGGACGCGCGTATTTACCTTTTAGTCGTTATTTTCGCGATCCCCCAATCCACCCGTAAACAAAACCGGAATAACTAAATAAAAATGTCGCCGAACGCAAATAGTATAATGATATTAAGACTGGTTCGGCGAGTAAAGTAAATTAAAAATTCTCTTTGCTGCTGTTGCCGCTGCTACTCCGTAGCGGACCGGTAATGGAAATATTAGGCGACCAACAAAAATTTCTTTGTTCTGTCAGGATGGAAGGAGGGAGAAACGCGGCGATTATACCTTAATAATGGAATTATTCAAATTATTCCGTAATTCTGTTACCACTCCGAGAAAAAGGAAAGAAAACAAAACTAATAATCGCATCCTTTGCTTTTAATTTTTAATAAAGTTAGAAAGGACAGTGTCCATTAGGAGACTTACACTACATATCATATCGGTAAACTCCTCATCACGCACTGGATGCGTGCGGAGAGATGCATACAGGTAAAAACGAATATTCTAAATAGAGATATCGGTCCCATCATTCGCTCGATACTTTTCGATCTATTATAAATCTATTAAAAGTAGGTAGTTTGTCTTCTGCATGTACATGTTTATTTGGAAAATGGAGAGTTAGTTCGGAGAAGAGATAAATACGTCAGGTCTTTATTTATAAGTTCTAGGATGACGTGGTGTCCGCTCTTGGAATAATCTTTTCTTTTCTAATTGGGCAAATTAAAGTTTAGTTTTGGGACCGCTGACCAATTTATCGCAAGAGATAACTCAATACGCACTCGGCTCGCAAAAGTAAACACACGCGCTCTATCCAATTATCCACTTTGCCTTGCTTAATATAACAATAATAATTATTATAATAATCATTTTTATTGTTTTTGACCCCTACAAAGTGTTAACATTAACAAACAACAAGTTGATATAAAACAATTAACATTCAAAGTTCACAGAGTTCAAAGAATAAATAAACAAACAAAAGTGCAAATATAAACAAATTAGGTTCCAGTTATAAATGCGTCGAAGCTATAGAAGCAGTTGTCAATAAGGTATTCGTTTAAATCGTTATTTCAATTTGCACTACATCTTGAGCCTAATTTGACCTACTTTTACTAGCGTTTACATTTTTTTGGTCTAAACAGTAAACATAAGTCTTTATTCTACTCTATGTGTGTGTAAAACTAATTTCCTTTCGAAACTTCAAAAATTCTTTTCGGCTTTGATGTGATAGTAGGAATATATTTTCTCTTGTAAATGTTGTTTTATTTGTTATGAAATTGTTAAATTTGATGATGAAAAGTTCTAGAAGCTAAAAGTCAGACTTGCACTTGGTGTAATGTGTTTCTACATGCCGTCGTGTATATTGTCGGTAAGCTAGATATTTATGCGAAATTCCACGAAGATAACGGGATTCTATCAATCCAAGCATTGTTAAATCGAGACAAATGAAGCACCAAATAATTACAATTTTAAGAAATTGACTTCTTACTATTAACTCTCGCGGCTAGCACAAAATAAATACTAAAACATCCTTCATCGCCATAAACGAAGGAAGATTCAGGAAAGATACGATTGTAGACACAAAACGATGGTCGGGAAAAAAACTTAAAAATATTAGCCGCAATATCACATCATCTAAATGGAAATTCGAATAAGTTCATCGATATCAAGGCGCTTTTCCTGAATCGCCAAGAAAAACGAAAACGACACGAAAGATAGTATTCGGAGCTGGTAAATTTGAATCGCAAAATTTTCGTTCCGGTAATACACGTCGTAGATTACTTCATTTCCGTTGAGAAACGAAATACTTGTAAACAGAGCTCTTTTAACACCCTTCGCTTGTCAGCGAATGCATTAATTAGTTGTTTCGCGTCCGATTTGAAATTAAGCTCTGTGAAAGCTGCAGTTCCGCCTTCTTCGGTCGGTTTATGAATAATTTCGATGTCTTTGTTCTTCCGAGTTTGTCGATCTTGGTTGTGCTTTTCCACTTCTAAATAGTCAAGACGTAGTGGGAATTGTAGGTAATCGAAATCCAAAAGCAATTGCTTGTATGTACTTCGAGATATCAGTACGTGGGAAACATGAATGATAAAAACTGTATTGAAAAAATATGTATTTTCAAAAGCCTTTTATTCATCGGATGAGTACTTTAATGAATCACTGAAAATCTAATTTGCTAAATATTAAGTTGTTAGTCTTCTGTGTCATGTGCCCGCGTACATATACGATTTTTTAAATTTTTATTAGTATAAGTATATTGAATTATATACTTTGTAATAAGATAAAATTAATGATTATTATTATTATTATTAATTAGGATTGACAGAAGTCATAAATCATCTTTACGCTGACGCATGTACATATCTCTTCTCCAAACAAACTTTCTATTTACTAAACTCACATGCAAAAGGCAAACTAGCTGCTTATAGTAAATCGAAAAGTGTTGAATGACTGACAGGGCGGACATCTCTGTTTAGAAGCTTCGTATTTTTACGTGTGTGTATCGCTTCGTCGACTGGTATGGTGCGATGTACGCATCGATACGTTGGATTAGTCAATGGAAGAGGAGAAAGCACCATCGTAAATCTACCCATTTACCGGTCGATGAAGTGAAACACGTACGGTAGAAGTACGAATCCACTAAATAAAGATGTAGGTCCTATAAGTCACTCGGCACTTTTCAATCTATCATATGTAGTTAGTTTGCCTTTGGCATGCATTTTTTATTCGTTTATTTATTACAATCTATCTATATAAAGATATTTAGTAATGTTTTAGGCTAGATACGCGACTTGCGAGTAGTGCACTCTCTTGTCTCCAATTAGAACTTCAACTTGACAAATCTTGTGATATTCTTCTTTTTAGTCTGCGGGGGACTGGTCTTTCCTTCATTAGTTGGGCAGCTAGTGTGGTTGTCTAACCTGCTCTTGTATTTTAGACTGTAAGTTGCTATTGTATGGGCTACTGTTGGAACTGTTAGAGACTCGATGGAGAGATTCAATGTCTGAGTAATATACTTGACTGCATGCGCATGTAGTAAATAGAATGTTTGTTTGGAGAAGAGATACGTACGTCGGCCTAAAAATAACTTTATTTATCTAAGGTGACTTTGATTTATCCCTTGCAGATAGAATCGTATGAACCCAAGATAATTAATTAGAAGGGATATTTAGTTTGCATGATTGGAATTTAAGAAATCACGATTCATTCGCTAAGAAACGGTTTGAAGGTGCTTCCCTAGTTGCTAGCGAGACACCGGATTTAATTAAATAGTTGTGAGGAGTGTGCGAGGAGTTTACCGATGTGATATAGTGTCAGCCTACACCACAGCCCTTGAAACCACTACCAATCACAAGACTTCTCTTACAAGAATGTAACTCCCTTTTCCTTTTTTAATAACGATAGCAAGAAGGAATTGATAAACATTTTACAATCAAGCCTAGCCCGGTTTTGTGACCTTGAAGTGATAAAAGCTGAACAATAAGGACTTGCACTATGATAATTTGTCAGGAAAAGAACGAAACTATAAATTTAAGCGTGTAAAGTGTTGGAACGTATCGTCGTGTACATGGTCGGTAAGGCAGATATCTTTGCGAGAATCACCGGAGATATCGCCAGATCGCAGAACGATCGTTTACAGCGATCGATGATATCGACGGATTCTATTTATCAATGTTATGTCGAGACCAATGCAGCACGATTTTAGGAGTTGACTTCTTACTTCCGAATCTTGTGGCTAGCGCAATTGGTAAGTCCAGGTAAGCAAATCAGGAAACACAAGACAAACTTATACGAACATGCGCGAACGTCTTGTGTGTGTATGGTCGGAATGGTAGACATCTAGGCGAGAAGTCCTTCATTGTAAATTAGTTTTGCTTCTGTAGTATGAAGCTTCGTTTTAACGTTTATCCCCTCGGAAACCTCAGTCTCCTTCCTGTTTTATATCAGAGCTTTTTAATAAGTTTACATAAAGTTGAAATTGAATACCAGCACAGTCTACAATAATACATTGTATGTACGACCGCAATATTCCGCGAAATAAATCTTCCCTCTAACTTTTTCCAACAGAACAGAGAAAAAATGTTTAAACTTACAACCGCGTCGCGGTACATTTGCACCTGCTCCGATTTATATTAATTGAACGCCCGCCTGAAAATTCAAACGCAAGTGCTTGTTTACCTTAGTTCGCTTAAGTCGGACACGACCGCAGTTATCTACTACCGTAAAATGTGCACAAAACTACGAAACTTTTACGAAAAATAAACATCATCCGAGCTGTCTTTCTAAAACCCCTTATACCCCCGTCGCTATAACCCATGTTTATTCAATGAGAGACTCCGAAGGACGACGTCGCCTGAAGTTCCCGGATTTAAAATTCATAAATCCCCGAATCGATTCGCTTTGATCTGGAGATGCGGATGGCTTACGGTGAGACAGAAGGAGAAATGGAAGGACGGCTACCTTATCCAGAAAGCGTATACACGTACAGTTCCCTATAAAAGCAGAAAAGGCTTTTTCTCTTCTATACATGTATGCTTGAATGAGTATTTCAGTGTGGAACAATCACACGCCTCTTGTTACAGGAAGCAGGTACACGATACTTACACGTAATTGGACGTCAGCGAACATCCCTCAGTAACAATTAAGGGATAATTGGCGGTGATCAATTTACCCCGATTAGATTTGGAGGTAATAAGCATTCAGATGACTGGAGATTTAAATGTTTTCGTGACTTTTCAGGAAATTCAAGCGCCATTCAAGGTTTCCATATGATTTAATAAAAGAACTGATAAATATTTTGAAAATCGTTGATATTATTATTTCAGTAAGTACAAACGTTAACGTTAAACATGGAATACAATATCCGCCAAATACCCTCCTCGGCTTCTCAGGTATAACACCATCCTTTTGTTGAAATTTTCGATATTTTTACATATTGAAACTCTACCTCGTCAATAGGTCGGATTATCTGGTTTTTGAATTCTGGAATTATTACTGGCTTATTACCATACACTTTCCAAATAGCACCAAAGACAAAAGTTTAACGGTGTGAAATCGCAAGATCTTAGCGGGCAATTCTTATCTCCGCTTCGAGAGATAATCCAATCTCTGGACTACGCTCGCAATAAAGCCATCGTTTCAGTCGCTGTGTGGCAAACAGCACCATTTTGTTGAAGCCATATATCGGTCACACCCGTACCACGCAATTGGCGCCATAAAAAGTTTGTTATCATATCAGGACATTCACCGTTCACCGTAATCGTTTAATCGGCCTTATTTTCGAAAAACTACGGTTCAATAATTCCTCCAGCCCAAAAACTGCACCCAACAGTCACTTTTTGTGGATACATCGGTCGTTGGACAATCCCTTTCGGATTTTCAATTGCCCAAATGCGACAGTTTTGCTTATTTACGCAGCCATTGAGGTGGAAATGTGCCTCATCGCCGAAGATAATTTTATTAGAAAAAACTAACTTTGAGTTCCTTCAGCATCCAATTAACGAATGTATAAACGAGGGAGGAGCCTACCCCAGAATAGACTCTAGTTCAGCTTTGATATTGGTTCGACTGTGACCTTTCAAATGAAAGTATTGTAACCAGGACCAATTTCATCCATGTTTACAAATTCACTGAGATCGTTGCCTATTGATGGCTGTCAAACAATTGCTAAACAACGCAGTGCTTCAAATTTCAAACCTAAGCTTTATAAGAGTACGGAAGGATGGCGGATTCACTGTCCACCGCTTCACCGCTCGCTTGGTTGTCAACCCCCAGCATGTATATTAGAAGGTAGTCAATTCCCGCAGCGCGCATGTTTGGTAGCTAGTCAATCCCCGGTTTGGAAGGTGACTAACCCGCTCAAAAATTCAAATTCGCGCCAATCCCGTGGCTAGTTTCGGTAAATCACATAACCGAGAGCAGCAGGATTGTTGTGCATTTTGCATTTTCGAGATGATTGGCTACCTTCCAAACATGCGTATTCCGGGGCTTGACTAACTTCCAACATATATGCTCAAGGGATTTACTACTTACTAAGCTGTGGAGCGGTGAACGGTTTACCCGCCATCCATCCCTACTTATAAGATTGGTACTTTCGACCAAGTATTTTTTCACGTAATAACCGCCATCTATACGTCAAATACGTCAAATCGGATACTCCTGGCATTACTCTCGTATACGTGTTCTGGATATCTTATCCTTTTTTATAGTTATCTGTTTTGAAGAGAATAATCAGGCAACTATTCAAGGTCTTAAAATAATATTAACGGGTAATACAATTATTACTAAAGACCGGATTATATGCAAATGTGCATATTTTGCATATAATATGCATTTATCCCTTTTCATGCATATCTCAAAGAATTTTATATATTAACTGGTTTTGGTTTTCTCATTTTGAGTCTTACAAGGGGCTGATTCAATTAACCAGTGACAAATAGTGACAATACTGTATTTGGATGTATTTTAAGATCTTTTTAGACTTTAGTGCAATTTTAACTGTGTTTGTTTGTTACCTGCATTATAATATAATATTATTATCTTAGTATACCATGTTTGTTTTTAATAAACCTGAATTACATTTTTGTTTGGAATTTTCAGTTGCATATTTGTTCGGTTTCTTGCATATTTTGACGAAAAAACGTGCACACATATGCGCATATTTATAGACACTATATCACATCGGTAAACTAATCACCAATTGTTTCATAATAAATTCGGTGACACGTGTTTCGCTAGCACGAGGCTGCATTATTACAACTGTAAAAACGAATTTATTGTGAATCAATTGTATGGGGAGGAGTTTACTGATATGATATAGGGTCAGTAAATTTCACCACAATCGTTGCAATCACCTTCATCGCATATAGTCTTTGCTTATTATGATTTCTAATTTTCGCTTATCTAGAGCAGGGGTCTCCAAACTTTTCAGCCTTGGGGCCATACTGATTACTTCAGTGAGTTTTCTGCGTATTTTTACTTGTCATTAAGCTTTACCTAGAAAGTAAATAAATCCGAGTTATCATCATTCTGTGTTTTTTATCCAACTTATCACAACAACAATAAGCTATTAGCTGTCGCGCGCCGGATTGATGACACTGGCGGGCCGTAGTTTGGAGACTCCTGGTCTTGAGCAAAAACAAATGAATTGGTGAAGTAGTCTGTGTAAAACTGTGAAAAGTTTTACAATGATGCTCTTTTTAAATTTATATCTGTTGGTTTTATAGATATGTTTTAATTATTTGAGTTTGACCCTATATCGAGTTTCAATTTGTTGTTATAATCAAGAAATTGGATTCTTTTATTTTATTTACTTATTTTGGGTAATGTAATGAGTAATGAGTCTTCTATAACACTTCATTTAATCTTTCTTGTATTTATTTTCACTATTGGTAGTTTTTTAATTACATGTATATAAGACGATTTTGTATTACACCATGTATATTTAGTTACTGTCCTGTAAATGGCAATTGTTTTTGGACCAATAAAGGTTATTATTATTATCATTTCCAGATACCTTTTAATTCGGGAAAATATGCAAGGAAGATGTTTAAATATTCGCGCTTCCTCTATACATTCCAATTTTAGTCCCTTCGAGGGCAATAGATGGGGTAGAATACTGTTTTAGCCTTTATCTTACCATTTCGTGACGCTTTTGTATAATGTATCATTGTCTACAGCCAAATTGTTTGAGCATTTCCATTTCTTCCGATTTCAATCGTACTCTGGGTTGTCCAAATACGCGTTTAAACACGAGTTTTCCGAAAATCGGTGTCGTAAGAGTAGGAAGAGCTAAGGATGACAAGGTAGTTGTCGAAATACGTATTTGGAACTAACCACATATCCAAATTGGCGTGATGATGGTAAAGTTGTTAGATTTTCATTATTTCTACCGGGACAGGTACAAAATGTAACTCGACACCGAAAGGTGGAAGAATTCCAGGTTAGGAAGAAGAAGAAGAAGAAGGTACAAAATGTATGTTATACGCGAAGTTATAGTCATTTTCAGCTTCGCTTTGACACATTTTAATCTCGAGATGATATCACGTATTCCCACGACTCTCGAACGCGAGCATGTTTATAATGATTCATACGCCCGGACCCCGGACAATTAAAATTCTTGACGGACGTGTACGTGTACGGCGAGATTAGTAGAGAGAGGAAAACGCTATGCATACATAAAGACGTGTGATTTAAGTGTTCAATGAATCATGTAGCGCGGCACAATTTTCCATCGTGCATTATTGCAAGATTAAATTTCATTGGTTAGCAAATCGCGCGCATAAATTTATTAGAAAATCGAACGGACCGGAACGACACATACACACGCACACAATCGGATATTTCTGAGCCGGCTAGGCCTCGGTACGTTCCGGGGAAATGGGGGAATTTATTACCCCCGGATAAGGGCGATAACGTGGATTTTAACGTATCGCAACGACGAAGCAAATTAGCATAAAACCGGCTTCGGGTAATTAACGAATTTAACAGGTGTCGTACGCGACTTACACACAGCAGTCGGAAAGGACTGATAATAAAATGCACTTACCCGATCATCCTACGACTCCGGAGCCCCAAATTTGGAAGACTTGGAGTTCGGGGGATCACGACGCGTTCGCAGGCTCACCGGGGAGAGCGTGTTATGTCAGATCCTAGCGGAAAATAATAATAAACACGCTATTGTTAACAAGTGGTTTGTTAAGATGGCGATCTGTCAAGGAACACCGCACAAATTATCGACATTAGCGACGGACGATCTCGTTTCTAATTCGTGGATGACGCGCGCGGGACGTGTAAAAATGTATAAAAAAATACTTTGTGTCAATACTGTTGAATGTTATTACTTTGGTCCGGCTTGTTTTGAATCGGGGGAATTGGTCCGCTGAAAAAATCGTCTGTCAAAATCGCGTGTTCGTAGGGTGTTGTGCGTGACGTGATCGGTAAAACAGGTGGCTGCCTTATCGGACGGGTAATCGCGCGAACGCCGATATCGGTTTGAATTCGTTTAGCACGGAATTTATTTCCGATTCTATTTTTAACGTTCGAGTGGATCCCTCGAAATAAAAGCTCGCGTTCTCATAATGCGTATCGCTTTTCGGGCGCGTGCGATAACAACGAAAATAAGCTCCAACAACGGGCAGGATGTAATTGTTGAAGCGATTATCGATAACATTTCGACCCCCGCACGAAACGCTCGATAAGAATTATTTTTCGCTCATTATCGCGTAATCGCGTTAATGTTAAGAGCTTTAGCGTTAATCGTAAATTGCAAAATCCGCTTGTTTACCTAATCTTTAAGTCGAAAAGTTGAGTACTCGACTTATCGCAATCTACGACTCGGTGCTTCCCCAAATTTTGCATGGGCACAGACTTCTAAGGGATTTTGTGCCTATAATAATAATAATAATTTATTTCATTTTATGGTACATAAAGTATAAAATTCGTCAGCATACAGTCACTCACGAAAGTCGTCGTACACCTATCGAAAATCCGCATTTTGCAATATAAATATTATTGTCGGTACGGAAACGTATACATTAGAAAAGGTATAAAAATTAGTAAGAATCCTACCAAAAATAAACATTTCACAATAGAGTCCATTCAAATTAATAAAAACGAGGGGTAGCATATCACTGTGCTTCTACAATCGCTTTTAACCGTCTCGGTACCGATTTTACTAAGGTAGAACAAAATTCTTGTGAAATTTTCGTCCACTCTTCCTGTATGGTTCGTCGAAGCTCATTATAATTTGAAATGAGATGTTGACGGATTTTATGGCCCAGTCCACACATTTTCAATAACGTTTATATATCACTAGCTGTTAAGCCTGTCCCTGCCAGGTACGAAGGAAAAGAAAATATAAGCTAAAAAGTTAAAAAATTGAATTTTGACACGCCCCTTTTTCGTCTTAATTCTCCGCCCACAGGCCAAAAATCAAAAATCCGGCTACGTTAGGATTTGGCCTAGGCGTTTTACTATATGCATGCCAATTCTCAGCTTTCTAGCCCATCAATGGGCTTCAAAAAGGTCTGGATAGACAAAGAAAGAGGAACACACTAATAAGAAAATTATATATATATAGATATGAAGTAGTTCAAATTTAAAGAAAAATTGTGATACCACTAATTTGTTTAAGATTCTGATAATTATATATGCATATGGTCCCAGAAAGTACAGTGCGCCCTCATTAATCCGGATTAATAGAAACCGCGGTGATCTGAATTATTAAATATGTAATTCCGATTCATACAAAACAATATATTAACAATAATTACATTCCTAATCCTAATACAGACCAGAACAATTACAAACCTACTTAAATTTTATATTATTTTGTGAGGTATTCAGTAATTTTTGTTTGATAGTGATTGCAAGGACTATTGTGTAGCACATTCTATCACCTCGGTATACTCCTCATCACACAATTGTTTAATAATAAAATTCGGCGACACGTGTTTCGCTAGGGTTATCAAAACCGTCCACACTGAAGTGAGCGAATTGTTTTCTTAAAGCACTAAACATGCAACACAACCTCACTGTACTGGTGTGGTGGGACGAAATTTCCGTTTGCTTTTTCTAGTTCATTATAAAAATCGTTTCTTTTAATCTCTGACGAGCGCATCATGTAGGGAGATATTATTTTCTTCCACAAATCTGGAGTTAGTACCTATATTTTGAGAATGTTAAAATAACACACGATTACAGTAAGGGCGGGGCGAACTTGAATGTTTACAGCTTTAAGAGAAAAAGAAATTCCATCACTTACGTTGTGTGGTGAGGAGTTTACCGATGTGATAGTGTCAGTAAAGTGTATTTATTTTATATTTTTATATGCACCTTATATACACACACTATATACTATACAAGTCCTTTTAATGAAGTAACTTACTACAGTTCGATACCTAAACTTCAACATTTCCATCAACAACAGTGTATATAGCATCTTGGAGTAGTGCAACTTTGCGCAAAATTCAAGAGAAAGAGTAAGTGACGAGCTTGTTTTAGATTTTTTCCTAACAAACTTCTTAAGTTTTCGTTACCGAGAATTTTGTGCACTTTTCCCGCAATTTAAAGCGAATATCAGAAGAAAATCGATATTCTGGTAACAATCCACAGTCAGTTCACTGTAAGAATACAGCACGTGACGCTCTGGACCGAAGGTGCAATCAAAAGGAGGACAAACTCCTCGGATAAGTAACGTTATGTTAGACAAAGTGGCAACTATCAAGTGCCAGATGTCAAATACGGCACACACCTTGTGTAATTTGGGCGTCGTCGTTATTAGCCTATCAGATTCAAGAATTTTACAGCCCTATCTATCCCAACACTGCATTCTTAACGTAAAGGAAGTACTGAGTTCAGGTCAAGAATGCAATAAGAGGCGCTCTGACTCGAGACACAATCAAAATAAGACAAATTCTTTGGATAAGTGAGGTTATGTTACACAAAGTGACAGATGTCAAATACGGCACACGCCTTCTGTAATTTGGGCGTCGTTGTTATTAGCCTATCAGATTCAAGAATCTTACAGCCATATCTATCCCAAGACTGCATTCTTAACGTAAACGAAGTAGCGAGCTCACGTTAAAAATGCAATAGGTGGCGCTCCGAAGCGAGACACGATCAAAAGGAGCGCAAATTTCTCGAATAGGTGAAGTTATGTTAAAGAAAGTGACAATTATCAACTGCCAGATGTTAGATACGTCACAGGTGTTGTGTAATTTGGGCGTAGTCGTTATTAGTTAATCAGATTCAAGAATTTTACAACCCTATCTGTCCCCAAACTGCATTCATAATTTAAACGAAGTATAGCTATTTCTTATACTTACTTTAGAGGGCGTTTTAGCCGTTTCGAACAACCTTAAAGGTGGCTGTTTCTTTCGAGAACAGCTCGTTTAGAACCAGCAATTTCCTCCTCTTCCGTTTGTACAAATTTTCCGATTCTTCCAGTTAAATGCGTTCATTTTGAGGGGGACTTAATCAAAATTTTACATGCCAAACAAAAATAAAAAAGAGTAAAGCTAACAAAATAGCGAAATGCGATCCTATTTAGTTGCATACACTACTTTCACGACATATAAAATAATATTCCGTCTAATTTTTTTATTACGCATTAATATAATTTAACAACTAACAATACAAAATAACTTATTTGAGGGGAGGGCACGGTTTATTCTTCGCTGTACATCCATCTCCACCACGCTACCTTCATTCGATCCCAAATATTTTCGAAACTAAAGTAGAATATGAAAAATGCATACGTAAAAATCTTAACCAGTTCCCCCTTACTGTGATTATATTACCTGTCCATGGCGGGCCTGACGTCCAAGAGGGCGAATTTGTAACTGTCGTCGACTGATCCGCCGTCGTAATAATCTATGACGTAACGCACTTCTTTCCCGCATCGATCGATGATCCAATCGTGTCTGTCGAAGGGTAGTTCGTACCCTAGTAGGTGCCTGATTCTCGCTCGAGGGCTGTATTCTGTTGCTTTGCCGCCGAAACTTTTTAGTCTAAAATTGAAAAAGAAGTTGGGGAGAGCCTTCATTTTTTTCTCAGCAAGCGAAGTACAAAGAATTCAAGTTTGTTTGAAAGGCACGTGAGTTCTGTCGAATTGGTTCTATAACTTGGCAATTGGTAGCACAACACTCACTAGATAATGCCATAGATTAGGAAGTTATGAATAAAAAAGGCCTAGAAGGAAATGAATGGATCAACTTCAGAAATATGGGAAGGAAAAAATGAAAAACCCTAGAAGACCTAAAAAGATTAAGCGGGAAACAGAATAAGGTGGAAGAAGTGGACAAGAGAAGAACCGGAACCCCCATCCAACGCCTAAGAGTACCAAGGAATTGATAAAAAGGAGAATGAAATTGAAAGAGAATGATAGGGACTATTACTAAAACAGGCAACAGTGCAATCTTGTTTGCATATATTATTTAGTCACGTGCCTTGCAAACATATTTGAAAAGCCGGTATATTTCACGCGACTATACAATTTTTCTAGTTAACGATCTTATCCAAAATGATTTTAAAAAGGCAGCAACTTAAATAATAAATCGATAAATACTGAAAACCATTCATACCTTGGACATGAACATTCCTTAGCATGTAAAGCTTCCCATTTCAATACTTCTTTCCAAGCTTGCTCGTTATTCGCGTTGTGGATCTTGATGATGTTCGACATATCATCTTGAGCAATATCTTCTTCTTTCCATCGCCAACCTTTCCGTAACATGGCATTCCAAAACATCTACAAAATTGAAAATGACTATCGCTAGGATCATGGAAGAGTATGACAGTCAAAGCTTTTGAATACTTTCAAAGTTTAGTAACAAAGGAAATTAAGGCAAAACCACCGGTCTGGGGTTTTAACTCAAACCAAGATGTTTCGGCTACAACATCCCCTACTATATGCACATATTTTTCAGTTTCTCGTTTCTCATCTACTTTCTTTAAACTAAAGACACAAAATAAAAGCTATTTACTTGACCTGGAAAATATCAGACGGAACTTGAAAGATAATTAATAATGCAACGTATTCCAGGCTGAGACTTTCGGTCGTTGTCTAGTGCTTATTGTATTACTCTAATGAAAAATCTAACAAAGGTAACAATCACCTACTTGTGGACTTGGGTAAAGCCAAAGGGCTCTCTCCCTCCTTCGCGATTGCCTTCGGAATACTAGAAACTTGTCTCTCGGTCGGTAGGGGGAATGGTTGATCCGGAGAGGGTTTCTGATTTGCGGCAGGCATCTGTAATGCTAACACATTAATCGAAATCCCTCCATCAATTTAGTTGAATTTACCATATTCAAGGGATTAACTTCATCTTTTTACAATCACCGGCACCACCTCTGATGGGACACTCCGACGCGGCTCTTTTCTTGTGCAACGGGCAGCTGGGAGGAATGTCAATTTTTATAAAGCTGCCGGGCACAAATTGTGAATCGTCCGGTTTATGAGGCGAAACGATGTCGTCGGAAGGTGATTGCGGGTGAACAATCTGCGTCGCCGCCAACTCGGCAGCGGATACAGTGTTTCCCATTCTTCAGTCCTAAAGATGAGAGAATTTTAATGAAATGTGAGGTTATGAGTTATATAACCGTAAAATACGCGTGAACATTACGAAGAATTAGGGAAGAAATAGATGTATCGATTTTAGAAACTTACCCCGATTGGATACGCAGCGATTAAGGTGCAAATTGTGTATAATTTTATAGAAATAACATAATTTTTCCTAAAAATCAGAGACAACACATAAAATCAGAAATTTAAATTGACATGTTCACAACTAGGAGGAGGATAACTGTATTATCGGTACACCTGGCAAGTTGATACAACTGCCGCAAAGATGTCGCTGTGTTCATGTTATTTGCTTTTAGTATAAATATTCAAATTAATTTTAATTTTGTGGAAAATTCTTGAAAACTGAATACCGGGTTTAAAATAACCAACAGGTCCCCATCGTGCAAATAGAAATATTTCTAGCAGGTTTCATTTTGTTTGACCTAATTGGAGAAAATGACATTGACAAGCTAAAAAGGCGCGAGATTTGAATTCTTAATATTTGCCTGTGGAATGTGATCATCAGTATCACAGTTGAAATACATAATTCAATTCTTTCCTATAGTTTAAAATGAACAGCAACATTCCCTTGTGCCAGTATAAATATTTCGAACAGATCTCATTTATATGGTATGATTGAAGGAAATGGCAAGTTGGGAAGGCGCGAGATTTAAATTTTAAATATTTGCTTAGTATATGTGATCTACCAGTAATTGTTAATCTTGGATTAAAAGTGCAACCGATAAAATTACCTCATTGGTAACTACATAAAATGCATACCAAATTTAAAAATTTAATACTGCTGCTTATCTTGGACCCAAAATGGTGGCATATTTGCGATATTTTATATATCCAGTGACTTTAGTTTAAAATAAACAGCAGCTTCCCCTAATAGCAATACAAACATTTCTAGCAGGTTCCATCTTTTATGATATGACTGGAGGAAATGACATTGACATGTTATAAGGGCGCGAGATTTCAATTATTTAATATTTCCTTAGGATATGTGATCACCACTGTTTAAATTTATAATTAAATTTTTCCTGTAAGAGATTTGTAATTAAATGTGTAACCCAACACAATAAGAAAAACTTGTACTCACAGTGGTCAAATATCTATATTTTAGGATTACTGGTAGCATTGCAGTGTGAGCAGGTATAATTGCAGTAGTTGACAGTATTTGAAATTAAATTTGGATTTGTATTATTTATACTAAGCGTAAGAGTTTGCTATGTTTTAAGTAATTGGCTGGGCTCTAGTAAACTTAGCGTCAGTCTTTTCTTGACTTGCAACTCTAGAGCCTGCTTTTCACTTACGATAACAAAAGTGTAAGTCTCTTTTAGTTAAAGCTTAGTTTACAAGGAGGATGAAACACCGACCATCTTTCAATAAGCTAATACCATCCAATGAGAGCCAGCTTAACCATTGATTTTGCTCACTCTCTATACATGTTTATACTAAGAAAACATCCAGGGGCCTGAAGTTGGATTTTTCCTTCGGTTTCAGAGCTCTGAACAGTTTCTGACTGGTTATCGGATTCAATATTGCTAAAATAGGAAAGCACTATATTGAATTTACGGAGATTCCCCGTGCTTAAAATTTTTCATTAAATAATTTATGTTGTGAGGAGTTTACCGATGTGATTTAGTGTCAGTAATACTACACCACAGTCGTTGCAATCACTTGCAATGCGTATTCATATACTCGTACAAAAATTATTCATATTAATTTGACAGTACGTTGTAATTGCGCTTTTTATGTAGGTACTCATAACAACTGTGGAAGTACGTGGAAAATCCTTTTAAAGAATGTTCTGGCAACATATTCGTAAATCTTCTTCACTTTCTCCGGGCGAGAACCTCGATGACCTGACGGGAAAGTTCCCATACCACTCGATTATGTCTCGCAGCTTCCTTGCAAACATTTTAACAATTGGTTCACGAGTACCGAACGCCTAATGGAAAAGAAACTAGATCGATAACAATCGTTTCCTTGATTGAAAGTGGGTTTTAAGGAGTGCTTCTTTTATGTAGTGTTAGCACATATCAGGGAGAACTCGATCGTTTTGTTCGGATATAGATTGCTTTTTAAAATTAATCTGGGCAGTTTAGGAATGACTAGTTGTAAGCTGATTGAATTACATAATGGTTTAATTGACTAGTTTTCTTTTTAATTAGATATCTCGCAGAGACCGGTGATCTCGTTTTGGACGGGCGATTACAAGGACAGCATTAGTTCGTATACGCTCGTGTATCAGCGGAAATTGCATTGTGATAGATGCCGTCGTTATATATAGGTACGAACATATATGAACTAATGCTGGTCTTTATAATCGGTCATCCAAAACGTCACTACTGATCCCAAGGCATTGCGGCTTCTAAAAGTAGGTTAAGAAACTCAAAGACGGTACAAGCGAGAATGTATATCTAAATCACTCCAAGTTTCTGCCCAACATTGAATTTCTCCATAGTTTTCAAGAACTCCACCAATTCTTGAAGATGATGGGAAGATAGTTTGGTAGACTTTCCTAAATAATATATATATATATATATATAATCGATAATTCATCTATACCCAATTGGGTGTCAGTAATACATTTTATTACGTATTGCTTTCCTAAATAACACCGATATATATTTTTGATCTGGAAGTTAAGGGTGATTATTTTTAGTAATCATCAATTTGTGCAGACCAATGTCCGTCTTGAAAGATGATGTCTTGAGGATTATAAGAGGTTAGAGAAGAAGTTGAGAACTACCCATCGAAATCTATTTAATCTAACTTTAAAATGATAAGTTACATGACAGAAATCGTACAGCATTGAGGGGGAACCGAGAATGTATGCAATTTGGGTTGCTTTTAGCGATTGTTAGTGAATTTTTCTGCTTTTTTTTTCATTTTCTCGGCAAACCTTTAGAATCTCCTAAGTAAATAACACCTAGTTGGAATCAAGTCGTCGAGACACGTCGAGTGGTATAGGAACGAGGCTTCTAAGTCCCATAGGAACCGCGGCAGGTGGACGAATTTGACTTTAAGGGGTAAAGTACTCAAGAAGCTGATTAAAATGCCACAAATCGCAGGTCCCTGCGACTTATCATTCCGGAGTTATAGCACTTCAAAGTTCGTAACGGAAATTTCCGTAATTTCGCCGTAGCGCAAAAAATATTAGAGATAGCGCGTGCGTTCTTATCCCACTGGTTTCTTTGTCGAAATCTGCTTCTAGGGAGGTCTACTAGATTGCGATTGGTCAATAAATAAAGCAGTTATGACGATTTGAAGTTTTTCTTATAATAAAAATATCGATTTTGAGCAAAATTTTGGCGATTCGAAGAAAAATTCATTTTCGGATTCTTCGGATTTTGAAGTTATTTCGTGTCAGGATAACTTTTTAGGCTTCCGGCAAATACGGGAAACAGATCGGTTCTGACGCGGAAAGAAAGGTTTCGAGAAGACCCAATATTTTTGATTTCTTGCGACTTTTTCAGTTTTTTCTTTTGTGATTTACTCGGTAACCGTCTGGAATAATCTAAATAAGTCGCACACCATTGGAATCAGCACGTTAAAGCGCGTCGATTATTATAGGAACGAACCTCCTAGGTCCCATAGGAACCGAGATAGGTATGCGATTTTGGCGTTCTTAGCGTTTCCGCGTTTTTCTCAGTAATCGATTGGAATAATCTAAATACATCGCACACCGCGTCTATTCGATCGCGATCGGTCAGTAAATAGAGCAGTTATGGCGATTTTAAGTTTTCTCCTATAATGAAAATATCAATTTTGACGATTCGAGGAAAAATTTATGTTCGAATTTCGAAATTATTTCACATCAACATATATTTTAGGCTTCTGGCGAATACGGAAAATGCAACGGTTCGTACGGGAAACGCATAAGTTTCGCGAAAACGCACGATTTATCGATTTCTTCCGACTTTTTGCGGTTTTTTACGTTTTACTCCACGGCCATTTGGAACAATCTAAATAAGTCACACACCGCTGAAATCAGCACGTCATACCGCGTTGAATGGGGTAAGAACGAATTTCCTAAGTCCCGTAGGAACCGAGATAGGTATGCAATTTTGTCCGTATTTATCGATTTTTACGTTTTTATCGGCAACCGGTTGGAAAACCAAAATAAATTACACATCGTTGGAATCGGTTCGTCGATGCGCTTCGCTTGGTATAGGAATGAACGCGATCGGACACAGAAAATTTTTAAATGCACGAAATCTAGTTGGGCGTATTTTAGCTTTACTAGATCGAGCTTGCTTTGTCCTATTTTTTGCTTTGAAAGGAGAGATTTGAAGAACGCTACTACTACTACTACATGCCGCAATTACATCATCGCCAGTTATATCGAGCGTGTAGAAATAATTATAATAATTTAGGATTACACATAATCGAGGTAATTTCTGTTTTTATTCTCCAGTGATCAATAAATTACATACACACAGACAATAATATTCGCATTTTTCTACTTCTCGAACGCATACGCGAACCGAAACGAACGTTTCAAAATGTTAAAGTTGAATCTCGACCATTCAATAACAATTACTACGTGCGTATTTACTAAAAACCGGTCTAATCCTTGTGGAATAAAAAAGTACTGTGGAAAGACGAGGATGCCTCCGTCCGTCCGAGCGCTTTTGCGTACATATCATTAAGTTACATCTAGCTTTCTTCAAACGTTACGTAACGTTTCTTGGGTTCTGTTGATGATGATGTTTGATGTTATCTCACTCTTGTG